>OZ012706.1:1400500-2600500 GCA_963942595.1 Cylloceria caligata | reverse complement strand
AGAAAAACAAAGAAAATGCGACTAGGCTGATCCCGATATTTCAATTTTTCGATCCGTGAGCGCAGATTGTGTGTCACCTCAAAAATAGCATTTTTCACCTAACTAAAAAATCGATTATCTTTCGCAAAAAAATTGAAAAAAATTATTCTACGGTTCTAAATGCATGGAAATTGATGTATTATCAAGCCTTGTTCGTTAGAAAGTCAAAGCGCAGCGGAAACAGTCGCTATTACAGAGAAAACGATAGATATCGTGATTTTTGTAAACGTAAAGCAGGTGGTTTTCGGTTAATTCGGTTTTTTGCGATTTTCCCAGCTCCTGTTGGAGATATCGCAAATCCACGGCCAGATTCGTGATCAGCGCGACGAAATACATCAGGTAGGATCCATCCGAAGTGCGAAATATCGAAAAATTCGTTTTTTGCGTTTTTCTCGGCTCCTATGGGAGATAGAGCGAAAAGGGGCTTAATACAGGATCCTTGATTTTCCCTGATTTTGTTAATCGATAAAAAGGCCATAACTTTTGAATGGTTCAACCGATCCTTAAAATTCTTTTTGCATTCGAAAGAGCATAGAAAAACAAAGAAAATGCGACTAGGCTGATCCCGATATTTCAATTTTTCGATCCGAGAGCGCAGATTGTGTATCACCTCAAAAATAGCATTTTTCACCTAACTAAAAAATCGATTATCTTTCGCAAAAAAATTGAAAAAAATTATTCTACGGTTCTAAATGCATGGAAATTGATGTATTATCAAGCCTTGTTCGTTAGAAAGCCAAAGAGCAGCAAAAACAATCGTTATTACCGAGGAAACGATAGATATCGTGATTTTTGTAAACGTAAAGCAGGTGGTTTTCGGTTAATTCGGTTTTTTGCGATTTTCTCTGCTCCTGTTGGAGATATCGCAAATCCACGGCCAGATTCGTGATCAGCGCGACGAAATACATCAGGTAGGATCCATCCGAAGTGCGAAATATCGAAAAATTCGTTTTTTGCGTTTTTCTCGGCTCCTATGGGAGATAGAGCGAAAAGGGGCTTAATACAGGATCCTTGATTTTCCCTGATTTTGTTAATCGATAAAAAGGCCATAACTTTTGAATGGTTCAACCGATCCTTAACATTCTTTTTGCATTCGAAAGAGCATAGAAAAACAAAGAAAATGCGACTAGGCTGATCCCGATATTTCAATTTTTCGATCCGTGAGCGCAGATTGTGTGTCACCTCAAAAATAGCATTTTTCACCTAACTAAAAAATCGATTATCTTTCGCAAAAAAATTGAAAAAAATTATTCTACGGTCCTAAATGCATGGAAATTGATGTATTATCAAGCCTTGTTCGTTAGAAAGTCAAAGCGCAGCGGAAACAGTCGCTATTACAGAGAAAACGATAGATATCGTGATTTTTGTAAACGTAAAGCAGGTGGTTTTCGGTTAATTCGGTTTTTTGCGATTTTCTCAGCTCCTGTTGGAGATATCGCAAATCCACGGCCAGATTCGTGATCAGCGCGACGAAATACATCAGGTAGGATCCATCCGAAGTGCGAAATATCGAAAAATTCGTTTTTTGCGTTTTTCTCGGCTCCTATGGGAGATAGAGCGAAAAGGGGCTTAATACAGGATCCTTGATTTTCCCTGATTTTGTTAATCGATAAAAAGGCCATAACTTTTGAATGGTTCAACCGATCCTTAAAATTCTTTTTGCATTCGAAAGAGCATAGAAAAACAAAGAAAATGCGACTAGGCTGATCCCGATATTTCAATTTTTCGATCCGAGAGCGCAGATTGTGTGTCACCTCAAAAATAGCATTTTTCACCTAACTAAAAAATCGATTATCTTTCGCAAAAAAATTGAAAAAAATTATTCTATGGTCCTAAATGCATGGAAATTGATGTATTATCAAGCCTTGTTCGTTAGAAAGTCAAAGCGCAGCGGAAACAGTCGCTATTACAGAGAAAACGATAGATATCGTGATTTTTGTAAACGTAAAGCAGGTGGTTTTCGGTTAATTCGGTTTTTTGGCGATTTTCTCAGCTCCTGTTGGAGATATCGCAAATCCACGGCCAGATTCGTGATCAGCGCGACGAAATACATCAGATAACGTCCATCCCATATGGGAAATATCCCAAAAATTGTTTCTCGCGTTTTTCTCGGCTCCTATGGGAGATAGAGCGAAAAGGGGCTTAATACAGGATCCTTGATTTTCCCTGATTTTGTTAATCGATAAAAAGGCCATAACTTTTGAATGGTTCAACCGATCCTTAAAATTCTTTTTGCATTCGAAAGAGCATAGAAAAACAAAGAAAATGCGACCAGGCTGATCCCGATATTTCAATTTTTCGATCCGAGAGCGGAGATTGTGTGTCACCTCAAAAATAGCATTTTTCACCTAACTAAAAAATCGATTATCTTTCGCAAAAAAATTGAAAAAAATTATTCTACGGTCCTAAATGCATGGAAATTGATGCATTATCAAGCCTTGTTCGTTAGAAAGTCAAAGCGCAGCGGAAACAGTCGCTATTACAGAGAAAACGATAGATATCGTGATTTTTGTAAACGTAAAGCAGGTGGTTTTCGGTTAATTCGGTTTTTTGCGATTTTCCCAGCTCCTGTTGGAGATATCGCAAATCCACGGCCAGATTCGTGATCAGCGCGACGAAATACATCAGGTAGGATCCATCCGAAGTGCGAAATATCGAAAAATTCGTTTTTTGCGTTTTTCTCGGCTCCTATGGGAGATAGAGCGAAAAGGGGCTTAATACAGGATCCTTGATTTTCCCTGATTTTGTTAATCGATAAAAAGGCCATAACTTTTGAATGGTTCAACCGATCCTTAAAATTCTTTTTGCATTCGAAAGAGCATAGAAAAACAAAGAAAATGCGACTAGGCTGATCCCGATATTTCAATTTTTCGATCCGAGAGCGCAGATTGTGTGTCACCTCAAAAATAGCATTTTTCACCTAACTAAAAAATCGATTATCTTTCGCAAAAAAATTGAAAAAAATTATTCTACGGTCCTAAATGCATGGAAATTGATGTATTATCAAGCCTTGTTTGTTAGAAAGTCAAAGCGCAGCGGAAACAGTCGCTATTACAGAGAAAACGATAGATATCGTGATTTTTGTAAACGTAAAGCAGGTGGTTTTCGGTTAATTCGGTTTTTTGCGATTTTCTCAGCTCCTGTTGGAGATATCGCAAATCCACGGCCAGATTCGTGATCAGCACGACGAAATACATCAGATAACGTCCATCCCATGTGGGAAATATCCCAAAAATTGTTTTTCGCGTTTTTCTCGGCTCCTATGGGAGATAGAGCGAAAAGGGGCTTAATACAGGATCCTTGATTTCCCCTGATTTTGTTAATCGATAAAAAGGCCATAACTTTTGAATGGTTCAACCGATCCTTAAAATTCTTTTTGCATTCGAAAGAGCATAGAAAAACAAAGAAAATGCGACTAGGCTGATCCCGATATTTCAATTTTTCGATCCGAGAGCGCAGATTGTGTATCACCTCAAAAATAGCATTTTTCACCTAACTAAAAAATCGATTATCTTTCGCAAAAAAATTGAAAAAAATTATTCTACGGTTCTAAATGCATGGAAATTGATGTATTATCAAGCCTTGTTCGTTAGAAAGCCAAAGAGCAGCAAAAACAATCGTTATTAGCGAGGAAACGATAGATATCGTCATTTCAATAAACGTAAAGAAGGTGGTTTTCGGATAATTCGGTTTTTTGCGATTTTCTCTGCTCCTGTTGGAGATATCGCAAATCCACGGCCAGATTCGTTGTCAGCGCGACGAAATACATCAGATAACGTCCATCCCATATGGGAAATATCCCAAAAATTGTTTTTCGCGTTTTTCTCGGCTCCTATGGGAGATAGAGCGAAAAGGGGCTTAATACAGGATCCTTGATTTTCCCTGATTTTGTTAATCGATAAAAAGGCCATAACTTTTGAATGGTTCAACCGATCCTTAACATTCTTTTTGCATTCGAAAGAGCATAGAAAAACAAAGAAAATGCGACTAGGCTGATCCCGATATTTCAATTTTTCGATCCGTGAGCGCAGATTGTGTGTCACCTCAAAAATAGCATTTTTCACCTAACTAAAAAATCGATTATCTTTCGCAAAAAAATTGAAAAAAATTATTCTACGGTTCTAAATGCATGGAAATTGATGTATTATCAAGCCTTGTTCGTTAGAAAGTCAAAGCGCAGCGGAAACAGTCGCTATTACAGAGAAAACGATAGATATCGTGATTTTTGTAAACGTAAAGCAGGTGGTTTTCGGTTAATTCGGTTTTTTGCGATTTTCCCAGCTCCTGTTGGAGATATCGCAAATCCACGGCCAGATTCGTGATCAGCGCGACGAAATACATCAGGTAGGATCCATCCGAAGTGCGAAATATCGAAAAATTCGTTTTTTGCGTTTTTCTCGGCTCCTATGGGAGATAGAGCGAAAAGGGGCTTAATACAGGATCCTTGATTTTCCCTGATTTTGTTAATCGATAAAAAGGCCATAACTTTTGAATGGTTCAACCGATCCTTAAAATTCTTTTTGCATTCGAAAGAGCATAGAAAAACAAAGAAAATGCGACTAGGCTGATCCCGATATTTCAATTTTTCGATCCGAGAGCGCAGATTGTGTATCACCTCAAAAATAGCATTTTTCACCTAACTAAAAAATCGATTATCTTTCGCAAAAAAATTGAAAAAAATTATTCTACGGTTCTAAATGCATGGAAATTGATGTATTATCAAGCCTTGTTCGTTAGAAAGCCAAAGAGCAGCAAAAACAATCGTTATTACCGAGGAAACGATAGATATCGTGATTTTTGTAAACGTAAAGCAGGTGGTTTTCGGTTAATTCGGTTTTTTGCGATTTTCTCTGCTCCTGTTGGAGATATCGCAAATCCACGGCCAGATTCGTGATCAGCGCGACGAAATACATCAGGTAGGATCCATCCGAAGTGCGAAATATCGAAAAATTCGTTTTTTGCGTTTTTCTCGGCTCTTATGGGAGATAGAGCGAAAAGGGGCTTAATACAGGATCCTTGATTTTCCCTGATTTTGTTAATCGATAAAAAGGCCATAACTTTTGAATGGTTCAACCGATCCTTAAAATTCTTTTTGCATTCGAAAGAGCATAGAAAAACAAAGAAAATGCGACTAGGCTGATCCCGATATTTCAATTTTTCGATCCGAGAGCGCAGATTGTGTGTCACCTCAAAAATAGCATTTTTCACCTAACTAAAAAATCGATTATCTTTCGCAAAAAAATTGAAAAAAATTATTCTATGGTCCTAAATGCATGGAAATTGATGTATTATCAAGCCTTGTTCGTTAGAAAGTCAAAGCGCAGCGGAAACAGTCGCTATTACAGAGAAAACGATAGATATCATGATTTTTGTAAACGTAAAGCAGGTGGTTTTCGGTTAATTCGGTTTTTTGCGATTTTCTCAGCTCCTGTTGGAGATATCGCAAATCCACGGCCAGATTCGTGATCAGCGCGACGAAATACATCAGGTAGGATCCATCCGAAGTGCGAAATATCGAAAAATTCGTTTTTTGCGTTTTTCTCGGCTCCTATGGGAGATAGAGCGAAAAGGGGCTTAATACAGGATCCTTGATTTTCCCTGATTTTGTTAATCGATAAAAAGGCCATAACTTTTGAATGGTTCAACCGATCCTTAAAATTCTTTTTGCATTCGAAAGAGCATAGAAAAACAAAGAAAATGCGACTAGGCTGATCCCGATATTTCAATTTTTCGATCCGAGAGCGCAGATTGTGTGTCACCTCAAAAATAGCATTTTTCACCTAACTAAAAAATCGATTATCTTTCGCAAAAAAATTGAAAAAAATTATTCTACGGTTCTAAATGCATGGAAATTGATGTATTATCAAGCCTTGTTCGTTAGAAAGCCAAAGAGCAGCAAAAACAATCGTTATTACCGAGGAAACGATAGATATCGTGATTTTTGTAAACGTAAAGCAGGTGGTTTTCGGTTAATTCGGTTTTTTGGCGATTTTCTCAGCTCCTGTTGGAGATATCGCAAATCCACGGCCAGATTCGTGATCAGCGCGACGAAATACATCAGATAACGTCCATCCCATATGGGAAATATCCCAAAAATTGTTTCTCGCGTTTTTCTCGGCTCCTATGGGAGATAGAGCGAAAAGGGGCTTAATACAGGATCCTTGATTTTCCCTGATTTTGTTAATCGATAAAAAGGCCATAACTTTTGAATGGTTCAACCGATCCTTAAAATTCTTTTTGCATTCGAAAGAGCATAGAAAAACAAAGAAAATGCGACTAGGCTGATCCCGATATTTCAATTTTTCGATCCGAGAGCGCAGATTGTGTGTCACCTCAAAAATAGCATTTTTCACCTAACTAAAAAATCGATTATCTTTCGCAAAAAAATTGAAAAAAATTATTCTACGGTTCTAAATGCATGGAAATTGATGTATTATCAAGCCTTGTTCGTTAGAAAGCCAAAGAGCAGCAAAAACAATCGTTATTACCGAGGAAACGATAGATATCGTGATTTTTGTAAACGTAAAGCAGGTGGTTTTCGGTTAATTCGGTTTTTTGGCGATTTTCTCAGCTCCTGTTGGAGATATCGCAAATCCACGGCCAGATTCGTGATCAGCGCGACGAAATACATCAGATAACGTCCATCCCATATGGGAAATATCCCAAAAATTGTTTCTCGCGTTTTTCTCGGCTCCTATGGGAGATAGAGCGAAAAGGGGCTTAATACAGGATCCTTGATTTTCCCTGATTTTGTTAATCGATAAAAAGGCCATAACTTTTGAATGGTTCAACCGATCCTTAAAATTCTTTTTGCATTCGAAAGAGCATAGAAAAACAAAGAAAATGCGACTAGGCTGATCCCGATATTTCAATTTTTCGATCCGAGAGCGCAGATTGTGTGTCACCTCAAAAATAGCATTTTTCACCTAACTAAAAAATCGATTATCTTTCGCAAAAAAATTGAAAAAAATTATTCTACGGTCCTAAATGCATGGAAATTGATGTATTATCAAGCCTTGTTCGTTAGAAAGTCAAAGCGCAGCGGAAACAGTCGCTATTACAGAGAAAACGATAGATATCGTGATTTTTGTAAACGTAAAGCAGGTGGTTTTCGGTTAATTCGGTTTTTTGCGATTTTCTCTGCTCCTGTTGGAGATATCGCAAATCCACGGCCAGATTCGTGATCAGCGCGACGAAATACATCAGATAACGTCCATCCCATATGGGAAATATCCCAAAAATTGTTTTTCGCGTTTTTCTCCGCTCCTATGGGAGATAGAGCGAAAAGGGGCTTAATACAGGATCCTCGATTTCCCCTGATTTTGTTAATCGATAAAAAGGCCATAACTTTTGAATGGTTCAACCGATCCTTAAAATTCTTTTTGCATTCGAAAGAGCATAGAAAAACAAAGAAAATGCGACTAGGCTGATCCCGATATTTCAATTTTTCGATCCGAGAGCGCAGATTGTGTGTCACCTCAAAAATAGCATTTTTCACCTAACTAAAAAATCGATTATCTTTCGCAAAAAAATTGAAAAAAATTATTCTACGGTCCTAAATGCATGGAAATTGATGTATTATCAAGCCTTGTTCGTTAGAAAGTCAAAGCGCAGCGGAAACAGTCGCTATTACAGAGAAAACGATAGATATCGTGATTTTTGTAAACGTAAAGCAGGTGGTTTTCGGTTAATTCGGTTTTTTGCGATTTTCTCTGCTCCTGTTGGAGATATCGCAAATCCACGGCCAGATTCGTGATCAGCGCGACGAAATACATCAGATAACGTCCATCCCATATGGGAAATATCCCAAAAATTGTTTTTCGCGTTTTTCTCCGCTCCTATGGGAGATAGAGCGAAAAGGGGCTTAATACAGGATCCTTGATTTCCCCTGATTTTGTTAATCGATAAAAAGGCCATAACTTTTGAATGGTTCAACCGATCCTTAAAATTCTTTTTGCATTCGAAAGAGCATAGAAAAACAAAGAAAATGCGACTAGGCTGATCCCGATATTTCAATTTTTCGATCCGAGAGCGCAGATTGTGTGTCACCTCAAAAATAGCATTTTTCACCTAACTAAAAAATCGATTATCTTTCGCAAAAAAATTGAAAAAAATTATTCTATGGTCCTAAATGCATGGAAATTGATGTATTATCAAGCCTTGTTCGTTAGAAAGTCAAAGCGCAGCGGAAACAGTCGCTATTACAGAGAAAACGATAGATATCGTGATTTTTGTAAACGTAAAGCAGGTGGTTTTCGGTTAATTCGGTTTTTTGCGATTTTCTCAGCTCCTGTTGGAGATATCGCAAATCCACGGCCAGATTCGTGATCAGCGCGACGAAATACATCAGGTAGGATCCATCCGAAGTGCGAAATATCGAAAAATTCGTTTTTTGCGTTTTTCTCGGCTCCTATGGGAGATAGAGCGAAAAGGGGCTTAATACAGGATCCTTGATTTTCCCTGATTTTGTTAATCGATAAAAAGGCCATAACTTTTGAATGGTTCAACCGATCCTTAAAATTCTTTTTGCATTCGAAAGAGCATAGAAAAACAAAGAAAATGCGACTAGGCTGATCCCGATATTTCAATTTTTCGATCCGAGAGCGCAGATTGTGTGTCACCTCAAAAATAGCATTTTTCACCTAACTAAAAAATCGATTATCTTTCGCAAAAAAATTGAAAAAAATTATTCTATGGTCCTAAATGCATGGAAATTGATGTATTATCAAGCCTTGTTCGTTAGAAAGTCAAAGCGCAGCGGAAACAGTCGCTATTACAGAGAAAACGATAGATATCGTGATTTTTGTAAACGTAAAGCAGGTGGTTTTCGGTTAATTCGGTTTTTTGCGATTTTCTCAGCTCCTGTTGGAGATATCGCAAATCCACGGCCAGATTCGTGATCAGCGCGACGAAATACATCAGGTAGGATCCATCCGAAGTGCGAAATATCGAAAAATTCGTTTTTTGCGTTTTTCTCGGCTCCTATGGGAGATAGAGCGAAAAGGGGCTTAATACAGGATCCTTGATTTTCCCTGATTTTGTTAATCGATAAAAAGGCCATAACTTTTGAATGGTTCAACCGATCCTTAAAATTCTTTTTGCATTCGAAAGAGCATAGAAAAACAAAGAAAATGCGACTAGGCTGATCCCGATATTTCAATTTTTCGATCCGAGAGCGCAGATTGTGTGTCACCTCAAAAATAGCATTTTTCACCTAACTAAAAAATCGATTATCTTTCGCAAAAAAATTGAAAAAAATTATTCTACGGTTCTAAATGCATGGAAATTGATGTATTATCAAGCCTTGTTCGTTAGAAAGCCAAAGAGCAGCAAAAACAATCGTTATTACCGAGGAAACGATAGATATCGTGATTTTTGTAAACGTAAAGCAGGTGGTTTTCGGTTAATTCGGTTTTTTGGCGATTTTCTCAGCTCCTGTTGGAGATATCGCAAATCCACGGCCAGATTCGTGATCAGCGCGACGAAATACATCAGATAACGTCCATCCCATATGGGAAATATCCCAAAAATTCGTTTTTTGCGTTTTTCTCGGCTCCTATGGGAGATAGAGCGAAAAGGGGCTTAATACAGGATCCTTGATTTTCCCTGATTTTGTTAATCGATAAAAAGGCCATAACTTTTGAATGGTTCAACCGATCCTTAAAATTCTTTTTGCATTCGAAAGAGCATAGAAAAACAAAGAAAATGCGACTAGGCTGATCCCGATATTTCAATTTTTCGATCCGAGAGCGCAGATTGTGTGTCACCTCAAAAATAGCATTTTTCACCTAACTAAAAAATCGATTATCTTTCGCAAAAAAATTGAAAAAAATTATTCTACGGTCCTAAATGCATGGAAATTGATGTATTATCAAGCCTTGTTCGTTAGAAAGTCAAAGCGCAGCGGAAACAGTCGCTATTACAGAGAAAACGATAGATATCGTGATTTTTGTAAACGTAAAGCAGGTGGTTTTCGGTTAATTCGGTTTTTTGCGATTTTCTCTGCTCCTGTTGGAGATATCGCAAATCCACGGCCAGATTCGTGATCAGCGCGACGAAATACATCAGATAACGTCCATCCCATATGGGAAATATCCCAAAAATTGTTTTTCGCGTTTTTCTCCGCTCCTATGGGAGATAGAGCGAAAAGGGGCTTAATACAGGATCCTTGATTTTCCCTGATTTTGTTAATCGATAAAAAGGCCATAACTTTTGAATGGTTCAACCGATCCTTAAAATTCTTTTTGCATTCGAAAGAGCATAGAAAAACAAAGAAAATGCGACTAGGCTGATCCCGATATTTCAATTTTTCGATCCGAGAGCGCAGATTGTGTGTCACCTCAAAAATAGCATTTTTCACCTAACTAAAAAATCGATTATCTTTCGCAAAAAAATTGAAAAAAATTATTCTACGGTTCTAAATGCATGGAAATTGATGTATTATCAAGCCTTGTTCGTTAGAAAGCCAAAGAGCAGCAAAAACAATCGTTATTACCGAGGAAACGATAGATATCGTGATTTTTGTAAACGTAAAGCAGGTGGTTTTCGGTTAATTCGGTTTTTTGGCGATTTTCTCAGCTCCTGTTGGAGATATCGCAAATCCACGGCCAGATTCGTGATCAGCGCGACGAAATACATCAGATAACGTCCATCCCATATGGGAAATATCCCAAAAATTGTTTCTCGCGTTTTTCTCGGCTCCTATGGGAGATAGAGCGAAAAGGGGCTTAATACAGGATCCTTGATTTTCCCTGATTTTGTTAATCGATAAAAAGGCCATAACTTTTGAATGGTTCAACCGATCCTTAAAATTCTTTTTGCATTCGAAAGAGCATAGAAAAACAAAGAAAATGCGACTAGGCTGATCCCGATATTTCAATTTTTCGATCCGAGAGCGCAGATTGTGTGTCACCTCAAAAATAGCATTTTTCACCTAACTAAAAAATCGATTATCTTTCGCAAAAAAATTGAAAAAAATTATTCTACGGTTCTAAATGCATGGAAATTGATGTATTATCAAGCCTTGTTCGTTAGAAAGCCAAAGAGCAGCAAAAACAATCGTTATTACCGAGGAAACGATAGATATCGTGATTTTTGTAAACGTAAAGCAGGTGGTTTTCGGTTAATTCGGTTTTTTGGCGATTTTCTCAGCTCCTGTTGGAGATATCGCAAATCCACGGCCAGATTCGTGATCAGCGCGACGAAATACATCAGATAACGTCCATCCCATATGGGAAATATCCCAAAAATTGTTTCTCGCGTTTTTCTCGGCTCCTATGGGAGATAGAGCGAAAAGGGGCTTAATACAGGATCCTTGATTTTCCCTGATTTTGTTAATCGATAAAAAGGCCATAACTTTTGAATGGTTCAACCGATCCTTAAAATTCTTTTTGCATTCGAAAGAGCATAGAAAAACAAAGAAAATGCGACTAGGCTGATCCCGATATTTCAATTTTTCGATCCGAGAGCGCAGATTGTGTGTCACCTCAAAAATAGCATTTTTCACCTAACTAAAAAATCGATTATCTTTCGCAAAAAAATTGAAAAAAATTATTCTACGGTCCTAAATGCATGGAAATTGATGTATTATCAAGCCTTGTTCGTTAGAAAGTCAAAGCGCAGCGGAAACAGTCGCTATTACAGAGAAAACGATAGATATCGTGATTTTTGTAAACGTAAAGCAGGTGGTTTTCGGTTAATTCGGTTTTTTGCGATTTTCTCTGCTCCTGTTGGAGATATCGCAAATCCACTGCCAGATTCGTGATCAGCGCGACGAAATACATCAGATAACGTCCATCCCATATGGGAAATATCCCAAAAATTGTTTTTCGCGTTTTTCTCCGCTCCTATGGGAGATAGAGCGAAAAGGGGCTTAATACAGGATCCTTGATTTCCCCTGATTTTGTTAATCGATAAAAAGGCCATAACTTTTGAATGGTTCAACCGATCCTTAAAATTCTTTTTGCATTCGAAAGAGCATAGAAAAACAAAGAAAATGCGACTAGGCTGATCCCGATATTTCAATTTTTCGATCCGAGAGCGCAGATTGTGTGTCACCTCAAAAATAGCATTTTTCACCTAACTAAAAAATCGATTATCTTTCGCAAAAAAATTGAAAAAAATTATTCTATGGTCCTAAATGCATGGAAATTGATGTATTATCAAGCCTTGTTCGTTAGAAAGTCAAAGCGCAGCGGAAACAGTCGCTATTACAGAGAAAACGATAGATATCGTGATTTTTGTAAACGTAAAGCAGGTGGTTTTCGGTTAATTCGGTTTTTTGCGATTTTCTCAGCTCCTGTTGGAGATATCGCAAATCCACGGCCAGATTCGTGATCAGCGCGACGAAATACATCAGGTAGGATCCATCCGAAGTGCGAAATATCGAAAAATTCGTTTTTTGCGTTTTTCTCGGCTCCTATGGGAGATAGAGCGAAAAGGGGCTTAATACAGGATCCTTGATTTTCCCTGATTTTGTTAATCGATAAAAAGGCCATAACTTTTGAATGGTTCAACCGATCCTTAAAATTCTTTTTGCATTCGAAAGAGCATAGAAAAACAAAGAAAATGCGACTAGGCTGATCCCGATATTTCAATTTTTCGATCCGAGAGCGCAGATTGTGTGTCACCTCAAAAATAGCATTTTTCACCTAACTAAAAAATCGATTATCTTTCGCAAAAAAATTGAAAAAAATTATTCTACGGTTCTAAATGCATGGAAATTGATGTATTATCAAGCCTTGTTCGTTAGAAAGCCAAAGAGCAGCAAAAACAATCGTTATTACCGAGGAAACGATAGATATCGTGATTTTTGTAAACGTAAAGCAGGTGGTTTTCGGTTAATTCGGTTTTTTGCGATTTTCTCTGCTCCTGTTGGAGATATCGCAAATCCACGGCCAGATTCGTTGTCAGCGCGACGAAATACATCAGATAACGTCCATCCCATATGGGAAATATCCCAAAAATTGTTTCTCGCGTTTTTCTCGGCTCCTATGGGAGATAGAGCGAAAAGGGGCTTAATACAGGATCCTTGATTTTCCCTGATTTTGTTAATCGATAAAAAGGCCATAACTTTTGAATGGTTCAACCGATCCTTAAAATTCTTTTTGCATTCGAAAGAGCATAGAAAAACAAAGAAAATGCGACTAGGCTGATCCCGATATTTCAATTTTTCGATCCGAGAGCGCAGATTGTGTGTCACCTCAAAAATAGCATTTTTCACCTAACTAAAAAATCGATTATCTTTCGCAAAAAAATTGAAAAAAATTATTCTACGGTCCTAAATGCATGGAAATTGATGTATTATCAAGCCTTGTTCGTTAGAAAGTCAAAGCGCAGCGGAAACAGTCGCTATTACAGAGAAAACGATAGATATCGTGATTTTTGTAAACGTAAAGCAGGTGGTTTTCGGTTAATTCGGTTTTTTGCGATTTTCTCAGCTCCTGTTGGAGATATCGCAAATCCACGGCCAGATTCGTGATCAGCGCGACGAAATACATCAGGTAGGATCCATCCGAAGTGCGAAATATCGAAAAATTCGTTTTTTGCGTTTTTCTCGGCTCCTATGGGAGATAGAGCGAAAAGGGGCTTAATACAGGATCCTTGATTTTCCCTGATTTTGTTAATCGATAAAAAGGCCATAACTTTTGAATGGTTCAACCGATCCTTAAAATTCTTTTTGCATTCGAAAGAGCATAGAAAAACAAAGAAAATGCGACTAGGCTGATCCCGATATTTCAATTTTTCGATCCGTGAGCGCAGATTGTGTGTCACCTCAAAAATAGCATTTTTCACCTAACTAAAAAATCGATTATCTTTCGCAAAAAAATTGAAAAAAATTATTCTACGGTTCTAAATGCATGGAAATTGATGTATTATCAAGCCTTGTTCGTTAGAAAGCCAAAGAGCAGCAAAAACAATCGTTATTACCGAGGAAACGATAGATATCGTGATTTTTGTAAACGTAAAGCAGGTGGTTTTCGGTTAATTCGGTTTTTTGGCGATTTTCTCAGCTCCTGTTGGAGATATCGCAAATCCACGGCCAGATTCGTGATCAGCGCGACGAAATACATCAGATAACGTCCATCCCATATGGGAAATATCCCAAAAATTGTTTCTCGCGTTTTTCTCGGCTCCTATGGGAGATAGAGCGAAAAGGGGCTTAATACAGGATCCTTGATTTTCCCTGATTTTGTTAATCGATAAAAAGGCCATAACTTTTGAATGGTTCAACCGATCCTTAAAATTCTTTTTGCATTCGAAAGAGCATAGAAAAACAAAGAAAATGCGACTAGGCTGATCCCGATATTTCAATTTTTCGATCCGAGAGCGCAGATTGTGTGTCACCTCAAAAATAGCATTTTTCACCTAACTAAAAAATCGATTATCTTTCGCAAAAAAATTGAAAAAAATTATTCTACGGTCCTAAATGCATGGAAATTGATGTATTATCAAGCCTTGTTCGTTAGAAAGTCAAAGCGCAGCGGAAACAGTCGCTATTACAGAGAAAACGATAGATATCGTGATTTTTGTAAACGTAAAGCAGGTGGTTTTCGGTTAATTCGGTTTTTTGCGATTTTCTCTGCTCCTGTTGGAGATATCGCAAATCCACGGCCAGATTCGTGATCAGCGCGACGAAATACATCAGATAACGTCCATCCCATATGGGAAATATCCCAAAAATTGTTTTTCGCGTTTTTCTCCGCTCCTATGGGAGATAGAGCGAAAAGGGGCTTAATACAGGATCCTTGATTTCCCCTGATTTTGTTAATCGATAAAAAGGCCATAACTTTTGAATGGTTCAACCGATCCTTAAAATTCTTTTTGCATTCGAAAGAGCATAGAAAAACAAAGAAAATGCGACTAGGCTGATCCCGATATTTCAATTTTTCGATCCGAGAGCGCAGATTGTGTGTCACCTCAAAAATAGCATTTTTCACCTAACTAAAAAATCGATTATCTTTCGCAAAAAAATTGAAAAAAATTATTCTATGGTCCTAAATGCATGGAAATTGATGTATTATCAAGCCTTGTTCGTTAGAAAGTCAAAGCGCAGCGGAAACAGTCGCTATTACAGAGAAAACGATAGATATCGTGATTTTTGTAAACGTAAAGCAGGTGGTTTTCGGTTAATTCGGTTTTTTGCGATTTTCTCAGCTCCTGTTGGAGATATCGCAAATCCACGGCCAGATTCGTGATCAGCGCGACGAAATACATCAGGTAGGATCCATCCGAAGTGCGAAATATCGAAAAATTCGTTTTTTGCGTTTTTCTCGGCTCCTATGGGAGATAGAGCGAAAAGGGGCTTAATACAGGATCCTTGATTTTCCCTGATTTTGTTAATCGATAAAAAGGCCATAACTTTTGAATGGTTCAACCGATCCTTAAAATTCTTTTTGCATTCGAAAGAGCATAGAAAAACAAAGAAAATGCGACTAGGCTGATCCCGATATTTCAATTTTTCGATCCGAGAGCGCAGATTGTGTGTCACCTCAAAAATAGCATTTTTCACCTAACTAAAAAATCGATTATCTTTCGCAAAAAAATTGAAAAAAATTATTCTACGGTCCTAAATGCATGGAAATTGATGTATTATCAAGCCTTGTTCGTTAGAAAGTCAAAGCGCAGCGGAAACAGTCGCTATTACAGAGAAAACGATAGATATCGTGATTTTTGTAAACGTAAAGCAGGTGGTTTTCGGTTAATTCGGTTTTTTGCGATTTTCTCTGCTCCTGTTGGAGATATCGCAAATCCACGGCCAGATTCGTGATCAGCGCGACGAAATACATCAGATAACGTCCATCCCATATGGGAAATATCCCAAAAATTGTTTTTCGCGTTTTTCTCCGCTCCTATGGGAGATAGAGCGAAAAGGGGCTTAATACAGGATCCTTGATTTCCCCTGATTTTGTTAATCGATAAAAAGGCCATAACTTTTGAATGGTTCAACCGATCCTTAAAATTCTTTTTGCATTCGAAAGAGCATAGAAAAACAAAGAAAATGCGACTAGGCTGATCCCGATATTTCAATTTTTCGATCCGAGAGCGCAGATTGTGTGTCACCTCAAAAATAGCATTTTTCACCTAACTAAAAAATCGATTATCTTTCGCAAAAAAATTGAAAAAAATTATTCTATGGTCCTAAATGCATGGAAATTGATGTATTATCAAGCCTTGTTCGTTAGAAAGTCAAAGCGCAGCGGAAACAGTCGCTATTACAGAGAAAACGATAGATATCGTGATTTTTGTAAACGTAAAGCAGGTGGTTTTCGGTTAATTCGGTTTTTTGCGATTTTCTCAGCTCCTGTTGGAGATATCGCAAATCCACGGCCAGATTCGTGATCAGCGCGACGAAATACATCAGGTAGGATCCATCCGAAGTGCGAAATATCGAAAAATTCGTTTTTTGCGTTTTTCTCGGCTCCTATGGGAGATAGAGCGAAAAGGGGCTTAATACAGGATCCTTGATTTTCCCTGATTTTGTTAATCGATAAAAAGGCCATAACTTTTGAATGGTTCAACCGATCCTTAAAATTCTTTTTGCATTCGAAAGAGCATAGAAAAACAAAGAAAATGCGACTAGGCTGATCCCGATATTTCAATTTTTCGATCCGAGAGCGCAGATTGTGTGTCACCTCAAAAATAGCATTTTTCACCTAACTAAAAAATCGATTATCTTTCGCAAAAAAATTGAAAAAAATTATTCTATGGTCCTAAATGCATGGAAATTGATGTATTATCAAGCCTTGTTCGTTAGAAAGTCAAAGCGCAGCGGAAACAGTCGCTATTACAGAGAAAACGATAGATATCGTGATTTTTGTAAACGTAAAGCAGGTGGTTTTCGGTTAATTCGGTTTTTTGCGATTTTCTCAGCTCCTGTTGGAGATATCGCAAATCCACGGCCAGATTCGTGATCAGCGCGACGAAATACATCAGGTAGGATCCATCCGAAGTGCGAAATATCGAAAAATTCGTTTTTTGCGTTTTTCTCGGCTCCTATGGGAGATAGAGCGAAAAGGGGCTTAATACAGGATCCTTGATTTTCCCTGATTTTGTTAATCGATAAAAAGGCCATAACTTTTGAATGGTTCAACCGATCCTTAAAATTCTTTTTGCATTCGAAAGAGCATAGAAAAACAAAGAAAATGCGACTAGGCTGATCCCGATATTTCAATTTTTCGATCCGAGAGCGCAGATTGTGTGTCACCTCAAAAATAGCATTTTTCACCTAACTAAAAAATCGATTATCTTTCGCAAAAAAATTGAAAAAAATTATTCTACGGTCCTAAATGCATGGAAATTGATGTATTATCAAGCCTTGTTCGTTAGAAAGTCAAAGCGCAGCGGAAACAGTCGCTATTACAGAGAAAACGATAGATATCGTGATTTTTGTAAACGTAAAGCAGGTGGTTTTCGGTTAATTCGGTTTTTTGCGATTTTCTCTGCTCCTGTTGGAGATATCGCAAATCCACGGCCAGATTCGTGATCAGCGCGACGAAATACATCAGATAACGTCCATCCCATATGGGAAATATCCCAAAAATTGTTTTTCGCGTTTTTCTCCGCTCCTATGGGAGATAGAGCGAAAAGGGGCTTAATACAGGATCCTTGATTTCCCCTGATTTTGTTAATCGATAAAAAGGCCATAACTTTTGAATGGTTCAACCGATCCTTAAAATTCTTTTTGCATTCGAAAGAGCATAGAAAAACAAAGAAAATGCGACTAGGCTGATCCCGATATTTCAATTTTTCGATCCGAGAGCGCAGATTGTGTGTCACCTCAAAAATAGCATTTTTCACCTAACTAAAAAATCGATTATCTTTCGCAAAAAAATTGAAAAAAATTATTCTATGGTCCTAAATGCATGGAAATTGATGTATTATCAAGCCTTGTTCGTTAGAAAGTCAAAGCGCAGCGGAAACAGTCGCTATTACAGAGAAAACGATAGATATCGTGATTTTTGTAAACGTAAAGCAGGTGGTTTTCGGTTAATTCGGTTTTTTGCGATTTTCTCAGCTCCTGTTGGAGATATCGCAAATCCACGGCCAGATTCGTGATCAGCGCGACGAAATACATCAGGTAGGATCCATCCGAAGTGCGAAATATCGAAAAATTCGTTTTTTGCGTTTTTCTCGGCTCCTATGGGAGATAGAGCGAAAAGGGGCTTAATACAGGATCCTTGATTTTCCCTGATTTTGTTAATCGATAAAAAGGCCATAACTTTTGAATGGTTCAACCGATCCTTAAAATTCTTTTTGCATTCGAAAGAGCATAGAAAAACAAAGAAAATGCGACTAGGCTGATCCCGATATTTCAATTTTTCGATCCGAGAGCGCAGATTGTGTGTCACCTCAAAAATAGCATTTTTCACCTAACTAAAAAATCGATTATCTTTCGCAAAAAAATTGAAAAAAATTATTCTACGGTTCTAAATGCATGGAAATTGATGTATTATCAAGCCTTGTTCGTTAGAAAGCCAAAGAGCAGCAAAAACAATCGTTATTACCGAGGAAACGATAGATATCGTGATTTTTGTAAACGTAAAGCAGGTGGTTTTCGGTTAATTCGGTTTTTTGGCGATTTTCTCAGCTCCTGTTGGAGATATCGCAAATCCACGGCCAGATTCGTGATCAGCGCGACGAAATACATCAGATAACGTCCATCCCATATGGGAAATATCCCAAAAATTGTTTCTCGCGTTTTTCTCGGCTCCTATGGGAGATAGAGCGAAAAGGGGCTTAATACAGGATCCTTGATTTTCCCTGATTTTGTTAATCGATAAAAAGGCCATAACTTTTGAATGGTTCAACCGATCCTTAAAATTCTTTTTGCATTCGAAAGAGCATAGAAAAACAAAGAAAATGCGACTAGGCTGATCCCGATATTTCAATTTTTCGATCCGAGAGCGCAGATTGTGTGTCACCTCAAAAATAGCATTTTTCACCTAACTAAAAAATCGATTATCTTTCGCAAAAAAATTGAAAAAAATTATTCTACGGTCCTAAATGCATGGAAATTGATGTATTATTAAGCCTTGTTCGTTAGAAAGTCAAAGCGCAGCGGAAACAGTCGCTATTACAGAGAAAACGATAGATATCGTGATTTTTGTAAACGTAAAGCAGGTGGTTTTCGGTTAATTCGGTTTTTTGCGATTTTCTCTGCTCCTGTTGGAGATATCGCAAATCCACGGCCAGATTCGTTGTCAGCGCGACGAAATACATCAGATAACGTCCATCCCATATGGGAAATATCCCAAAAATTGTTTTTTGCGTTTTTCTCGGCTCCTATGGGAGATAGAGCGAAAAGGGGCTTAATACAGGATCCTTGATTTTCCCTGATTTTGTTAATCGATAAAAAGGCCATAACTTTTGAATGGTTCAACCGATCCTTAACATTCTTTTTGCATTCGAAAGAGCATAGAAAAACAAAGAAAATGCGACTAGGCTGATCCCGATATTTCAATTTTTCGATCCGTGAGCGCAGATTGTGTGTCACCTCAAAAATAGCATTTTTCACCTAACTAAAAAATCGATTATCTTTCGCAAAAAAATTGAAAAAAATTATTCTACGGTTCTAAATGCATGGAAATTGATGTATTATCAAGCCTTGTTCGTTAGAAAGCCAAAGAGCAGCAAAAACAATCGTTATTACCGAGGAAACGATAGATATCGTGATTTTTGTAAACGTAAAGCAGGTGGTTTTCGGTTAATTCGGTTTTTTGGCGATTTTCTCAGCTCCTGTTGGAGATATCGCAAATCCACGGCCAGATTCGTGATCAGCGCGACGAAATACATCAGATAACGTCCATCCCATATGGGAAATATCCCAAAAATTGTTTCTCGCGTTTTTCTCGGCTCCTATGGGAGATAGAGCGAAAAGGGGCTTAATACAGGATCCTTGATTTTCCCTGATTTTGTTAATCGATAAAAAGGCCATAACTTTTGAATGGTTCAACCGATCCTTAAAATTCTTTTTGCATTCGAAAGAGCATAGAAAAACAAAGAAAATGCGACTAGGCTGATCCCGATATTTCAATTTTTCGATCCGAGAGCGCAGATTGTGTGTCACCTCAAAAATAGCATTTTTCACCTAACTAAAAAATCGATTATCTTTCGCAAAAAAATTGAAAAAAATTATTCTACGGTCCTAAATGCATGGAAATTGATGTATTATCAAGCCTTGTTCGTTAGAAAGTCAAAGCGCAGCGGAAACAGTCGCTATTACAGAGAAAACGATAGATATCGTGATTTTTGTAAACGTAAAGCAGGTGGTTTTCGGTTAATTCGGTTTTTTGCGATTTTCTCTGCTCCTGTTGGAGATATCGCAAATCCACGGCCAGATTCGTGATCAGCGCGACGAAATACATCAGATAACGTCCATCCCATATGGGAAATATCCCAAAAATTGTTTCTCGCGTTTTTCTCGGCTCCCATGGGAGATAGAGCGAAAAGGGGCTTAATACAGGATCCTTGATTTTCCCTGATTTTGTTAATCGATAAAAAGGCCATAACTTTTGAATGGTTCAACCGATCCTTAAAATTCTTTTTGCATTCGAAAGAGCATAGAAAAACAAAGAAAATGCGACTAGGCTGATCCCGATATTTCAATTTTTCGATCCGAGAGCGCAGATTGTGTGTCACCTCAAAAATAGCATTTTTCACCTAACTAAAAAATCGATTATCTTTCGCAAAAAAATTGAAAAAAATTATTCTACGGTCCTAAATGCATGGAAATTGATGTATTATCAAGCCTTGTTCGTTAGAAAGTCAAAGCGCAGCGGAAACAGTCGCTATTACAGAGAAAACGATAGATATCGTGATTTTTGTAAACGTAAAGCAGGTGGTTTTCGGTTAATTCGGTTTTTTGCGATTTTCTCTGCTCCTGTTGGAGATATCGCAAATCCACGGCCAGATTCGTGATCAGCGCGACGAAATACATCAGATAACGTCCATCCCATATGGGAAATATCCCAAAAATTGTTTTTCGCGTTTTTCTCCGCTCCTATGGGAGATAGAGCGAAAAGGGGCTTAATACAGGATCCTTGATTTCCCCTGATTTTGTTAATCGATAAAAAGGCCATAACTTTTGAATGGTTCAACCGATCCTTAAAATTCTTTTTGCATTCGAAAGAGCATAGAAAAACAAAGAAAATGCGACTAGGCTGATCCCGATATTTCAATTTTTCGATCCGAGAGCGCAGATTGTGTGTCACCTCAAAAATAGCATTTTTCACCTAACTAAAAAATCGATTATCTTTCGCAAAAAAATTGAAAAAAATTATTCTATGGTCCTAAATGCATGGAAATTGATGTATTATCAAGCCTTGTTCGTTAGAAAGTCAAAGCGCAGCGGAAACAGTCGCTATTACAGAGAAAACGATAGATATCGTGATTTTTGTAAACGTAAAGCAGGTGGTTTTCGGTTAATTCGGTTTTTTGCGATTTTCTCAGCTCCTGTTGGAGATATCGCAAATCCACGGCCAGATTCGTGATCAGCGCGACGAAATACATCAGGTAGGATCCATCCGAAGTGCGAAATATCGAAAAATTCGTTTTTTGCGTTTTTCTCGGCTCCTATGGGAGATAGAGCGAAAAGGGGCTTAATACAGGATCCTTGATTTTCCCTGATTTTGTTAATCGATAAAAAGGCCATAACTTTTGAATGGTTCAACCGATCCTTAAAATTCTTTTTGCATTCGAAAGAGCATAGAAAAACAAAGAAAATGCGACTAGGCTGATCCCGATATTTCAATTTTTCGATCCGAGAGCGCAGATTGTGTGTCACCTCAAAAATAGCATTTTTCACCTAACTAAAAAATCGATTATCTTTCGCAAAAAAATTGAAAAAAATTATTCTACGGTTCTAAATGCATGGAAATTGATGTATTATCAAGCCTTGTTCGTTAGAAAGCCAAAGAGCAGCAAAAACAATCGTTATTACCGAGGAAACGATAGATATCGTGATTTTTGTAAACGTAAAGCAGGTGGTTTTCGGTTAATTCGGTTTTTTGGCGATTTTCTCAGCTCCTGTTGGAGATATCGCAAATCCACGGCCAGATTCGTGATCAGCGCGACGAAATACATCAGATAACGTCCATCCCATATGGGAAATATCCCAAAAATTGTTTCTCGCGTTTTTCTCGGCTCCTATGGGAGATAGAGCGAAAAGGGGCTTAATACAGGATCCTTGATTTTCCCTGATTTTGTTAATCGATAAAAAGGCCATAACTTTTGAATGGTTCAACCGATCCTTAAAATTCTTTTTGCATTCGAAAGAGCATAGAAAAACAAAGAAAATGCGACTAGGCTGATCCCGATATTTCAATTTTTCGATCCGAGAGCGCAGATTGTGTGTCACCTCAAAAATAGCATTTTTCACCTAACTAAAAAATCGATTATCTTTCGCAAAAAAATTGAAAAAAATTATTCTACGGTCCTAAATGCATGGAAATTGATGTATTATCAAGCCTTGTTCGTTAGAAAGTCAAAGCGCAGCGGAAACAGTCGCTATTACAGAGAAAACGATAGATATCGTGATTTTTGTAAACGTAAAGCAGGTGGTTTTCGGTTAATTCGGTTTTTTGCGATTTTCTCTGCTCCTGTTGGAGATATCGCAAATCCACGGCCAGATTCGTGATCAGCGCGACGAAATACATCAGATAACGTCCATCCCATATGGGAAATATCCCAAAAATTGTTTTTCGCGTTTTTCTCCGCTCCTATGGGAGATAGAGCGAAAAGGGGCTTAATACAGGATCCTTGATTTCCCCTGATTTTGTTAATCGATAAAAAGGCCATAACTTTTGAATGGTTCAACCGATCCTTAAAATTCTTTTTGCATTCGAAAGAGCATAGAAAAACAAAGAAAATGCGACTAGGCTGATCCCGATATTTCAATTTTTCGATCCGAGAGCGCAGATTGTGTGTCACCTCAAAAATAGCATTTTTCACCTAACTAAAAAATCGATTATCTTTCGCAAAAAAATTGAAAAAAATTATTCTATGGTCCTAAATGCATGGAAATTGATGTATTATCAAGCCTTGTTCGTTAGAAAGTTAAAGCGCAGCGGAAACAGTCGCTATTACAGAGAAAACGATAGATATCGTGATTTTTGTAAACGTAAAGCAGGTGGTTTTCGGTTAATTCGGTTTTTTGCGATTTTCTCAGCTCCTGTTGGAGATATCGCAAATCCACGGCCAGATTCGTGATCAGCGCGACGAAATACATCAGGTAGGATCCATCCGAAGTGCGAAATATCGAAAAATTCGTTTTTTGCGTTTTTCTCGGCTCCTATGGGAGATAGAGCGAAAAGGGGCTTAATACAGGATCCTTGATTTTCCCTGATTTTGTTAATCGATAAAAAGGCCATAACTTTTGAATGGTTCAACCGATCCTTAAAATTCTTTTTGCATTCGAAAGAGCATAGAAAAACAAAGAAAATGCGACTAGGCTGATCCCGATATTTCAATTTTTCGATCCGAGAGCGCAGATTGTGTGTCACCTCAAAAATAGCATTTTTCACCTAACTAAAAAATCGATTATCTTTCGCAAAAAAATTGAAAAAAATTATTCTACGGTCCTAAATGCATGGAAATTGATGTATTATCAAGCCTTGTTCGTTAGAAAGTCAAAGCGCAGCGGAAACAGTCGCTATTACAGAGAAAACGATAGATATCGTGATTTTTGTAAACGTAAAGCAGGTGGTTTTCGGTTAATTCGGTTTTTTGCGATTTTCTCTGCTCCTGTTGGAGATATCGCAAATCCACGGCCAGATTCGTGATCAGCGCGACGAAATACATCAGATAACGTCCATCCCATATGGGAAATATCCCAAAAATTGTTTTTCGCGTTTTTCTCCGCTCCTATGGGAGATAGAGCGAAAAGGGGCTTAATACAGGATCCTTGATTTCCCCTGATTTTGTTAATCGATAAAAAGGCCATAACTTTTGAATGGTTCAACCGATCCTTAAAATTCTTTTTGCATTCGAAAGAGCATAGAAAAACAAAGAAAATGCGACTAGGCTGATCCCGATATTTCAATTTTTCGATCCGAGAGCGCAGATTGTGTGTCACCTCAAAAATAGCATTTTTCACCTAACTAAAAAATCGATTATCTTTCGCAAAAAAATTGAAAAAAATTATTCTATGGTCCTAAATGCATGGAAATTGATGTATTATCAAGCCTTGTTCGTTAGAAAGTCAAAGCGCAGCGGAAACAGTCGCTATTACAGAGAAAACGATAGATATCGTGATTTTTGTAAACGTAAAGCAGGTGGTTTTCGGTTAATTCGGTTTTTTGCGATTTTCTCAGCTCCTGTTGGAGATATCGCAAATCCACGGCCAGATTCGTGATCAGCGCGACGAAATACATCAGGTAGGATCCATCCGAAGTGCGAAATATCGAAAAATTCGTTTTTTGCGTTTTTCTCGGCTCCTATGGGAGATAGAGCGAAAAGGGGCTTAATACAGGATCCTTGATTTTCCCTGATTTTGTTAATCGATAAAAAGGCCATAACTTTTGAATGGTTCAACCGATCCTTAAAATTCTTTTTGCATTCGAAAGAGCATAGAAAAACAAAGAAAATGCGACTAGGCTGATCCCGATATTTCAATTTTTCGATCCGAGAGCGCAGATTGTGTGTCACCTCAAAAATAGCATTTTTCACCTAACTAAAAAATCGATTATCTTTCGCAAAAAAATTGAAAAAAATTATTCTACGGTTCTAAATGCATGGAAATTGATGTATTATCAAGCCTTGTTCGTTAGAAAGCCAAAGAGCAGCAAAAACAATCGTTATTACCGAGGAAACGATAGATATCGTGATTTTTGTAAACGTAAAGCAGGTGGTTTTCGGTTAATTCGGTTTTTTGGCGATTTTCTCAGCTCCTGTTGGAGATATCGCAAATCCACGGCCAGATTCGTGATCAGCGCGACGAAATACATCAGATAACGTCCATCCCATATGGGAAATATCCCAAAAATTGTTTCTCGCGTTTTTCTCGGCTCCTATGGGAGATAGAGCGAAAAGGGGCTTAATACAGGATCCTTGATTTTCCCTGATTTTGTTAATCGATAAAAAGGCCATAACTTTTGAATGGTTCAACCGATCCTTAAAATTCTTTTTGCATTCGAAAGAGCATAGAAAAACAAAGAAAATGCGACTAGGCTGATCCCGATATTTCAATTTTTCGATCCGAGAGCGCAGATTGTGTGTCACCTCAAAAATAGCATTTTTCACCTAACTAAAAAATCGATTATCTTTCGCAAAAAAATTGAAAAAAATTATTCTACGGTTCTAAATGCATGGAAATTGATGTATTATCAAGCCTTGTTCGTTAGAAAGCCAAAGAGCAGCAAAAACAATCGTTATTACCGAGGAAACGATAGATATCGTGATTTTTGTAAACGTAAAGCAGGTGGTTTTCGGTTAATTCGGTTTTTTGGCGATTTTCTCAGCTCCTGTTGGAGATATCGCAAATCCACGGCCAGATTCGTGATCAGCGCGACGAAATACATCAGATAACGTCCATCCCATATGGGAAATATCCCAAAAATTGTTTCTCGCGTTTTTCTCGGCTCCTATGGGAGATAGAGCGAAAAGGGGCTTAATACAGGATCCTTGATTTTCCCTGATTTTGTTAATCGATAAAAAGGCCATAACTTTTGAATGGTTCAACCGATCCTTAAAATTCTTTTTGCATTCGAAAGAGCATAGAAAAACAAAGAAAATGCGACTAGGCTGATCCCGATATTTCAATTTTTCGATCCGAGAGCGCAGATTGTGTGTCACCTCAAAAATAGCATTTTTCACCTAACTAAAAAATCGATTATCTTTCGCAAAAAAATTGAAAAAAATTATTCTACGGTTCTAAATGCATGGAAATTGATGTATTATCAAGCCTTGTTCGTTAGAAAGCCAAAGAGCAGCAAAAACAATCGTTATTACCGAGGAAACGATAGATATCGTGATTTTTGTAAACGTAAAGCAGGTGGTTTTCGGTTAATTCGGTTTTTTGGCGATTTTCTCAGCTCCTGTTGGAGATATCGCAAATCCACGGCCAGATTCGTGATCAGCGCGACGAAATACATCAGATAACGTCCATCCCATATGGGAAATATCCCAAAAATTGTTTCTCGCGTTTTTCTCGGCTCCTATGGGAGATAGAGCGAAAAGGGGCTTAATACAGGATCCTTGATTTTCCCTGATTTTGTTAATCGATAAAAAGGCCATAACTTTTGAATGGTTCAACCGATCCTTAAAATTCTTTTTGCATTCGAAAGAGCATAGAAAAACAAAGAAAATGCGACTAGGCTGATCCCGATATTTCAATTTTTCGATCCGAGAGCGCAGATTGTGTGTCACCTCAAAAATAGCATTTTTCACCTAACTAAAAAATCGATTATCTTTCGCAAAAAAATTGAAAAAAATTATTCTACGGTTCTAAATGCATGGAAATTGATGTATTATCAAGCCTTGTTCGTTAGAAAGCCAAAGAGCAGCAAAAACAATCGTTATTACCGAGGAAACGATAGATATCGTGATTTTTGTAAACGTAAAGCAGGTGGTTTTCGGTTAATTCGGTTTTTTGGCGATTTTCTCAGCTCCTGTTGGAGATATCGCAAATCCACGGCCAGATTCGTGATCAGCGCGACGAAATACATCAGATAACGTCCATCCCATATGGGAAATATCCCAAAAATTGTTTCTCGCGTTTTTCTCGGCTCCTATGGGAGATAGAGCGAAAAGGGGCTTAATACAGGATCCTCGATTTCCCCTGATTTTGTTAATCGATAAAAAGGCCATAACTTTTGAATGGTTCAACCGATCCTTAAAATTCTTTTTGCACTCGAAAGAGCATAGAAAAACAAAGAAAATGCGACTAGGCTGATCCCGATATTTCAATTTTTCGATCCGAGAGCGCAGATTGTGTGTCACCTCAAAAATAGCATTTTTCACCTAACTAAAAAATCGATTATCTTTCGCAAAAAAATTGAAAAAAATTATTCTATGGTCCTAAATGCATGGAAATTGATGTATTATCAAGCCTTGTTCGTTAGAAAGTCAAAGCGCAGCGGAAACAGTCGCTATTACAGAGAAAACGATAGATATCGTGATTTTTGTAAACGTAAAGCAGGTGGTTTTCGGTTAATTCGGTTTTTTGCGATTTTCTCAGCTCCTGTTGGAGATATCGCAAATCCACGGCCAGATTCGTGATCAGCGCGACGAAATACATCAGGTAGGATCCATCCGAAGTGCGAAATATCGAAAAATTCGTTTTTTGCGTTTTTCTCGGCTCCTATGGGAGATAGAGCGAAAAGGGGCTTAATACAGGATCCTTGATTTTCCCTGATTTTGTTAATCGATAAAAAGGCCATAACTTTTGAATGGTTCAACCGATCCTTAAAATTCTTTTTGCATTCGAAAGAGCATAGAAAAACAAAGAAAATGCGACTAGGCTGATCCCGATATTTCAATTTTTCGATCCGAGAGCGCAGATTGTGTGTCACCTCAAAAATAGCATTTTTCACCTAACTAAAAAATCGATTATCTTTCGCAAAAAAATTGAAAAAAATTATTCTACGGTTCTAAATGCATGGAAATTGATGTATTATCAAGCCTTGTTCGTTAGAAAGCCAAAGAGCAGCAAAAACAATCGTTATTACCGAGGAAACGATAGATATCGTGATTTTTGTAAACGTAAAGCAGGTGGTTTTCGGTTAATTCGGTTTTTTGGCGATTTTCTCAGCTCCTGTTGGAGATATCGCAAATCCACGGCCAGATTCGTGATCAGCGCGACGAAATACATCAGATAACGTCCATCCCATATGGGAAATATCCCAAAAATTGTTTCTCGCGTTTTTCTCGGCTCCTATGGGAGATAGAGCGAAAAGGGGCTTAATACAGGATCCTTGATTTTCCCTGATTTTGTTAATCGATAAAAAGGCCATAACTTTTGAATGGTTCAACCGATCCTTAAAATTCTTTTTGCATTCGAAAGAGCATAGAAAAACAAAGAAAATGCGACTAGGCTGATCCCGATATTTCAATTTTTCGATCCGAGAGCGCAGATTGTGTGTCACCTCAAAAATAGCATTTTTCACCTAACTAAAAAATCGATTATCTTTCGCAAAAAAATTGAAAAAAATTATTCTACGGTCCTAAATGCATGGAAATTGATGTATTATCAAGCCTTGTTCGTTAGAAAGTCAAAGCGCAGCGGAAACAGTCGCTATTACAGAGAAAACGATAGATATCGTGATTTTTGTAAACGTAAAGCAGGTGGTTTTCGGTTAATTCGGTTTTTTGCGATTTTCTCTGCTCCTGTTGGAGATATCGCAAATCCACGGCCAGATTCGTGATCAGCGCGACGAAATACATCAGATAACGTCCATCCCATATGGGAAATATCCCAAAAATTGTTTTTCGCGTTTTTCTCCGCTCCTATGGGAGATAGAGCGAAAAGGGGCTTAATACAGGATCCTTGATTTCCCCTGCCTTTGTTAATCGATAAAAAGGCCATAACTTTTGAATGGTTCAACCGATCCTTAAAATTCTTTTTGCATTCGAAAGAGCATAGAAAAACAAAGAAAATGCGACTAGGCTGATCCCGATATTTCAATTTTTCGATCCGAGAGCGCAGATTGTGTGTCACCTCAAAAATAGCATTTTTCACCTAACTAAAAAATCGATTATCTTTCGCAAAAAAATTGAAAAAAATTATTCTACGGTCCTAAATGCATGGAAATTGATGTATTATCAAGCCTTGTTCGTTAGAAAGTCAAAGCGCAGCGGAAACAGTCGCTATTACAGAGAAAACGATAGATATCGTGATTTTTGTAAACGTAAAGCAGGTGGTTTTCGGTTAATTCGGTTTTTTGCGATTTTCTCTGCTCCTGTTGGAGATATCGCAAATCCACGGCCAGATTCGTGATCAGCGCGACGAAATACATCAGATAACGTCCATCCCATATGGGAAATATCCCAAAAATTGTTTTTCGCGTTTTTCTCCGCTCCTATGGGAGATAGAGCGAAAAGGGGCTTAATACAGGATCCTTGATTTCCCCTGATTTTGTTAATCGATAAAAAGGCCATAACTTTTGAATGGTTCAACCGATCCTTAAAATTCTTTTTGCATTCGAAAGAGCATAGAAAAACAAAGAAAATGCGACTAGGCTGATCCCGATATTTCAATTTTTCGATCCGAGAGCGCAGATTGTGTGTCACCTCAAAAATAGCATTTTTCACCTAACTAAAAAATCGATTATCTTTCGCAAAAAAATTGAAAAAAATTATTCTACGGTTCTAAATGCATGGAAATTGATGTATTATCAAGCCTTGTTCGTTAGAAAGCCAAAGAGCAGCAAAAACAATCGTTATTACCGAGGAAACGATAGATATCGTGATTTTTGTAAACGTAAAGCAGGTGGTTTTCGGTTAATTCGGTTTTTTGGCGATTTTCTCAGCTCCTGTTGGAGATATCGCAAATCCACGGCCAGATTCGTGATCAGCGCGACGAAATACATCAGATAACGTCCATCCCATATGGGAAATATCCCAAAAATTGTTTCTCGCGTTTTTCTCGGCTCCTATGGGAGATAGAGCGAAAAGGGGCTTAATACAGGATCCTTGATTTTCCCTGATTTTGTTAATCGATAAAAAGGCCATAACTTTTGAATGGTTCAACCGATCCTTAAAATTCTTTTTGCATTCGAAAGAGCATAGAAAAACAAAGAAAATGCGACTAGGCTGATCCCGATATTTCAATTTTTCGATCCGAGAGCGCAGATTGTGTGTCACCTCAAAAATAGCATTTTTCACCTAACTAAAAAATCGATTATCTTTCGCAAAAAAATTGAAAAAAATTATTCTACGGTTCTAAATGCATGGAAATTGATGTATTATCAAGCCTTGTTCGTTAGAAAGCCAAAGAGCAGCAAAAACAATCGTTATTACCGAGGAAACGATAGATATCGTGATTTTTGTAAACGTAAAGCAGGTGGTTTTCGGTTAATTCGGTTTTTTGCGATTTTCTCTGCTCCTGTTGGAGATATCGCAAATCCACGGCCAGATTCGTTGTCAGCGCGACGAAATACATCAGATAACGTCCATCCCATATGGGAAATATCCCAAAAATTGTTTTTTGCGTTTTTCTCGGCTCCTATGGGAGATAGAGCGAAAAGGGGCTTAATACAGGATCCTTGATTTTCCCTGATTTTGTTAATCGATAAAAGGCCATAACTTTTGAATGGTTCAACCGATCCTTAACATTCTTTTTGCATTCGAAAGAGCATAGAAAAACAAAGAAAATGCGACTAGGCTGATCCCGATATTTCAATTTTTCGATCCGTGAGCGCAGATTGTGTGTCACCTCAAAAATAGCATTTTTCACCTAACTAAAAAATCGATTATCTTTCGCAAAAAAATTGAAAAAAATTATTCTACGGTTCTAAATGCATGGAAATTGATGTATTATCAAGCCTTGTTCGTTAGAAAGCCAAAGAGCAGCAAAAACAATCGTTATTACCGAGGAAACGATAGATATCGTGATTTTTGTAAACGTAAAGCAGGTGGTTTTCGGTTAATTCGGTTTTTTGGCGATTTTCTCAGCTCCTGTTGGAGATATCGCAAATCCACGGCCAGATTCGTGATCAGCGCGACGAAATACATCAGATAACGTCCATCCCATATGGGAAATATCCCAAAAATTGTTTTTTGCGTTTTTCTCGGCTCCTATGGGAGATAGAGCGAAAAGGGGCTTAATACAGGATCCTTGATTTTCCCTGATTTTGTTAATCGATAAAAAGGCCATAACTTTTGAATGGTTCAACCGATCCTTAACATTCTTTTTGCATTCGAAAGAGCATAGAAAAACAAAGAAAATGCGACTAGGCTGATCCCGATATTTCAATTTTTCGATCCGTGAGCGCAGATTGTGTGTCACCTCAAAAATAGCATTTTTCACCTAACTAAAAAATCGATTATCTTTCGCAAAAAAATTGAAAAAAATTATTCTACGGTTCTAAATGCATGGAAATTGATGTATTATCAAGCCTTGTTCGTTAGAAAGCCAAAGAGCAGCAAAAACAATCGTTATTACCGAGGAAACGATAGATATCGTGATTTTTGTAAACGTAAAGCAGGTGGTTTTCGGTTAATTCGGTTTTTTGGCGATTTTCTCAGCTCCTGTTGGAGATATCGCAAATCCACGGCCAGATTCGTGATCAGCGCGACGAAATACATCAGATAACGTCCATCCCATATGGGAAATATCCCAAAAATTGTTTCTCGCGTTTTTCTCGGCTCCTATGGGAGATAGAGCGAAAAGGGGCTTAATACAGGATCCTTGATTTTCCCTGATTTTGTTAATCGATAAAAAGGCCATAACTTTTGAATGGTTCAACCGATCCTTAAAATTCTTTTTGCATTCGAAAGAGCATAGAAAAACAAAGAAAATGCGACTAGGCTGATCCCGATATTTCAATTTTTCGATCCGAGAGCGCAGATTGTGTGTCACCTCAAAAATAGCATTTTTCACCTAACTAAAAAATCGATTATCTTTCGCAAAAAAATTGAAAAAAATTATTCTACGGTCCTAAATGCATGGAAATTGATGTATTATCAAGCCTTGTTCGTTAGAAAGTCAAAGCGCAGCGGAAACAGTCGCTATTACAGAGAAAACGATAGATATCGTGATTTTTGTAAACGTAAAGCAGGTGGTTTTCGGTTAATTCGGTTTTTTGCGATTTTCTCTGCTCCTGTTGGAGATATCGCAAATCCACGGCCAGATTCGTGATCAGCGCGACGAAATACATCAGATAACGTCCATCCCATATGGGAAATATCCCAAAAATTGTTTTTCGCGTTTTTCTCCGCTCCTATGGGAGATAGAGCGAAAAGGGGCTTAATACAGGATCCTTGATTTCCCCTGCCTTTGTTAATCGATAAAAAGGCCATAACTTTTGAATGGTTCAACCGATCCTTAAAATTCTTTTTGCATTCGAAAGAGCATAGAAAAACAAAGAAAATGCGACTAGGCTGATCCCGATATTTCAATTTTTCGATCCGAGAGCGCAGATTGTGTGTCACCTCAAAAATAGCATTTTTCACCTAACTAAAAAATCGATTATCTTTCGCAAAAAAATTGAAAAAAATTATTCTACGGTCCTAAATGCATGGAAATTGATGTATTATCAAGCCTTGTTCGTTAGAAAGTCAAAGCGCAGCGGAAACAGTCGCTATTACAGAGAAAACGATAGATATCGTGATTTTTGTAAACGTAAAGCAGGTGGTTTTCGGTTAATTCGGTTTTTTGCGATTTTCTCAGCTCCTGTTGGAGATATCGCAAATCCACGGCCAGATTCGTGATCAGCGCGACGAAATACATCAGGTAGGATCCATCCGAAGTGCGAAATATCGAAAAATTCGTTTTTTGCGTTTTTCTCGGCTCCTATGGGAGATAGAGCGAAAAGGGGCTTAATACAGGATCCTTGATTTTCCCTGATTTTGTTAATCGATAAAAAGGCCATAACTTTTGAATGGTTCAACCGATCCTTAAAATTCTTTTTGCATTCGAAAGAGCATAGAAAAACAAAGAAAATGCGACTAGGCTGATCCCGATATTTCAATTTTTCGATCCGAGAGCGCAGATTGTGTGTCACCTCAAAAATAGCATTTTTCACCTAACTAAAAAATCGATTATCTTTCGCAAAAAAATTGAAAAAAATTATTCTATGGTCCTAAATGCATGGAAATTGATGTATTATCAAGCCTTGTTCGTTAGAAAGTCAAAGCGCAGCGGAAACAATCGTTATTAGCGAGGAAATAATTATTCAATTAAAAAAAAAAGAGAATTGCTTAATTCGAAAAGGGAATTGTAGAGAAGTAAAATGAAATGTAACCATTGACAGGTTTATTTGATCGACGTTCAAGTAGTACAAGAAATTGGTGATCAGATCATATATAGCGAAAGTCCTTATTCCTGATTCCTTTCGAACTTTCCAAAAGGGACGAAATGCCACAACGTCAAGGATCTTATGGGTTCGTTCGAAACTTTACGGAGGAGTGATCTTTTTCATTCAATTTTAAATGTCCAGGAATACGGGCTTCTCCGTAAATTAACCAGGAACGACTAGCAAAAGATGAAGAGACCTCCGCGATTCGCGCTGGTACGACGAGCACTGTACGTACGCAGTATACTGAGAGCTTAACATCCAATAAAACTATACGGTATATGTTACATATTATATATAGAAAAGAGAGAGGAGAGTAGAAAGTTTAACTCATGCTCGAGTGCTTCGGTTTTCGGGTTGAGACCGCAAGACCCATCCCTCTGTACTTCTCCCCTCGTCTCTCTGCTTCACTCAGAACTCAAAGTTGACATTTCCAAATGATCAATAGAACGAACTTGGCGAAAATATATATTTTGCAAAGATAAACTCATGAGAGTGATTGTGCAGTGAAGTGGTTTCGAGCATCCTCAACCGCGAAAACCACATTTATCTAAGCTCACGAGTATAAGTAATATAAGAGAATAACGACGAAAATATCGAATTCACGATACACTTTTTAAAATGTTTGAAAAATTAATATACTTTTATGTGAAGTTTTTATGCATAAACCGATATATTCATTTTATTTAAAAATTATATAGTAACTAGGAGGACTTTGCCGCCTTCCCTTGCTCGCTTCGCGCGCTAACTTCCCTGAAAGAACCCGGGCTCTGAGGAAAATTAAGGGCTACGCCCCCCATGCCCCCCGACACTTCGCTACTTCTCCCTGACCCGTTTCCCTAACCCCTGACCCTTCCATTTTCTCTTTTCGGACCCTCAGCCCTTAATTCTCTTACACGGTTGAGGCGGAGGCGGCCGCGAGATATTGTTATAATATATATAGTAATAATAAAATACTTATATATATATTAAACACGACTTTTTCAACATGTTTAATATAGAATTTATCAATTTAAAATCATTCTCGTTTATTGTATTTAATATACGAATTTATGCATGAATACATCCGATAAAAGTATATTAATTTTGATAAATAAACATTTTTATATTGTACATCAAGAGCATCGATGAACATATTTTTAATCAAGCATCTTACTCAAAGGTTTCAAAAGGTTTGAATCTGTCATCCCACGTCGAAAACGTGCTTTCATTCAATTTATAGCTCAAACGAATCCTCCGAGTAAAGAGAAAGAATAGTTATATACAGAAAATACAAAGTGCACTCAGTCGAGAGATAAATATTTCCGAGAAGTAATATCGTGCAATTTCCGCGGAAATATATGAAGTAAATCGTTCACAGAGTAATCAGCTTTTGCGGTTAAAGAGAATCTCACGTATATCCACTGGCCATCTGTATGCGAATTGCGAGAGGGCTTTTGAAATTCACCACTCGATATTCCATCGAGAAATTCGAGTCAAATCTGAATGAAGGGATTCTTCGAAGAGGTAGAAAAAAGCTCTTCCCCCAAAAAGTACGCGAGTGAAGGAGACTATGTTCCAGGTATGGCCTTTTATCCAGAGAGTACAAATACTTAAAACCTACTCAGCAGGCCGAACGAGCTTCGGGATATAAATTTAGTGGTAGGGGTTAGCTCGTAGGCTCTCGAAGGGAACAGATCCACCCCACGAATTTCCATTTACATCGACGATTTTTTCAGGCAACACAATCTTCTCCGTGGCGGGGTTACGACCACACATTTATATTTCTCCCTTTTCCTCCCTTTCTCCGCTACACTCCCGGTGACTCACTTTTTTTTCTACATCCATCGTCTTCTTACTTTGTTCACGACCGTTTTTCGATTGCTATCTTTGCGCCATTTTTCTCGGCGCACGCAATCTTATAACAACTTGATGGAAAATTAAAGATGGTCATTATAAAGCTCTCCCCTGTCTTTTCAACTTCGATTGAGTGCTCGCACCAGTCCCTCCTGTATCCAAACTATGCATCTTTCTATTCACATTGTTATACCGAGCCATAATGCAGTTGAGTGTAAGCTACGTGGTAAAATCTCGAGTGTAGCACTAGATGTATCTCGAGACGCTTGTTCGGCACTTGGAACTTGGTTAAAAATGTCCACCGTTCTATTCGCTCCGGGCATAGTTCTCTACACACTATCCGAGGGTTCTTCCTCGCTGACAATGCTGGCTGGCAGTCGAGGGGTCTGAAGTTTTTTCTCTCTCTCTTCTCATCGCCTTAGCTTTCATACTGTTCGCACAACTATGAACCGCTGTAAAAGAAGCCCTTGACTCTTTACAGTGGCGATGGTGCAGCTGATTTTATAGTACGTCCATTGTAGTTTACTGTTTTTTTTTTCTTCATCTCGTGTCTTAATGTCTCTCCTGTCCAAAGTTCACTTTCACACCCACCATTTTCACTGGTTCTTTCGATGCTTGTAGCTCGGTCCAACTTCCTACCGCTGGAATATTCGTGAGAGGTGGTCGAGGGCTGTAAAAAAGGCTTTCGTTGACTTTTTATAAGTTGAATTATAACGAGTTCTACTGTGCATACTAACTTCATTCGCCACTCTCCTCTTTCCCTCCAACGCACCGGTTCATTATTCTTGATTCTAGGTAATATCGTACTGACAAATAGCGTTAGCTCTCAGCCCTGAACTTGTATCGTTGTCCGTGGTTGTGGCTGTGGTTTCAGTGGTGCTGGTCGTTGAGGTATCGCGGTCGCACCAACGTTGCTGAAAGCCCAAGAGCGTCGTTAGGTACGCCTGTACTTCCCTTCCTCTTTTCCCCTTTACAGCTCTCGCCCTCTCAAGCCTCCCTCTCTCTGTCTCTGTCGAGTTTGTACCGTTGCCCAACCAACGCGAAAACTTTTATCCTTGCTGATTATGTTCACGACTTAGCACAAGACGTCGCACAGCACGAGAACCCTCGTTGCTTCTCTCACTCGGTATCCCACCAAGTTTCCGCTCTGTCCTTAACCAACGTGGAATGTTTCTTCTCGTAGAGTTTGTTTCGAGGAGTCGCTACTCCAAAAACACGAATGACGAGAGGAACGACGCAGCTCTAATTTTAAAGTTGCTTCGAACAAACTTTTGACACTCTCGTGCACTCGGACTCCAAGTTTCACATTTTACATGCAAGGTAATTTCAATGGCTGCCTATTTTGTTATTATTAGGTTTATGTCCATCAAATATTTCATATCTTATATTCCAATTAAATTGTATCATTGATCATCTTTATTTGTTATTTTAGAGCGAATGTTGTGGGGATCGACGGATGCTTCGCGCGCAACGAAACTATTTCTTAATGTCGTTTCTGGAAGTACGATCGAACACATACGCGATTTGACGAATAACCGATTGAGAGCTTTTTGTTCATCGCCCCTCGGGACAGTCAGTCAGTAAAAAGGACGTTTGAATCACGACGATAAAGAGCTTTCGTCCGATGTAGGTTCGATAAGGTTAACGTTCCGTCACGAAAGCACTCGCTCGCTCATCGGTAAACTTTCGCTTCCCCGCTTCCTCCTTCTCTCACCTTTGGCATCGCAACCCCTACAACATAATACACGAAGAGGCTTCAACCGCGTGCCTACCCTTCTGTGTACTCACGACTCGCTACCAGCTGTTTACGAACTTTTCTCCACCTCACGATTGTACTTTCCTGTTTGAAGTTTCGTTCCTATGTTCTCCCTTTTCACGCGCTGACTCACATGACAAGAAAGTTTTCGTCGGGCACGAACTAACGTCCGAATGAACTAAACACCATGAGAGTCCAAAAAGTATCGAAGAAGTAAAAATTCACCTCCTGGAATCTGTACACAAGAGACTCCGTTAGGAATCTTTTGCGAGAGAACCACGAGAAAAGTACTGATCATCCGTTTGCTGTATTTGGGAAGCTAATACAAAGGGCAGAACTCTGATCAATTACCGCTCGTGCCGGTAATTGGAGCTTCTGTACAGTCGAATCTGTGGATAGAGGTACTTTAGTAATTAGCTCCTGCGCAAATACAGCTGGAAAAGTTCTTTTAGCGTCTATAAAACGTCTTTTCAGTCGTGTTACAACATTAAATTGCGACATTATTTTATTTTCTTTTGTTTCCTTGTGCCTCAAGTTCATATTACTTAAGTTTTCAAATTATTGTACCAGCTAGTTCGAAGTTGATCATAAACGTCATGTACTATGGCCACATCCAGGAGTTTTTAAATGCGGAAAGCTCGTTGAGCCTGAGTGACGCAAGCAAGTGGCGAATTTTAAAAGATCTTTAAATTTTCGTTTAAGGGAATGAGAGATCGAACGTGATAAAGTTTATGATTAATCGCGATACGTGTTTTCGTCGTTTGCTATGAAGAAAAGCCGAGTCGTATATTCGTTCTTGTTGTCTTTCAAACTTTTCTCCATAATTACCTTGTCTTGTGGTAGAAGCAACAGTAGCGTCGTTATCTTGTCGTGTACCGTACAGAACGGCGTTAACCATGTCTTTCGAAACTATCGGTAAGTCTGCTTGTCCGGTACTTCAGCCTTTCGTAACTCCCAATTGACAGACTTCCTACAAGTTCTCCAACTCCCAGTTCCGAGCTTGCTAAATACAATTGCAAAGCCTTGAAAATATCTGCTTTCGATAAGTATTATAACAAAACACAAGAATGAATTATGTTGCTAATGTTTATTGAAAATAGTAAATAGAAAATTACTTTAAGGAGTGATTATTTCTACCGAAGTTGTATTTAAAAGTTGCTTTTTAACTAAAACCCAAAACACTTTTTAAATCTCTTCACCATTTAAGATAATAAGAATTATATACTGTGAGAAAAAAAAATTGCTATTGGCAATTATTGACAATTATCAATTGTTGGTCTATTCGACTATTTTTTATCGGCGTAATTACTTTTAATTGGTTCCACTCGATAGTTACCAGAATTACCACGATTTCTTTGAGTGTACAGAGTTCACTATAATTTCATGTTAAAATTTTATGTAACTTTCAGTAACAAAAGCAATGAAATTTCGAAGATTGTTATTCTGCAATTTCATGGATTATAATCTCCGCGCGTATCTTTCAAATGAAAATATCTTCGAGAGGCAAATAGCATCGACATACTCGTCGTTTATCAGTCCCATTCACGAGGATATTCTCCCCGAGGTTATTCCCGATATTCTCGAGATCTTCTCAATCTACCCGACTAATCTATCGTAATCGTGTGGATTCTCATCGTTCCATAATATTTGAGCCTTTCTCTTAACCTCCCCAACGCTGTTTATCTCTGATTCTGGGTTGCGCGAAAACGTACGGAGTTTTCCCTCTCGAGCTTAATGCTCTGGGACGCCACAGAACGACGACAAATATTTATATGCGAGTCTCGGAGCTCGTTATTGGTTCCTGATGGGCATCCGAACCGACGAGCATAAGACGTCGTCGTTCCTCGTCACTCGTCTTTCTCCTCGCTTTCTTCGCTTCCATTTCGTATATTCCTTGGTTAAACTCGAGGGAAATATCTTCATTCGCGTTTTCATCAGTTTCGGCATCCTATAACAACAAAATACATCTTGAATTTTCGGATGGTATCGCAGCTCGTTCGATTAATACGAGAATCGTCTGTGCAACGCAATGTATTTATCCTTTCATTTTTATATTCCACCCACAGATGCCACAGTCGTCTTTTACCATTGTGTATTTCTTTTTCGTTTCACAGACCCGATATCAATGCCATAAGGGGATTAGCCGCGGCGCCAGGATCAGTGAAGGCTACTCAACCAGCCGTGGCACGTGTAGCTGTTCAAGACGATCGGGAACTACCTCGACAAGGCAGTCTCGCTGATGGTGAAGGAATAAAAATCGTCATCCACGACGTTGACAGTGAATTGAGTAAGTTTTTTTATATTAATAATTTTTTTTAATTCCTCTAATACCCTTTCCTCGATATATTCCTGGACATTTAAGAAGCTTCAAAAATATTCCATGCGTTCCAGGTTAATTATGTACCCTTTCAACTGCTTTTTGAGGTTTCATTTTTTATTCTAAATGATATTAATTTAATTAAAATGATACCTTCATTTGATATGAATATTTTTATTGTATTTTAAATAGAAAAATTAATAAGAATTGCATAACAATAGTGATCGAAATAACATTGCAATTCACATCGTGTATTGATATTGATCAATGAAACTCAATGAGGAGGTACAGCTGAATAATGTGCACAATCTAAGCTTCGTAGGGCTATGTTAACAGTGAGCAGAAGAGCGGGAGGTAATTGGATTCGATACCAATAGGTCCAGACAGCGCGTAACAAACGATTTACATAATCAAGGTACAGAGAGGAGATGAGGTACATCGACCTTGCGGTATCTCCGTGACTGCAAACTGTATTCTCCGTACACCCCATCCACCTGGACTAACCCAACAAACACAACTGATCTCTCACCATGGAATCGTTTAATAGGATTCGATAATACGTTACCCCTGGCTCTGTTCTCCTTTACCGTTTTACGTAACCGCATGCCCTTTTCCGCATCCTCCGATTCCTCTGTGTACAGTATCGCTTAATCCTTTCGCCTACAATTAAGTGTGAGGCTCGTAGTCAAGTTTTTGAGCCAAAACTGTTTATAACGTGCCTGGCCCTTGGTACATCGGTTATATATTAAATTATTATAAATAATAAAATAAATGTACTCTTCCCGAATTATATCTTTCTAATAGGTACGGCACCCCACAAAAGTCTTGTGCAATTGGTACAACTTAAGACAGATTTGCTGAGTCGTGAAATGACTCGAAGACTCGGCAGTAATGTTTACGTTTTGGGACCGATCTGTTACATCTTAAATCCGTAGGCCAAGGGGTTAATAACAGCCAACATGGGACTCTTGAAAGAGAGTATCGCCAAGTACGGGACCCCTCGATCCGCGATCCCTGTCTATACGCTTTATAATTCATCGCTATTATATCGTAAATTGCTTAACAATCTCGTCTGGTTTTTTTATTTATTTTCAAGGTCGCTTCATCGAGTTTATTATTATAATTATTATAATAATAAATATGTTTGAAAATATATAAGTGAAGCTAGTTTGATATACACGTGACTCTGGATAATTAAAACGTGAATATTGAAAGACGGGCACATGACGGTTACCTGATTTTATGGAATTAAGTTTAGATGTTGCAATTTTTTATTCGTATTAGGTTGCGCTGTAATCGCAAAAAATAAGATTTTTTATAATTCTCGTGAAATACACGTCGAACTGAATAATACAAAAGTGTTCGATATTCTTTAAAAAGCTAAGTTTTATTTTAAACATTATTTTCTCATAGTCGTAGTAGGGATGTCATTTCCTAGAATTTATTTAACGTAATAATTGTTTGCCACAAAGCAAAAAAACCGAGTTAATAAAATACAAATAAATCAATGCATTTGCTGTTTATTTTCATTTCGCGGGAAATTAAAAAGAAATATAATAAAAAGACAAATTAAAGAACATTCCACGTTCTTTATTCGAATTATTCAAAATACTTCATCGCGGAAAGTATTTTAAAAAATTCACGTCATTGTTTCTCGGTTACGCTGAATGTAGTTTCTTGAAAAATATCAACATGTCTGGTTTTATTTTTCGATTGCAAGTGCATTTCGTGCGATATTCGCAAAATTTGTTTTGTGCGATTACAGCGCCATCTGTCACAAATAAAAAAAGAGTTTCAGAAAGTTTCAATAAGTTTCAAAAAGGTTTTTCCCCCTCAAAAGGAGAGGCGGGAACGATCTCTTTTACTAAAAGCACGAGTAAATTGCTCACGTAAAAATATTAACTTTTCATCTGGGACATTTTTTGTACGATGCTTATTTTTCGAGATATTGAGATGTCTTCACTTAAATTGACCAACCGGTAGATATTTTAATTATTCAGCTAATTTGTATTATTTATATTTACATTTTCATGGAGGCTGTTTGTTTTAACTTGTTAATTCTAACTGTCACTGAAAAAATGTCAAACCATGCTCTTCTGGAACGCACTTTAGGTACTTTACACTCGTCACAGTAGCCATTAAATTCTATTATCGTACAAGTACGTAAAAATAAAATAGACAGAGGGGAAGTGCATCGCGTGTTTAGTGCTCCCCGATGTTTACAATCTTTTATGACGGTTTTGTTAATACGTTGGCATCAGATAAGTGTACTATGGTGACTTTATCTCATCCGAAAGGCGTTAAAAATCGTTACACGTGTACAATGCGATCAGAAGAAAAGTTGGGTTACGAGTCAGCCAGACATTGATGAGGGGTTTGAGTTAGTACGTGTATCACCAGAGGTGGAGGCTTAGCGGAGCCGCACAGATGTCGTAAAACGTGCGAGGCCATGCAAGTAAACTTTATTGGAACAACCGAAAGAACCTTCGTGGCGCTTGTTTCCTCGCGTGTACCAATTTTCTCAGTTCTTATACCACAAGCTACACTCGTTTGTTATCAGTGAATTTTATTGATCGTAAAATTTAGTCCCTGCAAGATGTGTACGGACGCGTATACTCAGAGCTTATCGCGTGGTAACATATCGATATCTTAAACCCTAAGCAACCTGTGGTTTATATGTATTTCTGCAAATTGGCGATGTAAATATTTTCATGAAGTTTACGAGGCAACCGTACAAATATATTGACGATGAAATAAATGCTGCTGCATTTGTTATTTTGCAGAATTACTTTTTTTGGTAAAAATACGTGGAGAACAATATTTAGTTGCTCCAACCTATAACGCGTCGTTAAATATCCTTAAGTCTATATCCTATATCCTTAAGTTAATATCCTTAAGTCTATATCCTTAAGTTAATATGTAGTCGGTTTGGTCTAGTGGGTAGAGTGCTCGTTGTTTGTTTGTTGGGTTTTTAAGTAGGACGACAGTTATTCGTTCCAATTTCGCAGACATCACTTCTCGCAGACGTTACGAAAAAATCATGTCTGTAGACTCCTTTATGTTGGTATTCCTTTTTTCGAAATATTAATAAAATGACATTATCGATACTTTCTCAATATTAAAGGCGTTTGGGAATCGCTATCCCGATATGATCGCGGAGACGATTGGCTTGTTTCTACCCTTTTGAGGCTCTGGTATACTCAATTTTGTATTTAGTTTCAATGCTCACCTGACAGACTCCCCTCTATTATCACAGGCATTTCAGGTTCGAACGGAGGGTCACAAATTTCGATTCGATGAGTACATTTTTATCTTTGCAGTGCTATCAGTTGGTTGATCGTTGAGACTTAAAGCTGCGAAGTGGAAAATTACCAAAAAAGTTTTTAGGCAGCAGCTATAGGCAGTCACTGAAAGGGGTGTTCTGTACAGCCGATGAAAGTAGAAGCAGGTGCAGGGGAAAGGATGCATGAGCGTGCAAACGTTGAAGCTGGATGGCCCTAGCGCCGAAATCGCCTTTATGCTCGATCGAGTGGAAAGTCATTGCCGCTGTGAAAATCTCGTAAAACTCTATAAGCTCTCTCTCTCTCTCTCTCTCTCTCTCTCTCTCTCTCTCTCTCTCTCTCTCTCTCTCTCTCTCTCTCTCTCTGTATTATCTATTGGTCGCACTTTTCCCGTCTCGATTTTCTCGCTCCTCTTATTCTCTTCTCTTCTACTCGCTCTTCGTTTGTATCCCTCTCACGCTATCTCTCACTTTCTCAAGAGATTTTACTGCTCGACGTTAGACGTTAAACTAAAACAGTTATGGCGATATCGAGATAGCTGAGTGGTAATTTTATCCGACGAGTATTCAAGCTCGAAGAACGTTTTTATGTTAAACGTAAAAGACACTTTACAGAGTGCTCGAAGACTCCCGTTTAATCCAAAGCTTGCCGGTAACGATTTCGAGGATATTCATCGAGGCCTGCTCAGCAAATGGAATGAGTCGCCTCGCGGTGTTTATATCGAAAAGCTCATGGGTGTTTCTGTCAAAATGAGCTAAGGGACACGCAATACGCGAATTATATAGCAAGAGTGAGAGATAATGATGAAACAGGGAGAAAAATACAAGAGTAGTATAATATATAGACCATAGTGATCGCAATCTTCGTAATCATCTATTAACGAGAATTTTCCCCCAAATTCTTCTTTCAGCTTCGAGGGTGAATCCAAAACGGAGGGTCGTCTTACGAAGGGATCCCCAACTACTGGACAAAGGGCACAGAAGTAAGTACCTTCAGAGCTTCCTTAATGAACGATCATCTCCGAAGTAATTCGATTTCTTTGATAGAAACCACAGTTGTTTATTCGATAAGGCTATGTACCTAAGATATAAATAACAATGGTGATAATAATCTTTTTCAAATATGCTGTCTACCAAGAGATATAGAAATGTTACATACGTTTCATAGAATCCAGCTCCTTCGACTAATAATTTGAAAGCACTTTTGCTTAACATTTAACCCTTATCATACGTTGCTTTTCGTACTCTTCTCTGCACACGACGTTTATAAGTCAACAATTTTTTTTTTCATCGAATCTTATACATTCCTTGACATTCCAACAAAGTTTTCCTTGTTTTAAGGAAGAGACATAAACTGTTATCCAGTCTAGCAACCTTGGTATTACGAAAAGGAAAGAACTGCACTGGACACGAATGATCCAATCACGTATACCAAACGTTAATGCATCAAATGATAGCAAATGTTTGTAAAAAAGAAGTAATTTATTAAATTATTTCCTTAAGTATTTCGTTACAGATTTCATCATAGTAGATGCCAGTATTTTTGTTTAATAATCAGTATGAACCTTAGGCTACCGTAAAAGTAAAGAACGTTTGCGCGTAGATGGCTTCGACCCTTTACTACCTTAAAAATAAATAAAAAAAAAAAGGACAAGAAGGATGAGGTGTGGGGAGAAAATATGAAATAGAAAATATGCTTTGGAGATGGAAGGATCGAGACGGATTACGATCACGCGCCGGCTTCTCAGTACGACGACGTATTACCTTGAGAATGTAAAGAAGCGAAAAGAGAGTACACCGAAATTCCTGAACGTCGTCTCTTCTCATTCTTCATTCCACGCGACTCTTCACTCCCTTTCGCTTCGATCTACCTTTTTCTCTTTATTCGCTTCGAGGCATACCAACCCCGATCGGTCGTTATGTTCTGAAAGCTCACGAGCGTATACTCCGCAAGGGAATGGGAATCGCGTACTCTAGACCGATGTATCGGTATTATAGATATCTACTATAGGTGGTTTTATAACTGTAGCCATTTCTATTGCTGTACCTGCGAGAGTTTTAGTAGATTTCTATAAATTTTCATTATAGAAAATAAACTTTATCTCTTTCGATGATCCTTGTCGTGTCTTGCAGCAATATTGACTCTATAAAATATTTTTTATTTATTATAACGTAATGTAACGTTACGTAACGTATTTATTTAACGTTACCTTACGTATGTTAATTATGTTCTGCATAATTAGAGACTTCGCTGGAACCTATTTATAAAATTTGTTTATAGCGCATCCTGTCATAAGGTCTCTCACGTATATGACGTCTCTCGTGTCACCGTCAGACGACTAGAGCCAACGTTAAACCGCCTCCAGATATTTTGCGAATCGACGATGCGCAATGCGACAATTTCGACTCGCTTTGACTCTAATATCATTTCCGAAACGTTAAACGGTGAAACTTGAACGAAGCGACCTTATATGCTTCGGGGCTATCGGCAATATACCCGATTGCAATGAATTTTGACTAACGATAAAACTCGATATTCCAGATCAACCCGAATATTTATTAAACTGAATCGTTACTTTATGAATCGAAAAAGCGTGGTAACTAGTCGTAACTGTATAGTAGAATACGAGTGAATTAAATTTGTTCCAAGTGCCAATAGTTATCTCCGCGACTCAAATGTTAACTTGTTAGTAAGAATTTGCGAAGAAGCTTTTAAGTTTATATTGGTTGGAGATTGGATGAAGACTTGATACTGTTGTATACTTGAAACTGTTTAAGAAGTGAAGAGTTCACCGATTTCCGTAAAAAGACATTTTATACATTTTTTATCGATAAAAAAAATGTATGAAAAATCTCTTACTATCGGTTGTTTGTAGTGCCGTTTCTGATAAAGTAAACAAATTTTTTAATTCAAATATTAAAAATTGTAGGTGAAATTCTATTTCTTTGAATTAGAAATAATATTGAAAAAATATTGAACTCCTTCTACAATTTATTGTATTCGAATCTGCGAATTTTTTCATCATCATCGGAACACCGTTATGAGAAATAAATCGCGTGGGATTTTCGATACGATTTCTTTCACAGATGAAAAATATTTAAAAAATATATTTCCAATTTCCATAAAAAAGACATTTTACATATTTTTTATATTATAAATAACAAAAAAAAATTACTGAAAATCCTATGTTATTGGTTGTTTGTAGCGCAGTTTTTGAGCAAGTAAAAAAATCTTTAGACTCAAATAACAAACTTTTTTCATCGTCATCGAAATACCGTTGCAAGCAATAAATCGCATGGGATTTTTTATACGATTTCTTTTACAGACAAAAAATATTTAAAAAATATAGAACACGTTTTCTGACCGAAATCGGTGGACCCTCCCTTAAAAATAAAATTAGATATTAATAGATCCAATCCATTTGAAGTAGACTGACTTCAAAGAATTATAAATGAAGGGAAGAAAGCATAGATAAATGAGCGACTGGGGATTTTCGGTGAACGTGTAATGGCTTCAAAGTGTTGAATTCGTGCTGCACGTGTGGTCAGTAAAGCTGCAGAAATATGAATAAGGAAACACACATGAAACTCGTGCCTATTCGTGAGCGGATGTGAATTTACAGAAATGAGATATTTGCCTCTGACGCAACTGACGGTCAGCGTCTCGATTAATTCAGAGTTCAACTGATGCTAAGGATAGTTAGAAAGAACGAATATAGGAATTCTTCTTTTCAAATATCGAACAAAGTTGATGAAAATTAATATAAAGAATTCAAAGTGTGTACCATGAGCTTTCCTCCTCACGTTCTTTCTTTACTGTGGTCTACCGCGTCATACACTCGTAGCGGCAGTTTCGAGCCAAAGAAGGCTCATAAACCGGGGTTAACCAAGGTAGATTACCCCAGAACGAAGTAGATAAGGAAACAAAGATTTCGTACCAAAAATCTCCCGAAACACAGAAAGAAATGGTATTTTCTGGAATTCGTAAATTCGTCTCCATCAAAATGGTATTAAATTTTTTAAAATAAGTTACAAATAAATCTGCAATTATTGCATTCAATGATTCCATTAAAATTAATAACAATAACAAAAATTGTTATTCATATAATAATTGATTGTAAGTTTTAATTATGCTTCGTACATTTATTGCTCTTAAAAATATTGCTAAATTGTCCTTGTTGCATAGTTAGTTTTATCCTCTACGTTTTTAGAATATTTTTGTTATCGATTTTCTCACAAAATCTTAAATTCTCTAAGAAAGTTGCATAAAATCAAATTTGATTTGCTGCATCAAACGTGCGGAATCGTGAATTATATTGGAGATAACGAGCACCAGACTTGTACCAAACGTTTTTAGATAAGATAACTAGAAGCTCGCTCGTTGGCTGGTGGATATACGAGAAGAAATTCGGTGACTACCTTTCCGAAACTCATGCATACACACACACACACGCGCGCGCGCGCGCACGAATTCTGCGGGCAACTGTTGGTCGTCCTCTCGGTTGCACCCGGTGCACATAGCTCGAGCTGTGGAGAGTACGATAACACAACTCGATCCTCGTAAATTCGTTCCAAGACGTGTTTCTCGTGTTTTACACTCTGAAATTATCTCGTCGTAAATTCAACGTCGGAGTAAAATCTCGTTTCTACAATTAACGATCCTACATATATATATCTATCTATATAATTCCATCATTCATTTCCTCAACGTTAATCAGCACGAACTCACGCTCCTCCGCAGAAATGTATTTTTTTGTAATTACATAAAACCTCTTACCAGATTATAGATTTAATTCCGTTTCCTCTGTTTGTTGCCTTTACAATTTTTATTATATGTAGGTTAAAAATAACGATTCCTCACTGAGAAAAGAGTTTATTTGTAAGCACCAGGATTCGTTAACTGTTAACAAATGGTAAAGTTGGATATGGCTAAATAAATATTCCGTTAGAGTGACCAAATCGTTTATTTTAACGTCTGATTTGGCACGAATAATTATTTATTAACAGTTAATAAATGTATATTTGAATGAAATGTTCCTTCATTACGGTCTGATAAATATCAGATTCAACATAGCATTGGTATTAATAAAAAAATTCTTATCAATAGTCACTATTGTAATCATTTGAAGAGAATAATTCATAGATTGAGAGAACATATAATGTTATGTGTCGTCAGATATATTTCTTTGAACAGAGATTGAACGGAACTATTGCAAACACTTGTATTAATTAATATTTTCTATACTTGCGTTCAAAGAGTTGCCTCGACTCTAATTGAAAGCCCCACGAAACAAGGAGATCGTTAGCGTTGTCCCGATAATCGTTATAAATCCTCACTTTTTGTGCAATACTACCCTACCGTTCACTCACTCGCATTTCAAAGCTACAAGTGTGTCATGACGGTGGAGGCCGCGCAATATAGAACTTATCCGCTGAAGGACGACGATTGACAATAAACAATAATAGTCATGTCAAATGGACGGTGCTTATCTCAAATATAGATTTGGTAACTATTAATAAATCTGTTGACTATCGACCGATCGGTAGTTGAGACAATTATTCGCTCCTCGGACGGTGATTCGATAATTATTAATAAATCTCTATTTGCTTTACCAAGACAACAGTTATGTCAAATGTATATTTCCTAATTATTAATAAATCTAAAGTCGTTTCAACTATATTTAATCTCATTGCCGCAAATCGTTCTTTATTGGTAAGAAACATCGAATGAGTTACGAGAAACAAATTGCTCGAATAAATCGTTCGTTTTACGAAAGTACCTTCGGTATATCATTTTGTTATGAAAACACTAATATTTATTAACTGCTAATAAATTTTGTAATACTTAACAAATATTTTAGATAACGAGACGACTAAATATATTCAGTTATAGTGAATGAACTCTTTTCTCAGTGTATATGTCGTATTACTATAGCTCACTCATTCATTTGTCTATCGTTAATCGGTACGAACTCGCACTGTTGCTCGCAACAACTTTATCAATAATTGCTTCATTATCCCTACCAAATCACACTTTTTTCATTTCTATTTCTTTATAACAGACTTTATCTTATTATTATTACTTTCTACTTTCCAAATGTCTCATTGAAGAGAGATGTTGTAACCCAAAAAAAGTCGAATACACTAGAAACAACCCGAAAAAAATGCTGGGCGTCTGGGACGATTGCAAAACGACTGAATCATCCTCGTATATTGAATATTCCACCACGTTATAACGTAAAATTACATTTTTATTATTACAAAAATCGATCAGGAAATGAATCGATCGATTTATTTGTCATAGGTGTAGAATTTTTGCTATGTTTACCGAAATTATCTTACATATCCAAATTGTATTCTCGCAAATCGAAGAAGCTCTCCATTTTTTCACGCGTTGGCCTTCGATAATCTTTCAAACATTCCAATAAAATTTTCGAAGTAACGCAGAGGCATAGATTTGCATATTCCGATAAGATCTTGACAACTTGCCGCTCCTGTCGTCACCGTCGAATCTCGTGTTACGTATATAGGCTCTTTCTCCTCAGTGTCACCACGTTGCATCGCATTTCACATCATATCGTTCCTCAATTGTACGTGTCGTGTGTACGTGGCTATGACACCTCGTTTGCAAATACAGATAGACGTACAGACTCGAGTGGAGATCGGAAAATGAACGGACCCTCGGTGAATGCGCATCGAATAATTAAATGTCGCTCACACGCTTCACTCTCGCTCGTCGCTATCACTTTACCTACTATATTGCGCCTGACATACATGTCCAAACATACACACGTACGCGCGCGTACACACACACACACACACACACACACACACACACACACACACACACACACATAGTGATACAGAGAGAGCGCGAAGTGAATCCTTTTCAGAGACAAGGAGCCTCGAAAACTCCAATTGGAAAAACCTACTTTTGGCTTGCGGTGGCTATCATTTCCGTTTCCGTCGGGAAAATAAATTAATGAACGAGTCTTTTCTTCGTGCATGTACTCATCCAAAGCTCGCAGAAACTCCAGCAGGCTTCTCTCAGTGTTCGAATATCTCATCCCTTTCCATTTGGGCAACCCTTCTGTTTAATTAGTTTTCATAGTATTATTTGACTTTCGCAATGAGAAAAACTGTTTTTTGTTTGTTTCGTACACGTCTGTGGCTTCGTTTTTTAACATTCAGAGAAAAAATGGATGTAAAATGAATACCCGCATACAGAACGTTCTGGATAAAAACATAAAGTCTTTTAAAAGAGGTAACTTTATTTGTTAAAATATATAATATCGTGTCGATATTACCCTGTCGAATAAAATCTTTTGTAATGTATGTTTATTTAATTAATAAGCATAATACATTACGAAACATCGATTCTTTACAATATTATTCTTTTTTTTTTTGGCAGCAATGTCCTTGTCCATTTCGGAATAGATTCTGTACAAAAGTATATTGTGTGACAAGGGCCGACTTTAGACTTTTTGTAACAAGTGTTGTTTTCTGAATAAAAAAATGAGTCGCCACAAGCAGAAAAATATCAGAACAAAATCTCGGTGTAAATATAAGTTACTATTGCTTCAACTACACTGAACATAGCTGCTTGCAGCGATATAATTCGCGATGTCGGCGCTATCATCGTTTTCGTCCCGCAATACAGGGACGAAAGTGAACAAAATATCTCATAAGGTATGGACTCTTATTTTATATTTGTTTTTGGGATTCTATTGCCAACGTCCTATACAGACCCCTTCCTCTCGAGAAAAAGGAGAGAGAAATTAAATGATGGAAATAACACTGTTATCTGTAATGATGATTTATAAAAGATAGACTCGTGGTATACAATAGCTGTGAATATCAGAATACTCTTGATTCGCTAATGATCACTATGAAGATTACAATATTTAAATGTATAACTAGGCTGAGTATTAGGATACTCTTAGGTCGCAAGTACGAAGTGTATGGAGTTTACAATGTTCACAAAGGTATATGAGTACTTAGAATAAAATATCGACGATCGGTTTAAAGCGTTGGTCGATATTGCAGAATAATAAATAGTAAAATTATTATTACGACGCTTAGACTGACTATACCATGCGGAGCCTCCAAGTGAGGATTCTGTACTCGGTATCGTGAGCGCACACACCAAGTACGATGTTCCCACTTGGATAATTAAGGCCCGCCGCACTAGACGCTAACTTTACGTCAGAAATTCGAGGAGCAACGCACGCAGCTCCATATTAACGAAAACTGATTGGATCTTTCCTCGGCAGGTGTCTTATACCGGTTAGGGAGGTCAGAGTGGGAATTTGTGCATCAGCACCCTTAAGCGAAGTAAGCCTACGCGTAATCGTCATCAGCTTCTTGTCCGGGTGTCGGACTGGCGCAATAATTTTTTGCAGCTGCGTCAGCATCCTCGTACATAGCCATTGTCCGTCGCTCGGGCATACCGTATGGCCAGTTATTTGTTTATGTTGTATAAAATTGTCGTATTGATTCGGTGACCTACTTCAAACACGGAATGTAATTGCGACAACGAAGTTATGTATGCCATAAGTGGAATAAGTAGGGCATGTACTCGTATAGCACACGTGTTATAAAAAAAAATTACATTATTTGCATAGAAACCACTCCGTCGTCCGACGTATTCGACATAGTTGTTTAAAGAAAGACAGCATTACTAGTTAATTAATTCTGCAATTAATTAGTTAAAATTTAACGTTTATATCAAATTCATTTAAAAATACATAAAAAGCTAGAAAGTTGGATATTTTAAGTCGTTTATGTAGGTTTATTGTCACTTTCTCATCCTTTTTGCCACTTCTCTCTTTCTCTCCTTTTTTAACTTCGTTAGTTCTCGTTCATTTTCATCGCAATGGCATAACAACCATTTTCGCGCTTCGTTGCGGCCATCTCCGCTCTTCGTGGTCTCGAGAGTGAGTGCGTGCCGCGTAACTACGTTCAACAGGTACCCACCTCTGTTTTCCATGCTAGAGTACAGTACAGTCGAGCAACAGAGCGAACCTGTAGCGTCAAAGGCAGTAAAGCCTTCACCATGGTCGCAATATTTGCGGAATTACAAAGAGTCACGCGAGAATGGCAATGGTCATGCGAGCAAGAGCCAACGACCGTTGAGGCACGTCGAATTCGTGTTGCGGAGTGATGGAAAATTGAAATAAAAAGAAAAGAATTAATAGTAAGGAAAAAACGCAAAGTTATGAAAAAACAGGTCAGTATAGTTGCGATAAAGAATTGCTTGAAGCGTATATTATGCGGCATTACTCAAACGATACTCGCAATAATTACACATTGTATACGTTATTGAACATAAAGAAAATATTTTATTATCGGTAAATCTTGATTTAAAGAGAAAAAAAGATTGCAAGCTCGATATCTAATGTCACTAATTGAAAAGCCGACAGTTAAATATCGCAGGTGAAGACACAGCTGTCCGACTTTATCAACAGGTTAAAAAATAAGGTAAAGAAACAATGAGAAAAGATTGAGTCAATGAAAGAAAAACATGAAGAAAAAGTAGTAAACGCCGAGTCGCAGGGGGAATGAGGAGAAACGAGATTCAATGAAAATGACGTGCGTAGCGTCGACAGGCTGCCTGGTACGATGCCAGGGGAAGCTTCGTATCAAACTTTCACCCGCAACAGGTACCCTGTCTCTCTACCATATACATACTATACATATATATATACCAGCGAACCATTGTGATCTTCGCTCGACTTCGTATTCTTCCCTCGTCGAGCTTGCGAGACAAACAGCCAGGTCTGCGTTTCTGTGGTATTACGTGGTTTCTTTAGCGTGAAGGAATTATTTTTCCAGCGCCAAAGGGTTTTTATATATATCTTTACGTGTATCCTCGAGAAAATGGGGCTTTTAGATTTTTTGTACGAATATTCGTCGATTGAAAATTAGTGGCAAACTGGAAATTGAAATTTCCACATTGATTCTTTCGAATGACTTCATTTTTGTAGCTATCACACTGAAAAAAATGTCATAGACTCAATAATAATTGTCATGCGGGCTATCACAAATATATTTTTTGTAACACATGCACAAAAAATCCCCCTTTCCGTGTCTGTAAAGTGTGTCGAAAGTGGTGCTTTTTAGTAACGCGTGCTGAAAAAATACTGCGCATGTGTAGATCACACTACGTTATATATATCTTTCAATATTAATATATCGCAGAAATATATTCTATGGAACTGCGATCCATCTTGTTACGATATATCCGAGGTATATATAAAATATATATAGAAGATATAGAACTTTTCGCCATGATATATGCTGTACATCTATACTATAATTCTTAAAGTTTGGATTTCCGTCCCTTAAACTCCTCCTAGACGGAGAGTGCTAGGAAGGTGATCTTGGACATTTTGGAAAGGTCTCCTGATTTCTAGGTCAACGAAACTATTTTCAGCTCTTCAAGTTGAGTCCTTAAGGAGTTACGGACATTTGAATTTTCTAAGAGTATTATTGAATTTTGAGCTTTAATTTTAATTTTTAAAAAAGCAAAGTTATTCTTCGTAGTTGGTATAGCTTTTGGTTTTATTTAAGGTAACGATACTAAAAATAAACCTGGGCGAAGCCGGGTATGATACTAGTAATTAATATTTCCTCGAGTATAATGAATTTTCATGGGGTTAACGATATTAGGGACATCATCATTGACTATAGTACATCCCACGAGGAATACCTCAGCCCAGCTGAATGTAGGGCGATTATTGACTAAACTCTAATATAGATTAAGATAATTTTATCAAAATCTATTAAAGCTCAACCAAAAAAGTAAAAAAAGTTCAATAAATGATTTTCCATGCATATCAGCGATAACGTAGCGTTATTTTTGTTCAATAATTTACTAAATTAAAGTAAAATATATTAAATATAAATTGAGCATTATCTTGTTTGATATAATATTCTCGTAGCGAGACATTAATTGATAATGGCATACGGGAAAATCCGTAACGGTTACCTCGCATTACCCCCCTCCCCCTGCAAATCCATGGCTCTGCCTCGCCGCTTTACTCCCTAGGATTGCCGGAAGCGCGGTGGTGCGATCGGATATCGGACTCCGCGTGTTTCCACCATACTACTCGAGGTTTACATCTTCACAGTGCCTCGATATCTGTATAAGTATACCTGTATTATACCTCAAGGTTTCTATACCTATATATTACACGTGACTGACTAGTACTCACGTAAGTGAGAGGCCAGCGAGAGTTTACTCATGTGTCTATGTATATGCATCGTGTACGAGTATGTACGTATTATACATAGCTATGTATCAAAGCCACTGGCAGCAGCATCGAGAGAGTGCTCGAGGAATTAATTCCTGTGTATCGGAACGACATTAAACTCTCTCTCTCTCTCTCTCTCTCTCTCTCTCTCTCTCTCTCTCTCTCTCTCTCTCTCTCCCCCCCTCCCTCCCTCTCTCTCCCTTCCATAATCTTCTCGAGCTCCCAACCTCTTTCAACGTCACTGTCTCTCAGTGGCCATGATAACGCTTAATTAAGTGATGCTCCTGTGAACCGGCTGTTCGATGTACTCGTATTTAACTACTACGTTGCTCGACGCTAGTGGTAAATTCCAAACGAGAGAAGGCCAAACGTGAACTGTTAGACGGATGGTTTGTCCTTCATGCTCAGATCCAGGTGCTGCACGAGAATTCCCCTGGGTTCGCCTCAGTTATATACCTATGGACGTCTTGACGTTCGTAAGAGCCACAGGACCCGATACTCGCTACCGGACTCTGTACCGATTTCCCTGCTCTCTCCCTGTCCTTGGAACCAGTAGCTAGCCATCCATCTGGTGAACTCAACATGCTCAAGAATTTACCAACGACGCAATATGCAATGTACGATAGGTAGACGAGAGATGCATGCAGCGCGCTTATATAGGATCTACTCTCGCTCACTCACCCTGCTCGCACCTCCATTATTCTCTGCTTTCAGGCTGTTCTCAATATCTCTCCCAGTAATGCGTATGCCGAAATATGTCGGTGCACCCCTGTAATGAACTACGTTACGCGGCTATGAGCTCGGTTTTGCAGCAAGCTTGAAAGTTTCATGCAGCCCTATCAAACATTTATCGTCGATACACCACATTATTGAGATAAATGGAAGCAGAAATGAACAGTATTCGTATAAAAATATATTTGCAATATTTATCAGTTCGAATATAAATGAGTCTTAAACATGAGTAGTAATAAGCATTTTTTAATATTAATTATCAATTTAATAACAATTTATATCAATTTACCAATATATATCTTTCGAACTGCTCAATGTAAAAAACTGTGGACTAAATCCCAGATGGTTAGGGATGGTGAGGCCAGGTCGATATGACGTGGAATTTTCCATATTTGATTTACAATCAAAGACTCGATAGTTTATTTATCGAATTCTAATATTTGTGCTGGTACTCAAATGGTTTATAAATGATCTCATCCATAAATTAAATAACGCTCGTAACGCGAATAATCAAAAGTACTAACTGTGCGTAAATATTTAATCGAATGGAAAATTATTGCTTTAATAACTTTTCACGATATCAAATGCCAAATCTACTAAGTGAACGATCTACCGCGTTGCATATTCAATTTGAAAACCTAGAGTAAATAGTTTTTTTTTTTATCGAGCACCAATATTGACCCTTTAAGTCGGTACTTTGTTTTTTGACATCGTCTTCTCTCTCCATCTGGCATTCAATTCATTCGTATTATTCAAAGCATTACCTTTTCACTGGCTCTGCGCACTTTGACCTTTCTCCTTTTGATCCTCTCGACTCGGCACTCAACTCGCACCCTCCAATTCAAACAGTTCACAGTGCAACTGTTCCTCTTCTCGTTAATTCGGTAGCAGTCGAAATGACACGGGCGAATACAGCAGATCTCAGACCTCATGTATATACATGGACAAGAAGGAGAGCATATATATGTACGAGGTAGATCTAAGGTTGCCAATATGGTAGCTGGTACAAGGGTGAAACGCGTGAGAAACCTACTCCGCTGGTATACTTTACGCTCCGTACATGGTCCAAGGTTCTTCCATCGTGGTCGAGTTAACCCTTTATAAGTCACAAGGATATCCCGACTCCTCAGTTCCGATCGTAACAACTTGTTACACCTACTCTGTTCTTCACAGTCCCATCCGGAGGCGGTTTCGGATGGTGTGACTCGTAAAATGTTAAGACCTCTTAAAAATTCAGTAGCATCCCTGCCTGTCGGAGTAGAAGAATAAAAACCTCATACTCGTACATCGTTCTTACATACGTACTATCGCTTTTCTGTACGGCTACCCTCTCTTCTAATTGAAAGACGCGGCTCAATGCTAACTACGAGTATTAACAAAATAAAAATCTCTGTACAACGTCACAACGATCTGCCGTACCACCGAGGCGTCTCTCGAGTTTTCTAATTATTTTCTTTTCTCAAGAATGGAAAAGACATCTATCTACCAATGAACATGCTGCTCTACTTCATTTATTCTTCCTTCTCATTTAGTCAAGTAGGAGAGACCGGGACTACTTGCAACAGCAATTTCGTGTTTTGCAAACAAATCTCTGAGTGCGGAAATTCATTTTATTGTATTCATTTTAGTGTTCAGCTAGGTTTATTTGCTTAATTAAATTATATTTATACTCGATTATATTTAATTTAATTAAACATACATCATTAAGCTTAAATTCATTAAATTTATTAAATTAATGAAATTCATTAAATTCGTTTAATTCATTGAATCATTTCATTTCTCATTTTTACACATTAATTTAACTGAACGGAAGATAATTCTTTCTAAACTCTCATGTCTAGCTTTCGATTGATTTAATTTGATATGAAAATGTATAAGTTTAGAAATTCAATAATCGAAAGTTTTGATAATATTGGAAATTCGAAACTGGGAATTTTTATATTTTATTCGAACCGTTGGAGCAGTCAAGCTTACCGAACCTCTCGAGCTGCTCGAGCTCGCCAAGAGCCTGGCACTTGGTTCGAGCATTCTCCAGCAAGGAGGGCAAAGACCGAGCCCGCTCTGTCAATTTCGCGCACATTTCTACCGTAAGTTTCGCCTCATACGTACACTTGGACATACACGTGTATAGCCATTTCCCTGCGTAATGGATACGAGAAGGGTACAATCACCCAACTGGTTTCCGATAGTGCAATGCCAGCACAACAGCTCGAACACTGTAATGGAACCTCGTGAGATCGCTAATATTTCCAAGCGCCTCGCTCGTGTACCTCATATGAACGTCCTCGAAACACGTCTAACAATTATCGATCGCAGACACCGGAGGAAGGCTAACTGACACGAGAGGCAAACGTTAAAGGGGCAGGGTTAGTACATTCAGCACACGGAGTCACGTATACATGCAATACCAGCGGGAATATGTTGGAGCATTAGTCGATGTCATTGCCCGACGATATAATCGATTAGTTTTATACACGCGTATACATTCTCGTCATCTCTTGTCATTATTAATGAAACGATAATGATAATCATTGCAATTTTCACTGGGTTAATACTTGACGAGCTGCTTTTGAATCTCATTGCTTTAATGTTATTATTCATATTTGCTTAATAAATTATCGTGTTTTAGATATCAGTAACGTGAAGAGATATAATGAGATTAGTTAATATCGTATCGGGGATATCGTATAATCAAATGAAACTAACTAGTCTACGCGTGTCTCATAGCAAAACGGTTAATCGAGCTTAAATAAATTCATGGCTGTGTATTCGATGCGACAATGTGGTTAGATTTGTGCGGTTTACCAAAGCAAGCTTTCGCTACTATCGGATGACGTTCCTTAGTCATCACTGCGGAAACTGTAGCACACAGTGCACACCATTAGAGATCGCAAATTATTTGAAATAAATTTGTTTATCGCTATTCGGATAATTCGAATTTAATGGAGTAGCATCGATCGGTGTTCGGTCAGACGAGAATACGCTAGTATTGCAAATAATTCAATTTATTTTATTGTTGAATTTATTAGCGATTTTAGTTAATTTTTTATAGAAAATAAATGTTTGTTATCTTAAGCTTGACTGACATTAACAGTTATAACCGTAAAGTTACTAAGGAGCTTGCCATCTTGTTTGATTTCATTGTTATTTTTGACGTATTAAATTCTATTTGAATTTGTGGGTCCTCCTCGGCCTCCTAATTCATGAAAACGTGCGACTGTTCGCTTTGTGATAAATGATTGCAATAAAATATAAATATAAATGCATTGATAAATGGAAATAAAAGTTTATTCTCTTTATTGAAATGTCTGTTCTTTGGAATAATTAAAGGAAAAATTGACAGTAAAATTTACTAATGATTTTCTTTTCCCATTGTAGATTGTGATTCTTCGAAATAATTCTGCGACTTATTTCGTTTTTCTTAGATTGTATTATACGTATAGTGATGTTGAGCTGAAATTATTTAGGGAAAGATAAGAATTGTAGTGTAATTACAGTATAGTTGCGTATGATCACGACACCATCAGCCCCAAATTATCAAGTAAATTTCAGGTACGGAGTTGTTATTCATGCCTTTACTATTTATGGATTGCTTTGCTACCCTTGTAATCCACACACCGGAAAATCTCGACAATCATTTTTTTTTTCTCCGCATTGCGTGTCCCGTCTCGTTTCGACGATGTAATCACGAGAAACACGGTCCCGTGGTACTAAAGTATGCGCGCTAACGGCGCAGTACTACGAATTATACAACATTTCTCTTCATGGATACGATGGAGTGTGCCTGTGTGTGCCTGTGCGCGCGCGCGCGCGTGTGTATGGGAGTGAGTGAGAGAGAGAAAGAAAGAGAGCAACGAGGGTTACTCGGTTCGAGTATTGTAAATCGATGCTGCATATTTTTGGCTGATTCTAAAGCAGCATAGCACGTCATACCTTCCTCCTACTGAATTTCTCTCACGCTCTCACTCATGGCATTTTCCCAATGTGTCTCATCCACTGCCTGCCATAAACACCGTCGCATAAACTCGCTATGTTCCCGGCCAGCGTCGCGTTCACTTTGACTTTTCACTCGCTCTCTCGCCCTCCCGGCTAGACATCGTTCTATCTCTTATGGTATACGCCCACAGGATTTGTGGTTTGTCGCTAATAACAAAGCGCCTATCGAATACGTCGGTTAACGGAGGACAGAAATCGAGGTAGCGGCAGATATACCGATCCTGTGAGTTCAATAAATGACAACGTGAGGGAAGCGTTAGGCCAGCCAACGATCGTGGCAGATACGCAAAGTTCGTATTCACGGAAGTGCCGCAACCTCGATTAATGCAGCAGCGATGCTGAGCCGATCTCTTCATTCTGCCAAAATCGAGATCGTAGTGCATTTCCAGAGTTATCGTATATCACACAAAGTCACATTTCCACTTATCTTTTGATAAGTCTATGGTTGTTACGCAAGTTCCATTTAACTCTTTGAGTGCCCCTGACGCATATATCGACAAATATATGCTTTAGTATCAATATTCCGATACTTAAGGGTTTACATACACAGACTACGATTGAAATTGACAGAAAAACATGTTTGATATTTATTCATATTACTTTGCATTGGCTCCGGGATGACTTTTACTTTTTAATGCGCAAATTAGTAATCTCCTAATTGATATATAATTTTTTTGAGAATTTTATTAGTTCCTTATACTTCAGATTTAGCTAGAACGTCGACTAACAAACGTAACATAAAGCAATTTAAACAGTGGCGTAAATTTCAGGAAATTTCAAGGAATTACAATGTCATAAAATAAGTTTTTGACGTAAATCTCAAAAATCAATGCTCTTCCTGTTTTATAATGTATATTGTAGCAACTAGCTTAAGCTAGTTCCTTGTAGCAATGGAAAATAAAGTACGGACAATTTTTATCAGACGTCTACCGCGAATAAGATTGACAAGGCCTGTTCAAGATTGGAAATCTGTACCAGCAATTCAGACTAGTCCGTGAACCAAAGGATGACGAGCGACCGAGGAGTCGAGTAGAGTTTCCTGTCAGATGTGTATTAAAACGAGGTCGGATGTTCCCGACAGCTCTGAGGTTATCCGGTGTAGCGGTTTCATACAGTTATCTCACTTCTACCCTCAGTTGACTCGCTGTGGACTCTAACCATTGTGCTTAATGGAGCATCTCTTCGAGATATACATGAATGTTCAGATATACTTGGTCAGATATACATGAATAAAAAGGTTTAGTTGTTAGAACTATCAAAATTATTGCTGCCAATCGACGCGCATGACAGTTTACTGCATTAAAAATTTTTCTAATCATTGTGTATGAGATCTAATTTTCGTAAGTTGGTTTGACAGTGGTTATATCACCAAACTATAGTCGTAACCTTGCAATCACACGTGTTGGCTACAACGTAAACCAGTTAAACATTTTCCTTTGAAGATTAGTGAAACGTATATTAAACTTTGCCGTGTAAAATATATGAAATTTAAGAGACAGACATGTCTTTGACTCGTGCAAAGTTAACTGGTCTGTTACTTTACAATGACATCTACGTCAATTTTAATAAACAGATATTGAATTGAACATGAAACAAAAATTCTAATGCAATGTACCATTAATTCTAATTTAATGTACGTAGTTCGTGAATTTCATATGGCTTTGTATATAGAATATGTTGTAAACTGTATAACATTGTTAACAGTGTACAATCAACCAAAGTTGGGTTCTTCGGAGCAATTAAATTCCGTTATAAACTCATAGAGGTGGCTGTGTTAAAGTTGTAACGTAATATGGAGGCAATTTGCAAATTTCTACTTTGCATCCTTCTTTTCAATAACTATTCGGCAGTTTCTGTTTTTAGAGTATTAGTAGTTTTTATTTATCTTCTCTTTCGTTCTCGAAAGGAAAAAAAAAATGAAATGAAACACTCAAGTCTATTTGTTTTAGTTCTTTTATTTATCTTAACAAAGGATAATCGGTTTTCATTCTTTCAGGAGACTTAGTAATTCAACAATATGTTTTTAAATTAACTCGAGGACATTTTTAGCTGACGTTTCTATAAACAGGTGGTGAGAACAGGTCAAAATGTAACGCACGAAGCAAACGAAAAAAAAACAACACGCGAGAAATTATGAAAACAATGTAACACATGGTTTTTCTCTTTATTTGTATTATAGCACGAGGGTTCGGGATGCGAGTTGTCGGTGGAAAAAAGGGCATGGACGGACTGATGTATGCAGCAATCGTGTGCACGGTACCAGGGGGACCAGCGGAGAAAGCAGGATTGCAAAAGGGCGATAAGGTACGTGAGCGACATTATACACGACGCGTGTTATTTAATGCTACTGTATATTTATAAATACATTAGCGAGATATTTTTATTGTATATAATATTTATATGATAAAAAATTGACGTGTGCATCACGGTGCACGCGACAGAAGTGATACGTCTTTTCTGGCCTTTGTACGGACTCGTATTAAGGGTAAGTGAAAGACTCGAGCCGGCTCATACTATCCATCGAATTTTTTCATATTCTTTTCTTGTAGGACGCTCAACAGAATTCAATAAAATTCGGACAGTGGACTGCACACACGTAAATCTCTGTTGTAATGTTAGTCGATTTTTCAAAATTAAAAAAAAAATTACAAATTGATTATCTATATTTATCTATAATTATTTCGCGCAAAAAAAATTTATAAAACGTATAGCACAACCACATAGCCAGCACAAAAAACAGACATGGTACGTCCACTCTCATTGTGATTTAGATACGATGAACTGAGAAATATTTCTCGGAAAAAAAACAGTTTTTATTCTCGATAAAATATCCGCGAGACATGACCTGTCAAGTATAAATGCCGCGAGAGAGAGCGATAGAGTTTCGTGCTACGACCAGGAGCTTCGGACCCGGCTAACTTTACAAGAACCGTAGATTTTGACAATCTTAATAGCATTACAACGGAGATTCGCGTATAGACAGTTTACTGTCCAACTTTTATTCAATTCTGTTCAGTGTGCTGCAAGAAAAGAATCTCGAAAAATGTGATGCGATGGTGTGAGCAGGTGTGAGTGTTTCGCCTCCAAGTATGAAGGTTTCGCCTCCCCTTAATGTATAATAAATAGTAATGTTTTCGATTCTTGGGAAGCGAGATAGAATAATGTAAAAGTGATAAACTATTTATAGAATATATATTACAAACATAAGACGAACTTGCATATAATATCAATATAATGAAATTTAGTTCTTGGATTTCTACCGTTTTGTCGGGTGGTTCTTTAATCGGTAAACCAGACAGCTTAACCTTATATTAACTAAAATATGATACATATATTCTTGATTTTATATTTTCCTATCCATCTTGCTCTCTCTCTCTGACACAGGACACTCACGACTGAGCACCTGTTCCCTTTCTCGAACAAAACGCGCATGCGTGTAACCCTGTCTACCTTCTTCAATCGCTTTTATCCATCTATCCTGCTCTCACTCTATTCTCACCCAAATCGCTACAGCTGGGTCTTCCTTTGCCGTGTATGCACACATACAAAATATAATTGTGAATGAGTCCCACATATATTTACTATGCGCGCCGCCCAAGGAGTAGGAGATCGAAGAATGGCACAAAGCGGTGATGAAGAGTAAGAAACGCTATGTTTAGGTATACGACTTGTAACACTCTCCTTCTCTAAGTTACATTTTTCGTATCTGGCTAAAGTAAGGTATCGAAGAACTGCACAAAAATGAGATAAAAAGTAAGGAACGCTATGTATTAGATATACGACTTGTAACTGTCTTTCATTCTCTATCTCCCTAAGTTACATCTTTCGTCTATCTTGCGTTACGAAACGTTACAAAACGTGACGTTTCTTCGACCTTGAAATTTGACTCTCAACGCGACTAAAGAAGTTTCACTTAAAAAAATATATAAAATATCTTTATTATATTTATACCGATATTATAAAAATATATCGCTGCTGACGCGATGTGAGAGAATCTAGAATATACATTTTTAACTTCCTATAACTCTCGTTAAACCCCCAGATTAATGGTCGTTATAGAGGGTTAAGGAATATGCATGTACATGAATATTCCGAAACGTTATGCTTATATAATCTCTGATCTGTGCACACTCGACCAGATAGCTCGATGTACATTTACGCAATGTATATTAAAGTGAATGGGCAATACAATCGTTATCGCAGAGATGGAAGTTAAACGCTCGTTCAATCTCATTACTATTTTAATTAATGTATCGACGGATGAGCTGACGGACATTGTAAAATTGATAGAACACGTTTTAGCGACGCAATAACCGTGCCATATCCGACTGACGCGTGAAATTTTGGTATTTGACTCGAAGTCATCAACGCGAGAGATATACGCCTTTTCAGTTCAAACAAATGGAGTGACAAGTGTGTGGTGCGATCTTTAATATTAGAATTAATCCTCCTCAGCGGGAATCATTTGATCGAAAGTAAAATTTTCTCAATGTATAATAGAGAAAGGACGTAGATTGAACGAGCCACAGATCATGGGAGATATGTGAATCAGTGTCAAGTAAAATTAATATTTTTCTTTGCAACGTTATCATCACAGTTGAACAAATATTGTATTAATCGATTAATTATAAATTAATCAATAAATTTGTCATGCAATCGTTGATTAAAATATTTAATGACTCCAGTATTGATTTTTCATGATTTAAAAAAATGTAATATTCGACTAATTGCACAAAATCAATATTTTATCCAACCAATTAAATTCTCTTCTATCGCTGTAATAACGTTTTCGCTCCTGATACTTACTGTTCGTCTCAGTAGCTGATGCTGATATTGCTTAACCTACATTTTTTTCATCACGTTATTCGTATAAAAACGAACTTCTTTCCTCCATTCGCTGCGGTGTTTCCTCCATTCGATACTTTGTATCGATCGTTGTGACATAATGATTGTACACGTGGGATGAAAAAAATACGAAAGGGGAGAAACTGGAGTGATGAGGCATTGTATATAGACACGACATACAATTTCGTGCACATTTTATCACAAATCGACGTCCACCAGATCTATGCCATCATCAGTATCAGCGTCGCTTTTTCTTTCGTCTGCCATTATATTAATTTCCATCTTCCGTGGTTTTATGCCGAAAAGTAACAGGAAAGAAGCAAACGGAAGGAAACTATGTAATCTCGGATTGCCTAAAAACGATATTTCACCTACAATGCTGAAGAAAAATATATTTATGCATCACCGTTCTTGCTCTTTGAATTTACAATACGACGAAAATTCAAGAAATATATTTTTTTTATAAGGTACACGATCCATTTGATAACGGTGTACCAATTAGTTACTATAGCTATGTTTAGATATAATTTTAACACAGTTAGCTTCTCCGTTCATCCGACGAATATGCAAATTTTACATAATTGTATATCTGTATAAATGTACACGGTTAGGGTGAAAGGTTTTTTCTTATACCGCTCTTAACTGGGTCATTCGCTATAATTCTAAAAAGCTTTTGGGTCATAAATTCAAATAAAATGATAATAAAAATAAGGAAGAACGAAGAGAAAGGGATTAAAAAAACCGATACCGCGTTGAGTAAAAAAATCGAGTATCGATACAGAATGTCTCTAGGGTTCTCTCTCTCTCTCTCTCTCTCTCTCTCTCTCTCTCTCTCTCTCTCTCTCTCTCTCGTGCTTTTACTGGAAGTATTTTTCATCGTAGCCTTTTATCAGCCGTGGAGTATCCGAGTTTCAGAGGACTATACGAGTCATATACATACGTAGGACGATAGGTGAGGTCTTTCCGGTGCCTGTGCACGGTAGAGATATTTTGTTCTCCTCGGAGCATACAAGGGGTAACCACGAAGTACACGCGGAGAGTAAGAGCACTCAAATCCAATTCCCTGCCGTCTGGTAAGGTTTCTCTTCTCTTATTTTGCCTCTCGGCGCTATTTGATTTTCATTTCGCGGCTTATTTGGTTACTTGGACCGAGCGAGTCGTGAACAGAGAACGAGTAACGCCGAGACTATGAGCACATTCCACAGTCCACTCAACTGGAAGAGCCGTTTTTCTCTTGTCCTGTTTTTCCTCTCATCTCTTTTTTTCTTCCTTCTCTTCTACTCTCTTTTATATATCATGGGAAAAGAGTAACTGCTGGACGTAAGACTGGCAAAGAACTCGAGCGAATATAACGGAGATGCGATGGAGAAAATGAAAAGAACGAGAAAAAGATGAAGATACAGAGGTAGAAAAATACTCGATGCGCAGAAAGAGAGTACTGCAAATAGGCAGCAGATATATCCACACAAACTAGTCTTCTCTCACTGCCGGTTCATGCGCTTTGCTTGTTTTAATATACAAATTTCAAGAACGCCTAAATACTCGTTATTCACGGACTGTCTACGGTTCTTCATATTGTCCGTTGCCCTTGTATCTACGTTTTTTATAGTCAACTTTCAATATAAATTTCTCTCGGCAATCCTCACGTGCAAACGAGCTTTTCTCTCTTTTTTTTTTTTTTTTTTTTTTTTTTTTTTTTAATAAACCTAGAACATTAAAAAAACGTTGCTGTAACATAAAATCATCGTTCTCGCGTTCATCACAGATGTTTTTCTGAAATTCCTTCATCTCTGGAATTAATTTGAACAAAAAACATTTTCGCTTCTTTTTTGTGCTAGGATCTGGAATTAATAAATAATTTTATTAAATTGCTTTTGTCTTATTCTCTCTTTTTCATTGGCGAGACGAAATAAATTCAAGGCGAAGTGAATAAGCTATATTTTCTGGTTTCCCTTCTTGATCGTGGGTCTTCCAAAGCAACCTAATTACTTTATCACTGGGCAGTAGCGACAGAAAATATTTTTTGCCATTTCTTGGCGTAGGGTTTGTGCAATTCTCATCCACGAGCATCGTCGGGATGGTGATAATCCTCCTGGAAAAAAAAACTTTTGTGCAGAGCAGCCAACTGTTTTCATTAGAATTGGCGTTGTCTGCGATTCCAGTGGAGCATTGTATTAATACTTCTCTTTCATACCTCTCGGAAAACCTTGCGAACTCTTCCCCACCGTCGGGTTATTCTCCCCAATTGACGGAAAACAATGCTCGACGGCTGTTGCTAATGGACTAACGCCCAGGGCCGGTAATGAATTGCACAAAACCCGGTACGGTGCGGATGGTGACACGGCGGTGTGTATCGAACGAGCTATATACACTTGAGTACAACAATCTGCAGCACAGTTATTGGCAAAGAACTGGTGTTTGGCATATAACCTATAACCAATGGCGTACGTGCTGAAACGATCGAAACATACCGATAACCAGTGACCGACAGTCCCTTAAGGTAAAACCGACACGGTTTTATCTTTTAGCTCTATTTTTCTATTGGAATTTATAGCTAATGTACAGGTTTGAGGTCTGAGTTAAGCACAACGAGGGCTTGAGGCTCTGTTCAGTAATTTGGGAACCGTTAAAGTGCTACAATGGAAACCTATTTCCTAAAAAAAGATCCGAAAAAATCGCTTGTGCCTCTAAAATCTAACGAAGCAACTAATGAAATTTAAAAAGAACATTCGCTATACGTAATATTAAACTATTGAGACTGTTTTGGATCATTAATGAATTCAAATATACGTATAATTACACGAAGAGAACAGTTAAGTAAAAATTATTACATATATATAGTATCTGGGAAAAAATGCTGTAGTCATCTGACAGTATCGGACTGTATCACCACATGTGATCAATTTTTAAATTTAACAATAATTTTTGTCGCAAACACGGAAATAAATTTTTAATCTGTACAATTAATTAATCGGACTAATTAAATTAAACCAAATAATTTATCGAGGCAGTTTAAAGATGCAATTGGTTATAATTTCATCTTGCTCTCTCTCTCTCTCTCTCTCTCTCTCTCTCTCTCTCTCTCTCTTCATTTGTATACGAATAATAATATAATAGAAGTAATTACCATAAATATGATAAAAATTATGGAAAAATGTCACACTCGTTGATAGGTGGCGCGACTACAAATACTAATAGCTAACTGTTAGCAGTTTTTATCAAGTTGTATGATAATGTTTACTCGATCCTTCTCTCCGTGTACCTGGAAATGTTTACACAATGTTTATTATACTATTAAACGCATTGGTAAGATTTTATTTATTCAATCAGGAAAGTGTTTGCGTGTTTAAACAGTCAAGAAAATGGGTTGACGTCGATGGAAATGATTTTCACCATCAGCGTGTGGATATTTCAAAATAAAAATGACAATTCCCTCGTTACCACTACAATTATCCGTTGATGTAACCCGCACACGTAGATAACGATGAGTCGGGAAAATTCGTCGATATTTTACGAGTTCTCTAACGAATAACCTGTGTTTTCTACATAGAAGTGAACTCGTTGGTGGAGATGTACGGAGAGCCGTGCCCAGTAACTTTCCTCTCTGAAAGTATAAGCGCGTAGTGAGGGTTGTAAATTCGTCGCCCGGAATAAATTTTGAGGTATGCGTTATAAACTCGTATTCTCCGGAGAAGTTGCTCGAACGAAGGGACCAGAAGGATGAGAGATGAGCAAAAGGAACAAGAGTCGAAGAAGAAAGAGAACAGTAGAAAAAGAAACGAGATACGACGAGAAAGAGGGGTGAGGAGAGTCAGAGAGGACATTTATTTTGAATAATGTGTGTTGCCACGGGAGTATATCAGAGGAACACTGCGCTTGGGCATCGTAAATATGTAGGAGCAGTCTGGCATAGAGATAGGATAATGTTTCTATTTTTCCTCCCTTATTTTTTCATACAAAAAAAAACATGCAATGAAAAAAGCGTACAAAGATCCTCGATACAAGTGGAAATTTATTTGCGAGTAAGCTGGAGTATCGAACGTACCCAAAAATCTTTGTCTATCCCAGTCATTTGTATATGCGAGCAAGGGATGTTCATAATAAATTATTTTATTAGAGTTATTATTGTCATTATTACAACTATGTTTTTAAACTTTTTAGTTCTGAACCGAACAGCCCTGTAGGGTTGCGGCTTATCTACAGAGACGGCATGGTTTCAAAGTGATTCTGTCTGATTTATTATCGTTATATTATTATTACAAACTCCGATAAATCGTGATAGTTTTGCTGTTAAGTGACAATTATTAATTGTTAGTCCATGCGACTATAGTTTATAGTTGCATAGGTCAACAATTGATAGTTGTTACTTTGAATAATTGTCAATACCATTGTCTCCTCTATGTGCAGCTATTATTATTGTTTAAAAAATTGTTATTTTTTTCATAGATTTCCATTATTTTTAGTGATATCGCATTTTTCCGCTACCTAAGGAAGTTAGAACGAGTCAAAGCTGTGGGATCGAGTATCGATGGTTTTTTAAAATTTATTTCGAAAAGTTAACGGTTCCCAAGGTGGAATTCTGAATTAAGATATATCAAAGAGGTAGCTGTGCTGTATGCAAGTTTGTAATACGCCTAGTTAAATGTAGCGTGGTAAATATATTGTAATAGATACGAGTTCTGCGGATACATTCCCGCAACCGGATGTGGGTTGTTTTGTCTATATAACCGCGTATGACGCGGGAAAATGTTTGCACACTTGGCCTATATGAGATACTAAAGGAGTAGAAAATTGCGTGATGGTGTGCGATAGGCAGAATTCCTTCTCTCTCTCTCTCTCTCTCTCTCTTTTTCTCTCTTTCTCTCTCCCTCTCTTCCATCACTCCCTCCTCTTTCTATCACTTTCGCTTCATTCGTATGCGATGTTTCCGACGTGTGCACAAACCATACCTGCTGCAGGCTATAAACCACGTTTACTTAACCTTTGCTGTCGTCGTCGTCGTCATAGGTCCTATGTACATCCTATGTATACGTGATACGCTCTCCTTATTAGTTTACCTTGCGTGTACCTCGATCAAACGAGTTGCTGGCTGCTGTACCAGAGCTAAGAATATGACGGTATGCGCGTTGTATGATTTTGCAAGATACTCACGGAAGATGAAAGGTATTTGAACAGCGAGGTTCAGAAGTATACCAAAGAATACTTCATCTGATATTCAAGTAAAAAATAATATTTGCAAACATATTTATTATTGAAATGAGGCTCTCGTGTACTCGTGTGTCACTTCTAATAAGCATACAATATTATATCAAATCCACGGAATAGCCGTGGCTCGGACGATGGGGCACGGATTCGCACATAGCGAACCCGAATTCGATTCCCCGCTGACAGCAACGAGACATTGTTTCACGTGTTTTTCGGTAATCCTGGTGACTCGATCCGCACCTTCGATAAATCCATGATCAATACCACTCAGTGATGAGTGGGCGGTTGATGTTTGACTTTGGGGTGCCTCTTGCGCAGTTCTTATGTTAGGTTCCGTGTTGAATATTGGTTGACGCATCGAATCACTGACTATCAGAAAAGATGCTGCCCTAAGCACCCCAGGCGATCGTGCTTGAGTTTACTTGCTGCGCCACCAGGAACTTGAGTAAGCACCGGTTGTATCGACAACAGATTTTCTATCCGTCATTATTGTACGCGACAATCAACAAGAATCGAAAATTTATTGAATTTTCTTTAAATTTTCGTATCCTTCTATTTTTTTTTTTTTTTTTGCAATTTGGCTGCAAGAATTATATGGCAACGCCGCACTGGCGCCTCTCAAGACGCCATATGTACACGGCCCTGTATCGTGTATACGTGTATCAATGTTTCATGTATTGCCAATCAATACATTTACATGTCATAATATGCCAGATATTCATGTTGTGTCATATATATTTCATAAATAAACGGTAGAATTATGTTCTCGTAATGCTATTTGGTCTCTTGATTCTTTGTTGAAGATGAAGAGAAGAAAAAGGTACAGAAACTCAAAAGTTAGTTGCAATATCACAAAGTCATACTTATCGTAATAATCACGGTGTTCTTGTCTCCTGGGTTTCGAATAATGCGTTCTCCGTTCGTTTGGTAACCCATACAAACGTGGAAATTGCACATTGCACTCAATATCATCCCGGAAGGCTTTATAAATCGTTTAACTCAATGTGAAAACATGAATAAACGACGTACGGCGCAGGGTTTCGAGTAATGCTTTATGTTCATAATCTGTTAACATCTGTTCAAATAGCCATTGTTTGAAAAATCAGTAGAGGATTAATCCATTGTCTATTATTTTGGTAATGGAACCCGTTCCCTTACGCATTATTTTGATAATGCGTTATAGGACTCCGAAGCATTGTTGTAGTTTTTTAAAAATGTATAATACGTTATTCGAACCCTCGAATTCTTTCTGTTCGAGCCGCTGGCTTTACACGCAGTGGACTAAGCTGTCTGTGACATGGTTCTGGCGACCTGGTAGGGTTGTCAAAATAGTAATGTATAGCTAGCTTTTCATAGGAACTGACATACAATGCGGCCATCATTATCCCGTCATATTGGACAACAAAGACCTATTGAGGATATTGATTAGATTTTTGCTTCAATAAAGTTCGATGAGGTAGTGTGCCCAGCTTTGGATACTGCATGAGTCTGAATTTTCTTATGGACGTATCGTGTATACGAAAGAGATTTACATGAAACTGGGTATTCGAGGAATTATGGAATCGTTGGTTAGAAATCTACAAAAAGACTTTTTTTTATTATCGCAATTCTCATCTGTGGAACACGCAACAATCGTTCGAACGTTCTAAACCTTCGAACTGTTCGAACCCTAACTTTCAGTGGTGTCGAACAGTCTGGGCGTAGTTCGAATATGTTCGAATGTGTTCGTACGCATCCCTAGCTACGGAATCTGAGATACCAGAAACCACTGATTAATGACTGAGAATTAATGTCCTTACGAGGGAACGAAGTGGAAGAGGAAGTCGCGGTTCACATCGAAAGCCGTAGGTGCATCGAGACACGTCGCTGTATGAGGACGAAGGCGTTTCGAAAATCTCAGAGTCTCGGGATCCTGTCGTTTAGTCTCAAAGCTGAGGCAGGGGAACTGTAACACACACTCGGAAAGTTTACATGAAGATGCATCGCTATGGCGACTCGAGGGAGTTCGGAACGACGCGGCGGAAGCTAGTGGTAGAACCTTCGATAGTGTCAGACAGAAGTAGACTGAGACGAAATTAGCCACTTTCGCGATCACGGTTCACAGTCCTCGGTCAATCTTGACGGAAAGTTTTCGAAGCAATTGTCACATTGACGTAGAAATACGATAGGAGTACGTAGTTTTCGAAAAAATATGTATGACGTGCATAGCAACTTTGATAACAATTGTTTTTTTTTTTTTCATAAATATATTCTTCGGTGCACTTATGTTTGCAAATGTTAAGTAGATTCACATAAAATAATGTAAATAAGGTGCTAAATTGTTAATTAGTTAATTGTTTCTTAAGGACAATATGTGGAGATGATTCAACGTTTTATTTCCGTTGACACATTTGAATTAATGTTCTATCGTACACGAATACAGATCAACATGAAATCTGAATAAATTTCTCAGTAATCCATCGACTATTAGTGATAACTACGAAGTGAAAAAAGTACAAAATTACCAATACAAAATACAAAGAATTAAAACAGTTCTATAGTCTTGGTTTAAAAATAAATGGATGTCCAGAAAAAGAAATGTTTGAAAAATTCACTTATTGCTGATGAATTATTGAGTTCTATTACGTTTTCTAAAGTCTTCCGACGATTCGACGCCCTACAAATAAAACTGCTGCAGTAGAAGAAGAAGAATATTAAGTTAGAAGAAGTAAAATATTAGAGTGAAGTGTCTTATCGTATCGTCAGTTGTAGGTCGCCACGTCGTTACCTGTCACTTTGAAGAGAAACGAGTGATATCCGCTCATTTATTTTCAATGTCCTTATCCCCGAAATACATTTTCCCAGAACGCATGGATAAAGCAGGCCATCTTCGAATCTCGTGACCTCGCACGTAGTGAACAAATAGCTTCAGATCAAAAAGCCGAAGTTGCTCCTTAATCCTGAGGGATTTTACCTCCCTCTGGTCTTGCGGTGATTTGTAAGGATTTTCCGTAGCTGAAATGCTCCGAAACGTTGGGTCACCTCTCTCTCTCTCTCTCTCTCTCTCTCTCTCTCTCTCTCTCTCTCTCTCTTCCCCTTCCTCTTTCCCCGACCCACTGTTTCGCTTTCCATGGGGTTCCATGTCGTCAGGCGCTAAAGCGACAATGAGTAAAGTGAGAATTTCAAGCGGCAGCCTTCCGGGTTTCCGGCAAAAGTGGTATGCCATCCGGTCTTGAAGGACCCGAACTACTTCCTCTCGCTTCCGCCTCTTTCTGACTCTCCTCATCGCTAAGATTCATTAAAGTAATTAAGGGTCTACGAGGCCATGGTACGTCAAGAGCCGTTCCTTGAATTTCAAGGCTTTTACTCGACACTGTTACCAAGCCTCTTAACTCCTTCACTCATGTTCACCATTAACCACATTCACTGAATTGATAATATCTTTAATGAAATGAAAATTTGTAAAGAAAAGGAGAAAATACATTTACCAGACTTGTATTTCAGATTAACTGTAATATGAAGATAACTGCTCCAGTAATTTAGTCTAAAGTTAACGATAAAATGTCATTTATATTCATTAAAGAATATTTCTTAAGAAACGCAAAGAGCAAGGTAATTTTTTAAATTAAATATTTCATTCTTTCCAGCCAAAAAAGGGCTGGAAGTTCCAATCGTTATTTGGCTTAAATCGAGGCGAAACCTCATCACTCGCACGTTTATCTCTCGCTCCGCTGTGAAGCGTCATTCATAGTTATATCTCACACCTATAAATGTTTTGACTTCCCTTAAACATGAAGTTCTCTTGAGTAAAAAAAGAGAAATTCGCTATTTTATGATCTGGCATGACAAGGGGCAATTATGAGGGCTCGGGGCATTAACCCGTGAGTTAAAAGATTCTGACACAATTCAGACGCAGAAAGTAAGGTGTTTGGTAGATTGGAATAAGTAAAATGAACCTTCGGCGATAACTCAGTATGTTCCTGAGCTTCGTTTACCGCCGGGGTTGAACGATAGAGGACTCGTACATCCTCGACACGACTAACCACACCTCAATCTCGCGCACCTTCACCATCTATGATACTTGCTATCACCGTTTATTACGCTCCGTCGTTTATATTCTTCCCCGCTCTCGATTCTAAACATAGATCGCGATACAACCGGCACAATAACTCTGTGTAACAGGCGATACAGTTTATCGCAATTTGCTGCATGTTCTCCCGAGAGACCGTAAAACAGGTAACCGAATCTGCATGATAAAACGATTTGGGAACTGCAACTGATCTTTGGGAAATTGCAAAAACAAATGACAACTTTTGAATCCTGCGTTTTTCGCGTTAATCGTAAAATGTGTAATCGACGGTAAATCGATAGTTACGTTTCGAACATTTTTGTACTTTTCACTTTTTATTTAAAGGATTTATTGTAACGTGATGTTATATTTTTAATATGTGAGGACCAATCGGATTAAGTGTGGTAAGCGGCTCGGTTTACCTCAGTGACCGGTACAGTCGACCGACAATTTAATATCCCAGGTTCGAATCCAGATCCACACGCTCCTCATTTTTTTCTCGATTTTTCGGCATCTGTATCATTTTTTGGGGTTATAAAATGGTGTCCAATGCTGGGCGACTATCGACTCGAGATACTCAGCATTGTTAATTAACTACGAAACTATCGAGGGGTCGTACATCCTCTTCCTGAGATTGTTCTTCTGAGCTAGCACCCATAATCTGTGTACCCAGTTCTGTTAAGAAATCTTTAGTTGATTCGGAGAACAACGGACGCATAGAAACAGGCATATTTACGGCAAACCAGTGAAACGCATACTCCTGTCGGGATTAATAAAAATACATATAAAAAGATTATTTAATATGCAGTCATTTATCTCCAGATAACAATTGTAATTTTATTTTACAGATTCACGAGTGGGCTGGAGTGCCGTTGATAGATCGAAGTTTTGAGGACGTTGCGCACATAATCGAACACACCGGAGACGTGGCAGAGCTCGTTGTGGAACACGCGACAGATATGTGAGTTGGGCTGAAACGCCAACAACGAAACAAGCACACATAATAGTAGTAGGATTGCAAAATGAAAAAATCGAACGCGGAGAACAATGCGGATAGAGTGCACGAGCGTGCACAAGAAAACAATGCTCGTGTACCACTCGTTCACTCTCACGTCGACTCTCCTATATATACATTCATTTTTTAAAACTATTTTTCATCAACTTTATGTTTGGTGTTTCTAATTTTTTTGTTTTTCGCTCTGATTCCGTTTCCCGGCGCAGTATCGATCTACTCGATGATCCGGGAATGGTACCGGTCAGTGGAAAAAATTCAGGCAACATGGGACTTCAATTAGGTAAGTGCGCGTGACGAATTCTATGCTCTAAAGATAAATATTTGCAACCAAAATCGATATCCCGATTAAAAATCTCACATTCTTATAATCAAAAACGTACGAATTAAAAAATAAAAACAGATTGAGTAAGTACGACGAATAAACAAATCTGCAAAAGAAGACGAAATATTTTTGACCAATTAATCATTCTTCCAGATAAAAAGTGATTCTACAGTTTTATTATTAAACGCAATTGAACTTTTAGCTAAATGTTAATTAAAAATTAATCTTTCTGCGACTCTCGTTCGTGGTTCGATACACGGATAACTTGGATTATTTTGCAGAATCTGATACGGAGAAATCGCCCTCGTCATCGAAAGGTCGTAGGACACTACCAAAGACGCCGGTATAACGAGTTAATAAATTGAGCCTACAAGTGTGACCTATCTGTCTCTTTCTATCTGCCGCAGTCTCATATTTCGCTATCGTCCACGATAACATCTTCATCCGTTTTATGTCCATCCGCCGTATCTCACTCTATCACACGCTGTCACTCCATTTTCCATTTCTCTTTCTCACGTATTTCATTTTTGATTGACGACAAAAACACACAAATATCCAATAAAATCTGTGTATAATTACGATTAGGACGCATAATGTTATCAACAATGATATCCCGGTACAGGAAGATGCGGCACTTGTGCAACTGGAGAGATGAAAAAATAATACAAAACAAAATTTCTCCAAACGTTATTATTATCATTTTGTAAATAGTTATTTATAGCATAGTATACGTGTACCATTCGCTATATGTAATGCAGTGTAAAAACGGCAAGGACCCCTTTACGCTATGATTAATGTCGTTATTTTTCATCGTCATATCAGTGGTCTATCACAAACGCACCTAGCAACATATACACAAATAGAACAAAAGAAAAAGAAGAAGAATATATTGGCGGACAGTGACGTTTACAACACGTATACAAGATGTAATAAAAAAAATTATGATAACGTATGAATGCTCTCGTAAATATCACTTAAAAAATGGTATAAAGATGTTTATGATTTAGACAAAAATATTATATATAGATATATATATATATATTTATGTCGATGAGATGTATGAAATAATCGAACGAAAGACGACTGACTTGTAAATAATCGAATGGCTGCACGCTCGATATTTATATATATGTGTGTATGTGTGTGGTGGTATGGGAGGGGGTAGGGATAAATAAGTATTGAACTTAATATCATATTTATATAAATGTATTATTACTTTTCCTATTATCTTCGCTGTGTCACGATCTGTCACACACACACATACACGCAAGCTATCTCTATCTCTCTACCTATTTCTCTCTCTCTCTCTCTCTCGCTCGCTCTCTCTTTCTATTTCTCTCTCTCTCTCTCTCTCTCTCTCTCTCTCTCTCTCTCTCTCTCTCTCTCTCTGTGTGATAGAGAGAGAGCTCTCTATCACTGTTTTAAGAAGTAATTTATGAATTTTTATTCCGGTATTTTGAAAATAAAATATATAAATGATTGACTCGCGTCGCTTAGAGATTTAGATGGAATTGGGTAGGGTTTCTAGCATTCGTACAATCAGAATTTAATTAACGTCGATGACCGGCTGCCCACCTAATTCCAAGTGACTCCAAGCTTGACGGAGACAAACAAAAATGCTTTCGTACAATCAACGGTAGTGACTCGTCGCTGCGCAGCAGAATGCTGCTCTCGCTGCTCCTTGAGAAAGAAAAGTATTATTAGTAAAAAAAAATGAATTTTCTTGCCTTGGAGCAGGGAGAATCAGAGCAGAGACTCGCGCCATCTTAGAAAAAATCTCTTATACGAGCTTCGAATTTAATCAATATCGTAAATAGTATTAATGTGACGTTTTTTCAAGGTAAACTTATCGATCATAAGAGAAACAATCTCGCTAATTCTTCTCGTAATATTTTCAACGAACTTAAAGAACAAGAAGAAAAATAAGACATTTGTAAGAAGCTTTGGCGCGGATTTTAACTTTGATGTTTATACATTTCTTTAGATCGACTAATTGACTTATTACATATCGAACCCCTTTATTATCGTTTACGTAGATAAATTTAGAGTTCTCCCGATGTGCTCGTTAGACGAGCTTTGACTGTTAACGTTTACCTACGAATTTCTACCTTGAGTAACGACAAACGTAATATTCGAAATAAATATATTATCGATTTTATTATTCATTAAAGTGTTAGAGAAATCATTAAGTGTGTAATCAATGGATGTAGGTTTAGATGAAACTTAAGACGATGAGATGTGGTAGATATTGTTCAATAATCTCGCTCAGTCGGAAAGAAAGTTCTCAAGACGTATAGTTAATATTTTATAATTTAAAAAAAAAATGTATTTTTCGGCCTGTATCTCACTCTCTTTTTCTATCTTTATCCCTCTAATATCCAATCTGTCCACTTTAAGTTATCCAACGCTCTTTTCTTATTCCGTGACTGATGCCAGAGGCATAGACGCTTTTGAAATACCGCCCGCTTCATTTTACGCAGATAAAAAAATGTCTAAATGCAAAATTGCAGTTTTAAACGTAGAGGAAACTGAAGAATAAGTGTCAGTTGGGGCGAGTGGCGTCGGTTATCTAATCTCTTTTTTTTTCTTTTTTTGCGTAACTTAGGAAACTTCTTCAAGCGACTACTAACTTTTTTCTATCAAGGACGATGTAAATTTTTTAAGCTATCGCGTTTTTTTTTTTTTTTTTTTTTTAAATCTTAAACGTAATTCGCGTCACCGAAAAAAAATTATGAGAATGCTAATAATGATATTGAAAAAAAGAACGTCGGAGTTCCATTGATCTACGTAAACATCAGCCATTATAACGTAGTAAATGGAAAATCTTCTGACCCTTACGGACCACGATTACTTGAAATCGAATTTTCAAAATAAAGCGTGCACGTACAATACATATTATTATACACAGAGCTCCCGACCATATTCGAACCGTAGGTTACTAATTTATTAGTAATTAGATCGACAAGCCGACGATGTAATTATAACCCATAAACGTAAAGAGATGACAAGAGAATAAATTATATCATATGTGTAAAACTGAATGTAAGCTGGGAATAAAAAAAAAAGAGAAGAATATAAAGGTATACAAAGAAATTTTACCATAGATCTCATTGGACGGTCGTACTGTACAAGACATGAAAACCAAGAACCTTAATTAATTCTCCAACCTCTCTATCTTGACACGTGCTAAATATTTTTTTCTATTTTCCTACAGCGTTGTAAATTTTTCTTTTCTATTCCATCATTAATTATCTGTGACAAAATTCTAAAAAAAAAAAAACGCTCACTTCAATTATCTATCTATGCAATACTTCTCTATCTATCTATTTATTTATTTATTCATCTATCTATCTATCTATCTATCTATCCATCTATCTATCTATCTAACCATACATCTATCTATTTCTATTGCTCTTTTTCTGTCTTCACGTTTATTCATATATAGATGTCCATCCTCAGTTTCCCGTACGAATTAAACCGACAAAAGTATAACCGCAGACCAATCACGAAAGAGAAAATGTAAGTTGTCATGTGAAAAAGTATAGCATAAAATACATATGCATATGATAATGATATAATAATTCATATTGGCCCTCACGCTACTCTCTCCCAACTGGCACGACTCTAGTGTGTATTAGCGTATACTATTATTATTTATATTTATTATTATTCTTCTTTATTATTAGTATTCATTGTTATTTATTATTATTCTCGTTATTATTTTTATTTATAATCATTCTTAGTTGTTATTATTACGATTGTTTTCTTATTTTTGTTTAGTTAATATATTTCACTCTCCTGTATGTGTCTCGAATGTATCGCAAGAAAAAAAAAAGCAAAAACATTACATACGATAAATAATCGACATTCGATCGTCCCTCTCGTATTAGTCCGTCTCACGAATTCTCGTAGTGCGAGTATGTGTGCTAAATAATTATGTTGCGTTATTTATAATCGTTGCTGGATTCGCTGTTAGTAAAACACACGAAGACCAAGCCTCCCGACGACGCGTATCTATACTGTCGACGCTGAAACATCATTTTGCCGAAAGACTGAGTTAACTAATATTTTAATTTAATATAAATTCGTTTCAAAATTGTAAATTCGAATTAAAGCGATGTGCTATACCTCGATTGGTAACAAACAGTCTAACGTTAATTTGTTTACCACGATTTATACGTGAAAAGAACATTGAACCGCGTCTCACGATTCTACGGTTTGTCGTTCTTATCTTTTATCCGAAAAATCAATTTTGGGGGAGATATTTTCGATGAAAATAATTCTGCTATCCGCTCTCGCACTTATCGCTATCTGAGAGAGACAAACGACGTGTAGCACGTCGGCTTAAGATCCAAAGGAATATACGAACGTTCGGTGCCTGGTCTTCGAAGGGCAATTTCCCTAGTATTTACTGTCGGCCATTGGCAACGATAAAATATATCGTGTTAACCACCGCTTAACTCATTGTAACGGAAAAAAAATGACTGAAAAAAAAAAAAAAACAATTAAATAACGCGATGTGATATACCGTAACGAAACCTCGGACGCAGGTGGTACCAGGGAAAAGCCAATTACACGCTTCGCCCTCGAAAATTTATATCTGAACGCTGTAGCGCTTTCCCCGAACGCTGGTAACCCCCAAGCACACATTTGATTCTCTTCTTTTCTGTATTTGCAACAACAACAAAAACAACGAAAAAAAAAAAAACAAAAGTATAACCAAAAAACGAGTACACATTCAATGTACGCTTAGAGAACGGTATATACAAGTCTCGCTTGCGTAGTTAAATCCCCCGCCCCGCTAGATACAAGTAAGTAAAGAATATGCATCAGTGCTTTTCGGAAAATCATGGAAAACGAGAAAAAAAAACTCTCGGACGATTTCTCGCTACTCACGTTACATTTCTTTTATTTTACTCTCTGCCTCGCCTCTTTGCGTCTCTCGGTAACATCTTTGTTCGCCGGTAATCTCGTAATCGGAAATGAGAATCGATCGAATCGACGTCAGTATGATATATAGACGTATGAAACGGTTAAAGGCTTTTGCGAATGTTAAAGGGGAATAAAGAAAAAAAAGATAAATCGTCTCAATCTCTTGGGTAAAATTGGTTCGAGGTTTTTGTTTCCCGATATTATATCCTCGTTTTCCTCGATTTCCTGTCTTTTATATTTTTCTCATGTAAATCCCTCTCGATCTGTCGCTTTCACATTCACCACTTCTGTCTATATCTGTCTCTTTCTTTATATGTATATGACAATATATATTTATATCTCTGAAATATCTTTAAACCATCGCTATACTCTTGTATGTGACTGTCGTTGCGTTTGCCGCTGTCTCGAGAAAATATTAATTTATCGCTAGTAATTTATGTATAGCAACCAGGTGAACGAAGCTTTTACGATTTACCCTTGAATGCTTCGCATGCAAAATTTATATTATAACGTACCGTGTATAAAACATTTATTTAAACCTATTGATATTTATTATTCAGCATTACAACTACGTACAATTCGATCGAGTTGAAAATTGAGACTCAAAGCTGAAAGAGTGACGTGGGCGAGCGTGGTAGCTGATTCGGATTTCGCTGTAATATATAAATCCCCCAACTTTTCTCAATCTCGTATCTTTATATCCATTTTGAAAAACATATATATCTCGCTATCTTTTTATGCGAAAACTTGAAGTATCTCGCTCGCTCGAGTGATCTCGCGCTTGCTATATCCACACGAATCTTGCATCTTGTATGTTCAAGTAGAAAAGTGAACGATATAACAGACCTTTTAAATCTTGGTATAAAACGAGCTGGTCGTCTTTCTTGTCGTTTGCGAAAATTATTCGAGCGCGTATTCTCTTGGAGCTTTAGAAAATATTGTTGGTCCTCGAGAATTCGAGAACTCTTGGACGTAACAAGATTTTATAGAGACTCGATGTAATTGATTCGGTGAATCATTAGCTTTCATTAAAATTTTTTATAGATTCTCAGAAAGCGAAGAATGAGTTCGTTCGAGCATACGAGACTGCGTACATTTAATTAAGTAATTTCCGTTCGCCCGCGCCCAATTCAATTCTTACACGACACATCATCTTCTCTCGAAATACTTAATTTGCTGTTAAAAATTGCCGAGTACTGATCTTGTTGTCAATACGATTTTTAGGAACAAGTCGCGAGGCAAGTGTCCGGCAGGGTACAGATTCAAGTCTGGTACGAGAGTGATCGTCGAGAACTCGTCGTTTCTGTATTGGCAGCCGATGAACTTTGTACCAGGGACGACGCTGGTTTGCCTCCACAAGCTTATGCAAAACTCGTGCTTTTACCACCTTGGTATGTCGTAGATATTTTATTCTATAATTTGTAGCCTGGAAAATAATTTATAAAGTTATTTCACTGTCTCTTTCAGCGGTGATCAGAACATTCTTCAAACCGATGTGTCCAAGTCAACGCAGAATCCAATTTGGAATGCGAATCTTACCTTTTCGGGTATATCGGGCGAGGACTTGATGGATCGTAGTATCGAGGTGAACCTTTGGGACTGCCTGCCAGACGGTGATACTGTCTACCTCGGCGAGTGCTCTGTGGACCTGCAAAATGCTTTTGAAACTGATCGAGCAGTCTGGCAAGTCTCCTTTGTGCATTGAAGTGGTCGACGAGCTGCACCTGGTATCGGACGAAATCTTAAGCTTTAAATGTGACATAAATTCTGTGTCAATCTTTGCTTGTTAAATCTCAACCTTGGTTACCGACTTTTTTACAAGTTTCAATTAAAAAATCAAGTATCTACCAAATTCTCTTATGGAAAAACGGCTTTGTCGACACTTTAATTGGACAATTAAAACCGCTTACGATTGAATGACGCAGATAACAAAGTCACTATATCCAATTGAAAGGATTTCAACGTGACCATGAAAAAACGCTGGCTCATCGAATATTTCATATAGACATCTTGAATTAAACTACAGGCAAATAGCCTAAATTGACCATAGGCATGAGCAACCCGTCAAACTCACATTGAAAGGTCTCGACAGGGGATCTAATCAGCCTTAATTAACATATATTTCATAATTAATTTAACCCGGATATTTTTATCTATCTACTCTTCCGACTTTATCGGGAGAATGATTTTCTCAATGTTTAAAACTTTTGTATCGATCCGTTTTAACTCGTTCGAGAATGAGTCATCGTTTGACCACGATGCAGCTGGTCGTTCTCCTTTAGTTCAACTTTAAATTAAACATTGGGCATGGATCCCAAGCTGGCTCTGTAAATATTTAAAAAATATGGCTTTAGCCATTTCCTAAGGATAGTTTGGTGAATATCTGTTGAGAGTTCGCCTGGATAATGTCATTGAAACAGGTACCGCCTGGAAGATCCACGAGGTTTACGCTCCGGTAAATTCTGCTCGCCCCGTGGCTCAATATCTACCGAAATAGCTCAGAGATTGCTACGGCGTACGGAAATACGGGAGAGAAGTTACAGTGACGATACTCCGAGTGATAGTGGAAGTCCGGAACCGTATTATCTACATCCGGATCACGCTTGGCAAGCAAATTCTCGTAGGGGATCCAGTCAGTCGGAGCAACTGGAGGTCGAGCCCTACGAACTCAACAAGGACTACAGCAGGTCGTTGCCCGGCAGTCGAAGAAGCAGCTTCCAAAGTCAGAGTGGCACTGACAGTAAACGTAATTATTTTCTAGAAATATAAAATCTATATTTCCCCTAAAATTTTACTCGAGTATCCGACACTCAAAATTTCATCATATTTACTTTTTTTATTATATAGATTTGTATTATTATGTTCTGTCTGCGTCGTGGTTGATCCTCGAGAGACAATCATTTGGTTACAGAAACCATAGAATAAGAACTGATATTGACTCTCAGTTTTATTGGCTCTGGCCGTTCCATATCAAATTTCTGAGCTGAATAAGCTGTTTCAGAGTCTTTCCTTGCAGTGATGAAGCGAATAAAAGTTAGAATCTGAATGAATAGAACTAGAAGAGAATAATCTAGAGAATCGCGGCAGACGTGGAAACTTGAATCGACGGTCATGGGCGAACAGTGACAATACGAACTGTCCGAGTTTCCTCGGATCCGATAAACATGAACCTTGACCCAATGTGTATGCGAGAGATAGAGAGAGAGAGAGAGAGAGAGAGAGAGAGAGAGAGAGAGAAAGTTTAAACTCGAACTGTACTACGGTATACTACGGTAGTTGGAGCAGAGACGAACCCCATTCTAGTTCGATACAAAGGATTCGGAGCCAAGTTTAGCAGAGGCAAGTAATAGATAGGCTTCTCGTTGCTAGTTGGCTCGTCGAGGAAGCCTGAGTAGAGGAGCAGCTCATTTTAGAATCAAGACTGCACTTCAATAACGATGGAGCAGACCAATCGCCTTAATGTACCATTTTTTTTTCTTCTTCACATATCTGATACTGATTTAAGACATAGTTATCGCTCCACAAATGCCATTAACCATGCACGTCTAATTATCAATATGTATAATGCTCTATATAATTATTTAAGTTCTTCAGGGCTTAAAAAAAATGTATTTAAAGAAGAACGTGTTTGACTCGCTATTAATTATGAAATCAGTACCGAAAGTAAATTGAGCATTCGAATTGTAAAATGATAAATTAAATGAACGCCCAAATTAACAGCGATATCAATCAGAAATTGTCGTTGAGATGAAATTCAATCGTTCAACATACGCGTATGTCAAAATTGAATTCACAAATGACATTGAAATAAATATTACAGAAAAAAAATTATTGATTTTAGGTGGCAGTATGGGTGAAACAGACGTCTCGGTAGCGTATTACAATCGTGATCGTCGACGAAGTTCGTGCACAAGGCCACCGCGCGATCCGGAAGATATTTTGAGGTCGCTGAAAGCAACGGCAAAGGGAGAACTCGGCAGAACGATGAGTCTGTCGAGCGAGAAAAGACGTGGAAGCCGTGAGTAATTTGTTTATGTCACGTCGACGAGCGAGAGAAACGAAAAAGAAGAAGAAGAAGAATATTGAATTTTTTAAAATAACAAAACGGGTTCATACCGAGATGAAATCATGGCAACATCATTATCAACGTTTTGTCTCTTTTTCGTAAACTGTCTCTCGTCAATGAACTAATTAATTTTTTTTTATAATAACTCAATATATATCTCGATCGCTGCTACCATGTTCATTGTTTCATGTCTTAATCTCTGTCTCGCATTAATCCTGTATCGATCTCTGACTATATTGTACCTTATCTATCCCTTCTGTTCGTCTCTTTCACTTCATTGTTCAATATAATATCTATATATATATATATATATAATGTTATGAAATGCACATATTGTCATGTGTCTGTGATCAACCACGATTAATCGTTTCATAATACTTCTATACCACTGCTATGACTACTGTACAAACAAGCATTTACATACGTCGACGGGAGTATCACCTCCTGTGTGTCATCGATCTCCCAACAGCAGTACGTGTCACTTGTGGTACCAATGTTGTCTGTGCGCATCGCTTACATCTCTACTTCTCTCTCTCTCTCTCTCTCTCTCTCTCTCTCTCTCTCTCTCTCTCTCTCTCTCTCTCTCTCTCTCTCTCTCTCTCTCTCTCTCTCTCTCTCTCTCTCTCTCGCTCTCTATCTCTCTCTCTATCTCTGTTTCTCTGTTTATCTTCTCCTACATTCTATGGTATGTGTATTCTGGACCACTACAATACCTTGTGATATCACCTTCACGCAAACAATCTCACTCTGACTCTCCCATGTGATTACCAACAATCTCGCTCGATCCTTCCAAAACATTAAAAATTCAACAAGGTCGTCTACCTGACCCTCCTATGCATACTTTACACTGATACCGGACATTAGACTGTACAACCACTCGTTCACTTCACGTACAACGACTGAATCGTCGAGTATGTGTTACCCATTTTTATCTCTGGCAGTTACTTTGCTTAGACTGTTTTAAAAATATGTTTTTATCATTTTCTTCAAAGAATATACGATAAGTATACATTTTTCAAAGCTTTTGAATTAACGTAAAGAGCAATGGCGGAACGCTTAAGCAAAGTGAATGTCCAAAACTTTTTAATTATAGTAAAACTCTCACTGATTCATTTCCGATTAAAATACTTCCTCGACTTTTAAATTTCTTTTACTCTCATTTTCTATCTCTCTGCACATACTTGCACACTGTTCTTTCAATTCACCTCTTCACGTCGTCATCAAGCGCTTTGACCGAGCGAACGAAATGTCCTATATCGTCGTCCACGTCCATGTCGTCGTATTTTTTAATTTAAAAAATTCTTTCGTTAGAAATTGTTGTACACACTTTACCGTGTACATTTCTCGGTACGATTTTTTAAATTCATTTTTCTTTTTTTCTCAAGGATTGAATAAATATATTTAAGGGCTTGGGGAATAATTAAGACCCGGACAGTGACATTATTCTGTTCAATTGTCAATCGTTTCGCAGCTCCATTCCGTGCCATTTCATGTCAACTTGTGTCCGCACACGTTAAATACACTTTTCGTATACTCTAACGGAACTGAGGCAATCCCGTATGGAAATTTATATATTTAAAATATATGCGACGTGTATTTTATAACAATGAGATATATTACGCCAAAAACATTGTATAATTTGTATATATTATATATAATATATCATGAGTATATGTTGGCATATATATCAAATATATATTTTCGACTGTGAAGATATTTATAGAGTAAATGTTATATAAATAGTATTTACCCTGGATATATATTGCATTAATATTTAATATATATTGCTAGTCTGTAAAATATATATTGAAAATTGATGTTACGCAACTGTAACACGCATAATGTATTTTTGATGCAGAATATATACTGGCGCGTATTTTTTTTTATTTTTTTATATAATACTTATAAAATCATTTTTAAAAGGATATATTTTCTTTATATATTTAATAATCGAAAATATATCTCAAAAATATAAAAAAATATTTGAATAATACATGAAAATTCTTCAAAATCTTTTTGTTTATCAACATTTTTTTACGTAATTTATATCATGATACCCAAAATGGTTCGAAACGTTTAGAAAATGAACAAGAGACAGGAATACATTTTTATTTAATATTTATTCTTCGCTTGAATATATTTTGCATATGTAGTCAAATATATATGCGAAATAGAATGTTTTTGTCGAATATATCTAAGATACATCAGACTCGCATGTATCTTACATAAAGTTTTATTCAATGGGAGCGATATAAATTTATAATGACAGTTGCGTTGGTTTCGCTAGGGTATACTTCATTTTTGTTCAATCGTTAAGTCGATTACGCTTTAATCCATTCATGCAGTCATCGTCCGGGTCAAAGATCATAAATATTAATTTTTTCAATAAATAATAATATATTTTGTCGTATTTTTATATTTCGCGATCACCCACGTTATTCGTCTCTCATTTGATTGTCGCTGAAGCCACTGTGCGAGCCACCCACATATCACATCAGCTGTTTATGCCGTTCGTGTTGCCAATTGATATGATTATATATACTATAGTATTACAATGTACACCGCAAACCTGTGTCTGTAATCTGTCCTGCCTGACAGTCCGTTTGACCAGCCTCGTTATTACTATTACTCGTTACACGAGAGCCCCATACATGGCTATACGCCCTGCAGTAATCGACGTGCTATCATTGGCTGCTATCGCGATATAAGATGATGTGCAATATTCGTGGTTCCCCCGACAGCGTTCAAACGCCAAGTCTGCCGTCGAGCACCGATGTAACGAATCCCAAGATATAAAATTCAATTGATCAAACGATCATGTGATAATTATAAATTTTTCATCAAGACGACTAATAATTAAAGAGAAATATAAATAATATTAAATGAAATAATTATAAATTCTAATATACGAATAAACGAATGTGTTAATTACTGAAATATTCATTAAGGAACTATATTAATTAAAAAATTAACTCAATGCGGCTATTCTTGTTTCATATTATTTAGTATATCTTGGAATAATTTGGCATTTGAAACTCAATGCATCGATAACCCTCGACGTCAGGCTTTCGTCTGACCAAACAACGACTGCGCTACTCGTTATCGCAAGCATTTAAATCCCTGCTGAACACAAACCCACGAAGCTTAACCGGTTTAAAAATATCTATTCGAATTCGTAATAATCGTGCAAGGCTGAATCAGTGGTCGATGTGACACAAATATGGGGCTCGATACTATATTTAAAACACATTCTATACAAATGGTCATTCGTACATTTTATTCTTTTTCGGATCCTCGAACTCCCTTTGTACGAAAATGGTGCGAATATTCACGACTGCTACTCGAATCTATATCCAAAATATATTGAAATATCGACACGTTCGCTCGGTCGAAACGTTAATCGATCGACCTCGACAACCATCACCACCAACCACCACCACCACCACCGCAACATCCGTTCGAATCTCGGGCCACCCGTGACCCGGGCCAACCAAGCAGAGTGCGTAGTCCCAACAGTTACTGTGTACCAGTGCGAGCCTGTGTCTCCGAGGACCGGTAATTCGGCCTCCTTCCCACTACCGCATACCACACCACCCCGATAATTAACGCAAGGCAATGTCGTCCAACGATTGAGGGCTACGGTAAGACTCCACTGTTCTCTCACGCTCACTTTTCTCTGTCTACGCTGTATCTATCTACTGTTTCTCGCTCTTTTCTATTTTTTTAAATTTATTTATTAAACCCGATCTACTTTAACCCCAAAATCCAATCAAATTAATGTTATTTCTATATTTTGGAAAATTATTTTTAGTCGCTTTGCATAAATACACGGCAAACGATTCAGACTCGGATATTTTCAAAACGATATCCTCGCTGTTTTTATTTAATTGATGAAATAATATGACGTAAAGTTTTAGTTAATTGTACATTTGAAAGATAACAAAAACATATTCAAGCAAATTCAAATTTCCAAATTTAGCAAAAAGTCCCTGTTCTGACATTTGTACTGTCACCTTAAGGTATTATCTCCGTAGAGTAATTCATTTATAAATGAACTTGGCGTATTTATAATTGTATGTATTATCTTAACGTCTGTGCAATTTAAACAAAATTTACCGATTTTAAGTCATGATAATAACATTTAAGTTGACGCGATTAGCATGTACTATATCTCTCTTATAGCAACTACGCGCAAACAAAACATATTTCTTTCTAGCGTCGAGAGTATTTTCGAGGAGCAAAATGTTGTTACAAATATGCTAAATAAATTTAAGATTGGTTTACCGTTTGGTTATTGAGATACCGTGAGTTAAATAGAAATTTGGACGCACGTATCTGTCACACACGTAGCCCCCCTGCACACCAGGCACAATCGCATCTGTCATCATCGTTGCGGCACGGAGGTAATATCTTAAGAAATAATATTGCCTTGAGCACCACGATATCCCTAAATTATTTAATCCAAAAATAATATTTAACCCTTCGCGTACAGTGTCCATATTGTATATAAAGAGGATATGGCTATGGTGTTTCAGCTGTCATGTCATAGCTAGCTTTTACCGAAACTTTCGACTACCAAGATAATTCGATACGCAAGGTTTTTACGTACGTGAAGGGTTAATCGCACGTAGAGAAAGATATGGGAATGGTTCTTACACTTGGCAATTGACACAAGTTCCGGCAGTCTAGCGTTATCTCCTCATGAGAATGAGCGATTGACTGTCAATCATATATTTCCACAAGATCGGTAAGTATACCGCATGGAAAAAATCGCCTGTCTACCGGAATGTGTTATCTCAACTGCCACACGCATATAAGAATCATTGCCATATTCTCCTCTCTGTGTACCTGATAATCATCATTTGACATTTTTTTAATATTCTTTAATTGCCCATTTAGTCTCTCCTCCGATAATTCTTTAATTTTTTTTTGAGTTTAATTGCCACTAGTGCTGCACTTGAGCCACGACCAGTACACAAGCTTATTATATTAATACTCAACCTATATACTTCGCTATCCTGTTGTTAATTGTGTATATCCTAAATTCTACTATGTACCTGTGTATCGAGGCTTTTACTCGTAGATACTTTGATTGCTACCAGTTGCTAAGCCTGCAGTCGTCACACTTTAGGTAAGAGTAGAAAAAAACAACGGCTCGATCGGTCAGCAGGATTGTAATGTTTGAATCATCGTCGAGCGAAATCCTCCTCGTACTGTTGCACCGTTATATATCGATCGCATTTCAGCAGTAAGAATTCTCGTGAAATAAGACCTCGTGTCGCCATATTATTTTACGGTAATTGAAGAATTAGCTTTAAACGTCACGAATTACACTCTGGGTCACCGGTTGACGTCGGTCTTCCACCCGATATCGATACCTCTCTCTCTCTTTCTCTCTCTCAATTCTCGCTTTTCTTCCTACGTCTACAAAAACCTGGAAACCCCAGACACATACACACCATGCAGCAGGCAATGTGCACATCTTCAATTTCTCCTTTCAGTCACGATTCTACCTTCTATCGTCCTTTCTTTTTCAAGTTCTATTTAACTGCGCTCTACGATATTTCTAATTTTTCTATGGATTTCGTTCAGCAATGAAACAGCATCGATCGAAAAACCGACGAGCCACAAGTAGTGAGGTATATCGCAGATTGTAGATCGTATAGTAATATCTCTCTCTATATAGTAGAACCTCTCATAGCTTACATGATTCGGGTAACAAGTAAGTTTATTGAAGGGCCAATCACGTATACGGAACCGCGAACTTGGTTCCCCTTCTCTAATATCCGTGCACTGATATGGCCAATGGAAAATACGCCTGCCCTTCTACCACGCCGTTCCAGTAAGCTATGAGCTACATGGAAAAAAAAATGTAGTTGCGATAACCATTTCCAGCATATGCTGTATCGCGAGTTAGTGACAGAAACCAAATTGAAACGGTATTCCCAACTATTTTCGATTGGTTAGCGAAAAATAGTACCAAAGTCCAACGACTTGATTCCAGTAACCAATCACAGTCCTGTCGCCACCATGAGCCATTAAGGTTGTGCAACTATTGTCGGCGGTAGTAGCGACAACCATCTCGATTGTACCGGCGATCCACGAGTTGATTCCCATTGACAATCGCTTTCCGTCTATAACCAACCGGTTGGTACGCGCTACGAGTAAAACTTTTCACAAATGCAAACGACGCCATTGTTTCAAGTAACAGGTGGTTGTGGGTGGACGAGCGCTTGCAAAAAATTAAAGTGAAATGCATTAAATATATGGTTAATATACCGTAAAATATTATGAATAGATAACCTTCGTCTAACGAAGCATCGCGCCAAGTACAATCCGATCCTCGCCACTGTAAATAAATAGAAATATCCGTATTAATCTGGTTTTTGTTTCACGCTTAACCGGTGGATCGCACCAACCAACCGGTTAGCCGAGGTTGCCATCTCGGTTGATTATCGTTACTACCGATATTTTACCAACGACATTGTAGTTTATTGAATCAACCGAGTAGTCGGCGTTGTGCTAACTATTCCAGTTGGTTGTCGAAACCAATGTGTCAGTTTCTCCAACTACTTTTTTCTTACCGTCTATGAAAGGTTTCGGTGTAAATATATATTTGTTAATTAAATCAGTAGTACTTTGGGCTTCTATTTCTCTATCTGTATTTACATTATTTAGATATACATTGTGCAGTTTTATAACTATTTCTTACTTTACATACGTTTGATATAATAAGTCGTGGCAGTAGGTAGTGCTTGTAGTGAGTATATCGACGAGAGTAGGATGTATTTGAGTAGTACGTGTGTAGTCAATAGAATTAATTTTTCAGTTAACTTTCATGGAAATAACGTATATTTAAAAAATATCACATTTTATCGTGAGAAAGCATATTCTTCGTATGCATTAAATATTATATTTCAAATAAATAATGAAATATACATGAAAATATATTTTTCAAATATTTTATGGGATATATCCATCGGATATATATAAAAATGTATGCAAAGTATAGAATTTTTCATGAAAAATATATTTATCGTAAGTAGAAATATATTTTTGTGTATATGTTGTTACATTGGGAATTGATATTTGAATTAGCAGTAAGTTTGTGCACCTAACTGAGAACGATTTCATCAGCAGTTATTGAACTCTGTAGTTGAAACAGTTGCTTCGACGATAAAAATATATAAAATAATCAATTTCAATTCATTTAGATAAAAGAAAAGAATTTCTGTAATCTTTGGACAATTTTCATGGAAATCTTTTTGTTATTCTTCATAAGCGAAGAGTAATGTGTAGATGAAATTGATCTCAGTGTAGTTTTACAATATAACTTTACTTATTAATTTTTTGAATGTATCAACAAAGTAAAAATCATCGGATTTAAAAAAATGTTATCTTTACCACCATTGCTGGACATATCTGAATCGTTAACTCATTGAAATATTATACTTCACTTCAATTTAAAGTAATAATTGCAATCTAGTTGAAAATATATTTGATTAAAAAATGTTCTTCTTAATTCGATTTTGTCTGGCAATGTTTACCACTCGTCAACAAGAGTAAATGTCATTTGAAACTGGTGTATACGAGAATAATATCGATGGCTTATTGTCATAAACTATTTTTTTTTTGCTGTGTTTGAGCATAGCTAATGCTTACGCCTTTTTAAATTTAAACCAAAGATACAAATTTTTCCAGAAACCTCGTTATTACTTCCATATGTTGTATATATCGATAGCTTATTGCCATAAAGGATTTTGTTCTGGTTCCGTTTAAGCGTATGTAATGCTTACGCCTCTTTAAATTTAATCCAACGATATACATTTTTCCAACTACCTCGTCATTACCTTCATATATATATATATATATATATATATATATATATATATCAACCCACTTGCGAGTGACTTCAAAGCGACGTGACTCGCGCGTTTTCGTATAGCTCGGCTTCGTTCTTCAACTTCCAATATTGAAGAAACCTGCTTCTATCAACAGCCCCTTATACTATTGAAAGCACCCATTCCACTCTCACCAACCACCGTCATATTCATGGTAAAGTCCAACGCCCATAGGTCGACCAGCACCTTTCACCTTCCTTTCAACCTCGCAAATGTAAATTTCTCCAACTTTTTTCGCTTCCCTTTCGCCAACCTATTCTTCCGGAACCCACGACCTGAGTTTATCTAGGACGCGCGATATCAGAGACTATCGCGGTGAGCCGCATTTGTATATAAGTACCGGGTGGCCGTGCAGAACGGTACGATTCTTCAACCTCGTAAAAATGGTAAACGAATGTATGCTGCAAGAATGGAGAGTCTGAAAAATAATTTGCATTTTTTAAAAACAAGGAGAACATGTGATAAAACGTGACTATACGAACGAAAAATATTGTTCTGCCAATAGCACAGATAGCCTGATATCGCAAACGGGACAAAGACAAAGTGAACAAGCATAGAAATAGTAACCCCTTTGTTCTATAAACTTCTTAATCAAATCAAAAATATATTATCAAAAAAATAAATTATTTGGAGCAAATTTAAGCTTTCTTTACTTTTGATTAATATTAAGGAGGTACGATTATCAGCTCGAATCAACCCAGATAGAAATATGACGGCCCGGAGTCTGCACGGTGGCGGCACAGAGCGGCACAGTATGACAGTGCAGCGTAGTCATGTTCGCACATGACTGCTTCCGTGCTGTCACGACGTTCCAACACCACCGGGTGCCAACACTGGGACTGCACGATTGCAGCACGTTGTGGGATCTCATGACTTGCTGAAACTGTACTGGGCAGGATATTGACAGACTGTGCTATTAAAAACTTGTACCGTCACAATGTCGTCGTCCTGGCGCGGTCATGCGCGACATCATTCCGCCGGCACCTGTTACGGCATAATTTTATTACTGAGCATTTTTGAGATCTGACATTTTATTATGATATAAGTAAGATCTTCGTGCAAAGATTATAAAAATTTGAAAAATATTGACCGTACAGTACGGAAGTTGACCATTTCGAAAAGAATAAAGCATTGCGTCTATGGATTCTCTCGTTCCGAAGGCAGTATTTACAAACTTTTCGTATAGACACAGCCAACTTTGAACTTTGGAAAAATCTCATTGGGAAGATTAGCCATAATATATCGTATAAAAAATATTACATACACGTTTAACCGTACTGATTTAACACTAAACGAACCCGAAGATTGCGAAGTAAAGACCAACAGCTGATGTCTTCGAAAAAGTTGAACGTAACCTCATCTCGGATAAATCTATGGGATTTTGCCACTAAACATACGTTTAAAATATGAAACTACCGTTCCTTTTATTGTTTTAGATTTATAGCTTTCATTTGTAATTGTCTCTATGTGTTTTCATGCTAATTTCAAGTAAATTTGGTCAATCGAGTAGCGTCGGACTGCAATCACCTGGCAATGACACTAGAGTCGTTGATCGTCTCATACTTCGGTTTGAAATTAATTAATTTTTTATAAAGCAAACGTTTTCGAAGAAAGTAGGCACAAGAGTGGTCTGTGCGATTAAAGATACTAATATTGAGGGCAATTCGGAATAGCTAAAGTTACATTTATTTCAAACACATGTTTGACTTCAAAGTAATAATCGTACCCCCTTAATTGTATCAATGTAAAAACGATATAATATATACGACAATGTATTTTCATTATAAATTCTATCTTTCAAATATATTTTTGTATATACTTTTCATTATATTTGAGATATCGAAAGGGACACTTATTTTTCAATGAAAAATCTTATCTTTCTACTTTTGAATTCGAGCTTTTTAGTTATGACGTAAAACGTCAAACGTTTTTTCAAACGTTCAATATTCCAATAACATAAGAATAAAAATTGTTAATTGAAACGAATTGTTGGTAACAGGTGTATAAAGTATCTGGGACGAGCGTTATAAAAATTCCGTGGTGTCACGTTCATATATTATGAGGTGGCCCGAAGGGCTAGCCGAGAGCTACCGCACGAGCGTGCACCTTCGTAAAAATGTTAATGGAAAGTAGTGGAGACCGAGGAGTAAATGCATTAAGAACCGAAAAGGACAATGTGCCAAAGGAAAAATAAAAGAGTTAATCGAATCAGATGATGCGGAACAGGAAGAAAAAGCAAACGGTGAAGAGCCAACGCAAAAATAGAAGAAGAATCGAGCTAACCGTTTCAATTCTCCCTGCGTAAATACCACAAGGGTAAAATCAATTTGAAGAACTTTTTCTCCCGATTTTAATATAAAAACTAAGTTGTTTTCCGACGTTCGCAATTTAGTGCTGATGCGCTTAAGCTCTTGGTATAAATTAATACGATTGAATAGAGCGCGCGTTGAGAAATCAATGGAAAACGAGAGTCTAAGGTTTCGCGTGAAAGGAACAACGAGGACAGGTATCGCTGGGTGTCTGGATCACTGCGATTGTCATGTACTTACATCTCCCCTGGATAAAACGAGATAAATCGGTTTTTCATCAGTCCGAGAGAAATCGGCAAAGAAAAAAGGGCAGAGGAGGCAAGGAAGGCCAAAGTTTAATTTCGAACTTTCGAATCCCCTTCAGTCAACGAAGGACAGTGCAAGAGATACCGGAGAAGTACTCGGGTGATCCTCTTGGCGAGCTTTCGCCAAGAAAAAGAAATAAAATCCTACAGAGTATTTTTTCATTTGCCACCCGGTATATCCCGGTACATAATTGCAAAAGCTTCAAGGCTTCCCAAGCTTCTTTGATATCGAATTAATTCCCCGTTGCATGAAAAATATTTATCATATTCTCTTTGTAACAGTCCCTCTTTGATTCGAAGTCTGAGAGCCATCGATTCTTATCTACGCGATGCTTTTGTTCGTAACCACAAACTGTAATGTGTTTCTCTATATTAAGTGGCTATTATAATCCGCGATTATACTCTGAAATATCGAAACAATAAGTGGATGCTCAGGTTATTTATTGGGGACACGAATAGCTGAAAATGTACGAAGTAAGACAAGTTACGAGATCTCAAGGAATCGTGTATCGTTGATTATCAAACTCCTTGTCAACCACCTGGTATCACTTCCTCATTTCCACAATATTATCCTCTTGGATCATTCTCATAATTCACAAGATATTATTTATTTTATTCGACTCTCTGATTTCCACATTTGAATGGTATCTGGAAATCCTGTTAATCTTCCAGTTATTGAAATAAATAATTATCTAACAATTCATTATTTATGGAATAATAATCAATGAACAATAGAAATATTAATAAAGCAAGCGTCGAGATTTGGCTTCATCCTTTCTGTACGAGCACAAATATAGAAATTACAACATCAGATATTCACAAATCAATCAGAGTTTTAGATAAAATAAACAATCGATAAATTAAAGAGTGTACGAGAGTCAAATGTTTATTACGTTTGTACGTAATACATTATCCTTTACTTCTTTCTCCTTTGGAAACATTAATTCTCGTATGCACCGAGTACAAAGCACAGTGTATACTCGCTTGGACCTAACTCTCGTTGACGAAGTTTAGGTGGTCGCAAACACTCCGAGAGAGACTCTAAAGTTACCCAGTTGAGTCGACATCACCTGTCTATTACAATGTATGCGGTGTATAGCGGAGAATCTACCAGAAAATGGGAGAACCCGCAGAGAGGCCATTTCTGGAAGCAAGAGCCCTTGTTATACGCGTAGTGGCTGCCGCAGACGGTGCAAACTGTGTATTTCCTCAGCGAGTGCTCGGACGTTCTCGTAACTCACACGCTTGTTTGCTAACTTTCTACCCCGATCGTCACGGAATCGGTAGTAACGCGCGACGTATCGATGACGAAGACGGAAATATATTCTCTTCGCGTTTACTCGGACAAAAGTTAATAAAACATTTTTCACGCGTGAGAGTCTTCGAGTACGTGACGAAACGCAACGAGACGAAACGCGTGACGTGTCTCATAGTCGAGATAATAAAACTCGATTGATGTAACGCAGGGCGGGGTGAACGCAAAGACAGCATGGGACAAACGGCCGTAGGATTTCCTGAACGGCTTTACGATCGTAACAGCGAATCCGACGAGGATGATAAGTTGAGGTGAGTCGTAACAATTGTTTTTTGAAAATTGATTGTAGCAGCGCGTTCTGATTTTTCTTTTCTTCCTCCCATTGAATTTAATTCGTTGATGTAATAATATTTCCGTTATTTTACAGTCAGCAATCGGCAAAGAACGAAAATGGATTGGAGATGACATTGGGACCTGGTCAAGTGGCACCAAGAGGATACAAACTGATCAGTGGTAAGAACTTTTTTTTTTTTATTTCAAAATAAATAAAAGATAAGAAATAAAAATGTAAACTTGAAATTTCCACATTGCTTACTCGTCTTTCTTGTCCACCTGTAGATTCTCCTTTGTGGCCTCTATGGCTCTGGGATGGCTTCCTCGTGGAGGAAATTATATGAACAGTTTCAATAGAATAAAAAAATTAGTAAAATTGCAAATTTCGAACACTTTAAACCCTTCGATCTATTTTTTGTATTTTTAACTCGATAGATAGAAATTTTACGAAAGCCAGAGATCGTATCTCCTTTTTTCGAAAATTTCGAACAACCATAAAATAAGACACCCGTTACCGATTTGAGCGATAATTGCAGCAAACCGAAGGGGCTTGCGATACGACTCGTGTGTAAAGTTTCAGATAGATCCAGTAACTCGTTTTTGAGATATAACTATTTCAATTTTGCAAGCATATCAAAGACGAACGGGTGCGCGCCTCCTCGGACATTTTTTTCTAAATATAATTTCTCGACGTTTTGGAACATTTGAATTACTCTGACATGAAAATGTTGAGAAATTCTTTTTCACAACAAAGTTCTACTTTGCACGTTGCTTCCTTATTATTTTTCACCTTACACAACGTTTAAGGAAATATGTTGTACTTCCTCACAGAAGAAGCTGTGTCAAAGATGGTAAATAACAAAATAAAATAATAGCTCGGTTCAATAGATGTTTTGGAAGTAGAAGCAGAATCCTTTTACCGATCTTCATTAAATTCAATACATAATACCACTGAACGTTGATTGATTTTTGTACAAAATTTGAGTTCAACCCATTGAAGTTTACAGAAATTAGAGCGACAATATCAATTTTTCGAAAAATACACAATTCCATAAAATCTTTCCCTCTTTATCGATTCGGCTCAGATTATATTTCAAATATTCTTGAACTTGGTAATAATGTCTGCCTTGTATTTGTACAGAACTATTTATACGAATAGCTAAAAAAAAAATAGCGACAACTGGAATAACAACAAACATTTTTCAGAATATTCAAACCCGTGAAACAATTTTGATAAAAATGATATCGCACAAAAAACTGTTTTTGCTTAACACGCGTGTCAAATTTTAACTTGATCGGTCAAATAATTATGGATATACAGAGATTTGAATTTGTAAACCAATTTTCTCAACGTTTAAGACTATTTTAAATGTATCGACGTGAAAATATTAATAATAAAATTCATGAACGAAGGATTCCTTCATGAGAAAACAAAATTTATGAAAAGGGACGCCGATGAATAATCGTTGCTTCTTTAATCTCGTTAAAGGCGTGAACAATGGCGAGATCAAGCTGGCCTTGTTTCTCAGCAAGGGAACTCTTGAGGTCGAAGTAATTTGCGCCCGAGATATCTGTCCTGGGGAACGAGAGGAACCTGGTAATGAGATGCAAACTACTTTTCTACTCGTTGACGATTGAAAAACTTTAAAAACTCTTTGAACTCGTTTATTATACAGTCGACCGACAAGATATAGTCTCCGTATATCAAACTTGTCATAATTTCTCTCTACTTTTCATCCGCCAGCGTGAACTGCGCGGAGATTAGTTTTGATAAATGTTTTATTCTTTTATTTCCTTCTTATTCTCAGATACCTACGTGAAAACTTATCTTCGGGATGGCGAGCGTTGGCTGCACAAGAGAAAGACCCGAGTGATAAAGCATTCTCGAAATCCGCAGTATCGACAGACTCTCAAATACGGAAGCTGCGATGCTCTCGGCAGAAATCTTCTGATTATGCTGTGGGAGAAGAAACAAGGTTTCGAGAGTAATCAAGGCCTCGGTGGTTCGGAAGTCGATCTCGAGCTTCTTCCCTTGACGAAACTCACCGTCGGATGGTATCCTCTCTTTCCCATTCATACACTCGGCACTCAGAACGCTGTCTCCCCATGATGGTTGAGGGAAAAATGGGCCCTGGAAGCCGGCGAACTCGATCTTCGTCTGAGCCTTCTGCTCAAGGACGAGGGCGAGTCCGTCGTCAAAATAATCTCTTGATAGACACGAGTGACCACGAATTCACTGTCGACCACGCACGATTGTAACACCGTCAACGACAACTTCTTTTATTATCATTTATTTTTACTGTTAACGTTAGTGTACCGCTACAACTGTTACTATTTATGCGATACGCGAGCAGAAAGAATGAGAAATCTGCTTTTAATCAGCCAAAATACAAAATGTGCAGCTTTCTTCTTCTTACGATTTTTTAAAGAGACCTCGTTGCATCGTTTCGACGAATGAAATAATCGTGTGCCTCAAAACGCGTACATGCCACGACAGTGAAATCAATACGTAGAAATTAAAGATTTATGAGCTGTACGTTATTATGCGCCGCTACGAATCGAGATACAAATTATCACTTTTCTCAGTCGTTGATTTTCGGTATCTCGAATGACAATCAAAATGGCAGTGTACCTTGGGAAATTGCGTCAACAAACGCAGCACAGACTCGTGTCGAATCGTCGTACGAGTTACACCGAGAGTTTACGATATTAATAAATATATAAAATATTTTCGTCTCAAACTTGACAATCAATAATGCCAGCATCAATTGCAATCGTTTTGGGCATTGAAAACAGTCATTAAAAAAATGATAAGAAACCGACACGGGCACTGAGAACACTCATTAAGAAAATCAAACGAAAGATATGTGTATAGTATATTTTTTCTGGATAAAATATTCGCTATCCGATAGAATTACCGACGGAACGACGCAACGATCTCACTGAATTATCGACGACAACAACGCGAAGAAATATAATAAAAGAGAATAAGTAAATTCAATGATTTCGGGGCGGCGAGGAGGAAAAACGCGTCGTTTAGTTTGTGTATTCTCTCTTTTTTTTTGTTCTTTAAAATATATCTTGAAATCGCTGCAAGGCAAAATGCAATCGTTCCTTCCGAATATATATAATGTGCGTACAATTACTCTTATATACGCCATTGCGAGAGTACGTTGGAGAAAGTTATAATGTATTTTTGTAGAAAGTTGGCTGAAAATACTTTCGTCGCTGTTTCTCGTCCTGTACGCCGTCCCGGGTTCATCGCGACCAAATTACTAAAACTTAAGCAATACCACCCAACTACCGGAACGATCCTAGCAATAAAGGTGTACCTGCGCAGGCCTAGGCAAGAGTATAAGGTTATTAGAGAAGAAAAACGAGAGGAGAGAGTGAGAATATAGATTTTCGACAGATATTAATTACGAAGAGTGAGGAATAACGAAGAAAGAGATAGAGAAAATTATTTTTTATTCTTCATAATGCGCTAACGACGGTGAGTCGACTTATACGTACGTGAGTCACTGTGTACTATTGAAAAATATAAACGGAGAAGAGATATCCGATGGGGCCCATTTTTCCCAATAACAGTTAAGCAGCCGAAGAAGTGAAAAGAAAACGGAAGAAAAGGAAGCGCGACAGTCGATCGAGATCGTCGTGCTCCGCACTTTTGTCTGGTTGATCCAGTTTTGGATTCGATCGAGTCTCGCGCGATACTTTCGGAAAGATTGTATCCAGCTGGTGATAAATTGCCAGCGATCCTCGGTCAGCGAACGAAAAGTTTCGAAACCGGAAGATCGAGCGTAATGCATGTAGGACATTGAAGGATCGATGTTCGAAACTTTTCGTACGTATTTCGTAAAAATAGCCGTAGAAATGATACCAAAATCCCTGCAGTCTCGCTGGTCGAGTTCTCTCGAAGCGGTGGATCTTGCTAATCGGAGAAAATAAAAGAAAACAAAACTAACAAGCTTGGTGGCCAATTCTCAAATAGTAGCAAAAGAAAAATGATCGATGTTTTAGAAAGTCGCACAATTTTTGCAGATCTTTATTAGACTGAAAAGTATATTGACTAACGAAAATTCTTCTGATATATCGATTTTAATATACTCGACGTTCATAATAAAATTAATAATTCTAATGAAAATAATATTAACGCGAAGCACGAAAAATTCTTCAAAGTCCAAAATATCATCTTCGATTAGAACTACATCGAGTTTTTAAAAAGCATTCGCGAAATTTCTTTGATACGAAAATATCTCGAAACGCTTTTTTATTTATTTTATCATTAGTGACGATTTTTTATTAATTTTTCTCAACTCTACATGATAAAGAAAAAAAAATACACAAATCGATTTAATGTATAGACGAACCCCCCCTCGAAGGGACAAACTTGGTCTAATGAATTTTTGCGCTCACCCCGCCTACAGAGAGAGAGAAAGATATATCCAAAGCGAGTACGAGATTCTAGTCAAAGAGGGAGCTGAGAAAATGCTCCAAACGTGATAAATCCTATATTATTGATAATCAATTAAAGACGTTTAATGATAAATACGATAATAATGCTAAATGTAATTAAACTATAACCGGTAATTGTAGAAGCGAACGTGAACCCAAGAGTGGGAATAGAGAAGAAGGAGAAGAAGTGTTAAACGAACAAAGAAACAAGGAACATCTAATTAATATATCTGTGTACAGTAGGAATAGAAGATGCTTTGAGGAACAAAGAAAAAATTGAATTTCGTCAAAAACGATGGCCATAATTAAATGATCATAATTATCAGCTGAACAATTGTTCAGCGTACCACGTACACGATACTGTATTTAAATTTATCGTGTCATGATAGAGTCACGAATGAAATGTTAATCTCACGTCTACTTAGACGTGAGATACTTATCCAGCGTAATCACAGTATCGATTACTTTTTCTTCTTTTTTTAACGCCTATTTTGAATATATTTAACCCTTTGCACTCCAGCCTAGTAGGGCATAGAGGCTTTAATGTCGCAAATACGGCGACAACGGAGTGCAAAAGGTTAAAAATGGACGAACATGACTATTCATCGAAGAGAAGAAATACAAATCGAAGTACTCGAGGGTCCTGCTGATCCTCGAAAAAATATACAAAAAATATAACGGCCTAGAAAATTGCTTTGTGCGAACAAGGTGAAGGAAGTAAATCAACTATATTTAAAATAAAATGTGTTGTAACGAAGTCATAACCGGGCCAATCCTCCGAAGAAAGGCGCGATCGTCCCCCCAATTAATCGAATGTACTCCAAATTATTCGTAATACAATCACGAAGTCGCTCTTTCTGTAAATCTATACTTATAGCTGTGCGAGATACGCGTTTTTCTACTCTATACTCAGAGATCACACTCGCCCACGTAGAAATTTGTGTTGTTTAATGTATGGAAATAATATATGTGAAATATTGAAGAAATCGGAGCACCAAATTGCTAATTCATATTATTTCCATATAAGTTTCACATATAAAACATAATATATGCGAAAAATATATTATATTTACATGTAAACTACATTGCGTTGTAACCCAAACAAAGTGGAATACACGAGGAACAATCCGAATAAAATTCGAGGCGTCTGGGTCGCGATTCGAACCCGAGCCCTTCCGATTATCAATCGACACCTCGCAATGCTGAGCTACGCCGCTTTCCAAACGAAATATCCTATGTTACGTCCTGGCCATTTTTTCCTACCTATGTCTCTTCGTTATCACTTTTATTCTCAAAGTCGATTTCTTCTACTATTCTCAAATTTCAGCTGTCCTTTAAAGGAAATCATCCAAATGCTAACCACGCGATCACACTGGATGTTAGTATTGAATTTCTGTCGAATCGCTTCCGTTCGTGAAATATCACAAATCTTTGATATATTCTAACATCTTTCCCTTATTGCGTATATCTCCAATACCAAAGAGTCGTCCGAAATACAACTTTTTAGCTCAGGATACAAAAGTTCCGATTTCCCCCGAGTCATATCCGCTTGCAATAATTCGATTGTATCATTAAAAAAAACTCAATTTTTAAATTACTTTCATAAAATTTAGAATTAATAGTAATTATTCAGAGAATAAACATTTTTTTCATTAATAATATCGTCAGACATGACCATTTGAACATTGGATCGATCGATATAACCCACGCTAACCGTCGTGTACGGGAAAAATGTTCGATTTTCTTTTGCGAAGTAAAGGGTCTACAATGAACAAGAGTTATCGTTATTGTTTCATGCCGTTGTGCAAAAATGCAACGAAAAGTACATCGGATAAAGTGTTTCTTTGTGACTTCGTTAATGATGGATGGAATATAATGAATAAAAAATTCAACCGTGATTATCGTATACTTGGATGCTATAAAAAATGTTTAAATTAATGATGATACAACCGAATTGTCTCGAGCAATCGAGACTCTCCTCTTTCACTTTTCTACAATACTGGAAACCGCTAACCTCGGGCTCTGTCAGCATTCTTGGACCGAGTCAGCAATTAGGTCGAGACGTAACATCCTCGCATATTGAATATCCTACCACGTTACAACGTACATGGAATTTACTTGTAACATATATTTCATCCGCTAAAATCTTTGATATTTCACATATATACGTTTTCCATATATTTCAATTATATAAATTTCAACGGGGGCGACTTCTATTTTAATGATATACGATAAATTCGATGATACGTATACTCGCGTACTCACAGGCTAAAGATATTTAAGTATTTCACCGTAGAACATGCTCTCGAAGTTGTATTAAAAAGTTCTAAGAAAGCTATCTTCGTATGCCGTTAACAGACACAGTTCTTCCTCGATCCACTTGCGTAACGGACACGAGCAGTTGTTCGAATAAAGATATGTTTTTTTTTTATGTAATCAATTGCACAACAAATTACATAAAAAATTGTAACTCAATTCGAATAACGATTGCTCAAATCTCTTGCACGCTACTTCCGCGAACTCGTAAAGAGGCTTCGAGAAATTCTAAAAAAAAAAAAAAAACAAAAAAAAAACAATTATGTAACATTCACAGAGTTTATAAATATAAATAATACGACGACCAAACAATTATCGTTTGTCGTTTAATATTATCTTAGTACGTGTCTCAATGCGTTGGAAATAAATTAAGCTCGAAAGTTTCTTCGTGCATTACAGAGAATCATAAATAATTCAAGAAAATAATACTTCCATAGATGAAAAATATAAATCGTTGAATCAGTATGAGACGAAACGAAAGCTTTAAAATAATCAAATTAACAAAGTTCCCTCGAATCCTTTCAGTCCGCTACACACACGTACGCACTGGACACGATACTTATGTGCGACCGACTGTTATCGTTTTCTAATATGATGGTTGTGATGGAAAATATTTCAATTACACGCGAGAAGAATGATGGACGTAAAAAATGAGCTCGCGCGAGATAAAGAAAGGAGAGAAACAAAAAATTTAAGTTACAACAACAACAACAAAAAAGGTAAAAATGTATCTAAGCACAAACTCTTCGCTTATCTAGTAAAACTATATAAATATTTTCTACGAATGAACGAAAAAAAAAATATTATTAATTAAAAATGGCCTAGAAACTCGCGTCAAGCTCGATTTAAGTCGGCGTTCTAAAAAAAATAAATTTTTAACTACTGTATCTACTTACGACAATCGAAACTATTAGAAAGCGCAACTGTTGCACTACTGATAAGTAACTGATATACATATATAATAATAATAATATATATACTGTACTACTATATAATAATTAATATTATTACTATATAATATATATATATATAATTATAATTATATATAATTATAACTATATAATATATAATTATTACTATATAATAATCAATATTATTATATATTATTATATACATCTCTATTAATCCTTTAGAAGTCAAACAGCTCGAAACTGTCCCGAAACCAGGCTATGAAGATCAAAATTGGGGCACCGCGTTCTTACGGTGGAGCCACAGAGTGGGGATATTCTTGTGACTTATAAAGGGTTAATTATATGGTGTACGCGCGTATATTTACGATATTTCATGGAGACTATGATAGAGTTATAAATGTATATATCAATGAGAATATACTAAATATGATAATGCGATGAGTGAATTGTCGTAGGTTCTACGAGATTTTCCAGCAAAGGAAAAGAAAAAACAATTATGTCGACTGATTAATTCGACGCTCGTTGAATTAATCGGGTATTCTCTCATCGAAAGTAATTAATTTTTAATCGAACTATCGTACAAACGGTGAAGGCGCGAAATACACAGTGACTAAGTAGCAACTTGGTCGCGTGCTATCGATTCGCTGTCAACGTGTACGAAAATCGAATGAAAATATTAACGAAATAATTGTATAATTGATTATATTGAATACAAGCAACGGTCTCTCCCCTACATATCTGTGTTGTACACGTTCTTAGGTGTCTTTGACAATCTCCGTTGGTTAAAAGTAAAGCCCGGAATTCATCAAGCATCACGGAGTCAGCTTAAATTCAGAAAATAATGAAGAAAAATGATTGAAAAAAAAAAATACAGCGTTGAATAATAATGAAATAATTGGATTTTACTGGGAATGATGAAATAATTAATTAACGGTGCTTGACGTTCGTTGAGGTATTTTGTCAACTTGAAAATTAATTCGAACAGCGGGAGACACGATTCTCGGTTTAGAAATTAATAATAAAATTATGATGTAAGACGCGAACCATCGGAGACAGAATGTTTAACGTCATCTTGAATTAGGCAGATACGAACTTTGGGCGCCGCGAGATAAACAAGAAAAAGCGAAGAGTTCATTCAGAGAACGAAGATTGAAAAGAAAGAAAAAACAATAATTATCCGGGACCCAAATGACGTACTGGCGAGTAGAAGATTACATAAGATTATAGGAATAAATATAATAATCGTAATTCTATTGGCATTTATTAATTTGACGTTGCACTCTTCTCGAAAGTTATTTCGTGACTCATAGACAAGAATATTAAAAGAAAATAAATTGTCTGATGAAATGTAACTCGAGGATAATAGTTTTTCACACTTCAAGTGTCAGGATATCCAATCGAAATTATAATAATCGAGACTCGTTAAATTTCTATGAGGCACTAATATTCTACAATTATTGCTGTATTTATTAATAATTATTTACGCGTGACGTTACAAGGTTCTATTGTAAAATCGCTTGGTGAGAAAAGCGGGGGGGAAAGGAGCCCTTAATACGTAGTCAAGTCAAACTTAGTGTATAATCGCGTATGATAATACGATGAATTAATAATAAAAGAGAAATTAATGTGATGTCCCTATGTGTTGAGTGTTGGTTGTCACCACGCGTGAAAATATAATTCGCGTGCGTTAGGCTATTCACCGCGAATCAATCTTAGTTTTAAGGAAATTTGAGAAAGGGAAACAATCTATGGCTGTACTCGATCGCACGATCGTACGTACCCAATCGAAAGTAATCCTCATTACCAAATGAAACATTTTGTTTTTAAATATATTTTTTATTTTAATTTTTTTTTATATTATTATTTAAAGTATCTACGATTATCAATGATTGTTAAATCATTATAGTTGAATTGTAAAATTATAACGCTTGTAGATCCACCGGAGAAATAAAATTTGACAACGCTGTTTAAAAAATCCCATTGAAAACTATTGAAAATTATTAAATAGACGGAAATACGATTAAAAACTGGGAAAAAATATTTTGTCTCCTTAATCGACTTCAAAGGGATTTTCTGAACAGACTCGTTACTGTGTCTATTCGCCTTTTATTAATCGTGGAGTTTTATTGTAAAGAAAGGTATACGATAGAGCGGGAAGAAAGATCGTAAAAAAATATTGTTAACATTGCAAAACGAAAGAAAGAAAAGAACTCGTATTTGTATATTTTCTACCGGGAGATGCTAATTATGCAAATATCGAAAATATAATTTGATATGAGTACAAGTGGATTCTTTTATATTTTACAAAATATTCTAATTATCTACGTAAGTACTTTATCGTCGCACTGAATATATTTCGTAATCTACATTTTAACAATTGTGTCTCGCGGTTTTATTTGCGATTGCAGTTGCATTCAAACGAAGAAAAAAAAAGTGTGCAAGATCGCTTGAGAATGTATATCATTCGTCAGAGTGTTTTTTCTTTTATTTTCGTTGGAATATCAAGAGAACGATACTGAGAATTAAAAGAAATTTTGATTCAGTCGTGGTATTCAAATCAAATATACGTAAATGATAATAATCTTAAGTTTATCAAAACTGAAATTAAAGTCGTGAGATGAAGCGAATTGTCAAGTTGTTGGAACGTGAATGAATGTCTATGGAGTACAAGTATTTATGTTAACGAGAGGAAGAACATGAAAGCGATTGATAATTAATACAAAGCATTATATCAAACGTCAGAGTGTTTTTTTAAATATTTCATTGGAATATCAAGAGAGCGATACTGAGAATTAGAAGAAGATTTGATTAATTCGTGATATTCAAATCGAATATACGTAAATGATAATAATCTTAAGTTTATCAAAACTGAGATCAAAATCTTGAGAAAAGCGAAGACGAGGCGAATTGTCAAGTTGTTGCAACGTGAATGAATGTCTATGGAGTACAATTATTAATGTAAACGAGAGGAAGAAGATGAAAGCGATTCATAATGGACATAGAGCGTTATACCTGCGCCGAACGTTAAACATTTTAATTCGTATATCGAAGGCTTTGTGATTGAGTGATTTTTGTAGTACGTGAATATATAAAAGAGATATGATATTCGATGGGAAAAATAGAGAGAAGTAAGAAAATAAAACGATTATATAATTTGAGGAAACTGGAATCGAAGATACGCTAAAGACATTTGTGTAAAACTCTTAACGATGTGTAAACCAAAAACAAAACAAAAAGAATCTGATACGTGAGACAAATACAATTGCTACGTGAGTCGAGCACAAAATTCTATCGCCAGTTGTTTTATATTTACAGGATGCGTCGTAAACCTTGAATTATTTAATCCAACTTCATTGCGAAACGATAAGTATTCGCGTAATACATAAAAAGGCGATCGTTACTCAATTCTACAAGCAATAAGAGTGAGAGGTGAACGTTCAAGAGGTCAATGTAACAACAATTTTGGCGTAACAGCCGAAAGACTGCCGCTGCTGATGACGCTTATCCCTGCGGTCGATCAATCAGCTCACCCACTCTATCACAAGAGATAGTGGCCCACGCGTACATCGAGAAATCGTGCTTGTATGTAACGTTCCGTGGATTGTAGAGTCCGTAAAAAGCCGGGATACGAAACTGACTCGATGACCCACTTGCCTTTTACGGGAACAGACTACTCGACGTCTCTTATTACGGCAAGAAGACTTCGTAGTATCTCGTGGGTCTATCATCGAGCGCGAATCATACGCGAGTCGAAGTGGAACGAATTTGCTTTATCAAAAAAGTAATAACGGTTTGTGTATCTGCGATTTTCTAATATCAACTTTTTCCTTATTAATCAATAGTCAATGAGATAAGCGGCTGATGATGTGAAAATGATTGATGTATCTGACGTATCGGAGAGGACAAAAATGACAAATTCTCAGACATTTAACGTTTTAGCCCGTTGATGCTGAAGTATCAGAAGCATTTTATTCCCAAATGTTGTGTCGCATAATCACAGTTTGCGAATAAAATTTATTTGCGAGGATCCGTATCCATGTACTAAAACGTTAAAGACTGAGATTTTCTCGTTTTCGTACTCAATACCACTTCGATGATGTATTTATGTCTTAATTAATTTCCATTTCACATAATACAATCACTCGTGAGAAATACAACATTTATTCCGTTGATAATAAGTAAAAAGTAATTTTAAACACTGTTGTATTGAATATTAATATCTTCGTCTTGTTGCCACAAGAGTGAATAACATATTCAACTCAATTCGGTACTTAACGATAAATCTTCGTTGGGATATTCCAGCGGTAGAAATTCTTCGATGGACTCTTCTACAGAGTTTTTTTTCTCCAGTGACTGTTGCTCACTGCTACAGAATAAAAAGTCTCATCGTCACTCTCGGTATCCTGAAAATAAATCATTAATCTTAATGCGATCTCAACGAGTTTATCCATCAGAGTTATCGAGTAAGTAATCACGATCACCAAAAATATTGTAATTATACATTCAAGGAAAATATTTCCTGGTTAAAGCTGTCACTGGCTAAATTATTATTTAACGATACACGAGTCCACGTATCCTTCCGCTGTTCTTTGAGAAAAATCGTAGGACGATAGTTGACGCAAGATTCGATACACTTTTTCATATCATAATTACGTTCTTCTTTTTTTAGAATATCCATGAGTCCAGCGATGTAAGTCATCGCGTGTCTGAGTGTCGTGATTTTCGTTAGCTTCTCGTTCGCAACTTCCTCCTGTTACAAATAAAGAAATTGAATACTTTATTGTCTGCATTTCAATTATATTTGTGAAATTACAAGAGAAAAATCATTGAATTTATGAAATTTTTACGTGAAAAGCCAACTGTGGAGTATGCGATGGTACAGCTTTCCTGAGGGTTTCGAAGGCGAGATTTATCTCCCGCATTCTCGATCTTTCCCTTGCGTTTGCCGTTTTTCTTCTGTATTTTATGATCGACGGTGGTCTCTCTTTGTTCTTTTTATTCTTCCGGAACTTCCCGTTGACGCTCACTTCGTTCTCGAATCGTTTTCGAGCTCTTCGCTCCCGAATACTTCCACGATATTTCAGGCTATATACTTCGCTGCTGGTCTTTGCGATTTCGTTCGATTTGATCTTTATACCGGTCATATTTTATTTTTGTGCATTTGTAAGATTTTTTTTTGTAGTGTTTAGAAAAATTTCAGAGACGAGGACGACGTCGTTCCATTCGAATTCACAATTCGTTCGTCTCGACTCTCGTCTAAGCACTCGAAACGCTTCACACTTTCCGTTTCAATCGCATATTGAAAATAATATTTAACATCAATCGACGCTCGCAATTCCTGAGGCTTGAAACGCTCGAAGGATATCCCTTGTGTCAAAATTTCCTATTTCAAATAATAGCGAAGAATAATATCGTTGGAGGTGATCTTATATTTTGAGCTATCCTCGAAGTACTGACGATCGACCTGCGTTGTGTCCGATACAAAGTCTCGCAGAATCTTAAGTGGGAGAACCAGTTTCCCTCTCTAGAGAAGATTCTACAACGTGAATCTTGATTCACGATTTTTTTTTACGTTTTCACATGATATTTTATATTAAATTTGTTGAATTTTTAATCAGCAGAAAATTTTCAATCGGATGGTAACTTAAAACTTATTAAAAGACGCCATTTGTATTCCCCCTTTAGACTCTTGTAAATCTGAATCATTTTTTCAAACAAATTTCAACTGTGCGTTACTTTTTCCTGCGTTGACCGATTTATATTTTTATTTTTAGGTTCACAACATCTCGAATAGACAAATAGAATTTATTCTACTGGATTCATCTTAGTTTTTATTTTTGCCCTGACAAGTACAAAAACCGGTTGTCTTGTGGAAAAGCAACCATCTCGCAACCGGGAGTGCTACCGGTTGCTTTTAAACATTTGACAAGCTCTCGAATAACCGCAAGTACATCGGTTCCTCGTAGTTACACGTGTGTTAAAAATGGTTTCGATTGTGCATTTTTTAATTTACGATTCCTTGCGCTGTTGCAACCTACCGGGTAACCGAACTATACGCTGTTTTCTTTCTTTTCTTTCGCAGTTTTTTGGTCAGTTGACAACGAACCGCTTTTTCAATGACAGTTGCTGACGCGGTTCATCGGGTGGTTGCGAAATCTTTAAAAAACAACGAGTTGTAATCCCGGTTACAGCGATGTTGGCTTTTCCTGGTAGGGTTCGTCCCAATTGCGTTTTTACGAATGATGATCGATCAATAAATCCATCGACAAACGTATAGTAATAAAATTCGTAATTCTTTGCAAGCGATTTTGTGATTTGCCGATGGTAACTCTGCGACAGTCGATATGTGTGTCTCGGCTACCGTCGTCGAGAAGACTCCGAAGTGTTGATCATTCGTTGATCATTCTCATCGAGAAAAAAAAAGCGGGATGGACTCGGCTTAGTAAGTTTTAAACTTTTAAACATGATCGAAACACTAAACAACTCTTTCATTTTATTATTATTTATCAATTATTCGTAATAACTTTTTCTAAAATGTACAACGAGCGATCCCGGTTACCAAATTCAAGTAAACGGCAGTGGTATAGACGATTTAATGAGAGCAAGTGAGAGGGAAGATGACACGAAAAAGAGAGTAAAATTTATCGCAGAAGAATCACAATAATGCGCATTCTCTTTCGTAGCTTTTTAGTCGTAACGAATCAGAAGTATACATCAACGAGTGTCGAATATGAGAAGATACGAAGTCGATTGGTGGAATACGGAAAAGGAAAAGACGAATAGGGAAAAGAGAAAGATCGAATGTGAAACGAACAGTTGTTGTTTGACTAGGATATATAGAACTATAAGACGGCGATGATAGTTGACCGATAACGAGGAGGTACACGCGATATATTTATATTCAATCCAGAGATAGAACCGATTCGATCGATGTGCGGTTTCGCGGTTGAAGTCTCGGTCCTCCCAGGTAACTCAGGGGATTGTCGTAAGTCCTCTTATCGTCGGCCAAAAAGATCGACGAGAAGTTGAGAATCTTTGGCTTCGCGCGATCTGCAATAACAGCGAAAATACGAGAATAGCGAAAGTCGAGTGTAATTGAACCGAAAGTATAGTCAAGACGTGACAGGGGTGTTGCGCAAGGATTCCAACGCCGCTCAATTAACTTTACTTTGACGCGTTCGTTATGAGATTTCGAAAATGAAATAGAATATTAATTCCCCTGTGGCGCCTGAGTTAATAAATTATTTTCGGTTTTTATACACACCTGGCGAATTTCCTTGTGGCCCTGAGGTAATTTGCCTGCCGTTCGGCGCACCCGCCTGCACAACAAATATTCTTTTAGCGGAAGTACTCGGTTCGAAAAGATCCAGGACAGGAAGTTACACATTCGTAGGGGCATTTGTAAGAGTCCGAAAATATATCTTTTTCCTTTTTTCATTGTTAGTACGAACGAATTATTCAAGCTCTCACTTACTTCAACATTCTCGCATCGACTCCCAAGTCGCGTGACAATAGGCAGGTTAATGGCAGTAAATAAATAACGAAGAAAAAAAAAATATGATTGACAACACAGAATCGGTGAAAAACTTAGCGTGTTATGTTACAATAAAGAAAAAAAGTAGTAAATAAATAAAAGCGGCATGGGTGATCGCGCGTATCTTGGACGTCCAGCGCTGCAGCCCAAAGCGAAACATGCAATGAGATGAACGTTTTTACAATATTTCCAGTCTTTTCTACTGAAATATATACGATATGCGCGCTTCGTTTAAACTAATATGAAAGTAGAGCGATGCAAAAGATAGACGTTCCGATAATAAATTCATATATTTCCTTTCATTCGATGTATCTCTTTTCTTTATAACATGCTATATAAAATAGTATTTGGCTCGTGTAAGTCGCACGACATTATTCTCTAGCAGCGGCTCTATCTCTAATATTACTCAAGGCAGCCAAGTTTCGTTAGTAGATAAACAACAATTCTTCACAAGAATATCATATTTTCTATAATATATTTGGTATGCTTCAGCGTTAACGGATGCAAATCGAGACGCGCTGTGCCTTTTTTTTTCTCTCTTTCTCGATCTATAAATCGCAATCTGTATATATCGTTGTGCACAAACGACATGGGATTGTACCTCTAAAGCTGAAGGTTCCCTCGAGTTTCGTCTGGTATCCTAATGGAGTTTAACGGTATCACATTTGCCTCGATACTCGTCCTAGACCAATTCTTGATCTGCAAAATATTTTCATCTTTCCATGAGAGAAGACATCGCGTGCAACGCACAATGCTCGCTTCGAGAGTCTCTTCCCTCGCACGTTTTCATGATCGTACGATCGAAGGCATCGTTGTGTCAATTTAAAAAATGAATATTAATTAAATAGTGATCGTGAGATATGCGTGAAAAACACCTAATAATGACACTCGCCACCATAAGCATAGCACACAGCATTTTTACTATTTTTTAAATTAAATTAATATCGCAAAAAAAAAATAATTTAACGTGAAATATATGAACCTCGTGATACCCCGACTCTCCAACGTTAAACATCAGCTTGTTAAGTACTCAACGAATTAATAGTAAGTCAACTGTCAAGAGTAATAACAATAATGATAATTAATAATTATTATAATAACAATATTAATAATAAGTTGAACAGTCCTGATTCTGATATCCCGTATCGTTAACCTGGTCTGCGAAAGAGTCACTTATCGATGCAATACTAAAAGTTACATTGTGATTGATTCACGATCAGCTTTTCGTGCTAAGGAGCGATATAAAATATTGAACAATTATTATAGGTGAAGGGCACCGTATTAAGGGAGGTTCGGTAGATAAAATGTCCAAAATATTTATCCAAGTTATCAATCGGATGATTAATAATTTAAATTATGACTGGATAAAGAAAGTAGCCTTAAGGCGCTCTAAAATGTATTATCATATAAATAATATATGCTTATATACTTATTATTCATTTCACTAGACTGAAACAGGACAAGAACTCTTGAAATAATACTATCGATTAATTTTGCGCGTATATTATTATTGTGCTATGCATATTTGTTATTCGTTTGTCGGACGATTGTATTTTTTCATTTGCGTTTCGTAGGTTCGAGCATTCCCGACCTGACTCTCTCGACGTAAATGCTCTCCGGTCGTTTTCCATAACCGAACGATGACATCGAATAGCTAGGACCACGGAGATCGAGGCTCGCCGGTCTCCTCGGAACCGAAGAATACGCGATACCGCCTCGAGCCTCTATCTCATCGGCAAACGGCGCTATCTCGTTGGTTCGTATCTCGTTGATACCGGTAACCGAGAAATTCGTCTCCAACAATCGTTTTCCGGACGATAACGGCTCGGCAGAGTTATCGCGTCCCGCATTTCTCCCTAAAGGATTTCTTACCGGCCTCACGAGGACCTCGGCTTCCGAGTCGCAGCCATTGTTCCTCCTCGTTCTCTCGTTCTTCTCTTCTTCCACCTCATCGTCTTCCGCCTCCTCGTCAACCTCGTCTTCGCCATCATCCTCCTCCTCTTTCTCCTCGCGTTCCTCCAGCTCCGGTTCCTCTCGTAGATCCTCCATCGACTGCGAAACAACGAGACAAACATAATAATCTTGCACCGTGTCTAATAGAGTTTAGAACGGATTTTTTACAGCCAGGGCGCGGATAAGCAAATACAAAAAAAATTCAACGACATTCAAGGTTTTCAAAAGAAAAATCTTCGGTGCAATTTTCATGCGGATCCGAATGAGCATTGCGCAAGAATGCTTCGACTCGCATGCTGAGAGCGACTGCTAAAAGGATTTTTTTTCGTTTAATTTATAAACGTGTTTTAGGAGAAAAGTTGTTTGTGCGTGGACGTAGCGAATCAACGTCGATCACATGAACGGTGTATTTATCGATAGCTTTTAACGGATGGGGTTGCAGCGTACCTCGCATAAAAGCCAAACTTTTAAGCGTTCCAAGCTTGACGCGTATATCAAGTGATTTGGTGAGAAAGTAATTTATTTTGCTTTGCCTTTTCTTCTCAATTATTAATTTCAAGATATTTCTATCGTTGGCTAATCATGGCTCAACCGTTGACTGTACAAACAATTTTGTTGCAATCTGTGATTGCTACAAAAAAGATCAGAAATTTTTTAAAAAAACCATGTTATTAAGATTATTTTAAGTTTTTTAATTAGTTTTTTTAATTTCGGCAGCGCAGAGAACAACTTGACAACAAACCACTCGATATATTATCAAACGTATTAAAAAAAAATGTTAAAAGATCTTTACAAATGGATTCGGTTTCGCAGGTTTAGAGACGGTGCCTGTATTTACCCCTAGAAGCTCCTTCTTCTCGGGCTCTTCGTCTCCTGAAAGTAAAGCGTTTTACGTTAACCAACTAATAATCATATACAATTAACTATAAAAAGACAATTAACCGCGAAAGTATTTTAACCCTTCACGTACGTCCATATGAGACACGGACTCATCTTTTAACGTTTCATGAATTTCTACATTTTCTTCTAATTAAAAAAGGGGATAAAAATTCATAGAATATTCTTAAAATTTAGTTTCCTTCGATGACGCAAAAGAAAAATCATTCTACAGATTTTTTAATTTAAATCCCCCGTACGCGAAGAGTCAAAGATCTTTTTGTCTCCTCCATTGTCAAACTATTGACGCACCTTTGCCCAGAACTTTGGTATCATTGACCAAATCGTTCTTCGGTTCGCCATTAGGTACAGTCTTGTAGTCTTTGGGCTTTGCGTGAGTTCCGTTCGGCCTTTTTTCGTCCTCGACGACAGTCTTGAAACCGACGCTCTTCGCAACGGTAGAAGGTACAACGGAGTCGGTATACGGCTGCTGCCATCTCTGTGTACCGGAGGGTGAGCCACCGACGTTACCACCGACACCGCTACCGCCACCAGTTGCGCTCGACGCTCCGGCTCTACGGCGTTTCCGGTCTCGTCGAGCGCTTCTCAACACTTCGTACGAACAACCCATTACCGCCGCAACGAAGATGCAGCACAGTGCTATAAAGATGTAAGTTCCCGCGCCTTGTTCTTCCTGAGTCTCGTCGTGATACAGGGACTTGTAACTCACTCTTTCCGGAGGATCCTCAACCCAAGCTCGATCACGGCCCTGATTGTGTTAAACTCAGTATTGCAGATTATTTTAAATCGTAACAACTCGACGATTATCTTTTTACGGAAAATACAAAGAAAATTATTCGGCAAAGAACTGGCAAACAATTATTTAAGATAAATTATTTCTATATTTCTCAATTACATATTAGAATTATTAACAAGGAAATATTTTACGTTAGACACGGAGAAGTAATCGTGGAGATTAAAGTGACGGTAAAGATTGAAATTTAACGTACCACGCTATCGTTTCTCGGTGGCTCCAGACCGCGTATTTGAGCGTGAAAGACAGCGCATTGAGCACTTCTGACTCCCGCTGGAACAATTGCCCTCACGGTCTCGCTGCCTTTTTTCGTAAAGAGCATATATTCTTCCAAAGGTTTCATCACGGCACCGCCATTTATCGATACGACGACATCTATCGAATTGACAATAAATGATAAATTCGTTAGAAAAACGCTTGTAAAAATAATTGCATCATTTAAAAATGTTGTTATACGCACTGCTGAGACATCCGGTGTATCCCTTGTAGGCGCTAAATCTATGATCAGTCGTGTTGAGACCCCCGAGATGTATTTCCGTAACTCCGAGAAGATCTTCTTCTTCCTCGTCGTCATCGTCGCCGATGCTCAATACGGGAATCGGCAATAATTGCACGGGTTCACGATCAATCAGCAGAGTAGCTGTATTGTTGTCCCTCACGTAGTAAACACTGTGTCTCGCACCGTTAAGAAAATTTCTATCGTTGAGACGTACACCGTAAGCGGAACCTTCCCTGTCCTCCTCGAATATTAGTTGACCCTCGGAAGTCAATGCGACGAGCAAGTAATAACTTCTTCTGGAAAATGGTTGTTCTATAGTTCCGTTTCGATCAAGCGAACCTTAAGGTAGCTAGAGCATTGCTGACTAGTCAAAGGAAAGCTTTAAGAGTAACGCGGAATAATGACAAGTTTTCCAGGTTGCAATGAGTTTTGAAACTAGTTTGACCAGCGCTCTGTACTGTAACTACCTTTATACCGATATCATTTACGAAAATAACGACAGACTCACCTGTTTTCAGTCTGCAAGAGCAACAAAGCACTTGTCCTCTGTCTCAAATCGTTCGTGGAGAACGCCAATTGAACTTTAAGCTGCGCGACCTCTCCGTCAAAGTCAAAATTTCTTTGGAGAACACTCTCGCCACCGAAATCCGCGCCCTTCTCATCGGCGCAGTATTCACCAAAGTATGACGTTAGCTCACAATTGCAGGATGACTCCTGTCGCCCAAAATCCTCTGTACATATTCCTAAATTTTTGCACGGTGCAGCGTCGCACTTCATATGACAATTGGGCAATACGCCTTTGCTGCCCTCGTGATTAGCCTCGCTCGCCAAGTTCGGTAGATCGACAAGGTACTCGCCGATCATCAGACCTCGAAGACACCCAACGTAGCCTTGAATCAGAGTTCCCTCGATTCCCACTCGCAGAAGATTGTCGGGATCGAATCCACCGAGATTAACCTAAGAATTCCCGATAAAAAAATGTCATTTTAATTCTACTTGACGATTCTGGCGATATTCAAATAGAAAATGCCACGTTGAAAAATTAAATTTTCATAGTTATCAACCGTAAAAATATTAGAAGTGATGAGAACGAGGTTTTTATTCGATAAAATATCATCTTTTTGAAGAAAATTTATAATTCGTATGTATACACATGCTATTCACTATATATGACTACTGCATAAATAAAAACAACGTCTGAGCATAAGTAAGTAAGTGTCTAAGCATAAGCATAAGTGTAAGTGTCTACTGCATAAGTAAAAACAACGCGATTCGTTCTCAAGATTTTTCAATGTTTCAAAGATAGCAATGTACGAAAGAAATTGAGACCATGAAATCTATGGACACGGAGGACAGTACCAGTAAATATTCTTAAACGTATAAAAATCTCCAGTGTTTCAAACTTTGAGTTTCAATCACGCGATGTACGAAGCCAGGTTTAATTTCTATCTTTTCGATTCAGCATCGATTTATAAGACAATTTGGAATATTTCTAATCAGGTTGTTTAAAAATCTACCTGGAAATAGTCGGTTGGAGGTGCAGGTGGTCTCTGCGGAGCGAGGACTTCCTTCTCCGGATTGATCCATGGCTTGTTCGAATACGTATCGAGTGGCAGGGGCACCGCATCGAGCGTAATGTTGTGTTCGTTGACGTGAAGTGTCGTTGAATTTTCACTTCGTACGATAGCAATTTGAACCGAAATACCCGTGTTGACACCTGAAATAAAATACAGGAAAAATACGCGTGAAGACTCGCAGTTATCGATCGATCCGTCCGCGGTTGGATCTTACGTTAATCGTTCAAGCGTCTCTCTTCGAATTTCTCGGGAGTTCTCGGTAGTTCCTGCGTAGATAGAAGAGAACGCTAGCCCACCTGGATGCTGAACGGTGATGTTCTTGATCTCGTTTCCTGCGTTGAACAGATAAACGATGCTGGTCCCGTTGCTTATGTACAGATGAACGAAGTTGTTGAGATGATCGTTTGCGTACAGGATCAGCGAGTGCGTGTCGTAAGTCCGCAGATTAATCAGGACGTTCTCGATGAGCATGCTTTTCAGTAACAACTTTTCCTCGTCGTCGCCCGAGCCAAAGTAATTTTTCTTCAGAAATGCACCCGTCGACGTGAACGTCAATGCCTTGCTGTTGATGTCTACAAAAAAAACGACATTAAATTATTAAAACGAGTTCTTGATAGGATAACATTCCAATTGTGCTTACAATTTGATTAAACAAGCCATTTTTTCGCAAGATACAAACAAGACTTATTGTATAAAAATTTCTCTATCCAGCGATGATAATTTATATTATTATTCCGCTTACTCGTCTCGCAGAACGTGCCCTGATGGGCCCATCTGTTTTCGCAGACGCATTCAAAGTTGCTCCAGAGCTCGACACAACGCGCGCCGTTTTGACATTTGTTTGGCTGGCAAGATGGCTTGCAATCCTTAATTATTTCCGACAAATGGACGGACATATAGCTGTGAATATCGAGAATCTCTCCGTTGACTACCAATCCACGGAAACAGCCGATAAGACCTTGCCTCACAGCGGAAGTCTTGAGATGATCGCTGTATAAGCAACAACAAAAAAACAGCAAAAATATGATGCTTTAAGGAATCTAAGGTAAATTAGGAAATATGACTCACGCGGTAGCCCCTCCGATGAACATCGATCCTTCAAAAGGTCCGAACTCCTCTTCAGGCAGCAAACCCACCATTTGAGAGTCCAAATTGATCATAAATCGTACGTGATAATCATTGTAATCGATCCATATCTTTTGCCACTCGCCGTTGTTCAATTTTCTTATACTCTTCACTTCGAGTTCTCGATTAGCGCCGGTGTTAAGGGTAAAATTGAAGGTGAGCTTATAGTCCGAGGTGAGAGCCACCATGAAGGACGGATAGTTGCTCCTGATCGGTGGTTGATACAACAAAATCGCTTTTTCGCCAGTTGTACGAAAACTAAAAGCAATATCGCCCTTTCGCCAGCCAGGAACTTCGATGTACGACTGTGACGTCGTAAATGTCACTACGTACTTCTGGGTATCTAAAAAAGAGAAAATCATTTCAATACAAATACATTTAAGAGTGTTGAGATCTGTAAACCGCGAGAGTGACGACCAAAAAGTATTAACGAGTGTCCACTCACTCGTCTCGACGCACTCCAACGGTCCAAGGGTGATTCTGCCCTGAGCATCTTCCTCTAAATCCTTTTGTTGAAGGAAAACCATACCAGTGATGCCCAAGGATTCCGGACTCTCGTAGTAACCCTCATCAGAGAGCCATTTCCCCGTAGACACGTCGCAGTTGCAACTTAGATCCGAATTCACGCATGTTCTGTTCACTGACATAAGGACAATATAATAAACGATTTTTCGTAGGAGTTACACAATCATCATTTTATAAATACTCTGGACTTACTTCCGCAAGGGCAGGAGCCTCGGTTAACGTTTCCAATATAATCTACGATGGTCTCTTTCGAGCCTAGGAACCACGTGGCGCTGTGAAGCTCCAGAGGTGCCTTGTAACAATCGTACTTGACATACTGACTGCAGAAAAGCGAGTGGGATATCAATTCCTGGAGCATCTCAGCGGTGAATTGTCGGTAGGTGATGTTGAAGGAAAAATCCTCTTCGTCGATTGATCTCACATCCACCTGAGACGGTAAATTGTGCTCCACTATGGTCTTTGTCGAATCTTCGATCGAATGGAATTCGCACTTTACGAGAGCCGGTGGAAATCTGCCGTTTCCATCGATATCGATCTTGTAAACATCGTCCTGATTGTAACCAAGCAGAGCGAGTTCTTCGCAGGTCTTTCTGTATTCCGCTGAAATGTTAAATCCATATTTATAATCTAGAGAGTCACAGATGAAATTTGGATAAATTCTATCGACATTTACCAAAGTGACAATTTTGTCCGGTGTAACCAGTGTCGGTACAGTCGCAGGTGATCCTGTTTTCTTTTACCGAACATTTTCCTCCGTGCTCGCAGGTATTCGGCCTCTTGCATGGATCCACGAACTGGCAATTGTCCAGGGCAACTTCGCCCACCACCCTCTCGGTATTTATCACGTATCTAGGTTCGATTGCGTCGTCGTTTACTTTGATGTCCCTCATGCAACCGATCAAACCGGCGTTGCTCTTTCCACTGCCGATAATGACTTTGCCATCAAGTTCAAAAGTCATTGCGAAAAAATTGCTCTGCTTGTTTCTGTAATCCACTAGAATACTAAGCTCGCCCTTCGTATAATTGAGCTCCACGGTGTGCCAGGATGTGTTGTGAGACAGAAATTTCACGGCCGTTACGACGGTGACGTTGTCGGACAGAAGGGGAATCAGTTGGAAGCGTATTTCATCGTTGACCAAGCGTAGCTTCAAAGAAAAAAAAACACTTATTAAGCTCTTTCGCGCTGAGATGCTAATATTTTTTTAAGAAGGTTGAAGCGTTATCCCGCAGACAAATACTAAAGAAAATAATTATTTCTGTTTATTATACAAATCATTTAATTCTATAGTTGAAGATTGAATTTAATATACCGATTTATGCATAAAATTTTATTGCTTTTTATAGATTATTGTTTCTAGGCTTTTTAATAATCTAATTGCTCCTCCTTAAGAATACATTTCTATAATACCTCCCAATAACCGGAGCCCAGGTCGCTCTTGACATCACCAGAAGCAACGACAGCCACGGGTTTCGAGCTCTTGAAATCAAAATTGAGACGCAACGAATCGGTGCTGTTGACGGGCCACCAAATGTGACTTCCGGTGAAGGGATACGTGATTGGTATCACGCCAACGTCAGCCTCATAGTATTCTGGCTCCAGTACACCGATGTAATGAACCATTGGGTTCAGTTTTTTTAATTCATATATTATAGACTTGTCGTTGAAGAAAACGTACTTCAAAGAACCGGCGAAATTGTTGTAAGATACTAATCCACGTTTTTTGTGCAGTTCAGGACCACCGCCGATGTAGATCTCCGGATCGATGATCATATTATAATTTTCTCCTGGAACTTCGAGCACTTTGGTCTCGTAGTCGAGGCTTATGTAGACGAGGGACGCGTTGTGGAAGATCGTGAGATTATTCCAGTGATTCGAAGAAACGTGATCACCCATCACCGTCGTGATCTTGGCATCATGACCAAAGTCTAGTTCCACGTGTACCTTCTTGTTCATTATCGAGGCTGCAACGTAATGGGGAGTTCCGTCGATCTCGCCGGAAGCGTAGAATAGAACGGAATCGTCCCATCTTGTCTATATTATGACGAAGATTAAAAAGGTCATGAGAATTCGTGGGATGCAATTTATTAGCCAATCACGTAAACCACTGCAAGCACGTGCATCTTCTCATAATCTGCTCTATATCGTTTTCCTCACCTTGAACGTCAAGCTTATCCGATTAACGGAAGAATGAACCCGATCCTTCCAATCGTACACGCGAAAAGACACGTAAGACGAACCTCTGAGCGTCAGAATTGTGGCGGCTGCGGAATAGCAACGAGAATACGATTCGTAAAACGTAAAATTCCTTTTACAAAGTACAAGAGATGCGAAACGAGGATTTTGTATCTTTTTGATCTTCCAGTAGTTCCAAGGGTCAAATTGTTATTTTCTTTCAACTTTAATGTATCGCCAAGAGCTCAGCTGTTCGGATTTAACAAAAAAAAAATTACTTCTAAAACTCTATTCGACCGACTGTCATGCTGGTTACGAATTAAACCAAGTTTTTGTCAGAAACTACAAATAATGTTACGACTGATGTTGCCCGATGAATAGTTGCAGCTTCAATCACGAACTTTTATTAGATAAGGGTTCGCTCGTCCCTATTGCAGTCCCTCGTGAATTAATTATATTAATTGGTTACGTACTGTAAACATCGCATCTTTCACTCTCGTAGTACGTCCCGAAGCAGTCGCACGTGTAACTGTTGTAATGATTTACACATTGGCTACCCACAAAGCACAGATTCTCTCTGGTCCGGCACCTATACGACATTTATTGCTACAATTTTGTTTAGAGTAAAAGAAAATACTTTAATCGTCAAAATTTGATAAACTTACTTGTCGATGCAACCTTCCTTCACGTTCTCGTGCTTCGTGGCAATTAGTGGTCTGATGGGCAACAGGTCACTCGCTGATTTACCGGAACTGAGTACCATGTCTCTAATGCAGCCGACGAAGGATTCAATTATATATTTTACACCATGCAGACGTTCCTCCGAACTGAGTCCTACAGAAATAAAAATGATTATTTAACGGAGAACTCATAGACTTATTTTTAATCAATCATTTGTTATTAGTTTCACTGATTTATGATAATCGTTTCATTTTTCTCCAACATCCGAATAATTAATTCTAATTAATTGTTTGGTGCAAGCTGAATGTTACGACAAATAGTAAAACGGAATATATTTTTAAGAAAAAAAAAAACAAAAACTTTGTCGATAGATAAGGTGTCTCCGCGCTTAATCGATCGTTTCATTGTAATATCGAGCCGAGACTGACCCTCTAATCAAGTTCAGCAACTGACCTCCGATAAGAACGACAGACGCGAGTTCCTCCGACACCCCATAATTCACAACTCTCTCTAAAACTTCCAGACTCGTTTCTTCCTGCGTGTCGTCGACCCTGGCTATGAGTTTAGCACCATGGACATCAATTCTGACGAGTACGCTGTGCCATTCGTCCCTATTGAGGCCTTCACCGACGGTGAGACTCGTCGAACGCTTGCCAAACACGTGAACGACCTTAAGCTGTCCCTTTTCAACGATTACGTAAAGCGCATAGGGATCCAGACTCTCAGGTCGATCCTTAACACTGTGATAGACCAGAAGACCGTGGGGTAGCTTCGTTCGGAATTGGAAGGAAATCTCTCGGCACAACCTGAAGACATCGATTTGTTGAATTAATTAATTAATTTATTCATCTAATAATTCATTACCTCGTTATTTTACTAAGAGAGTTCTCATACCTCAATTGAAAAGTCTTGATCCCACTGCCGTCCAGTTGGATAAAAGTATTGCTCTGAGCAAACATAAAAGTCTTCTCGTGTCCGGACTCCATGAAAGTTAATTCCTGTTGCACGAGAAATCAATTTTAACAAGTCAAAAAACTACAGAAACTTCAAGAGTTTCCAAGCGTTTTGGAGTAAGTTTTTACCTTTCCTCTCTTGTGCTTTGGTACCGGAGGTCTCGTAGGTTCCGGAGGAGAGAAGGTAGGCCGTGGAGTACTCGGAGTGGTAGTTGGTGGGGTGCTCGTAGTCGTTGTACTCTTAGTCACGAACATGCTACCCTTGGTCACCATAAAAGAGGGCGGTGTGTCTGAAAAATTCATTTTGCCGATGTAAAAGAATTAATCAACGGGAAAAATATTGCGCATTACTTTCTCCTTTATTCCCATTATTCACAAAGTGCTTTTCCGTTGTTTTATTCTTATTAAATGTTTTGATAATTGTTTTTAACGTAAACATGCAAACATCCTCTTCGATATTGTTTTTGAAACGACTTTTTTCACGTTTCACACCATTTTGAGTATTAAATCAAAGTGAATCTTTCTCTACGGAGAATGTTTTTTCCGTAGAGGAATCGTAAATAGCTTACGATTTGGTCCGCCAACGCAGTAATGAAGGCACTCGAGCTGCGAATTGAAACGATTCTCGTTTCCCAAACATCCTCCGTATACGAAAGTTCGACACTTTCCCTCCGTCTTGTTGAAGGTCCATCGGTGAATATAATGTTTGCAAGGACCGCTTTCCGTCTTCACGAGACATCGGTCGGGCAGGGTTCGCCTCGTCGTCACGAGCTCCTCGTTGTTCTCCGGAAAATCGACGTCCGGTGAGTCGGTTATACTCGCCTCGATCCCCAGCAATACAAAAGCAATGTTCAGCAAAGCAAGGACCACCAGGATCCTCCTTTCGAGGTTCACCATTGTTCTTCATTCGCTGCTTGATTCAAAAGAAATAAAAGAAAAATAAAGTTTACAAACTTTACATCATATTCGATTTATATTTCAAAAATATATACAGGGTGATTCAAAAAAAGTGACCGATCCGGAATATGCCGATAGCTGAGGTCATTTTAAGCACAATTACTTAGCGGTTTTCCGAAAATCTCAAAAGTTTATTAATGAGATGCAATTAAAGTCAAATAATAAATGACCAATCAGGAGCACATACGCTTCCCGCGCCGGAAGTCGGCAAATGTTCGATGGAAATCGAGACCTCGGTCTGCGGCAACGTCGGACGGGATGGTATAGTAGAATGACGCATGTCATTTGTTCATTCGCATGGGTTTCTTTATGCGCGATCGAAGAAAACAATTGAAAGGTGATGTGCTCGTGATGTGTTCCAAAGTGAAAAAATGGGAATAAAATGTTGATAATACTTTAACCAGATGTAATTATTTATTATGTCTGAACCTTTAAACGTTCCAAATAGTGTTTGTAATTGTGTTTTGTTCTCTGTAAATAAATAATTGTACATTGAAATGTGTGGCACTCTATAACTGTTATCTCTATGATAATAATTAAAATGCAATGAATCTCTTAGGCCATGGTTCATTTAATACAGTATTTAATTATGATAAAAATTATGATGTGTTCATGACACAAATTATAGCGTATAAAAAGTCACAAGTAGCGAATGCCTTTCGCCACTAGAAATGAGATATGTAGTAGGTATGCGTGACAAATGTCATATTTCGCACCTGACAATACAACTTGAAGCTTCAAATTATTAACGACAGCTTCATTAATATGAGGAGATGTTTTTACCTTTATAAGAAAAGTTAAGTAACACTTGATACATCGATGCATGGCAGAAGAGACTGCGATGCTACCAAAGGTGCCAAATCTGTCTGAAGCAGCTGCATTAGGACCAGAAGACTACGAGTATTTACGTGTTACCGGCATAACATCTTGTAACTGGACCGATTTTTTTTTTACTACATTTACAGGGACACCGAAAATTGCCCTTCCTCTTAACTTACTCTCTCCTTGATCACAACCTCCTCTCACCTTTATCTCACCTCACTCTCACCGTCTGCTCACCTTGATCTCACCTCACTCTCACCGTCCGCTCACCTTCATCTCACCTTACTCTCACCGTCCGCTAACCTTGCTTTCACTTTCCTCGCACCTCACTATCATCTCGCTATCACCTTATACTTACTAACCACCAACAATTTGGAGACTCAAGCAGCATCGGCAGGGCAGGGCGATTGATTTTGTCATGCGTAGCTATAACAAAAGTCTAATAGATAAGTCTTATAGATGTTGATGGAAGCGTCTTCTGGTCCTAATGCAGCTGCTTCAGACAGATTTGGCACCTTGGGTAGCATCGCAGTCTCTTCTGCCATGCATCGATGTATCAAGTGTTACTTAACTTTTCTTATAAAGGTAAAAACATCTCCTCATATTAATGAAGCTGTCGTTAATAATTTGAAGCTTCAAGTTGTATTGTCAGGTGCGAAATATGACATTTGTCACGCATACCTACTACATATCTCATTTCTAGTGGCGAAAGGCATTCGCTACTTGTGACTTTTTATACGCTATAATTTGTGTCATGAACACATCATAATTTTTATCATAATTAAATACTGTATTAAATGAACCATGGCCTAAGAGATTCATTGCATTTTAATTATTATCATAGAGATAACAGTTATAGAGTGCCACACATTTCAATGTACAATTATTTATTTACAGAGAACAAAACACAATTACAAACACTATTTGGAACGTTTAAAGGTTCAGACATAATAAATAATTACATCTGGTTAAAGTATTATCAACATTTTATTCCCATTTTTTCACTTTGGAACACATCACGAGCACATCACCTTTCAATTGTTTTCTTCGATCGCGCATAAAGAAACCCATGCGAATGAACAAATGACATGCGTCATTCTACTATACCATCCCGTCCGACGTTGCCGCAGACCGAGGTCTCGATTTCCATCGAACATTTGCCGACTTCCGGCGCGGGAAGCGTATGTGCTCCTGATTGGTCATTTATTATTTGACTTTAATTGCATCTCATTAATAAACTTTTGAGATTTTCGGAAAACCGCTAAGTAATTGTGCTTAAAATGACCTCAGCTATCGGCATATTCCGGATCGGTCACTTTTTTTGAATCACCCTGTATATATAGATTGTATCAATGACTTTACCACTCATAGGAAACTTAAGATAGTTAATAGTAGTAAATAAAATAGTAATCAGAAAAAAATCGGTATTACAGATTAGTTTCTATGTATCGTTGAGTTGACACATCAGTGTTGACATTAAGTTGATCTACGAAAATTAGTTTTTTAGTTAAAATCTAGAGTGTATTGTACCTATTGGAAATATTTATGCTCGTCATTGAAATATTCTTCGAAAGTGACACTCTGCATTATAATCATTATTTTCGTCATCACGTATTCCTAACGGAGAATCGCAGGTAGAGATGCTATCCAGAAGGAAGCGTGGACGATTTTTCTTCCGCACGCATAATCAGACAAGAGACCCTTGGAATACGGCGCGCTTGGGATCGTCGAGATAAAGATCAACCGGTGTGCGAGGTAGAGCGCGCGAGGGGTTTATCCGAATAGGAGAAAATAAGGGGAGGAAGAAGGAAGTAAGGAAGGATGGAAGAATAGAAAAAGGGATCGTTTTAATATGCGTTACACGCGTTAGCCCGCCTACGCGATCTTTCCGCGTAAGACCCGCTTTAAAACCTTCTCGGGCTTCCGGTCTTGCTTCAGAGAGAAGTCAACGTCAATTTTCTCTCTCTCTCTCTCTCTCTCTCTCTCTCTCTCTCTCTCTCTCTCTCTCTCTCTCTCCCTCTCTCTCACTCAGTTTCTTCGCTTGATGCATTTTCACGATTGGCGCGCACATGGATTTACGACTTCCTGCCAGATTCACTAAGACGATGACGACAGAACGACGACGTTGCGATGCTCCCTTATATATTATTCTATCTCGCGACGATCCTGTTCTTCCTGCCAGGTAAGCGAACCATCGAAAATCGAACGGAATGACAGATTACAGTTGTACTACATAATACCAAGGAATACCGAGCGTGGTCCCCAAAACTATAACTATTGGATGACTGAGCAGAGGTCTCGGAGATAACGAATCGATAATTGTAGAATGTAGAGAGAATTTATGCTCCGGAGAACAGAGGAAGCCTTTGGTTGAATAGTCGAATTCGAGAAAACACCCAAGATATATCGATGCCCAGTAAGCTCGTACATGAATGACATATTCGTATATGCACGGTTTAACTAATACGAGTAACGGATAAGGAACGATAAGAATTATGGTCACGAGAGCAGTTGGCATTTGATATTTTGGTAGACAGCTGGCACAAGCGATTTCTCATCATCTCCTTCCCTCTCTCGTTGTTCCATCCGCTTATATAATATATTAAAGAATAATAAATCTCACAGCAAGATTCTTCTATCGTTGGCTGCCACTGAATTTTCTACTTAATCTTTTCGGGCCAATCGGATTAATGAGCGTCAACAGGTCGCTTCTTTCTTCCCATGGTTCAACGAGTAGTTGAAAATAAGTCTTTCAACCGTTCTAGGAATAACGGTAACAGCGTAAAGGCTCAAATATAATCGAAAATGAGAGTAAGAGATAGACAATAAGCGAATTTCTGCATCGTACAAAGTAGCGAGCCACTGTAAGGATGTTCACCGCGGTGCTACACGCTCCGTTAATGGATTACTCACAGGAGGAGTGAGAGACGCGACCAGAGAGTCATGTGAGTCAATTCTCGTGCCAGGCGCTTCCTCGGAGTCAATTGAATTCGAGGCTGCCCGAGAGCGGAGTGTCAACGCCGATGACCATACGACGCTTTGCTACCCGAGAGAAACACGAGGGTCAGACACAAGGAGATCATCAGAGAGACGATCGTTTCGTCGGAACAAATTTGGGAAGCTCGACGCGGTACTTCCGCCCAGAGATTCTTCAACTCCGCAACTCGTAATCGTTCATCCAAAGTCTCTTCTGGCTTGAGCTTTCGTGTGTACTTTGGCAAGGAGGAAGGAACCGATTCGCAACCCGGTATATAAAGAGAATTGCATGATTACGCGTTGGGCAGCGTACGTGTGTTTGCTCTTCGGTGTTACTACTCTATATGCGGCTACCGCTGGTCCTAAACTCACGATATCAACGTTATCTCGTCCTATGATTGTTACGTAGCCCAACAAACAACGGTAACTATTTTTTAATTAATTTAAAAAATATCTATACGTCGATTTGTCACGATAAATTAGATGCTCGTCGTCAAAGAGTAATTATACGCATCGATCAGCGCAGAGCTTGCCGATATACAATGTTCGAGGACCACAAACGAGATTCGAACGTACGCTGATAGAGCGTCAGTGACAACCTTGCCGCACGTTCAAGACCAATTATATACGCGGTGACGGAGATTTTTCAAGGCAAAGTGCACTTAGCGAATTGATCGAAGGATATCGCATCAACTCCATTCCTTTCGCATTGTCTTCTAGTCCGATGCACGAAATGGTACACTAATACTACTTGATATTACATTTGTATCGACAAAACCGCGAGATCCGTCACGCACAGACGTAGTATTCATTGAAAACTTTGAATTTCGTTTGCACGATTACCGCGAGACTCTCTCGAGTCTATGAAATATAATTAATCTAACCATTAGGAGACAAAAAATTATATTGTTGGAAATAATATTTGAATTTAGTTGAAACGGTTATTACAGTCGCGTGTACCACTGATTTAATTACGCTGCCATTTTTTTTTGTTGTTTTACTTTCCGGGAGTAGAAATTATTCTTATTTCGTTTTTTCTTATCACTGCAGGCTTGTGTAAACTAATGAGTCCGGAGAGATTGTTCGGAGCGCAGAATTCTGAGTATTATTGAACGTTAAAAGTATCGAAGAATATTCAAAAGATTTAAAAAGGCTTTCTCGCATTGTAGATATTTTAACATTCCAAAAAAACATGCCTCGCTCCATCACTGAACAGTTGAAAAAAATAGAAAATCACAAATATTCAATTAAAAATTTCTATTTGATAGAAAAATAAATAAATCTTTGTAAAAAAGAAAAAATGTCAAATCCATTTTCCAAATATTCATATTTAAAAAATATTTTTTTAGTTGAGAAACGTTATCAATGAAATAAAAATGCAATGAAAAATATTGATGATTAACTTCGTGCATCGAGTGGAGGATCCTCGTGGTGTGATCGTGAGAGATTCGTACCTTCGAGCGACAGCGTGGTCCAGATAAAATCGCGTTGCGTCCAGGGCAGCGGCGGTAGCAACACCACCGGCAGCAGCAGCAGCAGCAGCAGCAGGATGTGACGTCAGGAGTCCCTCGTCGGGCACGGCACGAACGTCGAGGGGAGGCGACGTCGGAGTCGCCGACAACGTCGGCTGGTCGACCGTAGAGCTACGGTGACCGCGGCTACGAGGCTACGAGTCAATTGTCTTCGCACTTACACCACGAAAGCTCCGCACTACGTACCTCGGTACGCTTAGGGTACTTGTCCATTCACCACGATGCAATACAGAGACAGACACAGCGTTCTGTTCTCCTCCGGTAACAGAAGCAGCGGCAGCAATGGTACAACGCGCACAGACACTAATATATTAATGCCACTCTCCGGACCGCTCTTCGTTACTCATCACGGTTTATTGACTTTCATTGCGATCTCTGCTCTCGGTGGGTTCGCCATAAAATATTTTTTTATACGTACTTTATTCCTTTCGATTTTTCCCGATTTATTTCGTTTTTATTTGCTTCGCTCGACGACTCGATCCATGAATTATTTTCTTCGACATCGGAAATCATCACTTTCTGTGAATTAAATATTTTTATTTGTTTTTTTTTTTTCTTTCTTTTCTTCTATATATAGCTAAGATCGCATGGTATAAATACGTTTATCTTTAGAACTGGGCGAGTCTTTTTGTTTCTTTACAAAAGGGATTCCCAAGTGGTTTATTCTCAATGAGAAATGTGCCCCCTACTTGAAACCTTTCGCCGGGTTTCCGTTGGCCACCTTTTGTCACGCCAAGATCGATATATCGAGCAAACTCGCGGTGCCACCGGGTCATCCAAGTTCGACGACAGCGTACTTTGCTCTACATTTTAATAATGCTGTAATATCGTGTAGAGCTTTTATTTTTCTCGCATTGGTGGATTAATCGATTTTATCATTTTTTCTAATATCAGTAGTGAAACGAGGCTGGTTTTGTCACGAGATTGAAACCGCGGATATTTAACGATAAAGATAAAGCGGGGATAGTCGATATACTTGACCGATCGAATATGAATTCGATCAAATAATTGGTCAAAAACAAGTTTAAAAATGTTTCTAATATTATTTTCAGTTCGCTACGCGACAACACTCGTTGTTGCGTTGAACTTTTCCGAAATCACCCGATCGCTCGTACGTTCTGTCAATGTTGATGTATATTAAATGTTGTTTTTTTCGCATTCGAAAATTACGAAAAAATTCATAACTGAGGGCAAATGATCGGTTTGGCAAACAAAAAAAGTCAGAAAATTCTATGTAATTAAAAAAAAAAGGTCTACGTATAAGAATAAAATTTTAATTCTCAATATCAGCTTTGCGTATTTTAGTTTCCGAATCGTCTACGGATAATCGAAAAAATCTGCAAACAATAGACGAAAAAGCAGTTTCCAAACTGCAAACTGTCCCGTATGTTTAGCTAAAGCTTTAAACTGGATCGATAAACGTCGACCAATCAGCTGCGTTGCAAGTTGAATGAATTTTCATTGCAGGTCCAGAACAAGGTCGAGGGTACGGTTGCTCGATGAGAGAGATCCGCGCATCAGTGGAGTCTCGGGGAAACGAGGTCACGGTCACGCTAGGGGGTGGAGGAGGAGAAAGAGACGTGTTCCGCGGCCCTCGCTATGGTCATGGCTTTCGCGTTGTCCCTGGCCCTGCTCCTGGACAGTCCTGGACCGTCAAGTAGATTTTAAACAATAAAAACCCAAGAGAAAGAGGCACTCGGACGGAAGAAAGCGTCTTTGTCGGAAGTTGCTTCCCGAACGGAAGTCTTCGTGTGTAAATCGCCATTATCGTCCCAAGCGAGAGTGTCGTGCAACGATTGAGAATCGCGGCGAGCGTCGCTCTGTCCGTTTGTACCTCGTGCGCTGTTTTCTACAATCCTCGTCCCTCACCGCTCCGAAAAATATGTCGCGAGCGCGTGACTCCACTCGCTAATAAGGATCACGCGCCCGAGCCCGCCTTTGATTCCTTTTATTTTCTTTTTCTTGTTGTTGATACAGAGTGTAGCGCTCAAAAGCCCAACTCACAACAATAAATTGAAATAACACTGTAGATATCAGCGAGCGACTCACGCGCCTTCCGAGACGATAATGAACCTCTGTTTTGAGCTTTGCATTCGTAATTCCCTTGCCACGATTGTCGTAAAATCATCGGCCGATTCATCGTCGGCTTTCTTTCTTTTAAACCGAATACTTTTTCTCTTTTATTGACTGTGTCTCTAGAATCTACATGCCATAGATTTTTCTTATCATCGTGCAAAGCGTTTGCTAATTGTTGCATCAAAGTAACTATTGTTCCAGCTGTAAACTGGTGTACAATCGAGTAGCTGCTTCTATGTATCTTCAAACGAGAAAAGTTATTTAAAGAGACAGAGCTCTGGAACTAGCGAGGCAATATAAATTTCTATCGTGATACCGTCGCTCCACTCGCTCGACATTACTTGCAAATTAATATCGTCGATTTATTGCCGTACGTAGAATACATTAGACATTAATTTCTGTTAATAGCGGGAAACCCTGCGCACGATTGAATTATTTTTATTTATCCACCATTCTGACCGACTTTTGATTAATGATATTCCATAATCGTTTTTTGAACGACCCGAACACCGCGCATACGTTCCGATACATTATAAAAAACTATACGAAGTGTCTTCCGATATAGAAAATCGTGTTTTGTCCGTAAGACGAAAAATTTGATAAGAAATCGATGATACATCGAATACGTACACTCGAGGGAAATTTTCATAGAGTATATTGTCGCGATCGTCAATTCTCGAGTCGTAAACGCAGCTCGAATTATACCTCGTTCTCACCGCACGTATCGCTAAAATAAGAGTTGCAATCCTCGGTGCATATTTTGTACGATCAGAGAACAGCGACGCAAGCTCTTTGCGCGTTAAAACACTTTGCCATCACGCATCTTGAATTTATGCAAGGTAAACAGATGTGCGACAGTAACGGCATCTTGAGATCTTGTATATATGACTTAAGGCCGGTTGAAACAGGATCTCGGGACAAGTATACGAGCAATTATCGTGAGTGCAACACCTCTCGCACTATAATACACTCAATTCTCGCTCTCGCAACGCGCTACGACACTCGATACAGTGTATAGCTCTCGCGGTGACCGCAATGATGAAAGGATGAATGGATTAAGATGATAGAACAGCGATATAACTGGCTGCTTGATTACTCGTAGACGGAAAGGCACGAATAGGGATTTATGATTTATACAACATTTGCGTTAAATTAAGCAAAGTTTTTTTTATAAAGGAAAATTGTAGAGATTTTTAACAAAACTTATCTCCCTTCCGTTATTTCCATTTTTTACGCAACAATCGATTCAGATTGATTTAAATCAGGATATCCGTGTAAATTTGAGAGCCTTTTGTATATCGTTTGCTTTGTTACGCAAGTAGGAACGAAACATCGAAATAATTTATTGTAAAAGTTGTATAAGACGAGGCAAAATCTCAACCTCCGAACAAAAAATGTCTTAAATTTGTACGATTCATTGAAATGACCATAACGTTTTTTTTTTTTTTTTTTTTTTTTTTTTTTTACTATTGTGCTTACGACTCATTGTTATTTTTTTCGCAAGCGTTTAAGCTTTGAAATAGCGTTGAAACAGTAAGGCCAAGATGAACAAGTTTTAAAACGAGTTGCTTGAGATGTCGAGCCAAACGATGTTACAATTTAAAAAAGATGAAATAAACATCTTAATGAAAATCATCGTTATCTCATGATTCCAACGCCATTTTTAACCTTCAACTATTACAAAGAAAATAAAAATGGAATCGCTCATAAAAATTATGGAAATATCTGCACGATCTTTGCTCAAGCGACATTTAATGCAATTGACCAATGAAAGTCTAATTCTATAGTAAATATTTTTTTTATTTCAATTATTTTTCCTTTTTGCGAGAGGGAATGATGTCGCTTAGCTGCTGCTTTGTACAGAGCAACGAATATTAATTATCTCATTGGTTATTAGCTTTTATAACGTGTGCGCGGTAGCTCTCTCGATGCATTTAATTAGGACCTTCAATCGAGGAAGCGACTCTTCGTATGTGTGTAGTTTATTCGCTCGATGGGCTCGAAATTGAATCAGATAGTCGCCAGCCGGCTGTTCAGTTTCATCGCGTGTGCGTTAGTCAAGAGATTTTTAACGCATTGCAATTTCATTCTATAACTTTATGCTATATTTCCGCATGTTTCCTACCCAATATCTCGAGGCCTCGTTACTTTCATTATCAGAAATTCCACTCGTTATATTAGTGCATAGATAGATTACTCTTGAACTTTGCTAGAACCCGAGTTATCGACCCTGCGTGTACAACAATCCTGCGATTCTGGCACACGGAGATAGATACTTACGTCGTCACGATATATCGAAGATACAGGCAATGGAAGAACATCGATCGAAGACTTTTCCTTTTCTCTAATTAATTTTATAAAAACTGAAGTGAAATCACATTTCGATACAGCGGAACACCTAATCACGACGATTATTTTATATATTCGATAACTACCGATCAAAGTCAACGTACAATCAATAATTCTATCGATAAAGATTAATGTAATACAATTATCAATTTATATCTTATAATTATTCGTACCGTTCACTCGTTTCATTGATTATTATTCGTTCTTTATCGTTCGCTCAATCAGCTTTTTTTTTTTTTTTTTTTTTTTTTGGAGCACACAGTACGTAAGCTGTTGAACGATTTGTAATATTTGATAATTACAAATTTTTTATTCAACGAGAGAAGCACGCGACGTAATATCGATGGATTATTCTACTCGCACGACCTCCGACCTCGGTGAAACCCGGAGACAAACTGAGTATCTCGCCGCAACCGGACTACGGGAACACGACAGGGAGGCGGCTTTCTCGGTCGTTCGTGTCGCTCGCGCCACGATGAAACCCTTCGAGGATTCTCTTCTCTGACTACCGTTGCTCGCAGCTACCGTGCGTTTTCGCGCTCCTCGCGAGATCGACTCTCACGCGTTTCACGAGCTCCGTCAAGTGCGCGGCGCGACGAAATCGCGCTCACGACTGACATATCGCACGGGGTCGTAGCTCTGGGAGTCCGCGATTTTCACCGCTGGGCACAAGCAGCGGGAGCTGTCGCTACTGCTGGTTGTGTTGCTCCCCTCCATCGTTGAAATCGTCATTGACGGGGTACACTGCTGGTCACCCACGCGACGCGCGCGTTACGTGCACGTAACGCGCGCGTAATCTCTGCGAACGCGCGGAGTGTTGCGTACTCAAGTTTAATACTCAAGAATACTCAAGTTTCGAGTCGCAGATAAATAAATATATTTATTTATCGTTAATTAATAAATTTGTTACGAAACGTTTTGAAAATGTCAAATTGTTACCACGCAATCGAGGAAGTTTCCGTCGCCTCTTAAGCAAGTGTAGGTATTTGTAGCACAAGATTGGAATCATTCACAACAGAGATATCGCAGTTTACCTGCAAATAAGAGTATCTCTCGAGCAACCGTTCGTATCTTGGCTTATAGACGATGAAAATAACGAGTTTTTATTTGTATTGAAAGACTTGTTTAACAGAAACGTGTTTAGATTCTCTCATTATCGGAGCATGAAATAAAAAACGTTGAATATTTATTTAAATTTTATAAATAACTATTCAATTTCACTAATAGTTATAACTAAATTCAACTCAATTAATTAATTAATTAAAATAGAATGTAGCTTAAATTTAATTATACAATCTAAATACCACTTGGACGCTTTTAATAACAAATTTTGTATTTATATACAGCCGCTTACATTACTCAACAATCACTCTTAATTACTATTAAAATACGATAGTTAATTCAACAATTTTAATAATATTTTGTCTCATAAAGTTTTCAAGTAAATCAAAGATTGCTTTAAAGAATTATCTTTGAATACCGTGATTGAATAATTCGAATGCTAAATCGGAATAAATATTTTCTATAACCAGTTATATTTTCTATAACGGGTAAGAATGAAAGAGTTGAAAGCTGGGCGAGGGTTGGAAGTACGTTGTCGTAAACACAAATAAAGGAACAGTTATCTGCCTCGTAGCACATGTCTAGGCCCGCGGAGATCCGATATGGTCGAGCGGAAGTTTTGATCCAATAGCAAAATGGAAAGAAGAAAAAAAACTAGTGAGACCTTTCGAACGTTGTACTGTAGCAGATGCTCGAGAAAAGAAAGCGCTTCCTTTCATACGATTTTGCGGTATCTCGCTGTGGACGTAGATCGATATAAATGGAGCGATGTGCACTTTGAGATAGCGGGTATAATGCAACGATAAACGTGTTACTTGGGCAGAGGAGGTGTGTTTTGTCGAACAAGTCCCACGTTTCTCGAGACGAGAGGGAGGACGTAACGATAAATAACGTGACAATGGAATAATAGACAAATTGAGCCTAAATGCATCCGATTCATTAGGTCAGAGCCGCTGCTTCGTTGTAGTACCAACGACAAAGACGGAAGGTCGCTCACGCGCCCTCCATAAGGGCCCTGATTCACTTTTTCTTCCTCCCTTCGTCGTACCCGACCCTTATAATTTTTAAAAAATATTTTTTATTCATCAATATTCCGGTTTCGAGCCCTGTCTCTTTGAAAGATACAATAGTTTGGCTCGTGTATGCAGTAAACTGAGAACATACGCACTTAAGAAGGTTGGATAGGTGGGAATTGGTGAAATCGGTACAAAAGTCTTAAGAATCTTTGTTTAGCTTACCAAAAGTATATGGTAAAAAATTATGTGACGAATTGAATTAAGGATCAAAGTGTTTTTTCTATATAAAAAAAATACTTATGAGCAGCGCTCTCTCTTTAAAACGTTGTGGAAAATATTCTCAGTGTTCTTCTCTCGCTCCGTCATGAGCGCCATTAGGTTCATCTCGCTCGCAACTATACATGTTTCACATTGTTTTAAAAGAGACAATCATTTGGCCCGTGGAAACGCTCGACTGGGTACATATGCACTTAAGGAGATTCGGTTGTTCCTGAATAGTGAAATTAATACTAAAGATTCAAAAATGTTTATCTATAGCCTTTCGAGTGCCAATAAAAACTGCAAATGTCGCGATCCTTTATTGATTAAAAAATATGAATATCGACATGTACTTATATACAATTTTTTAAGGCTTAATAAAGTAAATCTATTTCCTTTAGTACCAATTTTGCAAAAGTCTGAATACAGAGCTAATATTATAGTATGAAGCGCATTCGTTTAAACATTTTTAAGACTCCCGACTGCAAGAAATTATAATAAATAGGGTTTTTTAAAGTTTTCTTATATAAATAAATCTAAAAATTATTATTTTTATTTCATACTTTTTAAAGCTTGTTTATTGTGACTTTCCACAGCATTTTTATAATTGCTATATATTTTTATATTACTGTATTTTACAAACTAAAACAGCTAAATAATTTTTAATAACTCTATTTTATTTAATCGCTCATCATCGCTCATCATTTTTGTACTCTTGTATTTAAATTAAATCAACAAGCGAGATTACAAAATTGCATTCCGTTTCTTTCAATTTCTAGTTGTTAACAACATCTCTGTTGTGTAATAAACTTATTAACATTAACATGCTGTTGAATGACATATATAAACAAATATTAACGAAATGGCCCACGTGCCATATCTCTCAATTTTCAACGGTTATCGTAGGAGTGACGGCCATCTTGTGGCATTTCGATAAATACAATCATACTTCTCATACATTTGTTTAAAAGGCTTTTATCTTTTTGAAATTTCACCTAATATATACAATCCAGGATAAAAATTGAGGTTACTATGCGCAGGATTTGTATACCCAGTTCTATTAAAAATCTTTAGTTGATTCGGAGAACATCGGACGCACAGAAACTGGCATATTCGCGTCACTAAACGCATACTCGCTAATGAAACGCATACTCCTGTCGGGAGTAATAATTTGTGCTCAAAATTTGACTTAGCGAAGCGTATTGTTAGCTGTGAATTTGGACCCAGATTGTACCTTTTGAACATCCTTAATTGTGCTACGACACATTCGTATTTCACACTCTTCGCTCTACTATAGTTTGTGTCGTACATAAGTAATCTTCAACTGACTTAAATCAGCGTTCGTGTGTGGAAATGGTACACGATGTTGCATACGCCGCGAATCGTAAAACTTTTGCGTTCCTTACTCTCTTAGCTTTAGCGCGTGTTAATCGTCGTACCGAACAACGATGACTGAAGCACGCTCAAGAATTCTCATTGTTTCTCTCTCTCTCTCTCTTTTTATTTTTCTCTCTCTAGACAAAGAGAGAGAAAGAGCGAAGCCACGAAATGAGTGCGCGGTCAAATGACAAATTGTTTCCTGAATAGAATAGTAGAGCAAAAGAAACTCTTCCGCCATCAGCACGTTCTTATCTTCGCCTTCTCTATGGTCGTCCATAATTGTAACTACGATACCGAGCAACGAATTGCAAGGCCGATCGCGCGAATAAGAACAGCGGATCTTTTGGATAATTTATGCAATCTTACAATTAACGTCTATGTGGAAGCGCGTGTGAGTTGAGAAACGTTACGCCGATTCTTCTTCTTCTCTTTGTAATTTCTTGTTCGAGAAACAGTCACTGGCTCATGAGTTAACTTAACACATTTCTTATCTATTTGCATCTGTAGTTATGGAATGTGAGACCATTCTTCTTTCTACATTTTTTTGGGATCTCTGTCGCGTCCTAAATAATTTTTGTTTAATAAATTAAGCCTTCATTTGTTTATTGAGCAGTAGACGGGACAAGTTCTTGACAAGAAAATTATAATAATGGCATAAGGGTTAGATAAGTATTATAATAATAATAATAATAATAATAATAATAATAATAATATATCTCTAATTACTCTGCTTTATATTTCGCGCTTACAGCAGTTCTAGCTATCTGATGGTGACTCGAAGGTTTGCTCTTTCTTCTTCAATTTATCTGATGTTCTATCTTTCAATTGTTATTTATTAATTCATTTACAAACAATCCGATCTTGTACTGCGGCTCTTATAACTGTTTTTATATGTCTGGTCGACAGGTTTACATATTTTTCTGGTATTGTGCTTTTACCTTTTGCAATTAGTAACAAAATCAAATAATCAAGAGAGCGTAAAGTAATATGAGAACGCGTAATATTGTTCCTTACGTTCAACTGCACTCTTATGCCTTTGTAGCGTAATTGTCGCTAATCGCTTCGTACTCATTAAAGATCGCTAACAGGCGGTGGCCTCTAATGCTTTTAACGAATGCGAGAATCGACACAACCGAGGCGCAACATGGTTTTAGTGGTTGCACTAATCATTGCTAAAATATGTGACCTATAAGTCGTGCGTGCGTTGCATAATCGTTAGCTCTCGTGCTGTATCTCGAGTTTGAGTCCATGGGTTCCCTTCAGGTCAAAAATATCACTAGTTTATACTTTTTATTGGTTTTTTCAAACTTAAGAAACCGGAAACTTTGGGGTGTACATATAATAATGTTTGTTATATCTTTTAGAGTAACTTTCACTCTGAAGGAACTAACGATGCGGAGATAGTTCGATAACTTATCTTCGACCAAAGCTGTTCAAGTGATTTCGAATGGCAGATTGAGTAAAGCCCAAAATTAGGGCCCAGATGAACAGGATTCTCGGTTAGTAATCTGTAATATAAATGTCATAATTATAAATAAAATATATACCGTTTGCCTGCTTGTCTTTTTTCTATGAGTTCATCGACTTTACTGTAGCCTTCTTTATAAACAACCAAAACTATATTTATACAAAAACTCGTTGCTTAGAAAAAGAATCAATTGGACTACAGAATGTCGACAAAGTACTGAAGAAAAAACTCGTCGATTAGGAACAGCTCCTTATACTTCGATAGCTTACTTCGATATTAATTCGATAGCTCCATGTCCGAAAAGTGCCGCAAAATAGGGTTCTTCCCATTTTTTTTTTAAATTGAATCCACTTCGCAGTAAAACAGTAAACGCGTTTACACAAAATTCTTAGATAAACTGACAAGTTCGAAACTTTCTTTCGATACCTAATAGCTCGATTTTTTATAGAAAATGATTTTTTTTCGAACTTTCAGAGGTAAAGGAGAGGGATCCACCATTTTCAGTAAAAAAATCAAGAATCCCATACGATTGATCATTCGTAACGATTATCATGAAAAAAAATCCTCAGATCCGAATAGAAAAATTTGTAAGTCGAGTTTCATTTCTTTTAAATACAAAATAATATTCAAAAAAATGGAATTCCTTCTATGATTTGTTATATTCAAAGACAGGGATTTTCCACATGATCGAAATGCCATTAAAAACAATAAATCGCTGTGGGATTTTTGTACGATTTTTTTAACGATTAAAAACAAAACGAAATTGTTTTTTTTTTTACTAAAATCAGAGGACTCCTCCCCGTCTATTTTTTATGACAAAGTACCAATTCGCCTAAGACGTCGATGAAAATAATTTAGAAAAATGAATCAGATCACAGAAATTACAGATTGGTAAATTGGATTCAATTTAATCAATTAACCAATCGGTCATCCATAAACAAGTATACAAATAATTTTTTAAAATCTACTAATGAAAAAAATAATTATTGATTAATGATGATTTGTTAAACTCAATGCGTTTATTTCAAATAAATTATTTATTAAAATGTTTAAAAAATTTTACATTATTATTAATTTTTCATTCAATTTACTTCCCTCTTAACCGGATGTTGTTCTAACGCACTTACTTTTTCAATAATTCATACGACTGCCAGTCAGAAACCGAAGACCTCCACAAGATCATCATCCAATGCTGTAGTCGCTGTGGTAGATCACTGGATAGCCAACAGGGCAGTCGCGGACATATATTTTTTTTTGATAACGTCATTAAGATTACAACTTTATCGTACGTCGATAATGTCACTCGAGCGTTATCTACGGTTATTTAGTGAGAGGAGAGCACGTGTACCCTTACTTTCGTCTCCCTAGCCTCCCTATCTCATACAGATATTCCGGAACGTCGGGTGATGATTGATCTGTAAATTAAAAGCAATCGCATTCGTCATACATTTACTGGTAATGCGTATTATTTAAAACAACGTTTTACTTCTATTATCGCACAATGTAACGTTAACTATTATTGATTTACTATATTAAGAATTACAATAACTGTTTATACCTTCCAGTGGTGGGAAAACTGGATTGAATCATTATGGAGAACGAGACGATAATTTCGCTCGAAGATGCCAAGCAACAGCTTACTAATCTGATGAATCGGCTTAACAAGACTCACAGGGAACATCTAATGTCTTTTGCTGTTCAGGAATGGATGTCTGTAAAGATTGGAGATGACGAGTCAGGTTCGTTGACTACCGTGCAATTAAAATTTAAGAATACACGTGTTGAATCTTTCAGACGAAGGTTCGTACACTGCGGATGATACGATAGACGATCCAGTCGCTACACTGAATTCCATTGCCAAGGAAATCAGACACAAGGTTCCCTTCGATGCTATTCTACCTTCTGAGAACATCATTCCGCCAAAAAAAGGCGAGGTCTGTACAGTAGTATTGACTCTAGTTGTTTAAGCATGTTATTCGATATAAAAAAGGAAATTAAAAACTTTTTTGCATGCTTTCAAGTTGCTTGTACGATACAGCATTAAAATTTACTATAAGATCCTTTTTTTTAAATAGGACTGTTTGCGTGAAAACATGGGTAAAAGTGATTTAAGCTTGTAGAAATAAATAGTTCCCAGTATGGGATCAAAGGATTAATTCATCTTTGTACTTTAATGACTTAACAGTGCTAAATAACACAGAGAAATGATGAATGTTGTTGCGCATGAAAATCTCACAATTTTTAATGACAAGCATTACCGATTGTTAATTTTCTACAGAATTCCGACTGCGATCCTAATATCACGATGCACATTGATGCATTCCTATACAACGACGACGAACTCGATGATCTTGTCAAGGATGGAAAGCTGAAAAGGAATTATTGTCTGGATTGTGGCTCCAAGAACACTGAACCTCTCAGTAAGAGCAACCTTAAGAAATTAATTGAATCCTCAATTGGAAACGTATCTTAGTCCTGAAGCAACTTTCAAGAATCAAATGATCATTTGATTATATGATTTTACCTATATAAAGCTTAAAAAAACCAAATTAAATTATGTTTCACCAATTTTCGTGGCGAAATACAACGTTAGTTTTGAAACGAAATAAAAATAATTTTTTTTGTATTAGATTGTTGCTTTAGGCTTGCGATATAATTTTTTTAAATCTATTAATATTTTTTACAGTATTTATATCACATTCCACATCTCGAGAAGAGCTTTATCACATTTTCAATATTCTCTTGCCAACACTGGATAACATGATAGTGCTGGACGTTGGATCCAGACTCGGCGCTGTTTTATACGGAGTAAGTCAGAAAGTTTAAAGTTTATACGCTCTTATTGAGTATTTGTTTCAGACTGTTAATTGAATTACTGGAAGTTTTATGTAGAGATAAATACACGATTAACGTTTGATATATTTTTTGCAATTGATAAAAAAAAATCAATTACAGTGAACGAATATCCATGTTCAAGGTTCCTCCAAGATATCTAATCAAATGAATTTCAGGCGCACGTGTATACAGACGCAATGCGAATAATCGGCGTTGAGATGAACAAGGAATTGTGCGATTTGCAAAACGAGATAATACACAAATTCAAGATGGAAAAGCGCGTAGAAATATTGAACAAACGAATCGAGGACGCGATCGATGTAGTCAAGTCAGCCGACGTTATGATTCTGAACAATGTATTCGAGTTCTACCTATCAGAGTCAGAGCAAACGGAGATCTGGCGATTCCTTCGAGCAAGCGTGAAGAAAGGAGCCTACATAGTCAGTCGACCGGACGTAGCGACGGCGCTGTCGACACTCGATACCGGAATTGCAATTGACGAGTGGCTCAAGGTCTTCGACGAGCCCATGCCGAGCAAGAGCAGCAATTTGTTCGACTTGGGACCCGCGGAACACGACGATAAATCTTCCGAAATCGCATGCTACGTGGTTCTGTGAACTTTGTACGTATAAGAAAATAAATGACATGTCGTCATGTTCAAAGATTTCATTAGTGACGTCATATCAACGAGTAGCGAGTGCGAACTCTCATCACAGCACTTTGGCAAACGGATCGAACAGATAAGGTTTCGCTCGTATAATCGGTATGGACTTTTTATTTTAATACGACCACCACGATCGTAGCGTTGACGAGGAAAGTTTATTATTATCAGCAGGAAAACCGGATTCGCGCCGGTGGAACACCCTGACTTCTCGTACCGATCGCGTGGCTGTTCATCGCGATGTAAGGCCCCTTCTCTCCCCAACGATCAGCGGAGCAGAGAAGCCGCACTGGTAAACTGGTCAAGTTCAAATCTCGGGTTCAGTCGGCCATCGGCAATGACGAGGTAACAATCGTTCTCGTGTTCCGCGTACCGCACTTTCTACTCGTCGACAACGCGGCAGACTCGCCTGTATCTCGAATAAAATCGTACGCATTCAATATCATCGTTTTAGTTGCCGAATAAATTGGCTCAAATTTGTTGCTCATCGAGTATAACGACTCGGCAGTGATAGAAACTTCGGAAAGGATAAAATGCCGAGTTTAAGAATTAAAAAATGGACAGGTGAGCAAACGAGCGTTTTGGGAGTATACAAAGCAAATTATAGACAATAAGGGAATAAGTAGGCAAAATAAATGATAGTGCGTACGAGTATCGACCGTGATCGAAGCGTCTGAGAACATAAAATATTGGGTTTAAGAATAATAAAACAGACAAATGACTTGAGTGTATAATAAACAAAATATAGATAATATATTAGAGAAGTAGGCAAAAGAATTGAGTCATTTGCCGGCTGGTACGAAGTAATTAGCTACTGCATTCTGTTGTCGTGTACTACATAGATGCGCCGTTGCATGCTACTAGTAAAACTATGTCTTGTAGAAATGAGGTCAGATGCTCTCGATGACGTACTAACTATTATTTATTCTTTAAACTTTGATTTCATAGAACACTTCATAGGATTTAATGACTTTTTTTAATTTATCATTTCGCTTTGAGGCCGATTTGCGTGTGCACCGTTCGGTAACGATTTTTTAACGCGCTAAGCGTTACAACAATAAGTATAATCACTTATCTGGCATAAAAACAAGAGTCACTGGCCTTCGATACGACATTGACCCGTTTCCATTTTAAATTGGCCTCCAGGCACTATATCTAGGTCTAGCGTGCCTCGAACGTCAATTGCAACCGAAATTTAAGATTCTATCGTCGATAGTAATAAATATAATATTTCTAATTGATTTTATTGCCTTCTTCGCGTAGCAACTAAAAATCGTAAACGTCAAAAAGCTCCAGAGCCGTTAAAAAAAATTCAAATCCTCAATCGGTAACGATGCTAAAAACTTCCGCTTGGAAACACCGCGACATTCAAAGTTCCTCGAGAGTGGCGCCGTGCTGCGGCCAACTGCTGTATTATGTTAGAATCTCATTCTAACTTAAACAGATTGTAACATTGCAGTTCTACGAAGTGCAAAGAGCCCCGGCGGAGTTCTTGATTAGAATTTACGGCAAAATGTGGAAGCCAAGGTTAAGCCTTGTGCCTACACAGTCGTGCGCGTATTATCTCGTAACGGTGTGTAACACACGTCGTTGATGCGATGCAGCAGTGCACACACACATAGTGGCTGTGCGTCGCGGGTAACACGTGCGCGCTTCAGGCAGCTGTCATGGCAATTAATTAGCGCGGGTGGGAGAATGAGAGAGACGCCAACGCCGGCTTAATCCGATAAGGCATACGCGAGTGGCATACAAGTATGCGGATGCTGCATACCTCGGTGTTTACATTACAGTACTTAAATGCGTTTATATTTGTATATATAGTAAGATATAGCGACGGTATGAACGTGTAACGAATTTCACAATCAGAGAGTGATTTTTCGCGCGTCCGGACAAGTCAAAATAGGATCTCATCCCTTATAGTTTTTTTCGCTAGTAAAACTGGCGCGCGCTTTAAGGGGAGGCGGAACCTCCATACTTCACCAATGAGTGCGAAAGAGATAGGCTAGCATCGTGGAGTAAAAAAGAAGCAGTTCATCTGTTTAAGTATGGAGGTTTTACCTCCCCTTAACGCGATGTACTACAAATTTTTGTTGCTCACTCGCTTTTCTGCGATCGTCTCAATTGCATTCATGGCGGGTCAGTCGGTATAGCACATCACCTAAAGACGATGTGCTAAATCTTGTCTTCCTATCTCGGATCGCCCTACGTACGAGAGACATAAAAGAAAGCGGAGAAAACGCTATTAGTGTTCCGGTCCCGGGCAGCTGTTTAACGTTGTACGCTATAGTATCAAAACCTTCCCAGATAGAAATGTAACGACACGGCCGGGTGGCATGCTTCGCACCTCTAAGAGCGATGACACACAGAAGTTTGGTGGCCGAGTCGACACATATTTCTGTATTTTCAAATGATGCAAAACACACACTGCGGCAATTATTGCTTCGCGGCTGAAATTTGAAAACTCAGAAATATGTGCCATTATGTATGTCATCGCTCTAATCTTGCGTTGCCGACACGATGTTGCCGTTCCGATAGTCGGAACCATTTGCAACCCATGTACAAGTGCGAGGAGCCGTTGTACTTGCGGTTGTTAGGACACTCGTGAAATTATTATAAACGACCAGTAGCACTCCCGGTTGCAAGATGGTTACTTTTCCACAACCAATCGGTTGTTGGAATTGCTAGGGTTGTTGTTACCTAGCTACGCGAGGAATAGCATGTTGCTTTTCATTGTTGTTAATTTTAATTCTGTTATACTCCACTTTCGGATGCTTACAGGCTCATACGGGCCTAGAGCATAATAAAGCTATCTATATACACAAAGCTGCCATTGTACCGATACTGTAACGGCACGCCGTGCTCCTCGCTGTTTTCCCCAGCTGCCACCGAAGCGACACTGTAACGGCAGTCCGTGCAGTGCTAAAAGTCGTTGTCGGACTGTTTTAATTGTCAGTTGGACATCATTAGCGCCTTATTATCATCATAGTCGTTCCCTCTTCACAAAGGAATATTCAAGTTTTGTTGATTGCTGAACATTTTAACGTTTGAGTTGATTTATTATACCGTCTTTTCTCCATTTGGGCATCAAAGGATTACGAAATCGCTATCGCAAAAGGAACGTCATAAAAATGAGCCGATACGAGATGTCCAATAAATGTAGAGCCAGCCAGTCGTGACTCCGATAGGTTACAACACGTCCGAAGCGTAGTCCCCAAGTACGTAATCTGATCCGCGACAACTTCGCAGTCTTACACACACTGACAAGATGAAACGCATGCGAGAAACGCGCCGGCAAATCGCCATTTAGCGGTGTCGAGTTTACGACATCCTCCGCTAGATGGCGAACGGCCAGAGCGTTTCTCGAAACTAATTCATCTTGTCAGTGTGTATACTAATAATAGTTCATGATAGGGGGCATATTTTGCACGGCGTACTTAGGCCCTAGGCTCATTGTGCTCCCCTTTCTAAGCTCTCTCCCTCCTAGGCCAGACCGCTGTTTCTCACGAGGGTCCACTCCAAGGAAGGGCGGCGATTTCCCTAGGCTCCAAAAGGTATGCAAGTAGGTATTTCAGATGACTCCCGACAAAGGGCGGGCAGTGGCTAATAACGTGAGTGGGCATTATCTCGTTCTTTCCACAGTTCCTACACGTACTGGTTTCGCTTTTTCTCAGTGTGCGCATGTGCTTCCTAACACCGCAGTGTCCCGTAAGTACACCCACTGTCAGTCTTATGTCTTTCCTACTCATACTCAGAAGTTGGTCCGTGATCTTTCTGTTCGGATCGTTGAGTGATTTCAGGCTTTGCTGTTGTTCCTTCACCCATCTGGCTATGTCCGTCTTAAGGCAAGACGAAACCTCTAACTCCAGCCATGAGCGCGAAAGAGATAGGCTAGTATGTCGCTCACGGAGGAGTGAAAGAAAAGCAGCATATCTGTGTAAGTATGGAGGTTTCGCCTCGCCTTAACGTAGCAACCTGCTATATCCACTGCCGACGCAGGCTCCCAGAATGGAGTATATGACCCCCTTCTGGCTAGCTCGTCCGCTTTCTCGTTACCGGCAATACCTTATATTCTGGGACCCTTATCAGCGTCACCCTATTGTGATCTGCTAGTTCTTGCAGTACCGAGTTCCAATGCTTTCATTGCAGCTTGACTATCCGAGCAGATGCATAACTTCTTGCCTCTGTACCCCTCCGAGCGGTTTTTCAGCACACACCATAGTATGGCTGTGACCTCTGCCTGGAGGACCGTACAGTACTTCCCTAGCGAAATGCGTGTCTTCTTATCGGAGCCACCAAGGCACAATCCCACGCCCGATCCCTCCTCCGTCTTAGATCCGTCCGTATACCAAATTAGTTCCTGTCCTCGTAGTGCGTCAATGCATATAAGAATGCGAAGCTATTCGTATTCTAGCGGTGTACTTTTATAATTATGCTTCGATGGTAGTCATTCCGCAACTCTTAGATGCCTGAAAAGAGATAAGACAGTATATTTTTCTTCTTTTGAGGATATTTAGGCCAAAAACTGGTTTTTTTTTGTTCGATGCCGTTGGAATTTAACTGGCATCACCATAAGATGATACCGCGTTGTGCCCACTGGACCGCTATGATTGCGAATGAGATAACACATTAGCAATCGCGGATGAGCAAGGGAGACCGACAGAAATTTGTAGCACGTCATGTTAAAAAATTCGTCAGCGTGTTACTAACGAATGAAGTTGTACAGATATTACAGATAGCTTTTGGTGGAACATAGGTGAGAAAACACGTAATAATTAATTGAAATTAAAGATTTCTGTTTCAAAAGCTGATATTCTTAAATTCAATATAAAACAATAAAATTAGCTCTCTGCGCTATAGGGAAGCCTATCAAGGTTTGCACATGGTTTCATTTACGTATGAAGTATATCTGTATCGTCAAATATAGCTGCATATCCCGCATATATCTTGGAAACTAAATAATGAATCTGTGTCAAACTTTGCAGACATCAATGTGGGTTACTGGGCTGCAACATGTTTAAAAATTAGCTCATAAATATATACGAGGACTGTCATAAGTGGGCGTCCATTGTGATGCAACTTGATTGGGGACACAGCTATACGTAACATCGATAAGTATTCCCTGACTGTATATAGTATAGATGTTTTAAGATTTTTCTTTAGGTTCAAAGATTGGCTAACTGAGAAATGAGAGTCATAATTCGACATAAATAACGAAAAATGAGGAAAGCATTTATCATGTAGTTTTGACTAATACTAAATTGCGTATTAACATCGTGTTTCTTCAATTATCTTGATGATATTCAACAATAAAAGCCAGGCGGTCGTATGCTAATTTAATTATTTAAAAAATCAGTTTAACTGTAATAATACCAAAAAAAAGTAAACCGAGATACCCCGCTCTCTCCTACACAGACATCCGACATCCCGAGTAAGTGTGTACGTAAGAATGAGCATATATGACACGTCGACTTCCAACGATATCGATACAAAGCGTCGAAAACGATAAAAATGTTATTTAATCCGGCATATCGTCAGTTGGCACATCGGATGTTGAGGAAACCACGCGCTGTTGGCATCGATCGTGGGATCATTCGATGCGAACGAATGAATGATATTATAATAATACGATGTTTCTACCTATAGTGTTATGCGGTTTACTGTTTGTTTCGATTCTCGAGACCCTGAAAGACTCCTGATCTATTGCGCATCGCTCTGCGGTCCATCGCGGCGGTTTTACAGAGATCGGCGACTATAGTGGAAACGCGGAAGAAGCGCGTAAAGTTATTTCTCTTGATTGCTGCTACTACTTCGATACTAATATATATATATATATATATATACAGTATTGCTAGTCACTAATATAGTTGACAAATTATATAGTAGTTTGGCATTTAAATGATAAAATATAGTTTCGGGCGGAAGACCACAGAGGCATCACGATGATGGGCTCAAGTGGCCAAGGGGCACTTGAACTGACAAGATAATGGACCGATTGAACGTTACTCCCTGTGGGGAAGGAGGCTAGAAAACGAATCAACGATAGCAAGAGCATAAGCAGCGACATCAGCAACAGCAGCAACAGCGGCGGCAGCAACAGAGCGTGACCGCGTCGCTGGTTGCGGCCAATGGCTGCGTGAACACCATCATTCAATCGAAATATTTTCTTGTTTCTTTGGGCCCCTCTGACGCACGTGTGACGTCAATCGCGGAGGAGCAAGAAACAGTACTGGCGAGGCGAGAATCGTGAGGCACAAACGTGATACCCCATACTGCTGTACTCCCAGCTCTCTCGTTTTATATGTAGTTGCGCTTCTACACACCTTTCAGTGAAGATCTTTCTTCCCTGCCTCCTACTCCCGGAGGCTTCTTACCTCGGTGCAACTGGATACATATATTTCTTCATCTCCGTGTATTCTATCGTACGTTCCACTGTAATCCGTCGTGCATGTTCCGTGTGCATTTATTTTGCCGTCTCTCTTCATCTCGGGCGACTACCTAACGCAATAACTATTCGTTATTCAAGTATACGGTACACTGACACAGGCTACCGCGTGTAACAGGAAACGAGCGGAGCAAGGAAAAATAAAAAGATAAATAGGATAATAAAATTTAAAAACACCCATGTCTCTCGCTTCTTGGTCGCGTGCGTTCTAATATACAGTACAGTCCCTCTAACTGAACGCAGTCGGGACCGGATTTCCGTGCTACTAAAGAGAGTCCCCCACTGCCGCTGTTTGATGTGCGGGCAACGGTTAGGTTAGACGGAGTTCAGCAGGGTACACGAGTGAGCGCGCGACTTGTAAATAGAAGCGAGTGGGGGTAACGACCACCCCGTTTGCGCTTTTCTTACAGAGAGAATCGAGGGGAAATGTCCTACTGGAGAGCATTCCGTTAGAGGGAGTGTACTGTACCGTAACGTGTGCTGCAGTCCTCGAGCTCGCGGACTCCTTTGTTTTCCCTCGCTAAGTTAATTGCCGTGCGTGTTCCGTTGAATTGACTCAAGACCTCGAGTGCCTGTACACACGCAGCAGATCAACGTAATGCACTATACGATATCATTGCATCACGCAAACATATTTATAGCGCCGCGACCTATCTACTCCGCTGTAGCCGTTTACAATTGTGCTACTATCGTTTATCCATGTAGAGTATAATTACCTTCACGAGACCAATGATACACATTTTAGTCGAAGAACACGCCGAAAGAGTTTCCCGTTGGAGATCGGCCTGCAATGGTATTCAGAGCATACGGGCGATAGACCGGGCAGCAGCCTTTACCGCCATTGCTGTTGCTACACCCACGAGCATTCGTTCAACGACCTATCGCACTTGAATGAAAATCGACGCCATCGGAATAGCACGTGGAAGCATGACGCCGTTGCGACTTCTTCTTTACGACTCGATACTATAAAAATCGTTGGTTCCTCGTCATCCGAGCACGAGAACGAAGATGTTACGAGGAAAAAAAACCGACGGGTCGTTAATCATCCCGTCTCGAAAAGTCACGCCAAGATTCGTAATCGTTCGAGCGTGAATAAGAAACGAGTTTTGAGGAGCGTTGCTTACGTTGCAGTTAATTGCATTACTAAAGAGCCTGAGAAGAGGCTGCGGAGGTGGAGAGAGGCAAAAGGGGCGAAGAGGTCGAACGACTCGCGCCTCGGCTACGACAAAGTCGCGTGCTGCTGTGCCGCTGCTGTGTCAACTTGTTGCCGTTGCTGCTGTTGCCGCATACAACTGTCAGCGGTAAAAAGAACCCCAGCTGCAGGCAATGGCCGACTACGACGTCAGCGTCGCGACGCAACGGCATCGGTGTCGATGCCGCCGTTGCCACCGCCGCCGCCGCCGCCACCGCCTTCACCACCACCACCAACGGCGGTAGCTCGTACAGCGGACAGAGCAGCACGTCGGCTGCGCCGTGAGAGACGTGCGCGATGCTTCGGACGTACAGCTGTCGACAGTCGAAGAGGCCGCGTCGTGCGCGGGTGCTGCTCGAAGAAAGTTTGCTTCTCCGTTATCGTTGCTCCTCGTCGAGAATGCCGAGCGAGAGAAGTCGTAAACGCGAGAACAGTATTAGCCGAGAGACTGGAAGGCGACGAAAGTGCCCGTCGAGCAACGTCAACGATCACTACGTACGAGTGCATTCCGAATACGAGAACGACGGGTCGACCGACTTTCGACGCTTTCGCTGACAAGACTGAACGCGAAGGAAACGACGATCTACTTGGGGGAACACTCGACGACGACGAGTCCTGGAATACAATCTTCGTGACTCGTCACGGAGATACAAAGTCCGGAGAAGACAAGAACACCGGTAACTCCTCCGCGACTTCGGCGGCTTTGCGATCTTCGAATGTTCGCGTACGGGGGAAGACCCGTCAGACTACCGGAGAAATCGAAGATCGCGACGACCTCCAGGACGTGGAAAACCACGAGGAACCCACCGACAGGTATAACGTTGACGGTACTCTACTCGACGAACTCGTTTCACGAATCGAAATTGTACTACGCGAAAACGATAATGACTGGATGCGGAATGCAACTTTTGTCACGGACATGAAATCTAAAGATTCTAACAAGAGTCAGAAAGATATGACAAGTGACGTTATTGATCCCAACGAAGATACGGAACGATACGACGAGTTTAACACAGTTATGGTGCCAGTGGCTAGGACTCTCAGCAAGAGCCCTCAGAGCGACGAGGGCATCGAGCCTGATACAGTGAGAAGAAAAGCTCCTGTTACGAGATGCTGGAGTCTGGATTCTGCAAATCCAGGGGACGAGGAGCTTTCCAAGAGCCAACAGCAGTACGACAGGAGAAGATTCAAGGAAAAAGTCACCAGATGCTGCAGTTCCGACAGCGCTGTGCTCAGTGACGAAGAACAGGTCAAAGGTACTTTTTGTTTCACTAATTTCTACATCGGAGAGTCTTTAAATAATATTTTTACTTTGAAAATCAATTACAGGATATCACGTTGGAATTTCATTGCTCGTCACTGTTACCTTTATCAATTCACCGAATAATTGATATTAATTGTTGTTGAATTATGTGTTAGTCGACTACTCCAATGTGTACCGCTTGGAGTTCCAAGTTTTCGCACCTGGATTTGGTGTTGAATAAATCTAAAAAAAAAAAAAAAACAAAAAAAAATACTGGAATAGTAAATCAAGGAAGGAATTATAGCTTAGAGAATTTTGAGAAAAATAAGCTCAAAATCACATCAGAAATACTGGATACTTTTTATGCTGGTTAACTATAGCTTGCTCTCTCTTTTGTTTAAATGAAAACGGAGCCTAGAAACGAGGTATTTCATCAAGCGAGAACTGAAGAATAATTTTTACACTGGGTCTAGTTTACCCGGATAGTCAAAGTTGCAGGATGCAAGCCATTTTGCAATAATTACGACAAAGTGCGTTCGCATTTGTCGGCGAAATTCCAACAACGGCACACGTCAGACTCGGATTACAGTTGTTGGAAAATTGTGAAAATTGTTTAACAACAGTTGCTTCTTTAATACATTCCAATGGTGAAACAAACGTTGTTACAAATTTTCCTTTATTTTTACGGGCTTTGTTCAGAGCTTGTTTTATACAGCCAATCCTTAAAGTTTAAAAATGTTTTTTGATTCGTTTATCTAATATTTTTGTCACTTAAATATTTATTGTGGCAAAGGATTTGTAAATAACGCTTCAATGTATACCAAGTTTTGTAGTCACGAGTATGTAGCACTCTCCTCCTCTTCCATACACGTAAAACGTGATTAATCTTCTTATAACTTAAATTTATTCGGAAATTATTTGTTAATACTAAAAATAAAAATTACTCGAGGTCAATTTACGCTACAAATACTTTGATTGGTGTCTAATTAAACGTTCCTCTTTCAGGATGGGAGAATTTGATCCTCTGCGATGGCGTAGAATGCGAGTCTACGGAGGGCAGACCGCGATACTGGAGAACGCCGAGCGTGGTGGTGAGCGACTACTCGGATTACTCCTATCTCGACGAAAAATACGAAAGGAGCGATCCCGACTTGGAGAAATACGAGGGTGGTACAAGCGGAACGCCTAGCCAGGCAAGCAGCTGCTCGTGTCTGGATTGCGATGAGATTCGGGAATTTCAGGATCTGACGAATACGCTCAACAGTCACCTGTTGCAAGTCTGCGGACGTAGACGTCATTCAGACTCTTGTTGCTCATGTCTGAGCTCAAACAACGCTATCACCAACGGGTAAATATATCTCTATGACGAGCAGTTGCAAGATGACGAGAATCTATAAGAGACAATGATTAAGTTCGTGTCCGTAGAATCTCCATTCGTCATATGTGACGATTCACCGTTTAAAATGTTATCCCTAAACATAAACAAATGTATGAATCGTATCTTGACTTTCTCTGAATAGCGGTATAAACGAGCCGACCAACAGGAGAAACTCTTGTCTAGCGTCGCCGAGTCCCTACCGTTATAACAGCGGCTCCGGGGATTACACGGACAACGAACAACAAACGAGGGACGAGAACAAAACGACGATTGAACTCTTAAACATTCCACCGTTGCGAAAAATATCCGATTGCTCGACAAATTCGAGTCTCAGTGGCGACGACTTCGAGGTCACCGAACTGCAACCGCTTAAACGACCACAGGTTAGTTATTCCATTAAACTTTTAGTGATAAGTTGCAAATTTACTCTTTGGGAGCCGTTCCACGGGACTGAAACATGTTCAACATTCCATGGTAAATTGGCAAAAATTATCCTAGTATGTTAAATATTATTTATTTAACAATTTCCATTTTACTAAAGTGAATTTCTCCCTTTTACGATATTATTTCTTCCTTTTCAAGAGATTTTCCTAGCTATGGATGAATGATTGCGTTTAAAAACTAATTATTTACAATATTTAAATAATTGTGTGACCTTTTAAATTACGATCACTAAAAGGCTCGTCCACAGAAGCCAATTCCGTTCGTGCGTGATTGTCTCCTCTGTCATTACGTATTGATACAAATTATAATTTGTTTCTTAATTCTACAAACTGAATTCTGAATCAATCAAACTGACAAGTCATTCTGTTAGTAACAGATGGTTATGATAAATGCGACGATAATAAACAGAAATTTTTTAAACAATATTGAAACATTTCTGTAAATTTAATAAATTTTATTTTACGACATTCTTTTTCTCCACCATCTGTATGCCGCTTCTCTCAGAGAACGAGTGTCGAAGAATTTTCTGATAACCGGGATATCAGCAGAGAATAACTTCGTGGGAACGCTAGTAAACCTTCCGACCGTGCATAATGAACATCCACCGTGACTTAACTCAAAAAGCAATACGTTGCCGAGCCATGGCTGAGAGACGTTACATTGGATTTGACGAAGCACTGATAGATCGTGCGCCAACGAGACGAAGACCACGGGTGTCGGAAGCCGGTCTGGAGTCGTCGGCTCGGTGAGCAACGTGGCAACGCGTTAATCAGCGAACTGCGACCCGCGCGATTAAATTAATTTGTGAGTTGCTGGAGCATGCGCCGGCAATGGTCTTGCTTGTATAGTACAGAGCCTGCAAAGAGTTATGCGTGGGCTTATAGCAGAGGACGAAAGAGCGTGGCGAACGCGGCTGGTCCGTGCGTAGCACGTTGTGCGACGTGGTCGAGATTTCTGCTCGTTGAGCCTTTTGCGGATGCTCCGTTGACCGCACGATCCCTGCCTCTGCTTGTCCTACGTCATAGCTTCGCTTTCCGCCCGAACACTATTACATACGACGGCACACGGTACACACATCGCCATAAATCTATCCGCGGTCTTGCAAAAACCTGGAATAAGAAGAAAAAAAAATATATTGCCTCGGCATAGGCTCCGTCGTAAATGTAAATGAAGGATAAAGTGGTATAAATATAAAACTGGGAAAGATCGTTAAAGCGAACTTTTCTAGGAAGTCAATTTGTCGTGTTCCACTTGAGAATCGAACTAATATCGCTTATTCTCAAAGTCGACTAGTCCCTCGAGCAATTATGATTGACAAATGTCGCGGGATACGGTATTTCGATTAATGGTTTCATATATCGTCATTCGCTGGTGATCGGATTGGAAGTAGCGGGGGAAGAAGGGAACACGAACGCGCATGATATATCCTCACATGTCTCGGGGCTCTCGCAATCGACGACTCAATCATCGGTCGACTCGCGAACGTGTCACTTTCCCCTCATCCTTTTCCCTCTGCTTTACCCACTCGCGTTTCACCAGCTTCGTGAATATTATATTCGCTGACGACGTACTTACTACGGGTAAACGTAATGGGGTTTAAGTAACTCACGTGTAGCGCAAGCACGCGTTGGCACTTTGCGTGCAGACATCCGAACACTCGAAGAATTCCAGGCTTAGACATCGTTCACGTCTCTTTCAGGTTCTCTCGGCTCGTTTTATTACAATCCTCGTGTGGATGGTTTTACGTATGTTTATCCACCCGAGCGAGTGGTACGTTTACCCGTACACACGAGCAATAACGTAATCGCGCGCATTCATCCATCAGTGTTTGTTTTGGCGTACATGAGCAACCGTGTGTGCTTCGATACTCATTTATCGTGTACAAGGTGTTCAGAAATAAAACAAAATTATTTGACGTTTATCAACTTATTTATTAGCAACCAAGCAGATTACATCTATTTGAGTTTACCTACGAAACAATCATTTTTTAAAATAAAAATCAGGAAAGTAATAAAGAATCTTCTTGATATTTGTTTTATAGCCAAATAATTTTTTTCTATCATCGTTTTTTTTTTCTGAAATTTATGTTATCTGTACTTGTAGAAAGATTGTGTGCTAATGGCATCGTCGAAAAACCTTTATTTTCTGAAGTTCTTATCCTGGAAACTACAAGTCGCAGGAAAAATATTCACAACAAGAATCGTATTTGATCAAATGGTTATTCATAAATAGAACAATAATTTATACAAATTCTGCCGTTCGTCGAGTGGTATAATGAAAATAAAGCTGCTAGTCATAATCAATTTCAGGGATAATCATATCAGCTATAATGAAATGCGAAATAAGTTCGAGAAGAATCAAAACAATTCCCCCGTATTATAAATGAGGAAAAAGAAACTTGAGAATTTTAAGGTCAATGCGTTTTATAACTTACGAGTCGTGCATTTTTAATTCAATACTAAAGTACAATTATAAAATACAATCAGACGCTGATGGGAGTCGTTATCCTAGCTACGACGACGACGACGACGACGACAACAACCTCAAAGATTGTGTGACGAACCACTGTTTCGTTCTATCGCACCTAAATTTAGCCACTTGTAACGAATACGAGTTCTGTTTTATCAGTTTGCCCTGGCAACTTGATCGCTCGCTCGTTTGCTCACGGAAATCATGCAGCGCGACACAAAGACATCAAAAAATTCCATGAGATACGCCCAGACGACGGCGACGACGACGACGACGACGACGAGGAGGGTATCGCTGATTATATCGCTCGGTTGCGATCTAAACAAAGGTATAAATTATGCCTGAATCCGACGAATCATCTGGATCTTCTTATTTAGCAACTCCGAATGAATGAAAACGAGCCTGTAAAATAAAACCTCGTACATTTCTTCCTCGTCATTTTCTATTTTTCACAAAGCCACCTCTGTCACAAAGTTTGTTTATCGATTTTGAATTCCTCATTAAGAAAGAAAGGTAAAAAATAATGAGTAAGCAATGTGCAAGGATCTAATTTTCCAGGCTCATTTTATCACTGTATACACCAGCTTATCCGCTCAAAATGACATTCATCGTCAATCTTGGATAAACTCTATAGAAATCCACCTTAACTGCACTTATGGAAAAAGTATCAGTTTTACAGCTTTGCACGAGTTAGCGTCTTTGCGTTGTTGAGCATTTTTTTTTATAAACTTAAAATTATTGTGACATCAATTTAAGCAAAAAATTGAGAAGATATTTTTGAGAAAATTAAAAAACGTGAAAAAATCTTAATAACCGTAAAAATTTTGCCGAATATCGGAACAAACATTGATGATTGACCCCTCTATCTGCGTTTCAAATTTCTTCTAAGAGCTCAAGATATTGTAGATTTATACAGATTGAAATTTTTCGAGACTAACATACACGGACGTACAGACAATTTTTCTAAATCTGAATTTTGCATGTTTTTCATGAAAATATAGAGAAACAAATGTTGAAGATTTATGAATGACAAGGAAAACGTCAGCTGCCACGCTAAATTCTATTCATAACTGTTTCAGGAACGTGGATAAGACACAAAATAGATTTAAAAAAAAAATAAATAAATAAAATACTCTTCCTAATAATAGGATCGAGGTGAGTTTTCGGTGTCACGAAAAAAAGCGTTTGAACGCAAAGCAGAGATGGGCGACTCGCTTCGAAATCGACATTCTTAGTTTATTCATTCAACAATATATTTATTGTTAATTATCTCATAAAATAATCTACAGTCGCTGCCTACGTGTGTTAACTTTTGATTAAATTTTCAATAAAATGAATGAATCAATTCAATTGTTCTACTGAATTTTATGAAAATAATTTTGATAAAAATAAGATCTACCGATGAATAATTTTACGGCACTTAGTTAAAAAAAAATAATTATACAAAATAATTATTCGATAAAAAGTAAAATCCTGCAATTACAGAAATCGTAGGTTACTTGTACAGAATAAAAAAAAATTATTGTTCCGGAATGACCAGAAAATGAATTCTTAATACAAAGTAACTAGAGGTGCCCTCCGACTCAGTGATGTTTATTTATTTATCATTTTCGTCGCAGGTTTATTTATCTTTGCGATCATCGATACGTTTGACTGAAAGATTTGATCCCGCACACCCGTTAGAAATACTTAGTCGTTATTCGCAAGTAGGATCGCCGGTGGTGGCGATGGTGGTCCGGTAAGCCGACGACACGTGTGTCGCGTACCTAAGTACGTGTAGCAGCAGCAGCAGCAGCAAATGTCGAGCAAGTTTCTTAAGTAATGACCATCGTAGTTGAGGCAGCCCAGAGCAGTTAGTCAGTGAGTCGAACAGTCACTCACTCACTACTCTCTCGGGTTGCGTCTCTTTGCGCAGTGTCTCTATCCACATATAATTATTCCACACCTTCGATATTGTGTTTTCTTGTAATGTATGGCTAGTAGCAGGCAGGCAAGCAGAGAGTTTGCCATTAACATCACCGAGACAGCTTGATACACCGTCGAGAACTCGTGGATAACAAACAAAAAAGGAAAAAGTGTCAACCCACTGAGACCTACGCGCGTGCCGTCAAGCTAAAATAGCTTCTGGAAAAGTTCAATCGGATAAAAAGAACAGAGAAGCAGAGAATGCTTTTCGACTTGAACTCAGCCAACCGTGCGGGCTGAAAGTGTTGAATTCGGGCTTTGGTAATACGAAAAAAAATCTCGTTTGTTATTATAATCGTGTGATTGGTGGCGAAAGATTTAGCTCTTATTATTCACAGTTCTCCAGAGATCTGGGTCGATGCGTGGGCGAGAAGCAGGTCAGAGAAGGAAGACATAGAACGTATCGGAGAGAGCGCGCAAAAGGATGAACATAAATCATCGCGCGAGGCATTGGTCTTATTAAATCGTAGCGTCACGAGGCGACCGTTCTCACGAGAGCTCAACTAGGAAGTGATACCGTTCGCAGGTTCCGTACGTGGGGCAGATAAATCTTGGTTGGGCTACGGACCGCACGGAATCCTTGCGGTGAAACGAAGGAAGAGAAGTCAGGGAAAAAATGGAGCGGTATAATAAATCATACGTGCTGTATGCGTGCAGCGTTGAGAAGTAACCGCGCGCGCCTCGTTACTTCTACGGGACAAAGGGACCACTCAGGCTCTCTTAAAATGAGATAAAGGAAGTCTCGCTCGTTGGTCTTTGGTTTGCACATGTATACGAGTATAACGACGTCACAACAGACCAACAAGGATCGCGCGAAGAGGCGAAGAAGAGGCTCCGCGCGTACCGAGACTACGAAACGAGCCCGCGTCATCGAGTTGAACAGTGTTCCGTCGTCCTTGGCTCTACGCTCACTGTTCACAATCGTCGTGGAGAAGACTCAGTCGCCGATGTCGCTTCTTTTCCGTGGCCTCTCTTTTCGAGCGTGACGAATCTCACGGCGAGGACGAAAGGCACGCACGGAGAGGGATCTGCTCGCGAAGGAGCTGTTCCTCGGGAGGGAGGGGGGGGGGCGGACTGGGAGACTTTCCGCGGCACCTGTGTATATCGTGCCCCTCGTGTCAGTCGCTCCACAAACTTTCGGCTGGTGTCCGAACCACCGTGCTCCGCCGACTCCTATTCCTGGCGTAGCGCCGACGAAGAAACAAAGAGGAGAATAATGATAAAAAAAACAATCGGACATAAAGAAATAAAAAGCACGCGATATTGCCGGATATACACGGGCATAGAGCGGGTGCAGTCGCTAGTGATTCGCGCACGGCATTTAATTTAATAGCCATTACGTGCTCGAGGCCGTGCAACGGAGCGGAGACACACCAGCGATGCGTAGTTGCGCATCCGTTGTCGAGTGTACGTATACTCTCTACCTCCTCGAACGAGTTCGATGACGGGCTACCGATCCGGATTATCGTCGAATCGCCGCTGGTAATTTGATGTGACTTTACGGTGACTCAATAATTTAATCGGCGATTCGCGACATGATTTTCGAAGGAGTTTACTCGAAGAATCGGTCCTTCGAGTTGCGCTCGAAGAAGTGATTTTTAGTCTCTCGTTGATTACGCCAGTGAACGAAACGCCGTAGGTGGTCCCTGCGGGTTCGAATCGTTGTTGACTCGCAACTGGAAACGTTCCGTGAATTCTACCGTGACTGAATTATTCGAGAAAAATCAACGATTATTCGCAAGAGGCTTGCAAAAAAGCATTACATCGAGCTGTAGATACTTGGAGAAATAGTCTGACAACGTTCGACAGTGAGATAAACGTCGTAGGTGGTCGTCGTCTCGTCTATGCTTGGAACAAGCAACGATAGCGGATTGTACGCTCGCCGGTCAGACCTCACGAGTTGACAGCGTCTTCAGGCTCGTCGAAATTTCGTTGCGGATCTCGGTAGACATCCGGCTCAGAGTCACGTACCGGCATTCGAAACGCCGAACAATGACGACAGTCTCTCAGTGCAGTGTAAACAGTAATTTGTTTACGACGAATTTTTTCGCGTACCAATGAGAATGTTTGCATATTTTCCGTCGATTGCATAATATAATGGAAAAAAAACGTGCGTGCATGCGTGTGTAAGCCTTTGAGCGTTAAATTTTAATTGCGCATCGTTGAAAACGATAAAAACCAAAAAATTGCAAAGCCAACACGAGAGAGGCTTAACGTTAAGGTGCCACGCCGTAAATCTTGCGGATTTATTCTCGTTTCTTTTATTATATATCAACTCGACAATAACTGCCTCAAGTTTTTAACCGTTTTTTTACGCCGCAACGTGCTTACCCTTGGTTTACCGTGAAACACAAAAGGAATAATATAGCGCGCATCGATTTACGGCAAAAGAGTGCGAAGTTCTCGTAGATTCGAGGCGGTTGTACGTCTGCTACAGAGAGGAGAAGATATTCCCGTCCTCGCGGATGCAATGGAGCAGTGAGTAAGAGGGAAATAGTTCGGGCGAGGGTGGAACTGGTCGAGGAATCATTTACGCGGAAAAACCCACGACAAAACGATCGTTATGGAGAATAACGAGAGTAAGGAAGGCTCCTCGAGGTGCACGAGAGTGGCACAACCGACGACGCCGACGTCGCCGAGTCTTAATCTCATGGAGCAGCTGCTGCTCGCAAAAATGGAACGGCAGAGTATATCGGACGTTTACGAGGGCGAGAGACTCGCGAATAATTTGCTTGTGGCGAAGAAGACGCTCCTGCTGAGAACAGACTCGATGGATAGTCAGACCAGCGCCAGTACATTCAGTTCCGTAGTTTCCGGGGATTCCGCAGCAACGAATCTCTACTGCAAGTGCGACGATTGTCTCCTGGGAATCGTAGACAAGCATCAACAGCATCCGGCGCCTATTGGTCGTAAAAAGGTAATCGAATGCTCGATGGAAGGAAAACGATAACTTTTTTAACAGACTAACGCGATACTTTGATAAACATGTCGGGAAATTCCCCGTCGATATGCTTATGTAGAATGAAATTAAAGAATGACGAATGTTCGGATTTAGCACGGTCGATTGAGAGTATATTTTGTACGTACGGAAAGAGATTCTGCGATTAAATATTTTCAATTAATTACGCGCCGTTACGTGAACTACTTTAGGGCATTCGGAGCGACGAACTTTAAAAGTTAGGAGATTGTCGGGCTCGATACATCATAGCTCTGGAGTGCTAACCAAATAAAAAAGAGAGTTCGATCACTTGATTTATTAGCATACTTATCGGCGCATATTATTGACAGAATTTTTATTCGATGCGGATGTCTGCAGGCAATTCACTGTGTCTTTATACCACTTAAAGAACTATCAAAGATACATCTACGTTGACCCGTTTATTGGCTTTTTTTTTGTTTCTTAATTGACGTCGGGGATCGAAGGTGCTTCAGTCGTAATATACTTTACACACGATTGTACAAAAGCGTCTAGGGGACTCTTGAAATTTTTCTACCGTGAGTACGTCTCCATACCGTGAGTACGTGTCTTGAGCATCGTTTGATTAGGACGATCTTGACAAGAACGTTTTATTGGTTCTAATTTCGGGTAGAATAAAGTGTATTAATCAAAACGGAAAATCTATAGATTATTCTAAGACGACCTGTACGGCAGTACAGCTCTAAACTGATCTGTGCGGCGTGAATGGCGTAGAGAAACAAGTGATTTAATGTCGAATAAATCGTTTTCGTTCGAGGCAATTCTGTCTGGTTTCAGCAGGTATTAGATAAGTGCAGATTAAATGCATGAGATATATTCTTTATTACGTCTGTAACTCTGCACTCTCAGAATAATATAGTCGTTGACTCATTATTTCAACAAGATATCTCGACTCCAAAAACAGTTAAATTAACTTTGTGTCATACGAGGCAGTCACTGAATCAACAACTTATTACGAAATTCCATGCGTATTTTGATTAGATAGCGTTAAAAATAAAGATGCTACTTGTATGTCATATTACGAGTGTTGCGACGCAACCGTGAAAAATGTGGCTTATCGAATATTTTTAATAGAAATTTTTATATACAACACAGGAGAATGTCAAAAATCCTTACAAAATATCGCTCAATCATACGAATCGCGCAAATCAGCAGTAGAATTTATTCAATCTTTATAAATAAACTAATCTGGAGCACTCTATTCAGTTTATACATCCAACTTGATTAATATACTGCACGGAAATAAATGCAATTCTCGATATTACATATTGTTTGTAGTAATTTTTACATGAATCGTGGTCGTTATAACTGCAACTTGTACCTGAAATAACACTCGCTGTTGTAATATATAACGTTGATACTGTAGTAAAATATTTACATTAAAACTTACAAGCTAATGCAGTACTTGTGAATAAGTTCGAAGTAAATTTTACTATTTACTTAACTAGCACATACTGACAAGTTAGAATAACTCGTTAACTTGTCCCTATAACAATAATCAGTAGCGTATATCGCTATTGAAGGGTAGTAAGTTGAATCGTATATATGGGACTATACTCAGTAGTAAAATGTACTTATCGGACGAAATCGAATTTCCCATCAAGTGTAGTAAATATGTGTTTCCAATGCTTTGTGATCGCACGTAATGCGAAGCACGGGGCCGTCTCTCTCTCTCTCTCTCGTGTGTGCTGAATAAAATTCTTGATCAAATTAAATGTAATATCAATATTACATTTGATTTCAATTAAATGAGATTCCATCTCATACAACTATTGTGGCATTTAGATACATTCAATACAACGGTAGACGAATGGCGTCATCGGTAACGTCAGCGTGTTAGGTGGTTAGCTAGGTAAGTCGGACATAGGTTCAAATCCCGGTATAGGCAGGACATTTTTTTCTGTGAAAACCGCTATCCAACAATCGCTGATGACAAAATATATCTATAAAAAAAAACTAATTCCCGAGTCGGAAAAATATGTTTTTGGTTTATTTTCAATGCCACCAATAAATTTTATCGTCATTTTTTTATGCCGCACGGACGACAAACATCTATTAACCTGTGTAACAAACGAATTATGGTAAAAATTAAGAGTGTACGATAACTAGGCTTCGAATACGTAGCAATGATTTCGTGTTTATTTTACTTCTAACGTCAGTTATAGTTACAATAGTGATTTTACTACAATTACGTAGTATTTTTAACAGCAGACTCATTGTCCATATAACCTCCATTGATTGTAGTTTAAGTTACTACAATTGTTGTTTCTGATACAATTTTGTTCTTTCCGTGTGATTGATGAAATACGAAAAACTTTCATAACTCTTTGTTTTATTACAATAATTGTACCTAACCTCAATTTGATTAATAAAAGTACGTAGCAGGACGATGACTTCACACCGTTGGTTCAATATTAATTCTCATAATTACATTTTAATATTTTTATAATGACAACCAACTCATTCTTCATCATTGTACGTATCGTGCTACGTTAATAAAAGTTTGCAGAAATAATTTCTAAAATTTCACAATCGTTTGACTCGTGCTTAATGGATGTAGATATATTTAAAAAGGATATTGCGCTTTGAATTTAGACGCGCGTAATGACTTTATCATCTTTCACAGAAACCCCGGAGAAGTACGATAAAAAATCTTTCATCCGATAATATTTACCACGGTGAGAAATATTCGCATTCACTCGGCGCTTATACCTTCATTAATCTCCCATGTATCTAACTAAATTCAAGCATAATATTACGATCTCGTAACATCAGCTCTAAATAACTTCGAGAAAATAACTTGAGACATAATGATCTCATGACACAATGTCTTTACTTTTATTTTCCTTCTCTCCAATTTTTTTTATAATATGTTAAGACTATTACGAAGTGTTGGATACAAAAGAATAAATTATAAAATAAGAATGAACAAGTTTCCTTCAATATTTCATCTACAATTGTGAAAAGTATATATCAAAACACTCATTTAGTGTGAACAATCATGAATTAACACAGATTTTAACTTACCTGTACTTTTTGTTGACAACGTATGTGATCTACCTGGACAATGTATTAAATCATGATATTGAATGCTATTCTGACTCCTGTACGGAGCACTTCAAATATAAATTTCCGTTAATTGTTAATTGACTCTTGCCTTTCTGGCTTTTGACAAATGATATTCGTATAACTTGAAGGAACGATGAGACACCAAGTAAGCATGTAGATAATTTATGACAGACTCATAGGAAGTATGTAGAAAATATTAGAATCCAAAAGCTTTTTTTTTTATTCTTCAGGCTCGTTGTTTTTTTCCTTTATTTGGGTTCGATATTCTGGCGTAGTTCGATATTTTTTGCTGTTATTTTGGATTTTGGTGAATTATTTCGTAGCTTCTCACTGGATCTCATTTGTTCATTCTCTCTTTTATGTTTGCAAAAAAAGAACGTACGAAAGGAATCGGTTGTTAAATATTTTAGATATGTACGAAAATATTTTGTCGTAATTTTTTTGTTTGTTTTTTTCTTAACTTATTTTATTGAAGTTATTTAATCATGGAGACCGATATTACGACGTAAACGAGAACGGGATAGTGATCGATGCCTCACCGAAACTCTCGTTTCGCCCTCGGGGGATCCCCGAGCGGTTTAGATCGTCATGACAAGACGATCCTCCACCCAATTCAAAGCGGCAACTATTTAGCAAAACTCGAAGGCAGCCTACTGCGCAGTAGCCGAGTAAAATCGGTCTGTTCGATTCAACACTCTGTTAAATAAATTATGCAATTTTCTATTAGGACAATGGTCTCAGCGTGACCTACCAACCCAAGAGACGTAAGCATAAGTCGAGAACGTCGTCTCGCGTCAATTCGCCGTTCCCTTTCGGCGTCGGCTTTATTGCTCAATCACCGCATCAATTAGCTATCGCTCTCGTTTCTTTATAGTCGCGAAGCGACTTTACCCGTGTCGGTACTCTCATACACTTTTGCTAATACTTGCTCATACTCGTTGCCGAGTGCTCCCCACTCGGGTACAAACAGATCGCGACTTATAGGTACTTGCGTGAAAGAATGTCTTCGCAAACGAGAAACGCGCCAAATCCAGCGAATGTAATCCACCCGAAAACCGTATAAGCTTTTATATCTCTCGTGTATTAGTTTGTAGTCACAAAGTTTTATCTTCTAAAAATTATATTTAAAAAATCGCTGGCATTTGTCACTTTGTAGAGGTGAAGAAGAAATTATGGAAGATTGAATACGATGGAAATGATTTTCGAAATTCATATGCGGTCTCCCCCTCGAGCGAAACTGCATATTTCATAAATATAATCGAAAATTATAGGGGGAACGAGCCAACGGCGCAAAGAGGGGAAGGCGTCGACGGTTGAGTGCGACAGCGTGAATAATCCAATGGATCTTTCAACGGTCAATCGTAAACGGACATCGTGGGACGTTCCGTGCGGTACGCGCTCCATTGATACGGCCCTCGATCGCAATTCGCGAAACGTAATTGGTACCGTCCTGCCGCAAACGCCGTGATACCGGAGCGCACCGAGTGTGGAGGCTGCATGTGTCGTCCGATGTTGATCGGGTGATGTGTATAAAGTCGCGTAGTAGTAGCGCTCATTAAACTCGCGTCCCGGGGGGTTCGTTGCACGGAGTTACTCTCTCGCGCCTCGAGTCCTTCGTTAAGTGCGAGTCTTATGAGGGAACGCGTTCGTTATCCTTGCGGCAGTGTGCCATTAGCGGATCTCGCGAGCGCGAGTGCATCGCTCGCTGATGCTGTTGCTGTTGCTCGATGCGGTGCAGCGCATCGGAATACGAGTTGCTGCCGGTCATTCGGACGTTTTAGGTATCGCGTGCCGAATGCTGGTCGATGCAGGTGTATAGAAAAGCCACAACCACAACGCTTCGGTGCCGCTGCTGCGACTTCTCGAACGTTGGGCCTGTTTCTGCCCCCGGGCATCCACCGAGCACGTGGCTAGCGTGTCAGCTTCTCATTATTGCCGGTTGATTACCGTCTCGTACGCTAACGACGAGCGCGCCAAGAATTACCGTAGTCATGCTATGCCCCACAATCTTCCATCATCAAGGAACGAGGTGGTTCAATCGACTTCCACGAAATATCAAAGATTAACATTAATTCGACGCGCCCTTTTCGAGATGAAAAAAGAATGGTACCGGGGAGGCAAAGTATTATTAAGTATTTCATTTTAATAGTTTAGCTATCATACATTTTTGGAAATACTTCAACGCTGTATTTAGTTAATTTTTGTGGACGATTGAACAGCGGTGAAGATATTAATTCGATCGAGAGGAGATTATAGGTACGTTTCTCGACTTTTAACGTTTAACGAGATGATTACACCGAATTTATTTACACCAAAGTCCCACTGTACTTAAAATTCCGTTTAAGGTGATGTGGTACACGCTTCTGTCGTTCTCTCTTACTCCTTCACGATTGCCATTGGTGGTATCTCACTCGCGCTCATGGCGGCTCAGTCAGTGTACAGCGTCACCTTAACTTATGATATCTCAGAAAATAATGGATGAAATGCTCTGAAATTTTTATAAATTTCATGTTAAATCAATCTCAATGACTAGTGTTGCTCAACTATTCCCTCAAGGTAACGCTTCATCTAGAATTGATGTATTTGAAGAGGGAGAAAAATGACAAGTACCACGGCTTCAATTCTCTCTGCCATTTCTACCTTCGTCAGCGCTCGTTCCGAGCACTACTAAGCTCATCCCGGCGTCTCACGATTTTTATATCCACCTCCCACTATAATCATCCAAGTTTCTCCCACTGTCACTCCACCAACACTATTAACAGAGGTCATTCGGCGCGCGCAACTTGACCAACGAAGCGCGGCGCTACTCGTGATATTTAAAAGACACTCACGTACACAATACATCGGATCCTTATCACGAATCGACGGATTGCGCCGATAAGACTCGTGCCGTACGTGAAGTTATGCCAGGCGTTCGTGTAACCGTAAAACGAAGTTACTTAACTTACGGGTAACGTAAGAAGTATAAGGAATGCGAGGACGTTAAACGAGTCGTACTACACGCGTGTGTGTGTGTATATATATATATATATACATATATACACATCAGAGCTGTATACAGAGTGTAAACGACAATATCGTACGGCATGAACGTACACGGTTACATCTATTTATGTACTGCTTGCTCCCACAATTCTTGTTCGAGCCACTCGACGGCATGTGCTGCACGTCGGAAAAGACCATTTGTTTCGTAAATTGCAGCAACGAGATCACAGCAAGATTAAAAGAAAACGACGGTCGTCCCGGTATGTTTTACAGCTGAAAATGGTTGTATCGGGTACGCAACGGTTGTAATAATCGTCGAGTGTTATTAGCCGCGTGTTTAAAAGGACATGTACGTTAGAGAGTCTCAGACATCGAGGCATTAAATCGTTCTAATGGTTGTACGTCTTCATTAAAACGCGATTGAGTCGCGACAGACCCATCAACGCTTCGCCCCGATATCTCTCTCTCTCTCTCTCTCTCTCTCTCTCTCTCTCTCTCTCTCTCTCTCTCTTTCTGTTTCTCTCTGAGAGTGACTCGATACGGTTGCTGCGAATGCAATAATATAATCGCTCGATGGAGGACATCGGACTACGAGCTCCAGCAGCAGTCTCTGATCTCCTCGCTTCTCGGCATAACGCACGATTCGTACAGCGACACTTTTCGAAAGTGCTATATTCGCTTATCCGGTCAAAGAGAACGGTAAATCCACACCGCGTATTTCCTTTTTTCAGCCGTTATTATACGACTATGCGATATACACTAAGGTGAACAATACCAAACAACGATATTTCGATGGAAATCGTAATTTGAAATAAATTGTGTCTTATGGTTTAAAGCGACGATCGCACAATTAAAAAATTATTTTACGAATCTTCGTATGCAAAAATAATTACCATTCTTGATCTTTGTCATAACTAACGTTAAAAATCGTGGGAAAAATGAAGATAAAATCGTCAACTTGTACGAATTATTGGTGTAGATAGTAAAAATTGGTTTAAAAAATTCTTAAAAAATATTCAGATCTTTGCAGTACCGAAAACTTGGACGCGATGAAAGACAAAAAAAAATGTACAAAATCCCAGAAGATTTGCCTTAAGCAAAATAGAGATTTGAAAAAATATTATTTGGCCCACGCATTCTCTCAGAATCGTGCAAAAAATATATAAATTAATTAAATTTGTTGTGGGCTGATCAAAGCACCTCAAGACTTCAGGTAATAAACTTTTTAATTATTTGTTTTAAGGCTGTTTACGACTCATGATTATCATCGATGTTTACCGGACTCGGGGACTCGCTTCAAGCATTAAATTGATGCATTGACGAATTACCGATAGACCGGCAACCACCGAGACATCCACCTTGTATTTCCACCACTTACAAACGGTGTTTTGCGTTCTCCAACGTATTTTCGAGATCCTACATTCGCGCAGAGACCAAGTCACTCCTATGTTATAGCTGCGAAGCTTCGGCTTGCATACGTTACAGTCACATCGCGTACGTTCTCCGCGCGTCACGTTTCCCTGTATAAGTAAGTCTCTCGTTGCTTCGCGATGTGCGGGTGTAAAACGAGTTCGCGGGAGCGACTAATAACGTATGTATATACTTACGTTAATTAGACGGCGGTGGCCCGATGACGCATTTACATCGTGCGACGTTCGGGTGACGGTGTCGGTAAGGCCCCGATGTGTGCGTAAACGCCTTGCCAAGTCGTATACGATCCTCGAAATCCCCCGCGATTCTCCTCAACCTCCTCCTTTTTCTTTTTCTTCTTCTTCTTCTTCTTCTTCTTCTTCTTCTTCTGTCTGAGTTACACACGTCGACTGCACGATATTTCGAAGGGTAATACTGTAATCTCCGAGCAATTCAGTTCGAGTTGGCGCGTCTCGGGTAATCTCTTCGATGAGCTTCTTCCGCGTCGACTTAATCTCGCGACGTCTCGTCTGAAATTTCTATATTGCGTCGAGTAGTCGATCGTCGATAGACAGAGAAAGCGCCTGAACTGAAGTAAACTGGAGGCGAGATTCGTTTTGCACGCGTCAACGATTATCAAGAGCGGAGAAGTCGCTTTGAGGAACAAATATTACAATCGGCATTGTGTCTCTCGCGAGTGTGTCGCACATATATTTCCAGTCAAGGAGGATGGTCCCTGGTATTTCAAGCGACGATCTATATTCGTGCGATTGTGCAGTCTCTCGTCGCATATTGTAACGCCTATAGGTGAATAATATTAAGTGTAAGGGGGCATCGAGAGTATACGCTTACGCAATCGACGTGCCAGTCTCGATCCTCGTGACGATAAATAACGACTGTGCGTATAAACCGTCGTGGCGCGTTAATATCTCGACACGCTCGTTCAAGTGGAAATAAACATATAAATATGTGAATCGCAGGTGCGAGAAGGAAGTCAGAAGAGCAACGGTAGCACCTTTGAGAGAAGTAGGAAGTTCGGAGCAAGTTTGAGGCCTTAACGGAGCGTACGAGCAGAGGTATCTTCGGTCTACTTACGCACGGGTTTTACACCCGCCCCGGAAAACAAACTTAGTGATTCATCGGATGCATCGAATACATCGGATATGCGGAAAGTCGGCGTAACATTTTTGTCAATTTGTTATACGAACAGCGCTATTGATACGCACCACACACTTTCTCGAAGAAAGAAAAACACTTGAGCGTAAAACATAAAGCAAACGTGATTTAGCACTGTTTTTACGGTGTTTAACGGTGTGCAATAAGCTGTCGGGGTGGGGAAAGGACCGATTGACGAAGGCAAAGTCTTTTCAACAAGAGAAAAAGATAGCGGTAGCTCAAACTCGCCGACCCAGAGGTGGATAATATACGTCACGTGACGATATCGTCATGGTCGAGAAATATTGGGGGAGATAAGAGAGGCCCCGATGACCATTAGACGGCACAATCGTCACTGTTAACTGGAACATCGAACGACAAAACAATGTGGCTCATCGGTGAGACAAAAGTAAATATAAAAATTGACTCAGAGGACTGACGATAAATCGTATCTACCGGCTCTGTGGCAGGTGTGACGCGGCGCAAGAAAATTAGACTCGAGGAAAGTCCTTTCAAGGAGCGCATTCGCGCCCGTTTCGCCAACGTATGCACCAAGTGTACGGATGTCACGGAGAGAAAGAGAGTGAGAACGACTTGGATATTCTTATTTACGTAACGGGTGTATCGGTGAGCTCGGGGTAACCCATTGAAGGCTCTGGAGGGAGCGGTTCGCCGGTATAAAATTCGCGTGTGAGCATTTCTCCGTGTGCGAGAGTATCCGTCTCGTTGGAGAACTCCGTCGCTGCGCAACGTTGTGAATAAAAAGTGGCACACGACGTGTCCGCTTTCCAGCGTCGTCGGCAAACGAAGAGGAGCCGCGAAATCGAAGCAAGGAGGGCACTCCAGGCGTAACAGGCTCAAGGCGCGCTGCCGCTACCAAGATTCGAACACTCAGTCAAGCCACCCGGTTTACTCGCGTGGCTGGGGCAAATAAACCGACACGGAGAATGCAGTCGGACGCGCGAGTGCCGAATCGGAGTGGGTTTTAATTCGGCGGAGCTCACGGCGGGAAGGAACCTTGAAGAGCACGTGGAAAGCGGGCTACGTTACCCGGTCAAGGACAAACGAACCACCGAGGATTATCCAATTGAGCCGTGAGGTCGCTAAGTGTGAAACGTTTCTCTGTGTCACGTCGGATAACAGCTACAACAAAAATTAGTCAGAACGTGCGAGTCAAGAAAACCCAAGATGCAGGAATCTTGCGAGAGAATGATACCCAAGATCGTTTGTACGAAAGCGAATTTTAGCGACAGCGGTTGCTATCACGAGGAAGAAATTTCCTGTGAGAAGAAACTGCTTTCGAGACAACGAAGAATCGGCAGACCGAGAATGAGAAGAAATTCGCGAAAACTCTCTCTAACGCAGGAACGTCAGTCGTCGTCATCGTCCCGCAGTCCATCGCCCTCGCCGATCTCTCAGACTCGTCTCAATTCGGAGAATTCATCGACGACCGATTGTCACTCGCGATCTAACAACGAACAAACGAACGGCAAATTCGAAGAGCGTAATGGCGATTTCAATACGAATATTCGCAGTGATCGCGCGATTTCCGGTTATGGCGAGTATCTTCAACTCCTCGAGGTACCGCAATCGAGTTTCTCGCCATTTCTCGAATGGGGCGAACCGAGCGGTGATGATCTCAGCTCCGAGTGGGAATCCGATCATTCCGATTGTCGTACTGTTTCCACCGATAACGTAGATCAGAGCGTTTTGAAGGTATCGATAAAATCACATTTTGTAGCTAAATTTTCTCACTCCCATCCTCGTCCAATGTTGTAACATGTTTGCAAATTTCTGTGATAAATCATTATTCGTAATAATGGTGATTCTTATATATATCTTTTATTTTTCTAATCACAGAGCTCTGGATGGCGAAAACTCAGGAATATCGTACAGTGGACGCCGTTCTTTCAGACTTACAAAAAACAACGATATCCATGGGTGAGTAATGCTCTGCTCGGAAGCCTTGGAATCGTTTTTATGACAAAAGTTTTGCAAACTGCCACTCGAACGAACTACAAGCAAGTTCTTTTAGTATGAGATTGTACAATGAAGATATTATTTTCTGCGATAAATTCGCCAATTAAGACAATGTTGTACGTGTCGCTTCTCTCTCTCTCTCTCTCTCTTAGATCGTCATACGTCCGAGAGAGATAGCAGAATTTTCCTATCGCCTGTTTCTCCGCCACAATTAATCAGTCGGATAAAAGATAAGAACGGTGAGTCGTAGAATTGTAAAGCACGGTTCACCGTGTTCTAATTTTTTTATCCGAAAGATCAATCGTTGCGGCGAAATAGACGATAGAAAAATTCTGCCATCTCTCTCGCACGTGCGGTGATACAAGAGAGATCCATGAAATCTAGCGCATCGTCGTCAATTGGTAATTTTTTTCCTAAGATTTTGACGACAATTTTCGTATTGATAATATTTTTGTGTACGTTGCCAGGATAAAAATTGCCAAGTTTTTATCTATCGTTATGCATTCTTATTAATTTTGACTTAATTTTTGAGCAACAGGTTCAATTGGCCGGTCATCAAGGAAACTTTCGTGCGGGACCGACGCCAGGCACGATTTTGAAGAAGTTGTGTCCTCAGGAGGAGGCTTGCTTCAAGTTGTTGATGCGCGATATCCTGAGACCATACGTGCCAGAGTTCAAAGGCGTTCTCGACGTGCGGGAATCCGAAGATAATCACCAAGACACCGAGGGCACCGGAGTCAAAGAAGTCGAAGAGAACGCGCACAAGGGTACGATCGTTGCCTCGTATCTCCAACTTCAGGATCTTCTCGGGGACTTCGAACAGCCCTGCGTAATGGACTGTAAAGTCGGAGTCCGAACGTACCTAGAGTCTGAATTAGCAAAAGCCAAGGAGAGACCCAAGGTGAGCCAATGACAAAATGATACAGCGTTTACTTGACTCCTGAGCTATCGATAAGATCACCATTTCGTTGTACATATTCGAGTATCAGAATTAGAAGTCCTTGTAGATCATACGATAAGTAGTGTGAATCCTTTAAATTTCAACTTCTGCGGTTATGTTTAAACTGCTTTGATCTTACGTGTTCCAACTCATAGCGAAATTTTGTTGTTGCTGTGGTTAATCGATAGAACGATACGGGAACATAGTCGTTGCGGACAGTCGGGAAATGTTTTTATTTCCCGACTGTCCGCCGACCAAAAATTTAGGAGTCCCGCGTTTCACGTTGATCAAACGATCTCAGCTCAACTTTTCATCTCTGATGTTTGTCATTTCTCTGCAGCTCCGAAAGGACATGTACGAAAAGATGATTCAAGTGGATCCATCGGCGCCGAACACGGAAGAGCGTCGAGTCCAGGGTGTCACAAAGCCACGTTACATGGTTTGGCGGGAAACGATATCGAGTACGGCGACGTTGGGTTTTCGCGTTGAAGGTATAAAGCTCGGTCACGGTGGTTCGTCCAAAGACTTCAAGACCACGCGAACGCGAGAACAGGTGGGTCGATTATTGCCCAGGGCTTCCCAATCGCCTACAGATTGGATAATTTACTATTATTTACTTATAATGATACGTGTTGCGTGTATTTTACGTATTTGGCCATGTGTGTGTACACAGGTTACCGATGCCCTGAAGCGTTTCGTGGAGAATTATCCGCACACTGTTCCCAAGTATCTGCAACGTCTGAAGGCGATTCGGGCGACCCTCAAGGCCTCACCGTTCTTCGTCTCTCACGAGGTCGTCGGTTCGAGTCTCCTGTTCGTTCACGACGCCAAAAATGCAGGTGTCTGGATGATAGATTTTGCCAAGACACTGCCGCTGCCGGCGCATCTACCCAACATACAACACGACGCCGAGTGGCAAGTCGGCAATCACGAGGACGGCTATCTCATAGGCGTCAACAATCTAATCGACATATTCCAGGACATACGAAACTCCGAGACGTAAATTGTCGGTTGGAGTCTCGTTTGTTGAAGCGAGAACAACGCGAGAAGGTCGTAGAGACGACGAGAGTTTCACGCTCGACGAGTCAATCCGCAGACTGTACGTAAACTCGTGTAGTTCGATAAATCCGCTAACCTCGGCGTTCCGCGACGCCTTGTCTCTCCCTAGCGAGGGACGAAAGAGCCCCGGTGAGGGTCGAGAGTGAACTCTTGCCCGCAGGGGACTTCCCACCTTTCAACGATCACTCTTCTTCCGCGTAATAATCGGACTCGGCTCAACGAGCGCGAGACAGAGCGAGAGTACGTAAACTCGTTAGTTCGATAGATGTCGCGGTTATGATATTCATTGCCATGCCGACGCAACGTTTACTACCGGTGAGACTCGAGTTGGCCTTCGAGAATAATAATATATAATAATATGTGTACTCTACGTCGATCGTCGACGAAGCCACGGCCTCCGTCCTCCGGGAAGATCCGCCACGGACGGTGAGAAAACGAAAGTAAAGAAAAATTAAACCTACAGACCAAAGACGCGGCAGCCAATGACTGCCTAGGAAAAAAGCAAAACATAAACTAGCCGTTAGAAAAACAAATTGTAGATCACCGCGCTTAGACTCTTCGTAGTATTTTTAAGACAATTAATTTAATGATCTACTTATACGTAAGACTTTATTTATATCTTTGAAGTAACATTGCGGTTTCGTCTTTGCATTTCTGCGTGTGAGTGTCTCTGTTTGTTCGTGAGCGTGTGGTGTAGACGGAACCGTATTTTGTATTCAAAACGTACCACACTTTTGTAAATATAAGTCGATACTTATCGTACGTCAAACGAATTTTTTCTGTCTTGTATATTTAAACTTCGAACGCTTGTTTCCTTCCGCATTTTCCACATTGTCGCCCGAACCAATTTCACTTAATTTAAACGACTTTGCACTGTCCTCGCCGCGTTCTCCGCGGAATTCGTTAGCTCTCGCGCTCAACGAAACCACGAATCCGCGACAGGAATGGAAAATAAGTTAGCTAGAGGAGAATAACCACGACGAGTACAGCGAGAGTTAAAGGGAAGGGATAAAAAATTTTCTAGTTTCATCATTGAGTCCCGTAGGGGCTGTTTCGGGGCGTTTGTGTCTGGAGGGTCGTCTGTTGTTGCTGCTGCTGCTGCTGTTGCTGTTGTTGCTGCTGCTGCTGCTGCTGCTGCTGCTGCTGAGCGATGCTCGCCTGCGTCGAAGCTATCGTCGTCGGTGCGATGACCCTGGCGTACACGGCTGCTCCGGTGGTCTTCAGGCCAGCCGGCGTTGGAATTACTTTCAGACCGTGCAATGTTTTAATATTCAATAGTTGACTCGGCAGAATTATCGGCTGCTGTTGACCCCCTTGCTGTTGCGGTGATTGTTGCTTTCCCAAAACTACATTGCCGCTCTGGCTTATACCAACACCGACACCTTTGTTTCCGCTCGAAAGGACGATCGGCTTGCCGGCCAATTGAGCCGTCACCATACGCACTGTCTGAGCGCCCTGTGTCTGCTGCTGATGCGATGTCACGATTATCTTAGACTGGCCCGGTTGAGACTGAGCTTGAGAAACCACCTGCAAAGAAAATTCAAACCAGAGTTAAACAATATTTCCAAATTATCGGCAATGGTCGCAAATGATGAAAATCACACGAATAAAAGACAATTCATATTACTATTCTGTCGAAATAATTAAATTATTAAAATAATTTTAAATAATGAATTCAATTAAATTATTAAATTATTGCATTACAATATTTTGATAGAACGTTTGGTTTAAGATTTATTTGTATTTTGAAACAAGTCTAAAGTATTCCCTTAGAATGTAAATTTGAATGGTTCATTCTAGTAGTGCGCCTTTCTAGCAACGGAATATTCCCCGGCTTCTGCAAAGACGCTGTGCATACCTGGTACTGTGTTTGAATAACTTGTTTACCCTGCCGATTCAACTGATTAGCGTGAGTGGTAGTGGTCGCGAGTTTCAGTCCCTTTTGGGCGAGCAAACTTTCCACGGATATGAGTTGTCCACCACCCGCGCTCGTCAACACCTTCGCCAATATTTTCTGTTGTTGCTGCTGTTGCTGATGCGGCGATTGCTGTATTTGTACGGCTATAGGCTTTCCACCGATCTGCGCGATTATTCGTTGCATTCCCGTTGACTGCAGTTGCTGCTGCTGCTGCTGCTGTTGCTGTTGTTGCTGCTGCTGCTGAGGCTGCTGAGTAGTCACGATACGCTGCTGCATATGTTGTTGCGGATGTTGCTGTTGCTAACATAAGAAAATAAACATGAATATCTTATCTTTTGATCTTTATCGCTTCACCGCAATCGCATATCGCGCTATCTGACTCGCACTCACGGTGAGTCCGTCGGTAAAGTACATCACCTTGAAACGATGTGCAACGTGTCGTCCGTTTTTATCAGATCGTCATAGATGCGAGAGAGACAGTAGAATTGTCCCATCGCGAATTTGTCAGCCACGATTCATCTTCCGGATAAAAGTGAAAAATGATAAACTGCGTTTCACGACTCTATAATTCATCGTTCTCGGCTTTCATTCGAAAGATTAATCGTGGCTGATAAATTCGCGATGGGAAAATTCTGCTATCTGTCTCACACGTATGGTTATCTGAGAAAAACAAACGCCACACAGCATACCACCTTAAGTTTGGTTGAATATGTTCACGACTGGTATTTCTGATTCACTGCATAATAGATTGAAAAAAAAAAATGTTTTTGTGAAATAAAAATTATACAATAAAGTTTTTCGAATTATATCGAGTACGAAAGTTGTTCTTACTTTGAGCTGTTGTTGCTGAACTTGCGTTGTACCACCGGACGGTGACGATTGCTTGATGAATATCGTCTGACCCTGCAGACCGTGACCGGTGAGCAAAGACTTTATCTGCCCGGAGCTGACCAATTTTATTTGTGAAGCAAGTAGCGTCTTCCCAGGCAGCGCGTGCTGTTGATGTTGCTTCAGATTCGCAGTCTGCAGTATACTTTTCCCCGGCTGATTCGTCACTATAGTCTGTTGCTGTTGATTCTGCATCTTCGCGGTTGGAAATATCGTAGCGACATTTGTCTGAGCATTGCCGGCGTTCGATGCGGTAGTCGCTGGAACGGTCTGAGTCGAGTGGAGTACCGAATGTCCGGATAATCGAATAGTCTGGAGGCCAGCTGACGTTGAAACTTGAATTTGATGATGAGGAAAATGCTGCTGATTCGATTGTAATAAACTTTGAGCGGCGTTCGTTTTGACAACGGTCACCGGTTTACCACCGATATGCGAGGTCGTGATTTTCTTTATTTGCTGGTGCTGTAAATGCTGTTGTTGTTGCAAATGCTGTTGCTGTTGCTGTTGTTGCTGCTGCTGCTGCTGTTGTTGTAAATGTAATTGCTGCTGTTGTTGTAAATGTAATTGCTGCTGTTGATGCTGAAGCTGCAAATGCTGTTGTTGTGGTTGGGTTTGCGGCATAGGCGGACCCGGTGAATTAACAATTTGAGGCTGTTTCGTTTCCATTGGCGTTACCACAGGTTCGCGGACCTGTTCGACAACCGGCGAAGGAAGAGGAGTTGCAACGGCAACAGGTGTTGACGTAGATACCGTCGTTGTAGGCGCAGCAACGACTGGAACTGTCGTTATCATCGACGTAACCGGGGCAACTATCGGCGTAACTGAATCCAACGACTCCGTAGACACGGACTGGTCCACGACGATTTTTTCCTCCAGGGGTTTACGCGTCTCTTTTCTACCAAAAGAAAGATTCGTTAGACTGCGAATATAATACTAACGCGCACAATGTTAAAAATTGTGAATTTAAACAATTATTTTATACAATATTATACCGGTAAGCGAATTTATACTTAAAAAACGTATCCGCCGTGTCCGCAAAACTCCAACTATCGTTTATCGAAGTTACAACTTACCTCGTTGAGGCAATTTGAGCCGGCGCGGTAATTTTCCTCTCTTTCTTCGGCGTCGATTCCTTAGACGCATTAGGCGATTGTTGTTCCTTGCTGCCGTTGACAAGCTTCGGCGATGGTTGCGTCGCCTTATTTCTCGACGAGCCACCTGTGCTCTTCTTGTTCTTCGCCACTCCCTGCATTTGCTGGTGATACATTTCTGCAGGATAAACTTGAGTGAGTAATCGACTGCGTGCTAAAAATCCAAGTCTTTCACAGTTATCCGCTCGGAAGTACACACCGAATTCGGATTCAGAGCGTGCGCGGTGAAGGTAGAGCCACTCTTTACGCCGAGGATAATATCGTACGCAAGGATCTGCCTCGTAATGCAAACGGTCCAGAGCTCCGGATACCACGGAGTGAAGGTAGCCTTCCTTCTCGTGATTGCCTCCTTCGCCTCCCTTTTCACCGCTGCTCTTTTCCTGACCCGGCTGAATGAGACCATAGTCCCTTATGTACTGAGAATCCTTGAGCAGCTGGCAAATATCACTGCGAGTGCCCTCGCCGTTTGGCAACCGTGCCGTGGCGTCCCTCACGAGAGCTAGTATCGTTACGAAATTCGGTCGTTCGGCTACTAACAGAGAATGGCCACGGGCTTTGGCCAGTCCGGACCCTGTCGCAAAATCGACTTGATAAATAAATTAATCGTTCGTTGCTCGAATTAATACTTTTCCTTTTACGCAATAAAATACATTGTTAGAATCTTACCAACGTTATGCTGATAAATTCCTTTTACAGGACCGACGACAGACGCGTAACCGTGCATTCTATACGTAAACGCCTTGTGCGGCGCTGCATAACGCATTCGTTCCTGACGTCTGAATTCCTCGCGCTCGTCGATCGTCGACGGTCGCACCTTCCATTCCGTGGGCCACAGGGCTCGAGGCGGCTCAGATTCTGTCATGCAATCTATCGATCTGCCATCCGGACCCATTAGATCTATCGTAGGACTTACGCTCCTCGCACTACCGCAAATGCTGCTCGTTGCACTTCCATTGCTGTTTCCGTTGCCCGATTGAGGCAACACGGAGTGAGATTTCACGGGAACGAGAGCCGTTGCTACGACAGTTGGTGTTGTAGACCGCACACGGGGTGGGCCTAGAGAATCCCTTTGAAAAACGAAGAAAAAAACACGATTAAGCAAATCCTCAAGTGTCACTAATCAGCGATCGATATTCTCGAATGAAAAACTATTCAAATTACGACATAAAAAATATATATTAACAATTTGTGAAAGTGGAATCAAGATTGAACTTCGCTTGTTGAACGATAATTTGAATGGATTTTCAATCGAGTTGTCCCAGCCGTCCTGATTATTGTATCGCAAAGCAAAATAACCAAATCCAACCGATGAAGAAGAAACCGCGAGCAGAGTATCGTGAGCCGCGAGTCCGAATCCCTGCCAGCACCGATCCACGCGTATACTCCACGACCTTTGTTCTCCAGGTAGGGAACAAATTCATATTCAAAATGCTGCTGCTGTTCGAGATCTTGGATGTAGGTAAGCTCGCCGGCAAGAAAACCGAGCGCTCGAGGAACGAGCACCGGCCACGAAGATGCCAGGGGATACCAATCGTTCAACGGAGAGATGGGATTCCCTTGCCACTGAGTCACCGCGTCCTTCATCTCCGGTGTGCTCATGCGGTACTCGCCTTTCGAGATAAAGGCGTCACGCAACAATGAAAAGAAACACGAATGTGTCTCCTGCATCAATTCTCCACCTCCGTTCATCGTCATGTCGTCGACTTCGTCTATCGAAACCTCCTTCTCAGGCATTGTCATGACACCATCGTCCTCGCATCTGCGTTATATTCAACAATAACAGCGATTATTACGTGCATCGATATATCGTAATGATTCCAACAGGTGGCGAAAAGTAGAAAACACAGTGAAGAATAATAAGTAGAAGTTTACGCACTTGACTTCCTCCAGGATATCTATACCGTCGTCAAGTTGAATGGGAATTTGCATCATGTCAATATTTTCCAAGTCGAGTTCCTTCTTCTCGTCGATGTCTTCTTCCTCCTCGGACTCCACTCGCGAGTCTTCCATAGAAGGAATATATTCGGACTTGACGTTCACCTCGTAATCCATCTCCTCGATTTCTTTCTTTATCTCCGGAAGCGGTATCGGCACTGGTCGATTAATGACCTTTTGAGCGATCGGACTCCTGAATGATACAAGACGAAAGTGAGTAATTTGCAGATAGTCGCGAGTTAAACTTTTCTACTTACATTTTCTTCTTTGGCGACTGATGTATCTCATAAGAATCGACGGGCTCTGCTTTGATCGGAGAAAAATGCGCGAATCGGTGGTCGACTTCCGACACTTTTATGTGTCTGGTTTCGTCGGTCGTGTGCAAATAGTCGCAATTGTCGATCTCGGACTTGATGAGACTCGGGGGAATCGGTTTCGGAATGACCGGAGGGCAAAGCAGCGGCGGTTCGACCTTTATACGCTTCTTCACTGGTGTAATTCGCAACGGAGTGCCAAGCGATAATTTATGCTTCTGGCCGATCTGCGCTCTTTGCGTTAAATCGGCTAGAGCGATACCCTGCGTGTTCAGCTCAGGGTGCACCTAAAAATCGAATCATTCGTTGGTTTATCAAAAAATGTTATTTATAACACGCAAATTAAATATTATGAATATTTCATTCATTTGCCATTATTAAAATAGATTTAAGGAGGGTGGAGCGTAATTATTTCAGTGTGAATAGACAATCTGATGTAGATCAATTGTTAGGTTGGAAGTATGCGAAATTTAAAATAGATTCATCGTTTGGATGCCGGGATATTGACTGCACAATTTGAGTTATTTAGTGTTGCTGTTATAGAAAGGTCATTCGCGTTACGGCGTAAAAATGGAAGCTGCAAAAATTTAGGGAAAGATATTCGTTCAAAAAACATATCAATGGCAAGAAGGTATTATCAGGAAACGTACATTCAAATTTTAAAGCAATTTAAAGTCTAGGTATTGAGCTAGCGCGTGTTAAATGGATCTTCCAGCTAGACACGCTCGCGCCTTTGGGATTTTCTCCCGCAAACCTAGCGCTTTACCCTCCTTAATAAGATCCTAATTTCCAACGTACGTCTCTGCGGGCTCGGCGCTTCTTGTGCGCAATCAGCATCGCGCGATACGTCTCCTCTGTCTGTTCGGGAACAAGAAACGAGGGATTTGGCGTATATTCTGCTCGTTGGAGCGTCGAGAAGACAGGCCGAATCGCTTCGTCCTCTTGACTCAACGGCATTCCTCGCATCGTAGTCGGCTGGAGTCCAGCCGCGTTTCGCCGCTTCTTCTTTTGCTTTCCACCGGTCGTTTGAAGTTGAGGATAATTTTCCTCATTTTCGGACGTCGTGTCCGCGGCAAGCCTCGCATTCGCTCCGAGTTCCGTTCTCAGAGCGTTCAATTCTTCCATGTAACGCATCTGAGTCTTTTCTTCGACTGCGTATGTGAATAAATATGAAAAATATGAAAAATATATAAATAAATATAAATAAAGATGAATATTTGTTAGAATGCAATTAATCCACTTACCCAACGCTGGTTTTGGCTTTCGCCAGTGAAGTTTCGACAGAGTGCGTTGTGTCGGATGACTGAAACCTTGTTTATACGCATTGAGCAACAAGCTCTCGCGCGATTTCAGTAACTGACAGGCAAGCTCGTACGATCGCTTACGTTCCTCAAAGAGCAATCGTCTCTGTTGAGCTTTTCGCACCAAGCTCCGCATCCGCCTGATATCCGGTCTGTAGTGTCCTGCGGAGAGGTGATTGCGAAACGAATCGAGGGTTGCAACACCAAACCTACGACGATGCGAGTTAGTACGAGACGATCTTGGCGAGGCTTTGTCCAGAAGAAATATTCGTCCTACCTTTGATTCTCTCTTTGAAAAAGCATTCTCAGAGTCTCACCGAACTCAGCCTGGACGTTACAATCGTTAGGAAACCTCGGAAGGAACTGAGCAAGCGATTCTTTCTGCTCCTCGGACAGACACTCTTGCCAAATTCCTGGATACTCCAGAAACTCGTGAAATATTTCGGAATGTTCGCAGAGATCCTGTGGCAATTTCACACGGCGTCCGGCAGCAATGCAAGTTTCCCATCTCTGCGCAATATCATTATTTACAAATTTACTCTATTAAATATCTAATCGTGACATATTAAATTCTATTATGAGGTTTCTATTAGTAAGTTCCTCGATGCGACTCGGAGCAAATTAAGATTCACTTACAACAGTATTTGTATTCCCGCTTGTCACCCCGGGTCGCGAGTTCTCATTATCGTCCTCGTCGTCTTCGCCGGAACTCTGACTCTCGGAACCGCTGCTGCCTCGATCTTCTCCGCTTTCAGAGTTTGTGCTACTACCGCTCGTACTGCTGCTACTGCTGTCGCTCCTTGACCTATGCAAGGACTCTTCGTCTTCCTCCTCCTCCAGGGCCGAGTCGCCGCCTGCCGAGCACTCGTCCACCTGCAATTTCGACGGAGGTGAAAACATTTTTTTTTACAAGTAATTTTGCAAACAAAGACTTTGGCAGAAGGTGAAGCACACATGACACACGCTATATGACCGTCACTTTACCTTTTCAGGGGATGTTATTGAAAAGTTACAATGGAAAAATCGTCGAGGTATCGCGATAGGAAGCAGGAACGGGACATCGTGGGTAGACAAATGACGGAGTAACTAAAATTGAAAACCAACCTCCATTCTGGCTGATAGATTTATCTCAACGTCGTGCCCTTGCCGCCCAGTTTCCTCGTTCGTAGAATTTCGTCTGGGGGTGCGAAAGCTCGCCGATGATAGTCGGTCGCGCGAGACAGTCGCGAGTGAGACGCGAGACCACGCTTTACTCGTCACAGCTTCGAATTCTCTTTTCTGATTATTGATCGTATTATTAGGTAATCTCGCTGTTGGATGATCGACCTGTCACAGCCACAATACTCCTACTCCACTGAGAAATTTTCGTCATGGCGTGCGGTGTGAATCGCAGCGGACGAACCACGGTGTTTGTGTATGAAAATCTGCAGCGCGTGAAGGGAACGTAAGAATAGCTCGGCGTATTCGATTTCGAACTCGCGACTATTCACATCCGTGAACTTAGCTACGACGATTGGTAATTGAGTTCTTGACGATGAGAGGGCGTAACGATAATAGTCCAAGATGAGGAAGAAAAATCATTTCATCAATGAACATTTTTGCGGAAATGCGTTTACCGATGATGCTACCGTACCGATGAAAATCTGCCACGTGCATTATTATAGAATAAACCAATCATCGAGTCCGCTATACAACGTATCATCGTCGTTGTTTGCCAGCGCCAAAATATTTTTCTCTCATCGTACGTTCCGCTCGCGTGCGATAGCTATACGAAATTTTTTTTTAAGCGATCAGGTGTCAGGTGGAAGATGGGAAGGATGAGGGGTCAACTCGAAGGCCGATCTTCGAGTTGCCTAAGAAAATATCGGATATTCTTTATCATCGTTATTACAATATTTTGCGTGCAAGTGTATCTCGCGTACAAGTTCTCCACGTTTGAAAACGAGGGACGAAAACCTACTAGACCGTCATCGGGAGAGGTGAGATTCCAGTTAACCTTTTTCACTCCTGTCACCTTGTCGGTTCTCGGCGTGTTGACGATCTCTAGTGTGACAGCTATGTCGAATGATAAAATCATCATTTTCATGAATAAATTTTGTTATCGATGTACAGGGTGGCTCCTCGCAACCCGAAGAAGGCGAGGGCCTGCCAAAGGGTTCCAGACAATTAAAACTTCCACCTGACAAACGATCGAATCCCGACAAGGCTCCGCAGCCTCAACTCAATCGCACAGCTAGATTAAAACTAGATAGAAAATCACTGAACTTCACGCCGATTTGCGATGTATCCGGAAGAGAGGCAGTGAGCGCAGTGATGAGAGCTCATAGTCAAACGTGCAAGCAGCGCATTGTTAATGTAACCTGCCTTAGTCAGCTGGGCTTGCTGTATCCTCATAAGCTACATTCTTTGTGCGCGCACTCTATAGGATTTAAAAATTTGCCATATAGTTTGGGATGCTACAAGGATGACAAGACTCTTAGAATACTCTCTGGTTATTACGCTATTTACAAGGAAAATAATTCGCCGGAGCAATGCGCTTTCATGTGTCTGCAGTCTGGGTATCCCTACGCAGGCATCGAATACTCGTTAGTACTGCACTATTTTGATTGATTTATATATCTTTTTAAAAGAATTAACGATCGATGATATTACAGATACGAATGTTTCTGTGGAATGGACGAACCTTCACCAGTGAAGAGACTTCCAGATTCCAGCTGCAATATGAAATGCCCCGGTGATCCTAAACAATCCTGCGGCGGATACTTGACTATCAATGTTTTCTCAACAGGAATTCAAAGTAACTAATTTATTACATCATTTGGTATTGATTGTTTGTTTTTGCAAAGAACTAGCTCAAAGAATTTGTACAACAAATAAATTGTTGTAATTTACGTTATTTGAAATGTAAGTTACGTTAAACAATTAATTGAATAATTAAAGTAATTCATTAGTTTGATTAGTTTAATAATTTCCTCTTGGTTATCGTTTTAATAATTTTTTTTATGATTAAGGTGTATTTTAAAGCTCAAGGGATTACATATAAGATTTAATATAAATTGAACTTGTCCGATCTATCGTATTCGTTCGTTCCATCAGCGAATACTCAATACTTAACAATTTTCAGAATTCAAAGCTCAAGAGGCAAGAAATTCTAGCGTAAAAACCGGAATGGAGCGACCGGTTAGAATCGCGTTTCTTTTAACGGTAAACGGAAGAGCGAGTAGACAGGTGAAGCGTCTTATCAACGTGCTCTATCATCCTTCGCATCTTTACTACATTCACGTGGACGCGGTAACTATTGCTAGAACCTCGAACGATGAGCTAATTTCGAATATTCGGGCATGAGAGGAATGAAATGAATCTGGGTCTTGGAATTGGGGTTGCAGAGGCAGGATTATCTATATCGGGAGATGTTGGATGTGGAGAGAACGTGCCGAGCGAACAATATCAAAGTGGCAAAAGGCGTCGGTTTGCGGCACGCGAGCATCTGGGGCGGTGCCAGCTTGCTCACTACTCTACTCAGCTCGGCTCAACAGATGCTCCAGCATCCGCATAAATGGGACTTTCTCGTAAATTTATCGGAATCGGATTTTCCCATCAAAAGCAATGAACATCTCATCAATTTTCTCACGTGGAACAGAGGTCTGAATTTCGTAAAGTCACACGGTCGAGAATTTCAGCGTTTTATATCGAAACAAGGACTGGACAAGACTTTTGTAGAATGCGAAGCTCGAATGTGGCGAGTAGGGGATAGAAAACTACCGAAAGGTACGAATTCTCGGCATCAATGATATTATTACTCTTTTATTTTTTTATCGGCAAAAATGATTTCTTATACTTTTGTATAATGAGACGAGTCGTCTTACATCTGATAAGAAACAATAATTTTCATTATATTAAAAAAATAATAAACTCGCGAATAAGTTTTTTAAATAGAGAAAAGTAATAATAAATGTAATTATACTTGGCAGGTATTCAAATCGACGGTGGAAGCGATTGGGTCGCACTGAGCCGAGACTTCGTCGAGTACGTCGCTGACCCAAACCCAGATCCGCTGGTCGCCGGTCTGCTGAAAATATTTCAATACACATTGTTGCCCGCCGAATCGTTCTTCCACACTGTCCTTCGAAATTCGCGTTTCTGCGATACCTACGTGGACAATAATTTGCACGTGACGAATTGGAAAAGAAAATTGGGATGCAAGTGTCAGTACAAAGCCGTCGTGGACTGGTGCGGCTGCAGCCCGAATGACTTCAAGCTCCAGGATTTCCCAAGAATTCGCTATACAGCTGAGAAAAATTTATTCTTCGCGAGAAAATTCGAGCCGAGCATAGATCAGAGAATAATCGATAAAGTCGAGGAGTGGCTTTATCCGAACAAGAGTAATAGGTCCACGACCAAGGGTCACGATATGTATTGGCAGAGCCTTTACCATCACGCGGACCTGAGTCCTCTCGCTGACGATGCACTGCTCACGATATCGCATTCTCTCGCAAGACTTTTGTTCTCGAGTTTCAAAGTGGACCCACTCTCGGTTAAACTCTTGGAGACGATAGCGTATTTCCGTGAGAACAGGTTCAACGCGATTCTTGTGACAGCAGAGTCGCATGGTACTACCAAGACGCAGGAATCGTCGACTTTAAAAAACGAGAATGTCGAGCGACTCGAAGCTATGGTCAAGGTGAGAAGGAACTTTTCGGTCAGTGGATTGTGGGTCGGGAGAATACGGAGCCTCGCCGTTGGTACGGATTACGATCAAAAGGAACAGACGTTCAGAAATTTAATCGGTGGAATTGGACCCCTCGCCAGTCCGGTTCTCTCGTACGAGTTTGATGTCTCGCTCGTCACGCCAAGAAACATATCCGTTTTGTGGATCGATCCCCGTGGCCGTCTTGCTGACGTCAGTCACTTGCAGCTTGAGGAATTGACGTTGGTAACTATCAATGAATTTGAATTGTTTCAAATGTACGAACTCCGCTAAAAATCCCTTCGGGCGTTTCATGTCTTTTTAGTCTTTCGAGCGTTTCAGGACGTCAAACGAACCTCAAGTTCTTGTGAGAAACTCAAATATTTTAAACGAAAATTCAATAAATGTTTATAAATTATTGGTGATGAATCTATTCTCGATAATAATCTTTATCTAAAATCAATCCTGTTCGGAGTTCTAGGTGTTATTATCATTATGCAAATCCTCTGAATAAATTAGGTGATGCTGTTTCTTTTTTTTTAGATGGGATCGATAAAGCCGCAACTCAGTGAACCATTGCTCATCGGTACCTGGCGAGCGTTGCTCGTAGCCGATACCGTACTGGTAGCGAAGCTAAAATTTCTAGTAACACCGCTGACTTACTGGAAAAATAAGAGAATCACATCTCGCAAAGCGAGGGAGATTCACAACGGTCCATCCGGACCATATCATATACCCGAAGAGCTTAATGACAAATGGACTTTCATATTGAAGTCGCTAAAGTCAATGTCCGGCAAAGAAAGCTCGACGACGAGTAATAAAGTCGAAGAGCGTGTAGGCGTAGAGTTGGATCGATGGACGGACACCCACGTATACGAGTATTACGAGATTGTCGACAACTGCTGCGTCACCGATGTATCATCGATTCGCAATACGAAACTGCGTAAATGCTCCCAAACTGACTGGAGCTCCCTGAGCCCCGATCCAAAGGCTGATATCCGTAATCTATGTCAAAACTATTAATTATTTACCAATTACGTGCCATTCCTCACAATCGGAGAAAAAAAAAAAAACTCCACGCGCGCCTTTGTACAAATCATCCTCCTAGATATTTTTATATCGAACAAAAGAAGAAGAAAAAAATATGCCTGTATATATACCTCAACGTATTTGTATTTGTAAATATATACCGCGTGATCTACCTTTTCCGAAATTGAGTTTGGATCGACGAATTTTATTCTCCCAACGAGATAAAAATCAAATTTCCCGCTGTCAGGTGGTTCACCGAGTTCCCTGTTCTAGGAAATTTTGCGAACGCAATGTTACCAACAAAATCCGAGTGAAGAGTCTTTGGAATTTCATCCGCTTTGACTTCTAGGAAGTTTGTCGCAAGATGTCGGGGAATGTTTTGCGTGATGAGCCGCTGCTATGCTTTTGCACGAAATGACTTGCTTGTCGTGGCGAGAGTTTTCGAAATTTCGGCCTAAACAAAATCTTCGAGTATTGTGAAGGGTTGACACTTTATACAACGCGGTTGTATACCCCCGTGCACACAGAATATCGCGATACATCAATCGGAGTAGAATTCCATAGAACAGTGGGAAGAGAGTGTGTACCAATAGACCAGGGTCAGAGGCAAGAGATACCAATCGGTGGTCCCCGATCAAAACAAGTCACTTTACTGGCTTGATCGACAGTCGAGTATCGTGATTCTTTATCCAACTGAATAATTTCATTGGGATGGGAGCAAAATCGAGCACCGTCGCTCAGTCAGCGGGTGGCAATGGCCAGTCCTCGGCTGGTTCCAACGAAACTACAATGCAAGGTTTCTCGATTTTGCGTTCACTGCCAGGAGGAGTTGGAATGCTGCAGCATCAGCAGAGCAGCCAGTCGCAATCATCCCGATTACCAGGAGACAGCAGACAGCGTGCTCGTTCCCTGAGCTCCGTGCCTGATGTTTCCTCCGGAGAGCAGAGTAGTCTTGCCAATTCTGTAGGAGTTAACGTCGGGCAAGCTCTAGGTCTGGTAAACCTCGACTCTGACGACGGAGACGATGACACCGGTAGAGTCTATGCCGCTCACAGCTTGCCTTCTCATATCTGGTCCCTCAACGGTGAGTTATATGTCTGCTGTATAGACTCTCCGATCAAAGAAATTATACAAAAATTCTAGCCGTGTCATTTGAAAACAATGTAAAAGTTCAATCGAAAGCATTTCATTTAAAAAGACTTGAAATTTTTACTATCCCTCGCCATTGTGACATCAATCAGCTTAAAGATATTTCTTGTCCTTTTTTTATTCAATTGACAAAGAAACTGAGTCATCTGTACATTTTTTTTTCTCTGTTAAAAGCCATTCGTGGCTCCTTGAGAAGTTCTCGACAAACGTCGATAAAGTTGTTATATCCAATAACTTTTCATTGCAATCGTCGTTTTTTTTTATTATTTAAAAAAATTTCCTTTTTCTTCAATGGGGCCTCGGGGTAGCTAATCGTTTCTCAGGAACGTGGTCATGAAGAGGCTAACCTAGCACTTCCTGAGACAGATGAAGTGAGGTTACGAGGTTATGTGCGTATGTCATTCACTGGGTCGAAAGGAATAACGAGGGACACTCGACACTGCGTTTGTTTTGGCGCGTGTTGCCGGGGTGGTTGGCCTGGTAACCGTGTACAATCGATGTGGGCTTTCAAGGGCCGTAGTTAACGTTAAATAGTGCATAAAAAAAAAGAGTAAGCCAGTTGATTGGGATAACAAGGAATCGTAGAGTGGAAAATTGGCGACAGGGCCACCCCCCCGAGATAACGGAGGGTGGGATGGGTTAGACTAGGTTAGGCTGGGTTTACTATGGGAATAATAGTGAGCTCGTGCCTGAACGAATCGGAGACCGAGGTTGTACCTACGCACCACGTTAGACGTGTCATCTACGGTATTTAAACATAAAATGACAGCAAGTTCGCTCCGATCAACGGGGCTGAGCTTACGTTGAAGGCTTTATAAGTATGTATCGCTTGTGTTTCAAGGTCTAAAATGTCCCGTGTGCTCCAAATTCATCCTACCGGATGACATCGAGTGTCACTTGGTTATGTGCCTGACGAAGCCTCGTCTCAGCTACAATGGTGAGTCTTGTCGTCGCGCCGCTGCAACTAGGTAACAGAGACGTTAAGACAAAACTTTCTGTGCCGCAGAGGATGTTTTAGCGGATGAAAAAGGGGAATGCGTCATTTGTCTCGAGGAGTTGCAACCCGGTGATGTGATCGCTCGCTTGCCTTGTCTCTGCATATATCACAAAAAGTATGTATCTCCGTCGTGTAAGTCAGCAAATTTTTGTCATTTACAAGAAACCGTAGTCACAACGCATTCTTTTCTTTTTTTTTTTTTCACAGCTGCATCGATAAGTGGTTTCAGGTAAATCGCAGCTGTCCCGAACATCCCGGTGACTGATTTACACAGTGCGGATAAATTGCAAGAATCAATGTGAAACAAATTGCTGGCCCGCGTGACACGAGTCGAGAATCTACGTGAATCAGAACGGTGGCGATCGGATGGGCGATGGCGCGTGTTATGAAAGAGAAACAAAAAACACATAAAAAAAAAATAAAGAAAACTAGTCAAGGTGGCCACTAGTCTGCGATGGTTGGTTCGTACGCGTGATGATCGTTCGACCAGCCGAAAACTCGATCGAATTCAACATAGCGAGGGACAGACATCTACTTCAATCCTTAAAACTCTACGACTAAGGGAGGGACTTATTAATTAAAAGAGAAAGATTTTTTAAAAATCGGAAAGAACAAAAAACAAACAAAAAAAATAATGAAAATCACGTCGCTATAAAATTTGAGCGATAAAAATGCTATTATCTATACGTATCTATAATTACTCTATTACCGCTATATCGCTTACTATCGATTGTACCATATTTATAAATTTTACTTAGTTTTACATCTTGAAGTCGATTTAGCAGTTAAGCAAAAGAAAAAAAAATGATTGTCACCGTTATTGTTAGTATATATATATATTTTTTTTTTTTCTCGTTTTTTCTTCATTGGAGAAAGGGAATATATACAGTGGCCGAAGCTTAGTCGGATGGACCTGCTCAGCGCGCGGGAAAGCTCTACCTTAGATAAGTTAGTTATACGTTTTAATGATTTTACAACCAAGACGATGTATTGTTTTTGTTGTCTGTTGGGGGACGAGTGCTAGAAAGGATATTTTTGATACTTTCATAAATGGGAGAGCCAGGATGCACAAGAGAATCGATCAAAGGACTTGTCGTAATGCTGTTGACGCTGTAGTAATAACAATAAAGGTTCTAATTTAACCTTCTTCATTGACATCACTGGAACAAAACAACAAAAAATTACCAAGTTTTCATCTTGCGTCTCGAAAAAAAAAAAAAAAAAAAAAATGCTCCATCCATGGTTCGTTGATAAGATACCAGATTGCTATACTATAATCGAGCCGCCAAATTATTCGTTTATTCTTGTGTACTCTCGCACAATTACGAGGGAAGGTGTCACGAGACTGGTGTCACCGACTCAAGGTCACCTTAGATCAACGAACCAATCCGGTTTGTGTTTGTGACGACCTTTTATGTAACTATATATGTATGCGACGTCGTACGCCTGCCACACCTTTAGCACATATTCGCTCGATATACAAAACGTGTTGGGTCATTGAATAATATGATTGCACGATATTGTGTCAAAGAATTCTGTCATCGAGTGAGAATAGCCGTCGATGATTGAAGAAGAAAAAACAATCATTTGAGGCCTCTGCTAAAGATAAGTGCGCGTGTGTACGGCACGTCATGTACCAGCGCATTTCGTTATCCGTAAGAGCAAAGGAGGAACATAGATAAGCAAGTCGTTTGGGAAATTTTTGATCGCCATCTACCGGTTGAACGGACAAGACAGGGATAAGCGAAAGAAAGTCGCTAGCGAGTATAAAATAATATATATCGACGTGTGTCGATCTTGCCGTAACGAATGTTGCGGTGCCTCTCGTTCTTAGCAGCCTATGACGAGCGCACACACGGGTTTCGATTACGGGATAGCGAAACGAAGCAGTATTCGAAGGGGTCAGCAGGGTTGCCCGGAGGCCGGCGATTGCGCGGCGTTTCTCAGACGTAAAGAGGGAGCAGGGAGCATCGCCTTGATGGTGGAGGCTTTAAAACTTTGGAGGTTATAACCGCAGAGCGCACTGCAAGGTACTGCACATCGTAACGAGTGTGAGACGTGTCGACGTCGCGGTGATTGATCTAAGCGGGTTATCGAGCTTACGAGTGTGGAATCGTGCAAATTGAAACGATCGGTATCGAGTGTCGGCCGTACGCTACGTATTATGGGATTTTTCGAGTGGTAATCAGAGAAAGAGTCCGAGTACTCGGAATATTTTCAACGTCGATAATGTCGGCTACAAGTATAATCAGGGTAATGCGGAAAAGTAGGATGGCCGATCTGGCCGTTTGACGAATAGTTGGAGAGTTTCGTGGTGGAGGCTGTTGATTAGGCACCTTATCAGAAGGATTAACATGGTTAAGGAAAAACCGAATTCCACCCGTATCTACGATTCGGAGGGCTACAGGCGCAGGGCCGCCTGTATCTGCGTCAGGAACGACCTCGAGGATGAGGTAGGCCAACAGAGGGCACTTTGACGATGTAACATATATTTTTGCCGGTTTATTATCACCGCTGCAATAATTATCACGATGACTATACACCTTTGCGTACTCCTTCCCAGCTCCTCCCGACCTTATTACCACTCCGTACGATCACCGAGCGTCCAACGCGAACAACCGCGTGTCCGATCTGTTTTGTGCACATTTCAACTTACGTTCCTGTTCCTACCTTTTAGTCACTAGCATTCATATATCCGTTGGCTCTGCGTACGTAGGTACTCTTGGTAACATCCAGCAGAAGACCCGACAGCTGGATCGTGCCTGGTGGCGGGGTCGAGCCTGACGAAGAACCAGCCGTGACCGCTCTCAGGGAGGTTAGAGAGGAAGCCGGTGTTCTCGGGCATCTGGGACGCTGCTTGGGTGTATTCGAGGTTGTTACGACGTGTTCCTGTAGTTTGTTGTGCTCAACTTGGTATCCGAAGTATTTTTTCTTTTTTTTTTTTATTGTATTTTTGTCTTCAACCGTCACAGCAGAATGTCGAGCACAAGCACAGGACTCAGGTGTGGGTGATGCGAGTTACCGAGGAAATGCCAGAGTGGGAAGATTCGCGCGCCATCGGTCGCAAGAGAAAGTGGTTCTCTATCGCGGAGGCTCTGATACAGCTGGCTCAGCACAAACCTGTCCAACGCTCGTATCTGCATAGCCTTTGCAGCACCGATCCAAGATGCGACAGTCCCAACAGCCCTACCTCTCTTCATTCGTCTCACGCCACTCCGGCTTCTATTCAAGTAACGAACAACACTGGTAGCAATCCTCATCCGAACAAGAACAGCTAATGCCGAGTACCGATCGATCGAGTTGCAAGAATCTTCGTCAATCACGCGCCTCTAACCGTTGATCCTTGTTCTTTTCGTTTTTTTCCTTCTTTTTTCGTTCTTCTTCGTTTATCGGTCCCGCGTCGGAGTCACTGGTATTTCACAATAATCACTACCACTGTATTTTATACATTAAACGATATTGATTAATTATATTCCTGTCGAACCAATTTTCAATTATTTACTTATTCGTATTATAATAATAGAACACTAATAAACAAAAATAATAATAAAAAACTGGTGTGTGAAGTCACAGTCCAGGAATTACCTCGGAATAATTCTACAGATAGAAAGATTATCCGTACAAATAAAAAGAAATTTATATACAATGTTTGTTAATTATTTCATGCGCAAACGTGCGCCTTGGATGGTGTATAAAGGAGGAAAGGAAAAAGGGAACATTGGGTGACATGATTTTTTATTGGATTCTAACTTCATACACCTGTTTGTTCTTACGACAAATATCTGAGAACCAGCAGTGTTCAACGATTCTGTTCATTTAGCTCAGGGGTCTCCAAACTTTCCAGCCTTAGGGCCATACTGATTACTCCAGTAAGTTCCGAGGGCCAAAACCATATTATCATTGTTGCCGGTGGTAAAAAGTGAAATAGTCCAAAATCTGTCCGCGGGCCGAATGTGGCCCTCGGGCCGTAGTTTGGAGACCCCTGATTTAGCTGGATGTAGAAGTTTGAAGTATACTTCAGATTTGCTCTCGACATTGAGCTATTTAATTCAGATGGCAAGCAAAAATATCTTAGCTGGATATTTATGTTTGTGTTTTGCCAGTTTAGCGGTTGATATAAATAAGATATAGATGGTAACAAACAAATATCCTCCAAGTGAACAATGGATGAGAATTTGACAGCATAGGTTGGCACAATAGTCAAATGACCGTCTATGCGTGCTCTAATAAATAAAATATAAATAAAAAAGACTATATCACTTTGTTGTGATCATGCACGAGGCCAGTATAATTAATGTTTCATGATATCCAGTATAAATTCGATTTTCGCCACGTCGTATTTAGCAATGACAAAAAGGTTGTCATTTGACTAGCATAACCCGCTGGAGCCTCCTTAATCGAAACCTTTCCCAAACCATTCGCCTTTCCGACATTATTCATGTACGTTCACTGCTACTTCATCTGCAGTATCGATAGACAAGTCCAGTATCCTTGTACAATCGATCTATCTTTAGTTTCATTTCTGAGTTCTCAACATAATTTGGGCTGTTACTTTCGGTAAACAAACACAATCCCGGCATTCGGCAGGCATCCGGGTTTGTATTTGTCATTAAAACGAAAAGACCTTATTTTTAATAAGTAACAACAATAAGCCACCAGCGAATTCTTTTTCTTCGAATTCAATTTTTTTCGTTTTTATGTATTTTGCTGTTTTTACGTATGCTCGACGTTATTCGTGGGGCTGACTCAGATCGTCGTCTCGAAGACGCTATTTCGTAAAACGCCTCGATAGCGAATGTGGATCTTATACTCGTTATGGTTGGAGTAACTCATAGCTTATAATTCATTTAATATCGAGTGCTATTGAACAATGAGGCATATACCGGCTGTGCCTACGTGCCAAACCGTTCAAAACAAATATAGTCGAACCTGGATCAGCGGGAGTTCAAGAGGCCGGACATTTTTTCTCGTTTATACAAGTTTTTCACATAACCAGTTGCCTGCTAATTGCTAGGTCCGACTGCAGCTGCAATACATAGACGCACTGATGCACATACATTCGCAAAGTTTAGCGAATAATTGATTTCGCTGTAAACGTAACAGCGTAAAAGCGTAAAATTAATAGCGGATACTTAAAACCCTGCACGAAGTGCTCCGATTGGTTAAGATTATCTTACGCGTATGCCTGCGTACGCAAGTTACGCGGCATGGGGATTGAGGAACCCTGACTCTCTGACACTATTCATGGGGTTGACTCGAGTCGTCGTCTCGACGACGCTATTTTCTTAAACAACTCGAGAGCGCATCCGGGTCTTATCCTTGTTTTGGTTGGATAGCATAAAGATACACGAATGCGAAACGAGAGTAAAGCTTATTTAGCCGGAAGTATAAGTATGAACTATACTTTAGCCGCCATTTAAAAATGACTCAATTACTCTAAAGACCTTATATTATAAAGACCTTATTTTTATTAAGTAACAATAATATGCCAGCAGCAAGTTTGTCTTACTTATCGTCTGACAATTTTCTTGTTTTTTTTTAAATACATTTTCCTGTTTTTACGTATGCTTGACGCTATTAGTACATTCATTCATCGGGCTGACTCGAGTCGTTGCCTCGACGACGCTATTTGGTAAACCTCGAAAGCGCATGCGGGTATCATCCTCGTTTTGGTTGGATGAAGATAACCCGAATGCCAAGCGGGAGTCGGGAGTAAAGCGCCATCTGACGTAATAAGTGTTTCCCGCAAACTTTTCTAACCGTTCTAACATCAAAGAATATGGATGTACACTTGTACTGCATGCTGGCTGTTACGGTAAACAACAAGAGGCTGTCGCCAACCAAGTTTCACCGCGAAAGAACGTAGTGAGTATACTTAGCTTTGGGCAATGCATCAGTCGATAAATAATAACCCGAGTTTGTGTCATGAAGTTTAATTCGGTTGAGCTACGATCCCTCGAATGATGGATAGAATCATCGTTGAATTCCATGTAGGTTATGAGCACTTGGTTTTACATTTTATATTGTTCTTTTATATAAACGGAAAGCAGATGCCCAGCGTGAAAGATGAATCAGAAGGCGAGGGCGAGGAAATGTCGCACGACAGCAACGACAGTAATCAAAGCTCCGCGTCGTGCGACAGCAGTGCGGAGCACAGTGACAGCGATGACTCCTCGGAGATGGATGAGGATGAGTGCGAAAGACGAAGAACCGAGTGCATGGAGAATCTAGTTGATCTCGAGAGACAATTTTCACTTCTCAAAGAACAGTATGTACTATTTTGTTTTTACGCAAAGCACTTTCTTTTTACAGGTTTAATTCGTATATCGAATACCGATAAGAATCGAATAGAAGTATAAGGTTCGACGGACTAACAGTGTCAGAAACTAGCGATATTTCTTGGTACGAATTCGTGGACGATGAAACTGATATTAAAATATTTCAGACTATATCGAGAGCGAATAACTCAAGTGGACACAAAACTTGGCGAAGTGAGAGTCGGTAAATCCGAAGAGTACCTCATACCTCTGGAAAGACTCAAAGAGAATATGAAAACAAAGACTGAAGTGGCCGGAATTCTGAAGCATTTGAGGCTGCAAAATATTCAAAATAAATTCCTGGCGGAGGAACAAGCGGCTCTACAGAATTTCAACAGTGAAAAGGGACTCGTTTATGACGGTATTCACAGTGATCTTCAAGAGAAGATTCGTAGACTCGAAGAAGATCGCAATAACGTTGATATTCACGCGGATCTGTGGCTGTGCTCGAGCGGACGACGACGACGAAGTCATACGGAAAGGAGACGTGCCGTTACCGTTGCTGGACCATATATCGTGTACATGCTAAACGACGCCGACATTCTAGAAGACTGGGCATTGATTAAAAAGAGTTTGAGTAGTCGTAAAGCTGAGATTCTTTAATATTGAGCCAGGACTAATGCAGATCACTGTTGAAAGTAATAATTTAACGGCAAGATGTGCTTCCAACCGTCGTGTTAAGACGTAAGTCACGTCACGTTAATCGAATTATCAACAATTTCTTCTCAAATCGAAATTTTCGACTTCTCGCAATTGTTGAACACGTGAATTGAAATGTATCTATAAGTTGTAATATAAATAATAGTTAAGAATATTTCATATTTTTGAATAAAGAGTGCTTCGACGACGCGATTCGAAGGTACTTTGAAAGCGGTATTTGTACTTTTAATATTTACACTTGGCTATCGCCATCTGTCGATGTCATGCGAAAAATAGAATTTCCGTAGTCTGTAGACTGATAACAAATCATAACATTTATCCGTCGACTTTCAGGTCCGGGGATAAACGGGTTTTTCGTGTCATCGGTAATTCACCATCGGAGGTTAAGGTGATGTGCTTTATCGACTGAACCTTCCCGACGAGTGCGAGTGAGATAGTGTCATTGCCGATTACAGTCGTGCGCAAAATGCCGACAGAAATTTGTAGCACATAACGCTGCTCTTTCTCGGTCGGTAGCAAAATAGCTTAATGCAAATTTCTTCGTCACGTTTGATCTTTCGGATAAAAGAGTATAACGGTTAACTGTGTATCACAATTCTATAGTTTACCGTTATCTTTTATCCGAAAGATTGATCATTGCGGCGAAATACACGATTTAAAAAATTCTCTTATCTCTCTTGCACGTACGGTGATCTGAGAGGGACGACGTTGTCTCAGGGTGAGGCTCGATATCGACGATAAACTTTTAACACATTTTTCTCAAACCCAGGTTTTCGTAGGGACGTGTGAAGAGTGTGACTCACTGAGTGAATGTGACACGTGGTGCGCTCTAGAAATCCGACATTTATCAGAAAATCTGAGTCCGAGCAAATTGTGTTAGAAATTTTTAAGTCCCTCGTACATTTGGGGGTTCCATGGGTCATAGATCACGTGACTCGAGCCTCCCCTTAAGATATTAAATTGTTCGATGCGTTACCGTTAAAGTAAAATTACCATCGAATAGTTAACTACGACTAACGGGAGAGTACAGTTGATAGTTGAGTAAAAAAAGATACATTTGTTTGTTAAAAAAAGAATATACTTTTATAGGATGTAAATAAGAAGAGAATTTGTCTTAGGAAACGTAATTAATAAACTAAAGACTCGCAGTATCTCCAAGCGTTTGTTCATCAAATTATTGCTTTTAACTAATCGCACCAAAAGTGATATTTTTCTCTTTAGTTCTTATGATAATTATTTATCGAACACCCCGATGAGAATCTGTGCGTTCAGCACAGTCGTTGGTCATCATATAATTTGCATAATTCAGAATAAATTCTCTTTAAAGCGCATTGTGTGTAAAGAAAAAGTAATAACAACGCATGCTCGACGATTACTTTTAAACGTAATTTTTTTATTTAGGCTATGTACAACACATACGTACAATACGCGACCCTCGTTTAGAGCTATAGTAGCATGCGCTCGTTCAGAATGCGATAAACCACTGTTCTCACCGTTAACATTTTGCAATTCGTCGCTGTTTTGCCCGAGCGATGTACATTTCCGTGTCTCATTTTGTATTAATTCCCATGTTTTCCTAGAGTATTTGTTCGGGCACGAGGAACAGTCTCTCGCACGCGTTTAATACAAGTGTTGAATGCGTGTGATATGTTACAAACTTTTTTTTATTTCTTCTTTTAGGAACATTACGCGTGGGTATTATACGCGAGCGATGTTAAACGTCGCGGCAAAACTGCGTAAAAGAATGCTATCCAACCCTCGTTCACCGTAGTAATCTTTACACTATTCGCCATCTTCTCGGATCAACTCTCTCTCTCTCTCTCTTTCTCTCTTTACCACTTTGACTCTCGATTCGAATCGATATAATGATTAGACAGTTATCGAAAAATGACACCGATATAGACAATTGCCGCCTGAACAAACTTTCTGATTTCGTGGCTGACGAAAACCAGAGTGAAGTACCAAATGAAGTTTCTCTCGACGAAAGTTTTTCTTTTTACGTTTTTTTTTTTTTTTTAATAACTTACAATCACCGAAGCGTGCTCGTCTGCAAAAACGATTTTTCTTTTCACGTAGCAAGAATAAATAGACTTATACATAAAAACGATAATTCAACTCTGGTTCTCGTCAGTAAATTTGAGATGCAAGACTCGTGCACCCTGTAACTCACTGGCATTCGATTTACTTTGCATGTTTTTATCTCAATTCTCGCCAACCGTAGCACAAAAGTGAATGTTTAATATTTATTAAGGGTATGTCTTACACTTTAAAAGGACATTGAAAAATCGCGTACGCTAGAATATATTCGCTTACTACAACGCACGTCACCTTCACCTCTATGTACAGGTTACACCTCTCCTCGTAGTTCTCTTCGACCCTTTTAAATCATCTTCTTTTATTTTTATTTTAAACTAATTGCCTCGTATCGTTGTTGAGAAACTAACGAAAGAGCTTTCGACATATCGTGTGTTTCTTCATTTCGTTGCTCTTGTATCCCGAATAAAAAGTTTTCAAATGACTAAGATAAATAAATAATTAATGTAAATCATTGATACAGAGAATAATTGTTACAACAAACCAGACGATAAATATTCATTTTTAATTCATTGTAAAAACATCGAAAGCTTTTTCTTCGAGATTATGGAGCAATTTTGCTCACCGCCGTTGTTCTCGACACTTAATTATACTCGATTAATGAAAGTATCATCTTCTTACAATATATATTTGTGTGTGTGTGTGTGTGTGTGTGTGTGTGTGTGTGTGTGTGTGTGTGTGTGTGTGTGTGTGTGTGTGTGTGTGTGTGTGTGTGTGTGTGTGTGTGTGTTTGTGTGCTCTCGTAACGGAGTTTGCGTGTCACTTGCATGGATTCTTTATGTATACTTTCTTGGACATGTAGACGCGTCTACTCAATAATCTTAATTATAATGACAAACGATGCAATTCGTTATTTGATAAAAATAGCCAATCTCAATGAGAGGTCGATGAATACAAAATAAACTAATTGGGACTAGATTGAAACGATCATTACCGACGTCCAATCTTTGCGCTCGGTCACGTTGACTCTGTTCGTACTATCAACATCGGTTTTTTTGTTTAAATCTGTTTTTTTTTTCTTTTTTCGTATGAGATTATCGGATATTTTAGTTTGCATACAATCCGGATAATCTCACAAGTTGGATAGTATCGATAGGGTGGCATTGCGTACTAGTGTCTCGTTACGAATCCATCGTTACGAATCGTTCAATGTCATCCAGAGCCCCGGACCAAGTCTAAAATTATGTTTGATATTGAAGCATCGGTGCAGCTAAGTTGGGATGATGAGCCGTGTTCATCCTCAATGCCGAGATGCTCTTGTTGTACCATTCGTCTTCGGCGGACATACCTAAAACCAAAAATAAATACGTAAATTTTCACTTAATTTTGTGATACTTGTACGGTATCGCAATATGGTTGGGGTATTGTTGTCACCTCGGATGTGATACAGTGCAAAGCGCTAACCCTGCTGTTCTGTGTTCTGCTTCAGTACACACTTGTATTGTTCGGATCATACTGACTCAACGTAATATAATCAATGAAAAGCTCCGCTATACGAATCATCAAAATTAATTTATTATACATTTATAATTATCGAGTAAGTCGCATGAATATATATTAATAAATACTAGTGGATACGTTGCATTCCATGTCGAGTGAGATATCCTAGTTTTGAATTAGTTTTGATGAAAGATATAGATCTGTCGGATGTACTTTTATTTATTTATTTATTTATTTATTTACTTGTTAACGAGAAAAACGGGATAGATAGAAAATATCACAGGACACAAATAATTTATTATAAACTTTTATAAAAAAACAAGGTTGCAAATTTGAAATTTGCACATTGCTTAATCGTGATTCTTGCCCGGATTCTCCTCTATGGGTAATGGTTATCTCAATTCTGGCTTTCTCATAGAGCAAATAGTATTAATATTTTCGATAGAATGGAAAATTTAGTAAAATTGAAAATTTCATTAAGTTTAAACCCGTTAATCAATTCTCTCCAAATTCAGGACGAAATATCCTCGTTCCTTAGCCAATTCGTATGCCAAGTTTCAGTTTGATTGTTCAGTTTGATGGTTCAATAAAATCTGAACGACTGAATCGATTTATACCGAATACAATACCGAACAACCGTGTACCATGCCTATTCATGTAGAAAGTCTCAACTCGACAGCTAAAAATTTACGAGAGTGGATAAACTTTTTTTGAAAAACGACCACAAGTTTCAGGATTATCAAGTAACCCGTTCTCGAGATATATCCATTGAAATTTTACAAGCTCATCGGACACACACACAAACGGACATCTTTTTTAAATATAATTTTTCGACGTTTTTGGGACTTTTTAAGTATTCTTAAATCAAAATCTCGAGAAAGTTTTTTTTAACGAAAACATCTTTGTCTCACAAAGCAAAAGAGGAAACGCACAAATAAAAAAAAAGCTATGCACGAGTGTTACGTTCTGGATTTTATAATTCACAAAAGAAAACGCAACTATGGATAATTTATATTAATTTCTGTTTTAAGTCAGAATGTGCTGTCTATCGGAGCACGGTCTGATGGTTATGGGAAGTTTAATATTGATTTTTATACTGAAACATCGCACCAACAAGAGATTTATTCGAACCGATTCGAAACAACGAATATACAAATCACTTTGCGAACTGTTTAAGTTAATTATGTAAGCAAAATAATGTATTTGTACGTGATCGACGCACGGAGTAGAACTAATTTTAAACTATGAAAAAAGGTAGCGAGTGATTATCTGCTGACCTAAGTTAAGGTACGTACCCAGCAGCGATAAGCACTACTGGGTCGTACAAGAAGAGATAAAGGTACGCGTGGTTGAAGCCAAAATCTTACAATTAATTTGCAACAATTTAATGCACAAAAATTCATAATGAATCCGGACGTAACAATGATTATAGTCGACGAGATCGTGAGTATAGAAATGATAGAAATTGTTTAAATATACATAAGTAAATAATAATAATATCACAGTACGCTTAACGTCACAATTGATCTTGAGGATTTTAGTCAAGAATATCGAGAAATAATTTCAGATTATTTGAAATATTCTAATCGAAGATAAATACGAAATGTCTTCATGTCTTTAATGTCTTTAAAGATATTTATTTTCAGATGAGGTATACGATTTAAAAATTTGAAACAAGTAGACGATATTCTAGGCAATCAGAATTATTCTTTACAATGATACTTTGGCATTTGGCACATTCTGAAAATGAGGTAGCTCGCATTTGACGTGAAATACCTCGTGTATCGTCCACATTAAGATAACAGCAGGGTTTAAGGCTCTGGACCAAACTCCAAAAGGTTGATAACCGCTAGTATATCTTAAGAATTATTATTCCCTAATGGAAGAAGCAGGAGGATATCAAAAGTTGGTAAAAGGGATCTCCAACGAGCCACGAAGCGAAGTTAATCGAACAATCAAGTATCGGATTAAAAGGTTAAATCGTTATATATGGATTCGTGAACTTTGCGATAAGATTGTTGAAGCGCGATAGCGAGAGCATCAAACCGATTGGATAGGCAATTCGCGAATAGTCTAGATTCGATTTAAAAGCGACATGCCATCTCGTGCCGGAAATGATGTAAGACGGCGCCCGGGAGGAAATGGGGCGTCTTCGAGTGAGTGAACGTCACGGAGTTTCTCTCTCACGGACTCGCGTAATTTCCTGTCGTTCTTTTATAAGGTTACAAAGCAACAGTAGGTCAGTTCCATTGCCGAAGGATACGAACATTTTTTTTACTGGTTAAATATACGAACGATCAACCGATGTATCTTGTTTTGTTTTTTCATTAAAATTATTATTGGAGTGAAATGTAATTTAAAACTCTAAACGAATCTCTGAATAATATATTAATTTTTCTAGCGGGCTCTCGGTTAATTTACAAATATGTTAGACGTTGGTGTACTTGCCCATTGTGTCTTGTCGCATTCCAGTTACCGCCGACATATTGGACGCCGAGTGCGACATCGAAAATGGTTGAGGCATGCTTGGGTAAGACGTGGCTCCCATCTGCAATCAAACGATGATAGGTTCTCATTAATTGCGAAGAAATTGGAAGAATTCGATGAAGCAACAAATTGTAAATAATTTGCGTAGTCGACGACACGAAAAAGTGGTAAATAAATAAATTATATCGCAATGCAACTTGGAAATATACATGTGGAACTTTATATATATATATATATATATAAACTTTATATATATATAAATAAAGTTCAACATGTATATCACATGGAAATCTCCGGATGAAGTGGTTTACGAGAGTATATGCACTCGGAAGGATACGTGAGAACGTGTAAGGAAACGGATATCTCCGGCACCCTCTGAGATTTTTATCGGCGGCGAGCCACATCGCCCGACGAATTATGGAGTCAATTAAATCGGTAGCCGTTTGGAAATCGATGGGGTCTGACTGATCAATCGAAATGCAATTTAGCTTCATCAGGCGGTAGCGTAACATGCTACTTGCATGTCATATGTGTAACGACCCTGCGGATGCATACCAATTTGTGACGTATCTTACATATATACACAAAGATATATAACGGAGAAACCAAATAGATCCGGATGATATAATCGCACGATTATTATATTAATTTCCTTAACAGTACAGAGAAAGAAAAAAATTGTATCAGGAACAACAATTGTAGTAACTTAAACTACAACAAATGGTGAACATATGGACTGTAATGGTCTACGGTTAAGAATACTACGTAATCGTAGTCAAATCACTATCGTGACTATACATGCTTCAGAAATAAAATAAACACAGTAAACCTTTGCTACGTATGACATTCGAAGCCTAGTTATCGCTATTTTCCCACGCTGCTAATTTTTACCATAATTCGTCTGCTGCAAAAATTAATATGGGAATCGCTGTTTGGTGGCATTAAAAGTAAAGCAAAAACATATTATTCCGATTCGGGAAATAGTTTTGTAGATATATATTTTGTCATCGACAATCGTTGGCTAGCGGTTTTCACCGAAAAAAATGTCTATGCCGGGATTTTAACCTATGACCTAACCTAGGTAGCTAGGTACCTAACCTAACTACCTGACACGCTGACGCTACCGACTACGCCATTCGATTACCGTTGAGTTGAATACATCTAAATATCATAATAGTCGTATGAGATGTAATCTCATTCAATTCGAATGAAATTCATTATTGATATTATATTTAATTTGATATATAATTCAATTCAACACACACGAGAGTTGGAGAGATAGAGAGAGAGAGAGAGAGAGAGAGAGAGATATGGCCCCGTGCTTCGCAATGCGTGCGATCGCAAGCATCAAAAACGCATATTTACTACACTCGATGGCAAATTTGATTTCATCCGATACATTTTAATACTGAGTATAGTAGATAATTCTTGTCCCACATATACGATTCAATATACTATCCTTCAATAGCGATATACGTTACTAGTTATTGTTATAAGGACAAGTTAACGAGTTCTTCTATAACTTCTCAGCATGTGCTAGTGAAGTAAATAGTAAAATTTGCTTTGAACTTATTAACAAGTACTGCATTAGCTTGTAAGTTTTAATATAAATACTTTACTACAGCATCAATATATAACATAATATTTAAGATATAAGTTGCGGTTATAATAGACCACGATTCATGTAAAAATTAGTACAAAAAATTACTATTGTCTTGATGTAATAACGACAACACTATTTCTTTTCGTGTACATTCGATGATGATACTGAAAACAATAAATGATTTGTCGAAACTCATAAAAACATTTTTTTATATGTACATTGAAAAATAATAACTTTGTAGGTGAGTGTGAGCTCTGCGCTCTACGAAATATTTCACCAGCGGAATGTTTATATATTATTGTTGTGAATATACGAAAAATACACTGTTAACAATCCAGGAAGATGTCAAAGGCGATTGGTGAGGATTTTTGAGCAATGTTGATCCCCATTTAGTGTTCATTTTAACAATTTTCACAGTGTTTAATTCACCCAAGCGATTGTGTTATAATCATTAGGTCCCACCTCAATATTTACAACGCATTTATGTTCGGAAGGCGTTGATGAAAAGCAATAAATTATCAATAATCAATACAGAATTATGGCACGAATATAATTTTTAAATATCATTAAATTTCATTCACCTGTTTTTAAGTAAAACGCGTTGATAGCGTTTGAGGTTATTATTGAAATCGACACCAGTTATTGAACACCGACCGTTGACACCAGTCGTCAGTGTCAACTCGTATTAACACCGCGCGACGGTTTATTTTAACGGTACAGTGGTTATTACAATTATAATGTATCAAATAGTTGTACTTTTCGATGTGAACTATCAGATGTTCAGGAAACGATTTGATACAATTGAATTTACCATATACGTTTAATCAATCTAAGTTATTCGGTATATTGATTGCTTACCTGGGGATAACGATTAATGCCATTTATACTGTTGTGCGGATGAGCATAAGGCTGGTACCCTCTGCCAGCACCGGGATAGATGTTTCGCATCATAGCACCCTGGCAAGCCGGTATAGGCGCCAACGCCTTTTGCAATTGTTTCTCCTGCTTTCTGTATTTCGCTCTTCTGTTCTGGAACCAAACCTGCGAGAAGAAAATTATATTTTAATTACATTTAAAATAATCGACACTTGCCGATGTAGCGAAGGAATTAATTTCGGATATATCAGTATTTTCCAATGTTGTCATTGGTCCGATAAAAGATTTAAAAAGTAAGATGTATAATATTTATCTTAGTTTTAATGAAAATTATACAGAAAATTGCAACGATCATTCGGCAGCTTTGAGAATTGATACATTTCTTTTGATTCTTATTGAAGAAAGTTTGTTCTCGGGAAAGGCTTTTTTTTTTCTCAAGATTTAAATGTCAGAGTATACAATATACGCCGAAGAATCTGAAATGCATATTCGGACAAAAATGTCTGATTTGCGTGTGTGTGCGCCCGTGTGTTTATGATATAAGTAAAAAAAAATCAATGACCTTAATTTGACAATGGCTCGATATATCCGGTTCAAACTTGACACGCTGGTAGATCAGTTTACCACCATTTCATCGTTACGAATTTTATTGAAATATGTACAACCAATAAATTTTTATAACACTTTACATTTCGTTTTAGTAATCAAAAAGGACGTAAAAACGCGTACGTGAGAAAAAATGAAAGCTTACGGTCTGTAGATTTATACAAATGGAAAGTTATTACCAACGCTGGTTGGTATTGTAATTGGACAGAATCGGTAGATAGTTTAAATCGTCCATAGATTAAAATAATTTCGCGAAGAAATTAATTAAAATCGACAAAAGCAATGGAATTTTTTTTTTTTTACATTTTAAACAATTTAAATACGTTAGCTTGTAACAAGCTATCGTTTTACTAATTTCGAGGAGATAAGTCAGTACACACGGTATTGAAACAAATGTCTGGAAGCTTCGACAATGCTTCTTAATACGTTGAACGTCGCGTCACCCAGATCTGGATGACGAGCTATGTTTTCGCAGGAGCCCTGTCAACGTGTTAATTACTTTTTACTTTGCACAAAGCTTCTTGAGTGAGAAAGTGAAAATCAATCGGCATACTTCCTCATAGAGATTGTTTTAAATATTAATATTAAATTATACAATAAACTACCCATAATATTGCTGCCTTCTCGATAGTTATCTTTTTCTTAAGGGGTGTCATTTTGATCCATCGCCATTTTCTATTGTTTCGCGCTGCGGGATGTTATTATAGCCGCGCAGAGGAATTGTGCATTGTAGCTCTTATCGCTTATCGCTTCTTCTCTCCTCGGGCCAACATTGCAACGAGACTCGAACCAACTCTCTCGTGCCATCCCACGGATTTACCCTCGACGGTAGAATCGACGGAACGAAACCTCCTACTACGGTAGATCGCGAGCGGGCCAAGGCCTATACGAGCGGATAAGAAAGGCTCGTGCGGCTTCGGTGCCGGTATCGAGCCGAGGGGTAGTCGGGGGTGGCCGCCCACGCGCTGCGATGACGTCACAACTGACACGCTATTGGCCGTTGGAAAGGCCATGACGTCACCGGGACTTCCCTCATTGGCGGACACGTTTTATCGACATTTCCAACGTTCCGCGAGTAGCTGTTCCGAGGGCGTTTCGCTATCTCTCCCTAACATGGCGGTTCCCCCGAACAGACATAGTACTATCCGCCAATAACTCGGTGACGATAGACGTTCTTTCCCGGACGGCTCACAATCAACAACAACAAAAATATAACTCAACAATGAATAAATAAAAATACAGAAGAATAAAGATTATGGAAAGAACGGATACAATTACCTTGGGCCTAACGGTATTAAACTGCTTTCATTCTGTTTATAACTGCAAATCATACATCAGCTTTTCTATAATTCCGGGATTTATTTAAAAAAGGCGTAGATTTATTTTTAGGAGAGCGAACGATCAATCGTTTCCTCGATATATTAACAAGTGTAAGTAGAGATTCGATGATCCATCTTCATTAATCTCACTAACTTATAAAAAAATTGAGTAAAGTGCACGCTCAAAAGAGCATACGCTTTCAGATTTGCCGTTGCGTGTGTAATTATTTTTCTTTTATGACATAAAAAGTACAATTGAGAGTACCGCACAATTTTTATTACAATTTTTATAGCCAAAAAGAAAGATCGAACCAACATTTTGAAGACACCTTGTACCCGAAGGTTTAATGAATTTATTATCGCGTATCGTAAAATTCTGGTGGAGTGTCTCCGATCTCTTATAATCAAAGTTTTCGTAAGTGCCAAAAAAATAAGTCTATGTCGCCGATATAGTTAATATTCAAGTGTCTTTCATGAAAAATCAACCAGAGTATCAGACAATGACGACATCGAAACGAGTGACTCAGAGAAAAAAGCCTCGCAGAGATGGACCGAATGTAGAAAAAGCTTATTGCACCAGCACGAAGACACGGAGGGTTCCGCCGCACGTGCTACCGTAAGACAGGGTAGCTCACTCTGCGAGAACTGGAAAGCTAAGAGTTCGTAATTCGATAACCATACTCCGTGAGCTGTTTCCAACCCACAGCTATCACCCTCTCTTGTAGACTCGCAATGCCAGAAGGCAGAGGGAAATGGAAAAGAGATGCTTCGATGCGATGCCGACGTGGGTTTCCCGCCTAAGGGTGAGCCGAAGAGCTCAAGATGTCTGCTAATTTTCTGAACGACGCATCTCGCGACAAACCTAAAACCATTTCTCCAATTCCTATTTCTCTCGACATCGAATAATTTACCTCTATTTATTATCTATTATTCATCGAGGAAATTGCACGACTGACAATCTCATTTATCTCGCGAGCTCGCCGCAAATCTCTATGAATTTAATAAGATTTAAGCTATAATCGCAATTAACTTGAAAAACTCGATAACTTGCTCGAAAACACGATTAAAAAAAAAGAAGTTTGTGCGAAAATAAATTTTTTTAGATGTATTAAATATATTTTTCACAAACAGTTCGATATATTGCATTTATTGTACGATATATCAGAGAGATCATTCATTGTATTATTCATCGAGGAAGTTGTACGACTGGCAATCTCATTTATATTTCGTATTATTCCGTCGACGTGATCTCGCGAGCTCGCATCAAATCTCTATGAATTTAATAAGATTTAAGCTATAATCGCAATTAACTTGAAAAACTCGTTAACTCGCTTCAGACGACCATAAAAAGAGTTTTTACTTACGCGATAATATGTTTCTACGTATATTTAATACATTATTCATAAATAATTCGATATATTGCATTTATTTAAAAATATATCTGATATCCTGTAAAATATATTTCATAAAGTATCTTAAACATGTAACTTACATGACAAATATATGTTTTTCACGAAAAATTCGATATTTTTTAAGATATTTAAAATATATTTTTCAAATACACTTCTATGTGTGAAATGTTAAGTTAACAACTCGTACTCATATAATTTATGTTCACTTGTTCTTGGAGGATTGCGGTTCTCAAATTTATAATACATCGCGATGTAATAAATTTCTGTTATCTTTGTATATTCAGGGGACCACGACTTTATACATAAAACCTCTAGATATTTATTTTCACCGTTTCTCTTGCAATTACAATCGAAAATTTGAAGCGAAGAGCATACGTGACATTGCCACTACGAATATTTAAGCTAAACGCAAGCTAACTCTACGATCGGGAGTCGAAAGCGAAGCAAAGTTAAAAAAAAAAAATGGTCGAGTGAAAACTTGGCTAACTCGATATCGAGGCCAGTGCGCGGCTACTCCTTTCTCTTCAGCCGTTTTTTTTTTCTTCTTTTTTTTCACTAGTCGATGCCCGTAATAGGATTTCTTGTGCGGTGATTCGAGAATTATTCTGTCACCAGCGACCACGGATGGCCACCATCGGCCATCTTTTTGCCTTCTTAATCATTTCTTTCCTCCCACTCTTCGCGATTAATAATCCTTTTTGTTTTTTTTTCTCTTAGTAATTAACTTGCTCGTTCGGCAAAAGCCATCGACGATGAGACACTCCACGACGATAGAGTCTTAAGGAAATTTCATTACAATACAAACGCGAGAATCCCGAGAAGCTTAATTCATCAATCACGAATATGATTTCACTAATATAACTGACCCTCAGAAGTATTCTGTTGATTTCCTTTACATAATTCATGTTTTCCACGCTCAACTTTATTCCTAATTATATCAAATCCATTTTTCATTGTTAATTTACATGATAGACATGAAGTTTACCTCGCACTGCGCATTCTCTGTGGTATATATACCTAGAAATAAAGCAGAAATTCTCGGATTCAAAGTAGAATAACGAAAAAAAGAAGATTTTTAACTCAAGGGAAACTATTTGGACAAAGAAGACTATACATATAGTCCTCAGCTCTACCAATAAAAACGCGTTATACCCAATCTGCTCTTCATAGTCTCATTCCGGGACGGTTTCAAGCGGTGTGACGTGTAAAGGGTTAACAGTGCTGACATTAACATCGATTAACAAAGTTTATTATTCGTGTAGCGGTCGTATATGTTAACTGCAAGTGTCATCACTGACCAATAATTTGTTACATGGAATTTTGACGAATCACAACTCGGATCTGAGTGCCATTGCCGCCTGAATTTCTACGTTATCGATCTGTAATCGTTAATTTATCTTAATCGAATATATAATTGTCGTCGACTCTGATTGCCTCATTAATTCCTAACGAATTAATTCATTAATTCCCTCATTAATTTCTAAAGAACGTCAATTGTTGTATATGTGAGTATTTTTGTGTTAATGCTCACTACAGTTTTGATAATGCGAACAGAGTAACACCAAAAGAAAATTACATCGTACACCAATTATCGAAGTTTCAAAATTCGTTAAAGATCCAATCGAGTGCGTATTTATCACCGTTTTCAAATATATATTGAAATGTTGTGGGTGATTCAATGTATCTTGTCATCTATGCTTTTAGTATACTACAACTTGTCGCAGAAAATAACACCGTTGAGGATCAATGCGGTTCATTGCACTATTTGGTGTTCATTTTTATTACAGTACAAGGCATTATCGGTGTGTACCACATGACCACTGCACTTTTAACAAAATTGTGTTCATTTTAACACCAGTTTTGTTTACAACTCAAATGCTGAGGTGGAAAACGCTGTAAACCAGTATTTTTCAGGTTTAGACAATCAATTTTTTTCTGACGGTTTAAAAGGATCGGAGAAACGTTTGATTAAAAATATCGAGTTGCCAAATGGGAGACTACGTCGAGAAATAAATTTTGTTTCGCTTCGAAATATGTATTTTTCTTAATAAGGCCGAAAACTTTTCAAAGAGCCCTCGTACCTCACAGAAATTCACTGGACTTGACGTAACATAAAATCCGCATACATTTCTAAACAATGCGTCCATTATTTGCAGAGATATGTTGAGTGTCAAGCATAAATTTACGTTATTCTACGAGCATGAGTGAAATCTTAATCGTAAAGAGGACGTCGACGTTAGCCAGATTTTTTGGTCGTGGCGTGGAACCCGAGACTATAGGAGTTTCGTCACACAGAGTCGTATCATTTTCTATCGAAGGGGCCGAATTTACTATCTGGATAAGGGTGATCCAGCACAAGGGGAATGCGACGCGACGTCATAGGGGGCGTTAAGGGAGAATAAGAAAATGCGAAAAGAAGGGGGTGGGAATGAGGGTAAGAAGTAGCAAGCGGGAAGAAAGGGGCCCTCCAGCTAGCAACGTGCGCACACCCGAGCTCGTCGAGGCCGAGACGTTTCAGATCTATCTAGGGTGGAGAAAATTCAATTTAAAATGGCGGCTCAGATATAATGGCAGCCCCGGGTACATCGTCGCCCACCCTCGACTCATCTCAACTTTACCACCCACCTCAGCGCACCGACTCAACCTTCTCCCTTAATTTTTTCTTTCCTTTGCCCGCTTTTTCTCTGTCACATCCTTCGAATTCTCTTTTTCTCAGTTCCTGCTTTTTCCTTTTTGCTCTTTCTTTCCTGTTTATCACTCAAACGCGTTCACTCGCATTTCCACTATTTTTTCAATCTCCCTTCGCACTCAGTCCGACTAACAGTCTGCGAATTATGCCTCCATTTTGTGCATTTTCCATCATTTCGCGGTCTCGTTCTACTTAATTATTTTAGTTTTTTCTCTGCATTCAAACTTCTGTTACATTTCGATATTTTCACGTATTTTTTCGTCATCCTGTTTACTCCTTAATCGTCAATCGTTGGTCGTATGGTCATTAGTTTATGAAAAGTTTGTATAAACCTAAACGAATGTGATGTTATTTTCTGGTGAAGAGTTCAGGTATTCGCTCTGTAGTTACCGGAAGTGTCTGTAGACGAAGTATCCTTTGGGCATTGCTTATGAGGGAGCGACTAAAAGCAAACCGCGTTTTACTTGGCATCGCAGTTTAACAGTGTTAAGTCGTGGTGGTTCCCGGGCTTTTAAGGCAAACAACACTCGTGAATTATATATCAAAAGAGGGAAACGTAGCGTCGACTGTTTTAATATGTACCGCTCTCGGAATTCGTGAGGTTGACGGGATTCATCTAGCAACCTTCTCCCTTTCCCTAATACGCCGCAAAAAAAAAACAAAAATATCACTGCTACATCAACCCTACCAATTCCTCTTAATTAATCGGTTCATGGAGAACATGCGAAGCTCTCTCGCTCGATGAAACTGCATATGAATTACATTCGTTTTAATCTCTCAGTCTCGAAAAACATTCTTTTGCCGCAAAGGGCTTATTCGTCCTCAGGAAAATTCAATTTATTGATTATATTTCCTTGTAGCTTAAACCATGCTTTTTTTTTAGAACAATTAATTTATTGAAGTTATTTAAAGTAACGTTCAATTAACTAAAATTATTATAACTCGTTATAGCCAAGAAAGGAACTAGAAACAGTGTAGGTTTTCATTGTTTAAATTGTACCGAAGGACTCTCAAATTGCTCTATCCTGCGATGTTTAAAAATTATTTCTCTATTTGTTACGAGGAGATATATTTCTTCCTTTTCCTGATAAGCCGAAAAAAAGAGAACAAAAATATCACTGCTACATCAACCCTACCAATTTCTCTCAATTACTCTTTATCTCTTATTTAATTATCTTGATCGAATCGGTCCTTGGTGAACATGCGAAACTCTCTACCAATAAAAGTACACGTGAATTACATCTGTTTTAATCTTTCAGTCTCGAAAAAGATCCTTCTGCCGCAAAGGGCTTATTCGTCCTCAGGAATATTACGTTTTCCGAAAAAAATAATAATTCTATGTAGCTGAATAAACATTTTTTGTCTAGAATAATTTATTTATCGAAGTTATAAAAAAAAAAAAACGTATCATTAACTCGTTATAACCAAGAAGATATTTTTCCTAGGTACAATGTAGGTATCATTGATGAAATTTTACCTAAGAACGTTCTCTCAAATAGGGATTTTTAAATAATATTAATCTATTTGTTACGAGGAGCTATATTTGCTTAGAAATCGAATATATTTTAGGAATTTTTACCGAATGATATATTCATAGAAAGCAGCTCACTGTGTTGGCATTGTCCAGTATAGAAAATAAATAAATACAAAATCACTCTTTTTATTCGTCAAAGCACCCTCTTCGGAACAGAAGAAATATTAGAAGTGACATGACTATGCGGTAACAGGATCGTCGTGGGTTATTGTATATCTTGAATCGACATTTGCGCGCGTAATTCAATTTCTATGCGCTCCCCGCACGCGTATTTAATTCAATTATGAGCGAATGAATTACTCTACAATGATAACTATGATAAAAGCAATTCTTCAATAACCCATATACAATAGAGTGACTACAAGCTTTTATTTTCTCTTGTACTGTACTAACACGTAAATTTAGATACATTTTCTAAATATAAAAATGTTGATTACCTTTTTAATTACGTAAAATTGTAAATGAACACTTCGTTACGTTTATTGCATCAATATATATATTTTTCAGTGTAATTTACAACACCGTTCGTCAACCGTCGACAGGATTCATCCAGCAACCTTCACCTTTTCCCGCAAAAAAATTACAATACCATTTGTCAACCAGTGACAAACGATGTTGTAAATTATACTAAAAAAAAAAAAACTATTGATGCGATAAACGTCATACACATAAGTTGTACTTTCAACTCGATTTCTAATTCTTACGATTCCATATGAGATTAAAGCAATGACATATTCCCTTGGAAATTTTTGTTACCTCACAAAAGTTGTTTTAATGGTTAGTTTTTTCAAGATTTCAATTTATCGTGAAATTCGAAAAATTCAAAAGCAACTAAAATTAAAATCGTTTGATTGATTCTGTCAAATTGAATGCCGAAGATCGATAGATGTTAGTCCACTTGTGTAGAGATATTAAGCCCGATATCTCGAAAATTGTACGACCTAGAACGTCAACATAAATTTTTAACAAAGTCAGGAAAAACACTGTTAACTAACTCTACAATTTTACAGGTCAGACACACACTTTTTTCTAAATGTTATTTTCTCACTATTTGGAATATTTAGAGCATTCTAACACCAAGGATTGGAAAATATTTTTTTTTATCTAACCGAATGAGCTTTCTCTTATCAGGACTGGAGACTGGTATAATCAATCTCCAATGAGATTGGATACAGAGAATCTGATGAATACGGGAGTAACTACACCACTGATGCGTATTTGAATATTCCTCAAATAATCCATGGTATGTGTTGTAATAATGGTATTAAAGAATTTTAGTTGAGTAAAAGAAAAGATCATCATAGCAGTGACAAACAGTTAATAGTTTAACTCATGGAACGATATACTCATATTTATGTATATGCACCAGAATTTTACGAATATTTTTCACTGTACTGGGATAAACTAAATTGAAGGATACGCCACTCTAACATTTCGACAACATCGCGCTTCTGCATTTTCGGTTGTAGTATAACGATGGTCTTAGTGACGCTGGAAACTCGAAAATTTGCAATTTTTGTCAATTCGTCCAATCGACCAATAGTAGTAACTGCAACGAGGCGAGTGCATTTACGTGAAATTTTGAGTGGAACGGTGCGACTGTGCGCACTAAAAATGTACACAGCGAAATAGGGCATCGAGCCACTGTCGCTGTTGCTGATGATGCTGCTGCTGCTGCTGCACATTGCACCACACACTTCACCACCCCTTTCAGATCGGACCAGAGTCGTCAAAGCCGGGATTCGTTGTATGTGCCCTCGACGGTGCGTTAATCGAGTCACCAGTTCGAAATAGCATCCCGAAATTGAAATCGTAGTCCAGCGAGCGAGATTCGAGCTTACGGCGATACTGTATATGTATCATTGAGGGTATGCGTGGTAGTGTGATGTTAGGGGAGATATTGTGAAAAAGCAGAGAGAACAGCGCGATTCTGTAGACAAATCTGTGGAAAGATATAATATAATGATTCCCATGGAAAAAAAGTATATTCGAAAATATATTTTTGCGTTTATTTCGGAATATATGTCAAATATAACGCATACATGTACGAAGAATATACATTTACATGAAAAACTCGATATTTTGCAACATTTTTTGCATCCTCGTAGAGGATGCTGTTATCGTGAAAACAAATTTTCTCGAAATTTTTATGTCGGAATACTTAAAAAGTCCCAAAACGTCGAGAAATCATATTTAGAAAAAATTGTCTGTCCGTCGGTCCGTCCGTCCGCCCCCGTCCGTGAGTGCGTGCGTGCGTGCGTGCATGCGCGTGTGTGTGCGTGATGAACTTGCAAAATTGCAATGGATATATCTCGAGAACGGGTTACTCGATCATCCTGAAACTTTACACACAATTTGCAATTACATGCAATTTGCATCCGTATCGCTAACGGGTGTTGATATTTCACATACAAGTAAAACATTACAAGCCTTTTATTTATTTTAGTTTTTGTTAAAATTCATTCGACGGTTCAGGTTGGTAAATATGAGGATAATATTGTTTTATACGAATTAAGTATCATTCAAGTACGGTTGATATTGAGTTTCATGACAATCGATAAATAGGTTCAGATTTAATGAAATTTAGAATTTTTTAAAAAAGTTCTGTGATCGTTCTACTTCATCAAATGTTGAAATATCGGGATTCGTACGTAAATAGAACATCATTGAAGAATAATTGGTGTGTGAAAGTGTACGAATCAATGAAACCGTTTGAGTTTTATAGAATTTATTCATTTTTTTAAATAGAATATAATTAAACATAAAAATGGGGTATAAAATGTTCCTAACTTGATTCTTGCTAATTGATTCTTCCAAATTTCATACAATAGAAAATCTTCCTCGATGATGAAACCAAAATTGATAAAGATTGTTCATCATAGAGAGAGAAAGAAAGAGGCAATGTACAAATTGCGTAAAATTTGTAGCAAAAAATTTGCAAATTTCAACATTTTGAATATTTTTTAAATATTCTTTATTTCTAATATTAATTATTTACGTATCATGCAGAGCAATTGAGAGTATCTCATTTAAAATATTAATATCAATGATGTTATCAATTGAAATTTCGATAAAAATTTAATTACGAACGCGAGTGCAACGCGTTAAAGTTCATTAGCACAAATACAACTATACGCGATACTTGTTTGCAAATAATTATCTCAAACGAATAGCCTTAGCCTTTGATTCTTGGATCATAAACTATCGAGTTTGTAGATTATTTTCAACGGATTAATTTACGCGAAGAAGAAAAACCTCGAATTTAACAAGGATTTGAAAAAGTTTTGAATTTAATGAAACGAGGGAAAAGCGAATGAGACGAGAACCTTCCAGAAATAAACTTGGTATTCGGACTCTGAAACACATCATAGCAATAGGTAGAGTCGAGGTCCGATGTAACGTTGGCAGATGCACATACACTCACCGTTTCCGGCAGGAAGACAGCCGCACGTTCGCTATATGGCCACTCGCTAAATAATTACATAACCTTGCCGAATAATTACGCGGATGAAAGGGTGTAGATGTGTGTGTGTGTGTGTGTAGTTGGGCCTGGCTTAACGTAGTTGCACGTACAGCTTCGTATGCGGCGTGACCAGTGCACCGCTGCTCCAAGTTCGTTAAATTAATCCGTTTATCCTGTAGGACGGATCAACACGGTTCGGCACTCACCGAAAGAATTGACCGACCACGATATATATTTTTGGCGGTCGTATCCGCGGTATCAAAATCATTATCTATAGTCCAATTAAAAACGATAATATATAAACTCTGGTATAGCGAAATATTCCGAAGATGCATAAAAATGTTTGAAACTTGTCAAAATTTCTGTCACAGGAATTACCGAAATCGGGGCAATTGAAAACTAATAGTTTCGTATTAATTGTTCTTAAAACATAATATCTGCTAGGAATAAGCGAGAGGAATTACTTGGTAGAAGTTCATTCGAGTTAACGGATTGCAAAACATTCGCACAACACAAAACGATCGTTGCGGAGGATTTTGAAAAAATGTTATTAATCCCTTAAGGTGAGATCGCATACGCGCGAAATGTCACGAGTCCGAGAGATATAGCTGCTTTTTTTTTTTGGGTATTATTTTTCTGAGATATGAGGATAAAGTACGGATAAAATCCAAAGTGTCGTGCCAAAGAAAATTGGTAGACGGAGGAAATGACGCTTTTCATTTACCGTAAACTTCAATGAATTTCTGCGAAAATACCAAAAAGGTTTTGGTTACCGAGTGAAGTCTGGCATTTTAACTTATGGATATTTGTGCCAAAGCTTCGGAAAGTGAAGTCTGTCACTTTAGCTTACGGATATTTGTGACAAACCTTGGGGAAGTGAAGTCTGCTACTTTAGCTTACGGATATTTGTGCCAAAGCTTCGTGAAGTGAAGTCGAGCATTTTAGTTTACGGATATTTGTGCCAAGGTTTCGGAAGGGTAACTGCAAAGGATCTACACCGAATGCATTAGTCAATATCCTAAAGAGGACAATCCTCCGCGCGACTAAGTTAAGAAGAGTCGGAGGCTCAAAGTCATTCGTTTGTCCGATGAATTTAAAAAACCGAACCATCAATCTCTTTCAAATTTCGACAAAAATTTTATTAAAGTATGTTTCCTCATTCGTTAATTCTTTTATTCAAATCTATTAAGAGAAATTGTCAGAGAAAATTCCTTCATTCTATGATATTGGGCCGGATACCCCGGCGTATCAACGTAAAATTGTTAACAATGTTTAAAGAAATCGTCGAAAACAACAGCGTCCCTTCTTCTCTACGAACTAACTGAGTTTAAACAGAATCTTGCAGAAACTAGTTTTGACACAAATATCCTAAATGCTGCAAAGATGTATTTCAATTTGGATGTTAATATTATTTTCATAATCTCAAGGTAAAAGGTAAGACTCGCTATTCACTCGTAAATAATATATTTATGTCACGTTACAAGTTTTCCGCACAAAAGTGCCCGATAAATAATTCATTGTCTCACTGTAGATCGAGGTATTTTCGAAAATTTATAAACGGGCCTACTGTTAATAATGTTTGTTTTTGTTTTTTTGTAATGCAATGTGTTATACACTTTCAAGATTCAAAGATACTAACGTACATCATGATTTTGAATGTTAACGTAGCTCTCGGGCACCAATAGATAATTGCGAAGATGACGAAGTCACCGAGACGACTGCATTCTATGCACTGTAGACTAATACACTTAATGATTCTTCGTGGACGGTAAAAGCTCTCGCAAAACGTTTCTGCACCGCATCACACCACTCACCTGAATTCTAGCCTCGTTCAATTTGGTGCTCCTCGCTAATTCCTCTCTGCAGTATATGTCCGGATAATGGGATTTCGCGAACGCCGATTCCAATTCCGCCAGCTGCTCCTGCGAAACAATTGGAAAGCCACGTTGAAGATTACGCCGTCCTCTCTTCCTCCCTTCGTTGTACTCTATCGGTCATTCAATCTCTCTCCCTCTCTATCTCTGAACGCTTTAATCTTTTTCGAATCATTACGTTTGTATTACTAGTAATAAACAAATGTGTTGTACGCATGACCGAGATGCATCGTTGCATTGATTATTTCACTGTTAAATAAATAATTTCAAATAAATGACATTTCTCATGAAAATTAATCGAAAGATATATTTTTGACAATTTGTTATAAATTGTCTTAAAATTGTTCATGATGTCAGATATTATTGTGATAAACGGACGGAACTACGTATGCAAGTGCGTTGACTTGGTAGCGACGATGACCTGCCGTAGTATCGAAGAGAGAAAATATATGGTCATCACCGGGAATCGAATCGGGATTGTTCAGGTATTGAATGAGAGTGCTAACCATTGCGCTGATCACTATATATTCCTATATACTCCTCTCATTCGATTCTTCTACTTATATGCAATGCAGGCATCGTTACATTATATTATGTCAGAATAGTAATGAAATAATAAATAAATTGAAACAACAATATGGATTTTAATTCGAATAGAGCCGACTATACGACGAAGCGTAAAATCGATCGTAATCGTGAGATTTATTGAAAAACGTATAAAGCAATCCTTGTCCTAAATCTCGCTGCTATTTATTTTCATAAAATATAGCTAACCTGGGTAAAGGTGGTCCTGTGTCGTCGTCGTGCAGGCGTTGGACAGCTCGCTGTGGTTGGTGTGTGGCCAATGTGGGGACTCGCCGTGCAGGGTTCCGGTTTCAATTTCTTGAAGGCTCCTTCCGCACCTGATTGATACAAAACCACAAGATTCGTTTTTTATTTCAAATATTCACGTAAAGCCGACAAAAAATATTGAAAAATTCCCAATAAACTTTTGATACAACGAGTTTTATTTGATTTTTTCTTCGTAAAATGTTATACGCACGAGTATACCGCAAGCTGTCTAACATTTTCCAAAAAATACAATCATACGTTGGAAATAAGAAAAGTCTTTTTACAAGTCTCGTTGCAGGATCTGTTTGAATAGTCATAGACGAAATATTTTCAGGAGGAACAGATACGTCGTCGTGTATCCACCAAAGGAGCAATGGCTTTATGAACGGCACGAGGCAAGGACGAGAGGGCAGCAGTACCGGTGAATCAAGTCCCTCGCACTATGCTAACTCGGTTAGGGCGTTAATGACCTAATCATGTTACATGCTGATTCAATGTTCGAGGATGAATGCTGTCCACTTTACGCGCCTTGCGCCGTTCACCCCATTCAACGCCCTAGGAACTCGGTCAAGTTCATCCGAAAATGCGGTGGTGTACGTCGGTCTTGCATATTCACCACACGTGGTATACAGATAAGAGATAAGACGATGTACTCGAGACACGAGAAAGATAAATGCGGCACGAGCGAACGTTGGCGTCATTCTAATTCTCCGATTTTGCAAACTCATGGGGTTACCACTTGTCGAACAAAACATTTATCTTATCGTCCGACTGAAAAAACCATAGAGAAAAAACAAAAGTACGATGAGTCACGTGACCATTTGTAAAACGCATACTCCTTTTGATCTGCAATTATGCAGGCCGTCGGAAGTTATAATCTGCTGTGCGATTTAACATGCGTACACCGTGAATCGAAATTTGTAGAATTTTTTTAAGTGTGATTTTTTATCACTCGCAATATTTGTAATGTAAACAAACTATTTTTTGTTTTATTAAACGATATAATTTTTTATTTGGAGGGTTTTAAAGCTTATGACATTTTTCAGTTGGCTTCATCGAAGAAGTTTTCTTTCGCTGCACATAATATTGAAGATGAATATTCGAAGAATTATAGTTATGGTGGTCAGACGTTACAGGAGTATCACAAAATAAACCAAAATAATTTAATACACGATATTAGATAATGATTATTCGAACAATTATGATGATACGGTAAAACTCACGGTGAAATTGAGCAAATCAGTTGAACCAACTATATATGAACTTGGTTCAATTAAATGATGTAGTTGACTCAAGTTCATCGTGAGTCTCGCCATATTCAACTTCACCGTGAAGTTGACTCACTTACACCAAATTAGCCCGACTGGATTCAGTTGATTCAAGATAAATTCAGTTGATTCCGGCTAATAAGTTGTTCCTCAGTGCGTTAACAAACTGTCATCTTAAAGAAAAACATTTTTATAAATCAATACTGACGAATCATTCTTCCATCGAAAACTTTTTCCATTGGAAATTTCGAGTAGCAATTTAACGGAGAAAGAGCCACCGTTGGGAGTGTAAGAGTCGCGGTTGTGTCTCGTTATATCAAAACAATGGTTTAACGCATTTTTATTATTTCTGTTCATAATCATTCGACGTATCGTTATATAAATTATTAAATTTATCTTGGGGAATTAAAAATATTACGCTCTTCTTATAGACAGGAATTTCAAGAGCAACAATAATATCAACAGACGAGACTACGAGAGAATTGATATAAGGGACCGACAGACTCTCAATTAAGAATATCCCAACGTGATGTACACTCCGAAGCAGAGTTACGGATAGTGTCAACTGCCCCGCGGGCGTACATCGAAGGGGACATCTGTCGATCCTCCCCCGTCAATGTCGACAATGTGCCGAGTGAAATAATTAGCGATGATTTTAACGAGACGACGCGGTTGTTGGAACGGACACCGGGCGAGCACGGAGATGTTCTCCTAACTCCGGATTTTGTAGACAGCTGTCCTTCAGCGTACAGCTGCTGACCGGATTACAATTATTCTCGCGGTTAAGGACGACGTCGATAATCGGTGACCACTGTCCATCTCATCTGCCAACATTTATCTTCGATTGGTGTATCAACAATGGAAAAAATGGAAAATTTCTTTCGGAGTAGAGTTTAACTTTTTATTCACTTTCCGAATCTCTACCTACACAAAATTATATAATAAATTAATTAATTAATTAATATTATTGTTACACTGGGTCTATCCTCCGTTTTTTTCTAGAAAAAAAAATTGTTTGCGGTCATCGGCAGAAACGGTAAGTCAGACGGTTATCTACATCCCCTGACACCGAAGACCGATGACAATGAACTCGCAGAGACCGGATGGACCAGAATGGGTTTAATCCCTGATGAGACGCGACTGAATTAACAGCGTTAACTTTTTTTCATCTCACACCACCTTCGCGCCTCTTTCATTTGCATGAGAATCATGACCCATTTTTTCTTCGGTACCACGAACGTGACCTTGTCCTACGTACAATTTCAATTTATTTAAATGACACATCTGTCATCGATTATCACATTCGAGTTGACTAAAGAAATAAAGTGTCTATCATCGTGTCTATTATTTTGTCTTCACGATACTTTCCGCAATATTTTCATGAAAATTCTGGTTTATCTCTTACTTAAAACGATAAAAAGTATTTGTTCAATTAAGCGATAAATACAATAAAGCGAAAAATATGTGAATTTTTTAATTAAACATTATAACGGACAATCCGTAGTTGTTTCAAATTTCAAGGACGTATTTGATGTTATTCATTAAGGCTGGAAATAAAATATAAGCAATGCAAAGCTACGGTAATGTTTAAAACGAGGGTATGCAGTGGTGTGGGCGATGAGGATCCCTAAGTCAATTGGCAAGTCCAACGCTCCGGCATTTTCATTCGTGATGGATCGGGTAAACTATGCAAATTTGTATTCAACTGGACCAGGAATAATATACACGAGGAAAACCACACACTAATCAAGGAATGTTTCATAATTGAAAAAGTATATAATAAAACACGGGTATTGTTCACTGTTCATAAATTCTACATCACGAGGAGCATATGTACCAATAATGAATTCCGTCTTTTGCGACTCCAATTACAAATTGATGCATTTATTTAAATAACTATGTTTTTACTTTGTAAAATAAATTATAAAATATATCACAATTGATTAATTGGTGTTGAACATTCGTGTATCATTTATAAGAGTATAATTTTATCGTTATATTATTTTATTTATGAAATTCGTTAATAAATTAGTCGAATAGACCGACTCTGGGTATTTAAGAGATAAAAATAAGATAAAGCCATAAAGAATTTGAGGCTCCTATGGAAGATAGAGCGAAAAGGAGCTTAAGTCAGAATAACTGGTTTCTCCTTATTTTTAAAATGCTCCAAGTGGTCATAACTTTTGACCGGTTGAACCAATTCTAAATTTTCTTTTTGCATTCGAAAAGGCATAGAATAACGAACGAAATGCGACTTTGTTTATCCAATCATCTCAATTTTTCGAGCCGGAAGAGCTGATTATATATCACCTCTTAAATACCGTTTTTTTTAAATTTAGGAAATCGGATGTCAGTCTCAAAAAAATTGCAAAAAATTGTGCAATCGTCCTAAATGCATGGGAATTAATTCATTTGGAAAGCTTAATACATTTCGACGGCAATACGCAGAGGTAGCAGTCGCAATTTAAGAGATATTAACATATATTGCCATTTGAGTAAACGAAAAGAAGATATTTTTTTGTTACTTTGGTTTTTTACGTTTTTCTCAGCTTCTGTTGGATATATCGCAAATCCATAACCAGATTGGTTATCAGCGCGACGAAACACATCAGATAGAGTGCATCGCAAGTGCGAAATATAAAAAAAATTGTGTTTTTTGTTTTTCTCGGCTTTTATGGGAGATAGAGCGAAATGAGCTCAAGTCAGAATAGCCGGTTTCCCCTAATTTTATTTAATACTTCAAGCGGTCATAACTTTTGACCGGTAATTTTCGAGCCGGAAGAGCTAATTGTATATTACTTTTAAAATACCGATTTTTTAAATATAGGAAATCGTTTGTTTGTCTCAACAAATTTGTAAAAAATTGTACAATCGTCCTAAATGCAGATAAAGAAAATCAACAAGGTAATTAAATGAATTTCACTAGAATTCACTCGTTATAAATTCTTAATTCCGACGAGGCACCAATGTATCCTAACAGTTAATTACTTAAATTTATTAACAAATGTGTTAATATAGTTTATTACATCTTTAGCGACTGTAGTTATAGATTTGAACATTTCTTTGGATAATTATGTATTCACATTGTTAAATAAGTTACAGAATATTTCACTATCAATGGATTGAAGTTGATAATTAATGTTTCATTTATGATAGTTAAATGTTATTGATATTTTATGTATGGTTAATGGTATTATTTATTGTTGTAAATTTATATTTACATTTATATAACAATGTTAAGACATAATTTTTCAAAGAAACGTTCAAATCTGTCACTTCAGTCGCTAGAAAGTTCAAATAAACCGACAGTGAGTATTTGAAAGTTAAAAATAGGATAAAGCTATAGAAGACAATAGCGACAAGGTAATTCAATCAATGTTATATAAATGAATAAGTTATACATTGAAACACGGATATTCATTCGGATTCATTGGAAATAAATTTTAAATTACGAAAAGCCACCAGTGTATTCTAACAATTAATTACATCTTTCGCGACTGCAGTTATAGAATTGAACATTTCATTGAACAACAATGTACTTGCATCGGTAAATAAATGAAAGGATATTAGAAAGCGTTAATGATATTATTTATTAACAAATTTGTGAATAAATTATTCGAATAAACCAACAGTGAGAATTTGAAAGTAAAAAATAGGACAAAGTTGTAAAGGACAATAGTGACAAATAACAAGTGAAGAAAATAAAAAAATACAATTTACAAACAACGACGTGCCGTTTACACGAGGAATGCATCGATGACATTCGATGATGTCAAAACGCTAGAGAAACTTGAGACTCCGAATGAGTCGAACAAAGAGAACGTGGCACCCTTTCGTATGACGAGAATTCGTGTCCTTGTGGCGGGTGTCGAGGCGTCGGAAGCTGCGTAGCCGGCTGCTCGAGCCCCGACTCCACTCCAAGCTCTGTCCTATCCTTACTTCCTATGCTCGACTGGCACATTAGCGCGCACCCCCGGGTGTTAAGCCTCCCCTCTTAGCCCCTACTTCGTCAGTCTCTCGAGCCCCATCGGAACATAATAATGGTTCATGGAACAGGTACAACCATATGGTTGTCCCGCGGTCCCATTGTCAACAGAGTAGTACGACACGCCGTATTGCCACAGCGTTTGTCCCCGTTCATGCTCGAAACTCAACAGCCGGAAAATTCATCTATCTCGAGTAGCTGGCTGAATGACCATTTTTATGTACTTTCGACACTTGTACTTTTAAATATTTTCATTCTCTACCTCTCGCAAGTGATCAATCGTCTGATATATTCAAATAGATAAATGGATACACATCAAGATGGGATACGATACGATTAACGAATCCATTTGTACACCACCTGAATCACGGATGAATAGAAATTAATTCATCTAATTAGTTGAAAAGAAAAAAAAAATACAATTTTTTGTATTGTAAAAACAAAAATTCATCTCAATGGAACCTCCTAGTATGCATGAAGACGAATATCTATGTTGATAGAATAAAGCATTTGTGGTTCGAAGAAAACTAGTATGTTGCTTGGTTACAGAGGAATTATGTTTATCAGTGTGAAACATTTATTGTTTTTTTTTATTTCCTGATTGATCTTTGGCTCGGTTTATAAATTTCGCTGCAGATGTTCAAGTCAAGTGTAACTTCAAGTGTATTGTTTATCTTATTAAAAAAGCAATTTCTCTTCGAGCATTGGTTCGAAGTGATGTTTTAGAAAAAATTGGCTGGCCAGTTTAGTTCAGTTTTCTATAACAGAAAACTGAACCAAATATTGAAAGAAAAAGTAACGAAAGGTTACATTATGACATATTGTACCTCACTCACGCCTATACGAACATATCAACTCTCAATTAAGTGACAATTTGTACAGAAAAATGTTAATAAATAATTAGTAAATTAAGTTGATTATTTCATTTGAAGAGACAAAGAGTGTTCAATGAATAACGACGAGAGTCCAGATTGAAAATTGATTAAACGATTGTATGCTCACCGACGCTGCTGACATTGCCGACGCTATTTCGTCCGGGTGTCGCCGCGGGTGTCGGTGGACTTGCTTCGAGACCCTGATGAACACCGTAAAGACCAAAGTCCTGTTCGTTCGAGCTGGTGCTGCTGCACTTTCTCTTCTCCTGATTGTGATTCAGGTGGAAGGTATCGTTCTCGACGAGGCCAACGCCGAGGAGACCCAGATTTGGCCTTAGCTCGTCCATCAGCTTGTTCTGTCCGCAATTCGCCGCAGCCGCTGAGAAGTTTAATTGTCTGCTGAAGATCGCCGGAAATATATTAAATTGTTGATGATCGAGGCTGAGCGCGGTAGTCGACAAACCACCACCTCCACCCACCGAACCTCCGACTGAACCTACTCCGCCACCCGGGCCGCTACTTCCAGATAAGTCGTTAGCCAGGATGATGCCGGGGTGACCTTATTGAGGTCCGCGGTAGAGATATTCCTCGTGACGCTTTTTCGTGCCTACGAGGACATTGTTTGATTTTATTTATCAGCGGGATGTGATCCTTGACTGATAATTGGGTTTATCAAGTTTTTCACAATACTCGGAGACGACGAAACGGGAGTTTCGTTGATCGTTATGTTTGTTTTTTCACTCACGTCGCGTGATATCTTCCACTTGTTGATTTTTCTTTACTCGCGGGAACTGTTTTTCTTTCAACCAAAGGTTTCGCCAAGGTTTCGATAAACGATATACCAATAAAATGTCCAAAAAAGATTCACAATATCTCGTGGGTGCCACAAACTTCGCTGTACTCGCTTTCGCTGAGTCCAGAGTACTCGACCACACGTAAATTTCGCACCTCTTCCAAGGACTCAACGATCCGTAGTCGTGTTACAACTTCCAAATAATTTGTCCATAACATATACACTCGAATTAAAATTGATTTCATCGACACATTCACTGCTCCGGATTGTTCGAAACGGCCGAGAGAACTTCAGAGTTGCATCTATCCGAAGAACTTTTTGATGATCCTTTGAAATCGGCAACGTCCACTGAATGCAACGCGTCCAAACGTTCAACGCCTCGAAACGAATTTGCGAGGCGGATGGAACTACGAAACGCAACAACCGGAAACGAAAACGGGGAAAAGGCAAAAGAAAAAAAAAGGCGGTTGAAACACGAGGGGTTGCCCGTTAGCCCGACGGGACTCTGGCGATAGCCCGGTTGAGGCGCGTGGCCCTTGGACCGTTCCTCGAAAGACGAAGGACGGCGCGTACGACGATCGGAGAACCGAATCGAGTCGCGCGAGCGGTATCGTGTTCGCGGCTGGTTGGCTGGTTGGTGCGCACCGTTGGCCCCGATTCCAAATTCAAATCTTATTATTGCTCGTGATTCAATTAGGAACGGCTGGAGGAGGAAGAGGGGTAACCGTGTCGCCGGATGTCGATGCTGCCGGTGGTGCGTCTACAGTGGCGTGACTGCGGAGGTACCGGTACCAGCCATCGCGCGTAGTAGTCACGAGAGCGAGAGATATCGAGAATAAAAACAAAAGCGTTAATCGTCACGAACCGGACGACGACGATGTACAACCCGAAGCGGGATATCGTTCCTCAAACGGGGATCAAACGAAACTTTGTTGCTCCGAAGCGAACGCAAGACGAAAGAAGAGGATGTAAATGAGCGTCGGCAGATGTTGTCAACGAGATGTGCGTTTAACGCGATGGACGTGGCGGACGACAACGAGGACGTCACGGAGGACGACGATGACGGCGATGATGGGGGCACCGCTCGCCGTGAGTTCTTGTGGGATTCTGTCCGCGAAATGCAGTTATCCCGGTGACTCGGGGGTTCCTCGTCGGGGGGTGTGCGGTACAGACGGAGCAGGGGTGGCAGCAGTCGCCACCACCGTCGTTCCTCGTCAACCCAACCCCCGATGCCTCGAGCGCGCACCGAGCCGCGAAGCACCGTGAACCTCCCCCGCGATTGGCCGGGCTCACCAAGCGTTGCCAGGACAACGACCAATCCCCCAAGCTCGCAAAAGGGTGAGCTACCCCCGGCTACCAACATGGCGTCCGTCCAATGAAAATTCCTCCGGAAAATAGCCTCCGAGCGATTTTATTTCCACCACCCAGAGCGGCCGACGCTACGGCAACGGCATCAGCGCCACCAGCTTCGGAGTCACTACCACCAGTACTTCTGTTACTACCACCAGTCTCATTGCAGAATCATCAGCTGCATCGGAGTCACCACTACTACCACCAGAGCGTTACTATCACAATCACCGCGGAAAGCCGCTTCGCGACGACTGGTCCTCCTCGTCCCGCAACCTGCCCCTTTTGGTCACCCGACAGACCTCGACAAGCTCGAGATAGCTCTCACCGACTCTCACGGTTTTTCGTCCTTGCATGCTCCGAGAAGCTCCTGCTACTCGTCCTCCTCTCGGTTCATCTCTTTTCCTCGCAAAAACCGTCAACGCGGGAGAGCGGACAGGGGGGATCGGGATTTTCTGCTTCTCTCGTCCTCGTTCGCGATGTCTTTCCTTCGCTATCTTTTATACTTTCTTTTTCCTCTCCTTCTTTCCATCATCTCGCGGCAGATAGCTTTTTTAATTCTTTTTCCTTTTTCGGGATTTGATTGTAACGTACACCCGCACCCACGGCTCTCTACTGTATACGTTGTCGCTCGGGTGCGCGGGAATCCAGCCGGAGCTGTTGGCGACGCGAGCGTCAGTCGCTGATAGCGATAGTTTCCTTTTTTTCCTCTAACCACACAGTATAGAGATGCCGATTTTCTGACATATATTTCACGTTTAAGATAGACCGTGAGTTTTACAATTACAGTTCGTACAACTATAAAAGATCGAGGTGTCAAAATATATATTTCCTTGTAGTTCAGATCGAATTTACATTTTCTAAAAGTGCAATATGTACTGATAGAAGCAGAGAAACTACAAAATCTACCTCTTTTTTCCGATAATATTTACAGAAAAAAACCCTTTGATTACCGAAAAAATTGTTCCATCATATTAATTGATATCGTCAACAAAATGATATTATTAACGTCACGACGCATGTGCGTAAGTAGGCGAAAGGGGTGGTGATCTATCGATTACAGTAAAAAATCCGCGTTTCATTTTTTTTGTCGTTAATAAAAAAACCGTAAAAGTCTTGTTCGCAAAAGTCTCTTGATTTTGTAAAAAAATTCTCCTAATCCGCATACAAAAGTAGAGCATTCGTTAAATGGATTCAACGTATGATAAAATCGGGAACTGCGCGATGAACGAATATTTAACTAATCTTGCTGAGCTACTTCGGTATAACTTGCGGAACTATACATACCATGCGCTTCATTCACGAACAATAACGTTGATGAAATAAAAGCGCGTTATCCGCGAACGTGACTGTACACTGCAGAATCTATAGAAAGTCGACAGCACGGGACAGCTTGGTATACATATAGGTGCGCAGAATACTGCATGACATCTGCGTATTCGAGGCTTTCAAGGTTTCCATTCGTGTTTCTAAGTTAGCCGACGATTTACACTTGAAAAAAAAAATTATAATCGCTCGCGTTTCACGTTGAATGTAAGTCTCGTTATCGAACATAAAGAAATTCATTTTTTTTTTTTTTAATTATCATCCAAGAGAATAATTTTTTATTAGATGACAATACTTTAATCAAATAATTTCATAATTTCGATCGATTGAAGCTAAATGCGAGGGGCTGTCAAAAGTATACAGCGCGTGCAACGACATCGACTCGTGTCTATTGTCAATGAAAAACGCGAGTATGTACTGTCTCTTAACGAAAGGCGCGTAATATTGGGAAAGCCTCTTTCGAATCCACACTAAAAACAGAACGCCCATCGACGCGTGTCAACGAGTCCAGAGGCTGTAATTTGCCCGACAATGCCACGTTACGCGGTATCAAAAGCGGGCCAATTCAAAACCAAAACTGCACCATTGAGGTTGTCCATTGTTACGAGTGTATAGTCAACGACTGCTTGGTCTGCTCTTCATCATCTTGGCGCGTTCCCAGGCTTCGGTACACATATTTTTTTTTTAGTTATTTATTATTAAATCGTAACAAGCTAAGTCAACTGCCAAATGATTAAAAAAAAACAAACAAATCCTCATCGATTAACATTAACGGTAAATCATATTTACTTATCGATTGAATTAATTAAAAAATATAATGTATATCAGATCGTCGGTAAACTCGATAGAGAAATAAATATATTCATATTTTACTCCATTCTGATATCTCAGTTCGTCTGAGTATATGAGAATATGCCCTTGAGAATATCCATTATGCTTCGGGAATTCAATCTTATCATCGTATTCTACCAATCACGCGCAACTGCGTCCACGAGAATAAAGATTGTATTTTTTATTTTTAGTCTTCGATGTAGCTCGGTGAGGATTTTCGTCGATAAATGCAGCCGTCGAATAATGCAGTGCAGTCCATTATTAAATTTATCATGAAAATTTTCGTCTCACCTGCGGCACGTTATAAAAGGCATTTAATCTGAGCGTACAGCCAACACACTTCCTGCGGGATCTCTATTGCCACACCTGTTGGTGTGTGTGTGTGCCGATGAATTCACACACTATACCAGTCCAAGTGCAACGCACCGATGGTCGGGAGCTTTTTTTAAATGCCAAACCAACTCCGCATAGCTATCGTCCATTTCGGATGATTCGAAGGCTGATCGGTCGGTAGATGCATTCTTAAATGATGCACTTCAATGCAGTTACATGCGGATACCTTAAAAAAAAATCATGTTAGCGCTATAAATATTATCGCATCATTCCCCATACTTCACGTGCAGACATTTAATTAGAAACCTTCTATGGGCTTTTCTAATCTTCCCCAACTCTTCGCGAGGTCTAGAAGGGAAATATAACGAATGCCTTTCTAGGTTCGTCACACTGAAAAGTATAGGGCCTTCATAGATTTTCTTGTTACTAAATGGCCTTGAGAATTACTGATTTTCCGCTGCGCCTTGACTCCCGTGGCTGTACACATCATTAGAAATATATTGTTTCATTGTCTCTTTGAAGTATAAAAATATGTAAACACGCCCTGACTTTATAAAGTTATATAATTGCGACTTAAATAATAGAAATAAAAGTGCCATTGGTCATTTTATACGAGAATCGATTAGTTCAGTTATAACGTGTTGTCCCGGTAAAAAATTCCACGCGTTCTCATAATATTGATGAATGTATAACTCGGATATATCGTATAGTGTACTTTTTATAACGTTTACAATATTTAACAATTGATCCGATTAATATTGAACAGTATGTTGTTTGATGACAGTCGAGTACGGATTAACAATTGAATAATGAATTTGAAGGTGGTGTACACACTGTACAATGTACTTTGTGTACGCATAAAACGTTGAGTAATTGGTTATTGATGGATAGTGAATAATTGTTAAGCAATATCGGTTAATAATTGTTAGTCAACAAATTGTTTCTTCATTTCTTATTTAACAATTGTACAATAATGTATACGTTTAAACAAAATGCGCCTTGCACTTAATATTATGAACATTGTATATTAATCGCATTCTTTGAAGAGTCGGCATTTCACGAGTAAACTTAACGGGTTTACGATAAAATAATTTAACGTTTTTTTTAACAATTTAGTTAACAATTAGATCATTGTTAATAAATGCTCATTTTTACCGATGGAATATTGTTGATTCATTGATAATTGCTATTAGACGATGAGTTATCGATATCAACATGTTTATACCTCGCAAAATATATCATCGAGTTCCCAAATACATGAGGTTTGATTATATTTTTCAACATAAGATTTTTAGGAAAGCCCTTGTGGGTTGCGGTAAGGTTCTAGCTTGGAATCCCTACCTTGAAATCCCCGATACAACCTAAACAGGGCCCCATTGAGGAATCCCTACTGTGGCCACTGTGGATAGCCATATCTGAACCTGGAATGTTATTAGGAAAAACTTTATGGATTCGTACATGGCCCTAGTTTGGAATCCCAGTTATGGAAACTCTGTCAAAACTTAACAAAGCCCTATTCTTGATCGTTGCTGGATACAAGAGACTTATATTACACGATAATACGGTCGCTTATTGTAATTATGTTGGCTCTTAACAATTTTCATAGTAAATTGAAAAGTAACAAACAAGGTAATTAAACGTGTTGTTAATTTAACAATTTAACAATCGTTCAATCGTCCGTAAACAATTTATGACGATGAGTAATCGAATAAGCCGGTTAATTTTTAAGGCAAAATCAAATTTTGTTTCACCGATAGCGTAGATTAAACGAAATTAAACGAAATTTGCTTCCGTTTTAAATATCAATAGGCTCGGAGTTAATTGGATTATAAATGTTATCTTACGGATTACAGTTTTTAAATTAATGTCACATTATTGTAACAAGTTAAAATTTACTTAAAAGATTTCGTAAAGTTAATCACATTTGACTTAATTAATACAAATTTTACAGTTTTATGGATTGAATTCAAGATTCGCATTGTCTGCGATTCAACTCGGAGATAGCAAATGCTACATTTTCGAGGTCTGCATTTTTAGGATTCGGTAGAAGGGTGTTGCACTCTATGGTACGATAATTTGAATAATAGTCACTGCATTAACTAGTACACGGTACGTACACACGCTGTAACGTCAAACCACTATTTGTATACGAGCTGATCTCGTCGGCTGCCATAGCTCTTGAATCGTCCGCCGATCTATCTCGTACTACAGTCGCTATACTCTACGCAGACTCTCGTGGATTAGACCGCCTGGGGTAGATTAAGGGACAGAGATTAGATAGATCAGTGTCCGATAAAACACAGGCCCCCATATGGAACATAACGCTCCGTAAGGCTACTTTGAGGGTTTGTTCATTGGTTTGGAGATTGGAGATTTTCAATTTTTAATAATCGTTACTTTAAATATTTCGAATACATTTTATTTTCTGTCTCATTCGTTCGAGTGATCTCGATATATTATTTATAATTAAATTGTGCATAAAAAAAAAATAGAAATATTACGACTTTACGATGTAGCAAGATTCAGGGTAAAGATTATTTCCTGTAAATTGTATTCCCATTTTAGCTTCGTTTCCCAACACAACAGTTTCCGTTATTCCGCTGTCCTATGTGCGCAAATCCGCCCACCAATTTCCTCTCGTTCCATCTCTCACGCGACCTCTCGTATCTTCTCCTCTTCGCTTTGGTACACCAGTTGCTCCATACAAGTGACTACAAGCGCGGATACATATTTAATAACGAATGTTAATATATTAAATGCGCATATACAAAACCCCTTCGGCAGAGTGCTCTTATTACTTAAAAAAATTTCAAATAACTATTACGCGAAAACGGTGCGTAATTATCACTGTGCACAATGCACTGATCTTTATATCAAGGAATATAGGAATGACATGTATCTCGAGGATATGGAATAAAAATCTTTACATAGAAATAAGGTAAATATTTAAAAATATCGAATTTTTCGTCAAATATATCATTCATAAATGTTATATATTCTCCATAAATTAATAAATATACGTAAAAAATATTTTTAAAATATATATTCCAGGATATATCCGTGAGATATATCTAGAAATATATGTAACCTATATCATCTTTCGATAACAAATTTCTATACGTACAAATAACTTGTCGCATATAATTTTTTTTCAATGACAGATTATAGCAGAAACAAAGACAACTAATAAACATTTAATTTATCGCTGCTCAAACCGAATTTCATTTACCAACCAAAACCGATTTCTTTCGTGATATTTCAATTACAGTTACATATATAGAAGACTCGAATTGATAACATTCCTAAAACGTTATCGACGGCTCCTATTTATGTGTAAATATTCTAATACAAATATTTAGGACATATAGAATTACAGATATAGAGTAGAAGCTTAGTTGTAACGAAAGCCTTTGGCTTTGGAACCAGAAAGTACGTACGTACATTCGTAACGAGTGTGACAGATTTCGACCACGCCCCACCGATATGGCACCCCCGCAGATAGAGCGACAGGCACCCTTGATGCCTCTCTCTGGCTGCTTGGCTGCCAGCCTCCCACCCTCACGAATCGCCCTCGCACGGTTCGCTAGAATTTACCAGCTTTGATCTGCGTGTTCACCGGCCTTCAAGGGGGTGCAGCAAAACCCATCGAACTATACTATATATACATATAGATAACTATATATCTGCACAGGCTCCTCGACTCGAGTCGCCTCGATCCTCCCTTCGAGTACCAACGATTTTCGAGACGTATCGCCGAGGGACCGGGCACAAGTTTCCGATAAAAGCTTAAGATAAAATTATACCATGCCGTCAAAGATCAATTATCGATGTTTACTCGCACCCGTCGGCAGTTTGCTTCATTATATATTTATAACTGCAACATGAGACTCTGAATAATAAAATATTAATATTATTTTTTAAACTTAACGAACAATTATTATTATTTTATAAAAGTGACCCAACACGTCTATAGTTACATGTAGCAACGTTTTATTTATTAAGATTTTGTTGAATTATTTTTTAACTATACTTCTGGGATAAGAAGCAGAGCAGCGATCAAACGTTATAATCGTTAACATTTGTTTCTTAATAATTGTTTCATTAGATTTAGTAAAAAAAATCCTTTGTTCTTTGAAATTATTTTTAAAATAAACAAAGCACACCATTTGCAAAGCAACCAGAGACTATAACTTTAAATCGTCAAGTGTCGAAGTACGCTGCATACTTGTAAATGCAACGAATTTATCGAGTCGAAAAATCATTTGAATATTTCGAATTATCGATTATCGGTAACGAATAAAATATTTCATTGATCGAACTAGCTGTCATTGGTTAATAAAGAGATACTCGATTGAATTAATCGTTGGTTCAATCAACCGAGTATTCGTTTCAATGAACCAAATACTTTCTTAGCCACACGTAATCGCTAATTCAGTAAATTGAAAGGATTTTTTTTTGTTTACAGTGTAAGTATAACAACGTATTGAACTTTTTCCTTTTTAGTAAAGGGAGAAAGAGATACAGCTGTGTGTGTTTAGCTTGTATGATATCGCGAGTCAAGTTAATTCGATCAATTAAACTAAAAGTGCGTTTCACGGGGCCATTTGAACGACGCTCTTGATTCGTAAACATGGGCGTTACTTTAACACCATAGAACGATATATTGGCCTATTCAAATCACCCGTGGTCTTACCAAGTGGTTTTATCATCGGCACGTGCCCCAAATCAATCGACCGACGTTCCTCGTGCGATTCAATGACCCTCGCAGCCCGTATATTTACGGGTTGTCCCGAAGTCACGAGTCGTACAGCGTTCAAATAATTTTCTCGCACAGGCGACGCGCGCATCAATTCCTTTTCTTTCTACGCTTTCTTCCGTTATATACTTTCTTCTGAAGGTAATTGACTTTATCTCGAAGCCTTGTGATATTATTTTACACATTCGATACGTTATCGGTATTTTCCGACGGTCTATAAAAATTAAGAACTCGTTTCTTCGTCTGTGTTCTTGATTAGACGTGTTTAACGAACCTAATCGTTCCTCATCCGATGATAATACCCAGTGGCGATAAAACAATTATTTCGCCACCTGGTAATATTGCTATGTTTTTATAGATTCTACGACGTCAGTTATTTGTTGTTTAAAAGACTCTATCGTTCTATTTAACAAATCTTTTAATATGACAAGGCTAAGAAAAAGTCTTGAGTCTTCTTTCCTCTTATAAATATTCTCCACTGTTCCAAAATATCGGTAAATTCGACATAATTTAGTAAATCTTTTGAATTTATTCTCAAAATTGGTAAATTATTAAATAAATTACCACTTTGATCAGAATTTTTTGGTATAATTAATAATAATAATAATATTTTGAAATTGTTGAAGAATTAATGCAATAAATTTAGTTTCTGAGACTCTTCGGTATATTGTACAGATACCGTTTGCGGTGTACACGTTGAAAGATAGATTATTTGATATTATTGTTTGAAAAGTAAACGAAAGAGAATAATTAATACTTACAGTCAGCAACGAGACGAGAGACCGAAGGATACAAAGCATCGCTCGTACCGAAAAATCATTCAATGAACACGAAGACGGACTCGTTCCCTGCTTTTCTTCTCGCTTCGTTCTTCATCCTCCATCGCGTTCATCCTTATTTTCCTTCTTTTTTTTTCTTTTATTTCGTTCTCTTTTCTACTTCACCCTCTCCATTTCTATTTCGTTCTTTCTGCCCCTGCTGCCGTCTTTCCTCCGAACCCCTTACAGCGTCTCGCCGTACCTCGTGCCTCGGGTTTCTTTTTTTTTTCTTCCTTTTTTGCCCTCGTATATACCTCGCGTGTTTCGCGCAAGAGAGACAGAGCCCTCGCGCCGGCGGAAGCGTCACGTACTGCTCTGAAACAAAAACGTAGCGACGTCAAATGCGATTACGAGAGCTGCGAGAGCTGCTCCAGAACGCGGATGCTGCGCTAGGTTAGATGGGCTGCCGTGGGTTGAGGGGGGCCAAGGGGGGCAGTGCGGGGTTCATGGTATATAGCGCGGGCGAATAGAGAGGCGGTGGTGGTGCACGAAGAACCGGAGGTAGAGATGCTGCTGCTGCTGCTGCTGCTGCTGTTGCTGCTACTCGGGGTTTGGTACGGTTGTGGTGTTCGCACTTCTTGTAGTAGTAGTAGTAGTAATAGTAGTAGTAGTAATAGTAGTAGTAGTAGTAGTAGTAGTAGTCGTAGAAGTAGTATGCTCGTCATGGTGGAGCAGGATGGCGAAGAGGATATTTCAGCGTGAGTTAAGGATAAAAAGAGAGGGCGAAACTAGCTAGAGCGCTAGGAGTACGACGAGGAGGGTTAGCAGAAACGCAAAGGGTTGGGAAATTCTGCGAGAACCGAGATAGCGAAAGCAGCAACGCGTAGATACTAGACGCTATATACGTCTATATACATATCTATATAGTCTATATATATATATATATATAAGTATGTGATATATAATATATTACAGTATCGTATAAGGTAGCTTTATATTTCTATACGTAAGCGGACACATCTATAAGTATATTACGGGCAGGCTTTTACATTTTTTCTATACATAGCAAATGTGCGTACGTGTTTTTAAATCAGGCTATATAATACAATCGTCCGTACATATAGGATTTGCCCGAGGCGAATGTGCAACGTACAGAAAATTTGGTGTGCGCGCGTGTGTTACGTTTTCACACTGCACGAGTGTACCAGTGCGAAAAATCGATCACTACGTTCGACGCGTTGAGTCGTACACCTGCGTGATGATTCCAGAATTCTCTCGCGCGCGTGACACTGGCGCCGATAGAGAATGATTATACGCTCGGATATGCACGCTCCCAGGACATTCAGGGCGAGCGACGATCATTCGTATCACTGAAATTACGGGAAAAAATTCTATTACATTATTGAGAATGATTTTTCGAGATAAAAAATATTATTTTTTATCATCAAAAAGAACATTATTTTGAGGTGTTGTTAGGACATTCGTCTGTATATGTTTACGTATTGTTCTGTACATATTACGTATTTTTTATTTAAAATTTTCGAATTATACGTAGACAGATAGGACAATCTATAATGACAATCACGGTTCGTACTTTGATTTAACATTTTTCAAATATCCTGTCCGCGGTACTTGATTAATCTCCTTATACAAAATCGATCAAAATGTTGGTAAATAAATTAATTTATAATATTTTCTTAAATACTTTTAAAAAATTATTTCAAGCTGATGTTAGTTTACATTCGAGTGTATTTATTTACCTATAGATTTCTATAAGTGACGTATTTTTTGTTTAAGACTTTCGAATTATACGTAGACAGATAGGACAATCTATAATGACAATCACTGTTCGTACTTTGGTTTAAAATTCTTCAAATATCCTGTCCGCGATATTTAATTCAATCTATAACACAAAATAGATCTAAATTTTATTAAATAAATCAATTTATAATACTTTCTTAAATACTTTTTAAAAAACGTGTTCAAGGTGTTGTTAGGATATTCGTATGCATATGTTTACGTATAGATATGTTGTTATGTATGACATATTTCTTGTTTAAAACTTTCGAATTATATGTAGACAGATAGTACAAACTATAATGACAATCACTGTCCGTACTTTGGTTTAACATTTTCCAAATATCCTATCCATTATACAAAATCGATAAAAATTTAAGTAAATAAATCAATTTATAATACATTCCGGACACAACAGCCGTAATCAGTTTCATAACGAGTAAAATTCAAGGGTTTAATATTATTTTTATAAGTTACCACATAGGAGACGGAAAATTAGTTTTTAAATGGTAAAAAATATTTTGAAAATAGTTTTTTCTACTCGTTTAAAAAAAAAAAAAAAAGATTTATCAACTTTTAAAAGCTCTGAAGGTAATTTTTGCTTAATAGTTTTAAAAAATACGCTCTTATATCACAAAGGTCGTATATCTTTCCATCGCGTTCTCCGAAATAAGAAATGCCGTGAAATAATATCGCATCCCAAATATTTACGTGATATGGGAATCCCTGAATTTTTTTTGCATAAAAATAACAATAAAGATGATTATCGCTCATAACGAAAAGAAGAAATTTTGATTTTTTTTTTCTTATTATTTTACGACGATACTCATTTCATTGGTTGTTTAAAATTTGAGTTTTGCAAATATCTGTTGTTTACTGTGAGGTAAGCGTAATTTATTTATCGTCAGTTATAAGGAGTAACGGTTCATTTGGACATCTACGTGAAACCCTTTATAACGAGACTCTACGACATCGTTGCTCAGCTTCCTGTCGCAGAGGATGATCGCGTTGTCGTCGTCGTCGTCGTCGACGATGACGACGACGGAGAAACATCGTCGCTCGCTACACCATACCAACAACCAGCATCAGAACCCGGCAGAGCTTGAAGCTACCGCGTACCCTGACACCGCGCCAACAGCAGCAGCAGCCGCCCTCTACCCATTAAAAAGTTGTTAAACGCAGCCTGACGGCGCCCCGCGGCAAATTGGAACCCCATCATAAGTCTTGCTCCCAGGTAGGATACCATATACCTATACTATATGTACATAATGTAAAACACGCGCAGTAGACGCGCCACAACGGTGGTAAAGACGAGGGAGACCGTCTCTCGGCTCCACTACGAGATAGTTCCGTTGAAGTAATTAAGTATTCGACGAGAATATTTCGATCGGTCTCGTCTCCAGAGTTGTTACCGACCGGACTTGAAAATCTTATGAAATTGTCGTAATTTGTAAATAAAAATCAGGCGCGAAAAGAGTTGTATCATTTAAAAAAAAGTGTATTTCATAAGCAAACCGTATTACTATATATCTGTATTAACTAACCAATTGCTAACCGAGCAGTTCACCTCATTTATGAATGAGATGTACGAACATTTTTTAATAAAAAATTATTCGATTCTAGGTTTTATCGATTCGATATTTAATGAATTATTTTTATTATTCCATTAGAGATTTAATGAAATGAAATATCCACGCGAATAGGTGTAAGACGCATAGGAGAGAATAATGATTCAAGTGGTTGTACGTAATATAATAGAAGAGAAAAATTAGAAGCATTTGGAATTGAATTTTTTGAAGAACCGAGAAGATGAAACGACTAAAAAAGAAAGCGAATGAAGAAGTGGATGAAAAAAAAGAGTAAAGGGAGGCGAAGAGCACGAGGAGAATCTCTGACGGAAGAGAGTTCAACTTTTTTCTCGGCCTCTTCGCAAGGTCGGATATATGTATTCGAGGTACTCTCACTCGTCCCGGTTGCACGATGAATTTCTCATGCGCCCTCTCGTTTGCGCTCTGCTTCCTCCCCTCGCCATCGCTCGTCCTCTGGAGGAAAAGCTTTCGAACAAGTTCGACGTTTTGTAACCCAAGTTATAGGTGCACGGGAGTAAGGATGCTCTTGTGAACTCTCGACTGAGAGCTCAAGAGTAAAAGCTACTCCTTTATTTCTCGTTCAACGATGAGGAAACTAAAAAAATTGTGAGAAGCATACGGAAAGGAGAATCGCACTGATCAGTTAAAAGGTTCTACTTTCATTATAAGCAGAATCGAAGGAAATTGAGTAAACAGGTGAGAAAACATCGAACCCCTCGTTTGTCGGTGACCCAAGATATACAGAGCAACCATAAGTGTGTGCCAAGAGTAGCGGTTAAGCGGTATTTTCCATAAGAAATTATCTTTTAAAAAATTTTCGGCCAGGGGGGAGGGTGGTTGAGGGATCGAGGGGTCGGGAAAGTATCCGCGAGTCGGTTAGGACGAAGGAAAGGGCTTGAAACCGCGAGTGGGGTTCGCGAGTCGAGAAAAACCGCACAGCGGCATCTCCGATTCTTTTGGCTTGGCGGTAAGGTTGCCCGGAGAGTATACGAAGGGGGTGAACACGAGGGCACGACAGATATACGAACCCTCGCTCGGCACACGCGGGGTCAGCTTTCAGGCTAATGCGGTTAGGAAAATATTTTTAAAATAATTTTGCACTTAGTTCCCGTCGTTCGTGTACTATAATGCAACGACGGAGGCTAAAAAAAAATGAAAAAATACCGAGAGAACGAGGCGAGCGAGTCAAGTCGACGATGGGGATGCCCGAGTTTGCTCGAATACCGTACACGGTATAAGGTAGCGCGGCGAGTGGACTCTGCAACCGGCGGAACCTCTTTTCCTCCTCGCCTCGTCCTCTTAGCTACGTTTAACGAAAAACGAGAAACACGAGCCTGGATGCGACGATGAAAATATGAGAAAAAGAGACGCTCCACGCTGAAAGAACGAAAGAGAGGAAAAAACTTGGCTCTTATACCAGATCAGCCAAGTTGCCCTCTACTTTTTTTTTTCTTCTTTTTATTATTATTTTTTTTTTCATCTCGTCCAATTTCGTTTCTTTTTCCCTTGCCGCTGCCATCCTCTCTTCCGGTATCCAGCTATTGCCGATGTACCGAGTCGAACTCCACTCATTCCTCGATAAGTAAATTCTCGAACGGTCGCCCGACGCGCCGTGTATAATCTATGGTTTAACGAAACAGGTGACTGCGCAAAGGACTTTCGATCTATTGTCGTGTACCGCACGAAGGGGAACAAGTGGAAATCCATTCATATGCTCGATCGTTTACAGTGAGAATGGAATAAGAAAGAAAAAATTGGACGACACGCTACGCATTGATCAAATATCCTGTAACTCTTCTCATGTGTAACACGTAACCTTTTCACGAAATCAAATCCAATATTCGCGACTTTTTAACCATTAAAACATTTTTTTTTTAATATTCAGAAAAATCGGAAAAATCGACAAATATATTTCATAACTGAAAAATTACATTTTCTGAAAGTTAGTTGAACCATTGTTTTTTTTTAACAACTTTGCTGATATCTTTTTAGCATTTTTATTATTTTAAATTAATGTTCTCAGTGTCTTCGTAACAGTTTTTTTTAAAGATTTTTCTCGAATCGTGAACTATTCAAATTCCGATCGAATCAATCTTTCGGTTGAGAATGTATACGTAGAGAATATCCTTGATATCTTGGATCTTTCGTTAAACTATGCAGAAATTTGTCTGGGAGTCCCGGTTTCCGACGATGTTCTGGTCGGGAATTGCTCGAATCTCCCGAGATGGGCTATCCTACTCGGAATTCGAGTGAATCCCGAATCGTGTTTCAGTGTCGCATCGGTCAACAGATTATTATCGGTCGGGATTTGCCAAGGATTCCTTAAAAGGGATATCCCATTTGAAATCCGAGTGGATCCTAAATCGTGTTTCGGTGCCACACCGTCAAACATTTGGAATCCAAGTGGATTCCGAATCGTGTTTCGGTGGCCGCAACGGCCAACAGTTTTTCATCTACTAGGTCGACAGTTCGATTATTGTTCTTGGCAGTTTTTTCTCCCGTTATAAGTAGCCCGAGTTGCCACGGTTGTACAATTTTTTTTCTCCATTAATATTCTTCTATTGTTATTACTATGTTAATGGTGTATATATATTATCAGGTTATCGATAAAAATTGGAAAATTGTTCAATCTTTGATGCAATATACTGTAAGCCAATGCTACACATATCTCTGAAAATACACCGTCTGTGATCCAGTCCGGGGTTCCGATCGGTATCCAATCGACGACTGTTACATTTAACGCTTGAAATCCACTCCGGTGACCGACCGGATTCCGATCATAGTGTAGGAATTCCAGACAGAATCTATCTGGATCCCTTGCCATATTTCTACATGGGAATTAACTAAGCGCATAGAGAGATACATAGATCATTGGACTGTTAAAAATTGGATAATGAATTAATCCCTGCGCGGTGTCCATATACAAGTTCACACTGACAATCGATGTTACAATTTGCATTATAACCTAAAATCTTTCAACACATTTTACTTGAAAGCAAGTGAACGAAATTCATTGATATTTTTCAATTTTATTTGTACGATAATTCTGCGGTGATTGCCAACAATTTATTGATTTTCATGTTTCCATCTCGAACATAAATGTATTAAATTTTTTGAGGTGGGACCGAAAAATCTCAACACAATCGCTCGTGTGAATTGACCACTTTGTATATTACTTTTAATACCAAGTGTGGGTCAACACCGGTCAAATTTTACATCAAATGCCTTCAACATACTGAATTTTTAACAGTTTGAGTATAAACACTCGTGAAAGACTATCCCACTAGATCCTAGGATTGTATCCTAGATCCTCATCCTATTAAGAGATATAGAGAAAATAAATAAAGTAAAGTATGAATATATTGATGCAAGGCCAGTTGAAAAAATGAAGTGAAAGGACGATTGAGAGCAATATCGAGAGTTCGAAGCGCGTATCGAATAATTATTTGATACCCCATTTACGTGCGGATGGACCGAATGCACGATGGTACGGTGTGCCGGAGTGGGACGTGAACGGCAGGGGGTTCACCAGAGTCCAAGGTAGAGCACTAGCACGGCACAGCGGGGCAAAAGGGAGGGACCAGAGTCGCGTTCAACCATCCGGAAGCTATGAATATATTATTCGGCGGGCAGTTTCGGTAGACTCCGATCGGTTGAAACATCGATCAGGGTGGCGCATCCCTTTGGGCAATTTTCATGCGTCAGAATGCCTGGCGTACGACCTGTTTCAAGTAAACGACTCATTGGCGTATGTTCAATTTTCAAATAATAGTTTAATTACCGTATACATGGTATCGCGAAATTATAATTGCTCAAGACTTTGTAATAACACAGTGCAATGTAGCAAGTACCAAATATCGACTACATATAGATCTATCGAATTCATTTACCCAACATTTAGAAATACAAATTGTAAATCTGTTATTAATTGAATTTTATATTTCCTCTGATGCAATATAGAATTGAGTTCTGCAAATTAGTATCGCGACTTTAAGGAAATTAAATTTCATATGAAGATTAAAAATTGAACCAATGGCGTAGATTTTTGTTTGGAGTAAAAAAATATACGTGCGATTGATAAATTTGCAAATCGGTTTACAAGAAATTCATGATAAATCTAATTGTGTTCAAGAAATTAATGAAAAGTCTACACCAAATGCACGATAAATCTAACTGCGTCAAAGGGAAAGAACCCCAAGTATATTATCAGTTAACCATCAGTTTAGAATCGTGCCGGTGGGTTGACTTTATTGGTTGTACAATGGCAGACTTTTTTTTTAAGTTGGTATCGAACCCTTTTCGTTATAACAAGTATACGGACAGAAGCGATTAATTTTTCCCTCACGTAATTTTACGATTTTTTCGGAATTTACTGCTATTTTTTAACGTAAATTTACAGCGTTGTTATTTGAGGGGTTAACCACTGTATCTATTTAATAATAATCCCTTCAAATCCCTTTAGAAGTAAAAAATTATGTAAAGAAAAGAAGATCGTAGTTACTGTGTACGACAAACAATTATTATTTTTACATCTTCATAATGTGATACGTAAAACCGGTCTTTGAGGTACGAAAACTAAGCAGTGCATAGTAGGATCCTGGTATCGAAAAGTCATGGGGGTGGGCAGTTGGCCTGTATCAATCGAATAAAAATCGTAATCGCGAGCGTGCTCTCGCATCGATGACTTGCGCTCATTGTTCACGATAATCGAATGCACTCGGTGAAATGCTTCTGCCCAATCTACGGCCTCGATCTTCCACTGATTTTGCAATTCCATCTTACCGTCGCCGTCCAAGACACAGCATCAACATAAATTTTGTGTGTTAACGCGTTACATTAATTTCTGTTCATTCTAATCAAATTTAACGCTGCTTATAAACGACGAGCCACAGTTCATTTTAATATCATTATTGTCTTGCGTTATAAAAATTGCCAATGTTCCCATAGGTGCGCACTACTCAGAACTTATAGCAAAAAAGTGTACGCCCACGCTGTGAGTGTGTTTGCAGTTGAGAAAATTAAACCTTTGGACGAGTCACGACATTTCGTCGATCTATTTATTTTATTCGAATGAAACGAGCGTGGAGAGCTCTTCTAACGCGCGAAACACGAAACTCGTTGCACGCTGTTGCTCACGAGTACAAAAATAAAAGTAAAAAATAAAGAAAAGCAACAATTGATTGAACAAGGATTCGAAGGTAATTTGCGCTCGGCAATTCGAGAAAGCTAGCCGCGAGGGAGGAGAGGTCGGCGCGAAACGAGAGAGTCCGAGGACAAGAGGAAGTTAGCGAAGACGAGTGCGAGAGAGAACGTAGCGAAACATCCACACTCCTGTACATTGTTTGCGGCTTGGAATCAATAAAAGCATAGCTTTAGGCTACGCTCGTCGCCATGGCGACCGGAGACCCGACCGCGCTCACTCGCACTCTCATCCCTCTATCTCTCCTCGCTATCTGTGTGTTGCCGCGCTCAAAAGTTCCCGCAGTCGCCTACCACGCGCGGGGATCATCCGCAAATTTTCCATCAACATTTCCCCACTCGATCCTATTCTCGTAGAAGAGACTGCGAATAAAAATTCCAATCAGAGTTATTTTATATTTTCATACTTTGTACCTCACCATCAAGATGTAAAAGTTCAGGAAACTTAAGATAAAAGTACCAAAGTATTGCAACAAATAACATTTCGATGTTACAACGGGAACAACATTTTTATCCATAAAACTGCTAATTTATTGTACCAATAACGATAGTCGTCACTTCGATTATTCAACTGGCTCATAATCCTATCCCAAAGATGAATTACAATTTTTTACATTGAAAATAATATCAATGTTTATAGTTCAATATGATGTATTCTCTTCGATATATCTATTAATTATATAGGAGTATATGATAAATAGCGACTGTCTTTGTTATTTATATGTACGTGTTCCCCTGACAAATATATTTTTAATCGATCATACATGCGCGTGTACTCGAGAGTCGTGTTAATCTTGAAATATTTTAGACAGTCGCAAAATACCGCTACTTTGCAATCCTTCAACGAATCCGGACTCCGGTGAAATCCGAAAAGTGAGTGCAGCCCGCCCGCGCTACGCGCATCGCAACTCGAGCAGCTCGAGAAGCACGCAGGTCCGTCGAAAAACGTCGATAATCGCTCGCGCGTGCGACAACGTCGGTGAAATACCGGGCAAAAACACTATCAACGTCCTGGAAGGATCAAGGTGAGGCACATCTACCTTTCTCTTCGATAGATCGATCCTCAAAGGTAAGATCATCACGCAACAACGAGTAATTATCGATTGCACCTATGTTTGAAATGCGATATTGTTCGGTGCTGGCAGCTAAAAACTCTCCATTATCATAAAATCCTCGAGGGGGGATTCCAGATGTTACGCTGACATATCTCATACGTTGAAAGCTTTCTCTGCCCGAATATTATAAAATTACCAACAACAACAACAACAACAACAATAATAATAATAATAATAATAACAAGCCACCCCATTACGTTACGTTTCGTTATACTTGGTTATCAATTTAATTTATCGTAATAAACTTAAATGCAACAGTTGGAATTAAGATGTAGATTAATCTCGATTGTTTGGGAGGGCAACAACAATATTCATCAGACATATAACACAGTTGAATGAATTGAGAATTCCCAATCGATAATTGGCATACGCGATATGCCAATTATGGAAAGAGGTGACAGCTCAAACGAACGATCATCAAATCTGCGGATAGCTATACTCGTCCTGTATTACCCAGTATAATCCCTTACGAGGAAGAAGCTTTAAAAGAAGCGCAAATACAGTATTTACATTGAATAGTTAACTATAGAGATCAATAGTATTTTAAAGAATTTTATAAGTTAATCAGTTCTAGCATGGGCGATCATTGCAGAATGATAGTCATGGGCACCGAACCAAACTAGAGGGAGTTATTTAAAAATGTATGCAGCACCAACAGATTCGTGTAGCTCGTATCGTGTTTCAATTTTGAATTGGCACAGGGGTGGAAATACGCTCGTCCTGCATATACAATGTAGAAGTAATGTGTTACTCCGACGACGTTATCATTTTATCGTCGCCGTAATCATCTGTCGAACGAATCTATTGCAATCCTCTTTCAATTCTTTCTACTTTATTTACAAGTGAAAACAAAATGGATTTGCTTTCAAAGTTAATATGTATCTCAGTAGAATCATAATATTACCAGAAATAAACAAATGGAAATTTGAATAGTCGTTCTTCTTGTCTCGCAGATTAGTTCCCAACATTCGAGGCTGGGAGAACATGTTGCGTACTGTCTCTTCGTCGGATCGAGAGCGAGCTACAGCGACAGCCGCACCATCACCAACGCGAAATGCAGGTCTTGGATCTGTAAGACGACACAGGTACATATGGGCCCTCTCCCCGTTGAATAGACCAAATGATATAAATTATTTATGGATTTCGACACCCAAGGGGTAAGGGAAGGTAGCTCTGTTCAGCGTTGATGCCGCTCCCGTCGGCGACCGGGGTGCTCGCCCACGGGGGTCCACTTGCACTGAGAATCCCTCGGGGCCCCTCTCAACATATGTATTCTCAGTCACCCTAAGCTACCCCATTCTACTGTGTTCCAAGCTCGTAGAATTGATTTCTAAGTACCCCAAATCCGTATCGCGCTCTTGTGTCTTTTAACACCTACACTAGTCGTAACCCACGCATTCGCCGATGCGTTACAGCCAAGTGAGCCTCTCTTCAGTCTATTTGCACTCGATGCTTGTCGATCATGAACTTGTACTTGAATGTAACGTGAAAATATTCGCGCGATATACGTTCCTAATACATTGAGCAGAAAAAAAGTGATACTGGCAACTATTACAAGTGACGACTATTTATTTTTGGTTCTTGCGATTATTTTTATAGCTACCGTAACTACCTTTAATTGGTTTCACTGTAAAAATAGTTTATGCAACTATAACAAATCACAGTAATCAACAATCCATAGCTGTCACTTAATAGTTGTCAGAATTACCACAATTTCTCTCAGTCATTATCGATATTACCGTATTATTTATGTATTAATGTTACTAAATGTCGAGGAAGCGATATATCTTGCGGGAAATATATTCGGGTACAGATAAAGCAGGAAGCAGCCTGTACATAGACCCCCTCCCGGTACCAATCTAAATCAATGGGCTTGTGGGTAATCGCATAATAATTACCGCGGACCCCCTCTACCGCACATCTGTCGTTGGCCAAGGGGGTCGTTTCGACGTTCGAGATCATCCGCGCTCGAAAGAGTCGCCACCAGCCGCGACTCCACGCCCGATTCACTGGGACCCCAGCAGGTCCTATTGTACTTCGCTACACCGCTCGCACGCTACATGGAATTTCACCATGAGTGGCGAGCGGGACACGTCTCTATCCCAGTGGACTTAATCGAGTCCTTGGAGTGAATCAAATCCTCGAACGCACTTCGTTCCAATAACTTGCAGCTTTTTATAACATCGTATAGAATGATTTCCGTCTGAAATTCCCATATTTTACAATAATCACATGATTTTTCGACTGAAACGAATGCTAATTTTGTAGAATTCTTCTGTGTGCAGATCGCGAGGAACTTTACAGTTGATACTCGGACTAGCGGTATGCATTCAACCCATCCAGAGCTTCCGAGGACCTCATCATCCAAAGAGCAGCGTATCTCATCATCACTACGTGCCAGTTAAGTCTGTCAAGCTGACGCAAGATGAAGAGCTTTTACATGACGCTGCGTGAGTAATTGTCGAATAGATTATGAGAATAGTGAAATGAAAAAATTAATAACCACCTCAATGATTCTCATTAATTGTTCGTCATGGAAATTTTAGGCATCTGGTCGAAGATATGGGCGCGCTAGCGGAACAAATAGACGTGTCGAAGATGAACGCCCAGGAATTAGAATTTTATTACTTCAGGTAAATCATGAGTTTTGTTGCGTTGCACGAACAAATTTAACGTCATTTACTTTTCAGAGTACATGATATCGACAATAATACTAAACTGGACGGCCTAGAACTTCTTCACGCTCTACAACATACACGACATGCCGATGACATGCCGGAGGACGCCGAATATACCAACCAAGTGAATCACGAACACGGTGGTCAGGAGGATTCGATGTTGGATTATGAGTGGATCGTTGGTGAGTATGGCAAATATGTAAAATATTTTTTTTAATGTTGGCATTGTGATGATTTATTGCGCGTAACATTGAGCTTTTTCTTCGTAGAACTGATAGACAGGGTGCTGAAGGAAGATGACTTGGACAACGACGGGTACCTGGGATACATAGAGTATGTTCTTGGGAGACAAAGAGATCAGGACGAGAGAACAAAGAGGGACGTGAAATTAAAAATCTGAATTTAACGCATATTTTTCTACTATCGATAATCCTGAGGAAAGTACCTCAAAGGATTATAATTTTTGATGAATATTATTTTCTAAAAATGTGTGCCAATGAACGAAATATTCGAGTTCCTACGATATATTTTGGTTAAAGGAAACGTTATTAATGGTTTATAACGATAGAAGAATATTTTTATTTATCTATATATAAACAAACGTGCAAAGACGCATGTTCTTTACACCGATTAATTCTGCTGTTCTCCTAGGACGTTATAAAATAGGTTTAAATAATTGCGATAAATGATGAAATACTATTTCGTCAAAATTGACCTCATTGTCGAATCAAATAAACACGAGAACAGCAGAATTACAAGGTAACATTTTTTGCGGCTCTCGTAACGATAAACAGTATATCACAAGCCGAAAATGATACGTTAAGTTAAAATACAATGTGACGTAATATCTTAAAAACTTTCTAACGCCTTTCGTAATTGAGTCTTTTGATGATGCTTACCGGTATCACCGTTTACATAACTGGAGTTTCGGTCGTGGAGTCATATTAATCCGCAATAGGTAATGGCACGTCGGTCACAACTATACACTTCTCCCAGAGATCTCTCGCGACTTGGACCTAATAAAAAAAATGAGAAATTATGAGATGCATTCTCGATAAGCTCTAAGATCGATCCTGTCGACGTTGAAAAAATAATTTTCGCGTGGGTGGCCTACCCTATTGTCTTCTCCTTCGATCGGCAAGTCATCAACTCGGATAAAGTCGGGGTAACATCGAACAATTTCTTGAATTGCTGGCGCAAGTGCTCTCGCTACCTCGAGAAACTGTGGTTCGTATTCGTGATACTCTTTCGAATTTTCGGTCGAGTAATAGATCCGCATTAAATTCTCCTCTTCGACGAGTCTAAGGTGTAAAATATATAATTAATAAATGCATACAAAGAAAAAAAAAAGTCCAGATTAATTTTTTTTTAATGTTCTCACCTTATGCAATGCGATCTCAGTAGTCTGATTCGTGTGTCCGGCTCAATTTCGACCCTGTTTTCGACCAAACCTGCGGTCGTCATTCGCTCGCCGTCCTGAAGAACCGAGCATTCTTGTTCCTGGGGCGAAAGTACCGGTGGAAGACAATCGTAGACGTTTATCTTTGCAATTTGATCGGCAACCTTGTCAACGTCGATATAATCGATCAATCTATGAAATAAATCTTTGGTCTTGTCGACAAACTTCTGTCTGACTTCGCTGTTCTCCGTGGAATGCACGAGGCCCACGTGCCTAAGATAATCGACGGGCAAACCCTCACGGAAACGCGAATTCAACTGAACGGCACTATTGAGAGCCTCCGGAATTAATTTCTCGAAGAAATCGCACCAGCTGTTTTTCTGATAGACGCTCAGTGTTATGTGAAGACTATGCGTGCCGTCTATCGTTTCTCCCTGATGGATTGTACCTCGCGGAAAGTATAGCAAATCTCCGGCATTGACAACGGTGTCGAGTATCGGTTCTCCTATCTCCGAGGGATCAAAGTTTCTCGAAGAATACCGCGGCAGATACTCCGCTTCGGTTGTCGGTTTGTACAAACGCCATCGCTTCTTTCCCTCGATTTGTATAATGAAAGCCTCAATGTCGTCGTAATGTGGCGCGAAACCTTGACTGTCAGGTGGTGTCAAGTACGAATTTGCCCCGACGAAACAGCCGAAGAATTCTTGAAGCGTCGCTGAAATACAATTTTTGTCCTTTATAATGTCCGGGACATCGATGCGATGTGAATTAACTTCTTGCCTCTCGTTTTACCGTTCAATGCGTGCAGCTTCGGTATAAAAGTTTGAGGATTCAACATCCTGATTGAACAACCGTTGGAATAATAATCCCAAACGATGCTCGGGCGTGCACGTCCAGGTGGATTGTGAGTTTCCCGCTGACCGTTCGAGTACGATGTTATATCGATATTCTTGCTAAAAAGAATGTAAAAATCGCGCAGAATTGTGTCCAGCATTGGTGTCGACATTAGAATTTTGTAATAACTCGATGTGCTCCTCTTGATATGCAATGGCGCTCTTTCCCAATTATTGCTGAAAAATACATAGAATGATTTACAGATCAACAATTCACAGATTCAAACTTGTGGAAAAGTCAAGTGAATCTCACTTGAAAAAGTTTTCTACAGATAACGGACGTATGAGCCATTGAAACAAAGCTTTTCCCTCTTCCACTGGGTTGTTACTCAAGCACTTGGGAATCGATTCTTGAAAATCATCCTCCAGACTCTGGTCTAGTTTTGATTCATCACCAGTTACAAACGTCGAAGAGGACACACACAAATCATCTTCCACTAGGGACTTGTGTTTCTTTTTTTTAGATTGTACTCGTGTGTTCTCCGTAGAAAAGTCGGGAGAACCCTTTTCGGTTTGTGCAATTTTCGAGTTTTCCTCTTCATCCGTTTGAAAAAGTTCCATGTTAGCAGGCTTCGACGAATCGTTCTTTGCTTCTTTCTTTTGAGACATTTTTGCCTTTGCCAATTTCTTGCTTTGTTTTGTAGCTTTTACAAAACTGGAGTGCCCATTCGATAATGTGCATTTGTAGGTTCTCTTTGGCTCCTTTGTTTTTTTCTTCTTTTGAGATTCCTTTGCAATCAAACTTTCTTTCTGAGAATTACCGTTTTCTTCTGTTTCTGCTAATTCTATAGACTTGTTCCCTGCCAGTATATCCGAAAGGAGCAAATGTTTTTTCTTTATTTTCTTTGGCATTACTATACACTCCGAATCCTTACGTTTTTTTGAATATGCGACAAACGCAGACATAGGAATCCCAGAGATTTTTCGTATCTGTAACACAAGTGTCAACGGACAATGTGTCACGGCTATACGCGTTTTGGAAATTGTAAACACTCAGTACCGGAGCCTCAATTAAACCTCCAGCATTATCGAGTATTTATAGTTTATAAAACTCTCAAACTCAATAAAAAATACGATATTCGACGTTTTCTCGTAGATATTCAAAAGCACGGATTTCTCAACAATATGAGGAGCCGGATAACTATTTAAAATTAAAAAACTGAGGTTAAATGTGATAAACAGAACGTTCCGTTGAGGTTATGTGTTACTGTCGTAGAACACTTAAGCGAGTACACAAGTGATGTTTTCACAACTGTAGGTTTCATTTTTGTAATAAAAAGCTCGGACATTATAGTTTATTCAAAACTCTTGTTGAATACTTACTTTTCTTCCTTTGTCCATTAGTTTTTCTTTGTTTTTCATTATTTTCAAATAGTTACGTTGTTGCGAGCTGCGAGCACGTGTTGCAACAACCCGCCTATCAGACGCATGCGCTACTCAATGACTCGTGGTGCATGGTGCCAAATGGTGCCACACAGGCCAGACTGAGCCAGACTGCCAGATTGTGCCAAACTGTATACAATACAATACAATATACAATAATCCTGAGGTGAGATTATCCCGCCAATCTGTGTATATTTATCTCGCTTGTTCGCACTCAGAAAACTGGACACGGTGCACATTTATATTTTTATTGGAACTCGAGGAAAGCCATAAGTTAATTTTCTGGAACAGTCAACGATCCTGCACTGCACGATATTTCCTGCACGTGCACATAAAAGTTATCGTTGATATAAGCAGTACACGAATATTATTCCTATTTTTTATGTCCATTCGATAATATAGATTTGTATATTATTTATTTATGTTCCATTATCATTTTAGTGAGTATCGTTTGAGTCTCTGATCGAATCTTGCCGCGTTCCAATTCCCGGTGTTGCTGCCTGAACGACGAGTCCGCGAATCACGTGTCGGAATGCTAAACGCAGGGCTCTGCTAAATATTTTACAATGCGAAATAGCCTTGGGCACGATCGTATGGAAGACCGTGGACTAGAGTCTCGAGTTACCTAGAATTTTGGCCTAGGCTTAGATCATATCCCCATCTGAGTCCCATCTCAGCTTCGGTGGAAACTCATTCTATTATAGCGCTTTCCACTGATAATTCTGGTAGCCCGTTTTAACATACAAAGATAAAGAAGATGTATGCCCTGAGTGTATACTTATCTCTCTTGCTCGCATTCGGAAAACTGGACACACTCGGTGCACCAGTGGAAAGTGAAATTACTATTGTATCGCCGTGTTATTGCAGTATTCTACCTTACCGATGAGGTCTAACAGACCATAGTCATCACAAACACAGCTGAGGCTGAATCTTACATGCGACCTGTCAAAAGTATTTTTGCTCAGATACAATGAAATTGTCCTAAATTAAGAGCAACAGCTCCTAGTAGATTTTACTATTTATCCGTAGTATTTACAAAAATGCACAGAACGTACGAGAATCTTAGGTACTCCGCAGACAAGCAGGTTGTCGTTGTAGATATTGGAACAGCGTATACCAAGTAAGAGCATTGTTGGCTATATTTCCCGTTAAACGAATGTACAAAACATTTTTTTTTTATTCTTACCTATTATCATCGCTCTAACGATAGATTTGGCTACGCCGGCGAAACGACACCTCGTGGAATAATCAGGACTGAGGTGAAATGCTCCGTTACCAAAGAGATAAGGCAAATATACGATTACAGCGACACAGAAGATTTGTATCAGCTTCTCGTTGAGTTTCTTCATCTTCTGTTCTTCAGGTAGTTAAAATTTCTGACGCTTTTGTTTTGCTTAGGGCCTGTTAGTTATTATTTTGTGTTTATTTTCAGATATGTAACGATAAGTCCCAAGGATTTAAAAGTAATTGTACTTGAATCCCTCCTGACGCCTACGCAGTTCAGAGAAACTCTGGCTAAAGTAATGTTCAGACACTTTGAAATTGGCTCGCTGATGCTACTGCCCATTCATTTGGTGACCATAAGCACTCTTGGAACTGACACGGCCCTGGTACTCGATGTTGGTTACACAGAAGCTAGGCTTATTCCAGTATTTGAGGGTGTACCTGTACTAAAGGCGTGGCAAGCTCTGCCTCTTGGTGCTCAAGCTGTACACAAGTGAGTGATTCTATAGATTAGCGCGTAGTTGTTTGGTACAGAAATAAAGCATGTCAGAATGTGGATCGAAATTCAAAAAAATCATCCTGAGAATCAGAATTATACCGAATCAGAGAATCAGAAGTTTGCTCGCATTAGGCTCTTTGTAGACACAAAGATTTGATTTTATCCATAGCGGCCAAATGTAAAATCGAATTTTTCAACTAATTATATAAAATTGAAGTATATTGGTTTGTCAATAATGTAGTTACATTGTCATTTTACGTTAAATTGTAATTGAATTATATAGAATTTAGTTGTAAAACTTTGGAAAATATATTTTAAAATGTTGAAAGTGCCCATCACTGGTTCGATAAATGCTAAAAATAAGTGTGACCTACTATCTAGATGCCTGAAGAAAGATCTGAAGGACGCGTTACCGGACTTGGAATTAACGGAAAAGCTGATAGAAGATATAAAAGTACGAACGTGCTTTGTCACAACGATGGAACGCTCAAAAAAGCTCTGTAGCGAGGATGCACCGGCACCGCCACCCGCCGTCATGTATCCGGGAACCAAGACTTTTATGATTCCCGGTAAAGTCAGGGAAAAAGCTTTCGAACCGTTGTGGGAACGCGACAACGATAATCTCAGTATACCGACGATGATTCTTGACGCTATTATCAAGGTAATTTTTCCGAGAAATAACAGCCAATGAGCGGTTATGAGCTATCGTAACTAATTGAATAATTGCAATCAATTCAGTCTGAACGACATTTTTTGGATAAATTGTAATCTTGTCGACTAAAGCTTAGACTTAAGAAAATCCTACATATGTGCAATAGATTCTACGCAATATTTTTGAATCTTAGAATCGGAATTTATGATTTTCTAGAAATATGAAGTATGTGCAATTTAATATACTGTTTCTTCTTTGTTTTCAGTGTCCCATAGACACAAGACGTCCACTGGCTGAAAATATATTAATAATCGGCGGAACAGCGATGGCCAAAGGATTCGCGAGCCGCTTAAAATCGGAGCTAGTTTCATTACGGAAGAGCGACTTGTATTCGGACAAATTGAAGCTCGATAAATTCAAGTTTCACACAGCACCGAGCAAGCCTAATTGCACAGCTTGGTTGGGCGGTGCGATATTCGGTATAGCCGATTTGCCATTGAGATGTCTGACCAAGGAGACTTACTTACAAATTAATCGTGTACCCGACTGGGCGAGTCTCATCGATAATAATAACGAGTAATAGAATCTAAAAAAAAACAAACTCATGTTTTTTCTCTTGTAACAAAATGTGGATTGTTTTTTGTAATAAATAAAAACGAAAACAATGTATTATTTATCAGAAATGGCATGTTATTTTTTGTTAAAACCAGATCTTTGTGGTTGTATTCGTGTTACATCGTTGCGAGGTTGTTTATCACGCTCGAAAATAGCGGCTCTCACTGTCTCTGTGTTTCTCCGCAATGGAAAACGCGCTCCGTCTCAGAGGGTCGTCAGGAGCGTCAGTTTCTCGTTCAGTTGAAGCTGGATCTTGATAAGCTGCGAGAGCGCCACTACCATCAGCAGATCTTTTACATTGCTGTTGAACATCTCACCAAACTGATCGATGTTCATCTTCGGTACCGAGTGAACCATGTCCAGTAAAGCTCGGCCGACTTGATTGTCGGGTGGTTGTTTACCAGCGAGGACGTCATCCACGTAAACCAGCACTTGTTCCAACATTGAGGAAAGCTTTGTGCTCGCCTCTGCTATTTGCGCGAGATCCATCATCGGCTCGACGCCGCCGCTCGGTTTTGCTACTGAGGTATTATTCGGCAATTGCGTCTTTTGACACAATTGCAGACCGACTATTTCCGGCTCGTAGCACGTGACCTAGACCAGAAAATTGAGATTAATCGCTTTTATTTTACCCAGCAGTCATTTTATGGTCAGATAAATGATAAATATCTTTCGCTCACCTCGACTTTTGCAGGAGTAAACATACAACCCTGCTTTCCATTAGGAACACCCAACTGTACGCAAACGTATGCTTTGATCCCCATCCTTGTGGTATAGGCCAGAGTTGTGTCAACAGTCAAATGGACAGGATTATTGCACTCTCTGGCATAATACTCATGAATGACGGAAGAATGATTGGTGACTTCCATTCCGGTGGCCCACCATCCTACGATACTTTCATGCGCATTTACTCTGTGGTTCAAGTCGTAGAGATCCATCGCATAATTAAGTTCAGCTTCAACCTGATCATCGTACTCTTTGTGAGGAAGGCAGAAGCAGTTGGTGACTTCAACGATTCCCTTTTCCACGGTACCTGTTTCAAGATAAGTTGAAATTTGAGGTTATAATATTCGGTTAATACGATACTCGTAAAATTATACGAAAAACAGCATAAATTTATATAGCTTCGTAATTCATGCAGCGGCCTATGATATATTACGATATTGTCATGAGAAAATATCTTTTGTTTGCAAAAAGAAAATGCAAATAGCCAGCACCATGCGACAACTGTACCGCGTTCGAAAAACTCTCGAAGAACATGCAACAGTTAACGATTTGTTAATTGTGATAGTAACTCGCCTAACAGAGTGCCGATTACACGCACGTAATCGGAATTTCGACGCTCGTACGCATCGACAATTTGAAATAAAACCACTGGGTGCACCTTGACAGTGAGATCGAGCGCCATGTTTACGAAGAGTGCGCCTCGGTCGCTTTTTTAGATGCCATTCCAAAACCGGAAGTCGTCAGTCGTCGAAAGGACGACAAGAAACAGCGGAGATGTCTGAATTCCGAACCAGAATATAATACATCTATGTTGTCTTCCACTACCGGCTACCGGTATTGCATGGTGACATGAATACATGAGCCGGTGAGAGAGAGCTAGCCATTAAATTAGAAGAGCCAGGTAGCCGGTGGTTTATCGTAGCAAAAATGCAAAGCTCGTAAAACCGTGTACAAATCCAAACAAAAACTTCATAGAACAATGTGGAATCTATATTTTCTTCTTACCATGGACAATGTGTCTTAACACTACGGTAAAGTAGAAAAAAATGGTCTATGCTGTAATCAGAAGACAAAAAGATCTTAGACAAAAATGTATCTTTGATTGATAAAAAATCAATTTATTCACAAAAAATACGATAAATTGTAGAAAAATTATACAGCCTTCTCTACTTTTTACCCTCCACCATGATGATGTGATATCCAAATTTTGTTTTAACGGGAGGATCTGTGTAAACTGGATTACCCAGACTAGATACGGGCAGAGCAAATGCAGCTTCTTGAAAGGCACCGACCATAGAGCCTCTTGTCATCCAGCCAAGATCACCCTGAATATAAATTGCATAGTTTTATTACAAGTTGGTACAAGGCGATCAAGATGTAGAATCTTTTTTACCCCTGATCTTGCTTTGTCTTCGCTGTACGTAGCAGCTATTTCATTAAATTTTTGTCCGGCTTTCAGCTTTTCTAAAGCTTCAAGGATCTTTGATTGTTTTTCGCACAAGATGTGTCTGACCTGAAAGAAAAAAACAATTTTTTTTGAATGCTACAATAAAATTCATGGAAAAAGAAAGTTAGCCGGTTGATGTACTAACCTTAACGGCAGTTCCTCCCTTCTTTTCACCCTTTCCTTTATCATCGTCATCGCCACCGCCACCTTTCGATTTTCCGGCTTTTCCACCCCCGGACGCACCCTTTTTCGGCGGCATTTTTCTAGTATTCCACTTTGTAAAACAAAACAGAGAAACTAGCTGCAATATTGTGGAAGTTAGTATTAGGAGGATACAGTCATGTCGTTATTTATTTGACACTCTGTTCACCGTTGTTCGACCGACGATAAACATAATTTCATGCTTATCTCTCGTTGTGACTTGGTACCGAAGTTTTTCGTTTCGAGCGCATAAGTATCTGCGAAGACGCGAGGAATGTCACTGGTGTAAACAAATATAGTGAAAAAGTCGGTGAAAACTTATTTTCGAGTCTAGAAAGAGTTAATCCGTACTAGCGAGTGCACTAATTAAATAGCAATATCATTCGAACATGTGAATAATAGTTGAAATCTCCGACATGGCATCCTTTAAATCAATGCGTCACGATCGTTCCATCCAATTTATAGGTTAGCCATTGCTACGATTAATAATCGTGTAAAACTGAGAGTACTTGTGCAACTTGAACTAAAGCAAAATAAGAAAACACGATGTTCGTCTATCTGAGCAAAAAAATCGCAATACCCAATAATTTTCGTCTTAATTGCATATCTTGGAACCAAAAGCAAGGTTTCATCGCAGTAGGAGGCGAAGATGGATTGCTCAAAGTCTTGCGGGTCGATGCCAACACCTCAGCGACAAATGCCAATGCAAAGAATCGTGGCCTGGCGGCAACGAGCAATCTGAGCATGAATCAAACCCTAGAGGGTCACAATGGTCATGTGCAGGTGGTTACGTGGAACGAAGAACACCAGAAACTGACGTCGAGTGACCAAAACGGAGTGATAGTAGTCTGGATGCTGTACAAAGGCTCTTGGTACGAAGAGATGATAAACAATCGGAATAAATCAGTCGTCAAGGGGATGGCGTGGAGTCAGGATGGTCAGAAAATCTGTATAGTATACGAGGATGGAGCGGTGATAGTGGGTTCCGTAGATGGAAATAGAATATGGGGCAAAGAGTTGAAAAATACGCCTCTTTCCGCGGTTCAATGGTCGCCGGATGGGAAACTTCTTCTCTTTGGTTTAAAAAATGGCACCATACATCTCTACGACAATCAGGGAGTATTCCTGATGAATTTAAACACAAATGTAGTGAGCAGCCAGCCGCAAATCATAGTAGCTATACACTGGTACGATGGTAAATGCGGATACGTTGCTCTGGATTGTCCGACTCTGGCGATTTGCTACGAGTGCGGCAGGATTCAACTGATGCGAGACACGAGCGACGATAATCCAGTGATAATAGACACCGGAATAACTGCCGTTTGGTGCTGCTGGAATAGCTATGGGTCGATGCTCGCGGTGACTGGTATCGTACCGGTAGCGTTGCACAACGGCGAAGTAAAAGATTCCAACGTCTTGAATTTTTATACACCGTTCGGCGAACACGTGAGGAGTCTCAAAGTTCCCGGGAGAGAAGTAACCGCGTGCTCCTGGGAGGGTGGATCTCTCAGAGTGGCGCTCTCCGTCGATTCGCACATTTATTTCGCCAATATACGTCCGGACTACAAATGGACTTACTTCAGCAACACTGTTGTATTTACCAACGAACGAATCAGCAAAGACGGTATTTGTATCACTTTTTGGAATACGAGTAACAATACGTGCTGCACGAAGCACGTAAGAGCGTTGATATCGATGGCCTCACAGGGGGAGCACTGCGTCTTAGCTGTTAAGAACGATCCGTCGCAAGGGACTGAGGAATACGCACTTCTGGTGTGCAACACAATCGCCACGCCGATCGACACCAAGCACCTTGATCTCGAGCCAATCTGGGTGACGATGACGAGCAACACGGTGGTCGCTGCGTCTAAAAACAATTTTTTCATCTGGAACTTTCGTACACCCCGTACGGCCGCTCTGAACGCTGGAAGAATGCGGAAGGATCGTCTCTATCACGTGGACGATACGCCGACGGGTGTTACGGAAGTTATTCAGGACTTGGACAGGGACAGATCGTTTGAAACACCGACCAGCACGAAAGCTACGATGGATCCCATATGCTCCATCGCCGTGACTGAAGAGATTCTATTGATAGGCAGAGAGTCGGGAATGATACAACGCTACTCGTTGCCCCAAGTTACTTTGACGAATCGTTACACGACTAGCGCGAAACCCCACAGAATCGCGATAAACTCTAATTCCACGAGAGCCTCGATAATGGACTCATCCGGAATCCTCACGATGCTCGATCTTGATCCACCGAAGAACATGGAAACTGGAGACGCGGAGGACGTTACGAAATTCGAGAGGAAAGACGTTTGGGCGATGTGCTGGGCTGACGATAATCCGGCGCTTCTCGCGATTATGGAAAAAACCCGAATGTACGTGATAAGAGGATTGGATCCCGAAGAACCAATTTCTTGCTCTGGGTACATATGCTCCTTTCAGGATTTGGAAATTCGTTGCGTGTTGCTCGATGACCTTGTACAGCGACCCGACGATCTTCGTGCTGATCTCATCGTCGACTTGGAGGTCAAATCGCTACGCGATACCAAAGAATTACTGGCGAAAGTTGGCCTCAAGGAGGCGCACAACTTCATTCAAGACAACCCTCATCCGCGTCTGTGGCGATTGCTCGCTGAATCTGCGCTGCAAGAACGTGACTTGGAGATGGCGGAAAACGCTATGGTACGCTGCACGGATTATCTTGGAATACAATTCATCAAGCGCTTGCATACGGTGCACAACGATCAATTGAAGAGCGCCGAGGTCGCTGCCTTTCTCGGGAATTACGACCAGGCCGAGAAGCTCTATCTCGAATTGGATCGACGCGATTTGGCGATAACACTGCGACAAAAGTTGGGCGATTACTTCAGAGTCGTTCAGCTGATGAAAATGGGAATCGGCGGTTCGGATAAGCAGATGGAGCACGCGTTCAACAAAATTGGCGACTACTTTGCCGAGCGGCAGAACTGGGAGAGCGCACGAGAGTACTACGAGAAAGGACGAAATTTGGAGAAATTGATACAGTGTTACTACAAACTCGAGGATTACGAGCAACTGGCGTCAACGGTGGATCAGCTACCGGACAAAAGTCCCGTCTTGAAGACTGTGGCGAGGATGCTGGCCTCCGTGGGAATGTGTCCGCAGGCAGTTTCTGCGTACATCAAGTACGGAGACGTAAAGTTGGCGGTGGACACGTGCGTGCGTCTCAATCATTGGGATCAGGCGGTTGACTTGGCGAAAACATACAAAATGGCTCAAATCGGTGAGTTGCTTAGCAAATACGCGAATCATTTGTTGTCGAATGGCAAAAAATTACAGGCGATCGAGTTGTATAAGAAGGCGAATTGCTACCTCGAAGCTTCGAAGCTTCTGGCGAGTCTTGCCGAGGAACAGGCTAAGACTCGGACGAATCCTCTGCGCGTAAAGAAACTCTATATTCTCGCGGCTCTTCTCATCGAGGATCACATAAACAGTATGCCAGCGATAAAGGGCGCCCGTAGCAACGTCGTGATGGGGCTTACGGAGAGCAACGAGGATGCTCGCGTTATCGAGAACGCTTGGCGAGGCGCCGAAGCCTATCACTTTCTTCTGCTGGCTCACCGTCAAATTTACGACGGTGACTCGGATGCCGCGATGAAGACTTCGCTGAGACTGAGAGAGTACGAGGATATTCTCGAGACCGAGGACATTTATTGCCTTCTAGCGCTCTCCAGTTGCGGTAATCGAGCTTTCTCCACGTGCTCGAAAGCGTTTATAAAACTCGAAGCTCTTCAGAAGATCAGCGATGGTAAACGAGAGGAATACGAGGAATTGGCGTTGAATATATTTATGAAACATCCACCCAAGGACTCGCGAAACGCGAAATCAGAATGCGTCAGCTGTGAGACCCTGGTGCCAGATTGGTGCGTCGCATGTCCCAATTGCGCAACGAGATTTCCTGCTTGCGTCGTTTCCGGAAAACCTCTTATGGATCTCAGCGGAGCTTGGATCTGTAATATTTGCAGACATCACGCTGCCACCGAAAGGGATATTGTTAATATCAATGCTTGCCCTCTGTGTCACGCCACTATCACTTATATGTAGGCAATTTATTTATCACTCCAGACGTCTAACGTCATTGTGTAGCAGAACGCATTTGTGTATAAAAAGAGTACAATCATATCCGTCCAATTAGTTGTAAGAAGAGTATAACGAAGTCTTTAATTACTTTCACAATCCGTCAAGTGATTATTTCTGCATCAATTCAGTTGTGCCGACAATTTATTTCGTACATAGCTCTCTACTCAAAGATTCCAAAGATTGTCATTTTTGTTTTCGAGGATATAACGATAAAACTGAAGTAATGAAGAAAAATCAATATTAATCACAGGCGTAATTATTTATATTAATTAAGAACAAGTGAACAACGAGTTCTAAAAGTAGTGAAAAATTTGTAACGTTTACTCAATGTTCGTGCAGTATTTTAGATTTATAGTGTATAATTTACATGTATCGAATGTTTTGTTTTGTTTTTATTTTATTTTTAATATGCAATTTACAATGTTTTTAATGATTTGAACTTTTTTTTTCCACCGTATTTCTTTACAAACTCTTCGGGAATTCAATTTATGCTCTATCCATCCAAGGGGTCGTCGGTTCCGGACAAAAAAACCGAGTACGTTCGACAACTGTCGATTATCTCAATACTTAATAAGAGTTATGTTTCCGGCTGAGCGCCACAACGTTAAAGCGTGTAACTTGTGGAAAATAAACATTGATTATTATATCCTCAGGTCACTGGTCCCGATGAACTTTCACATTATTTCTCTCGCTCTTATGACGACTCACAAGCAATCCCTTTCCATCCCGAAACTATATTACGCGAGAAAAAAAAAATAATCACCATCATCACGGACATTTTTGTCAGGCTTTGAGAAAACTAACAGAGTCGTAAAGAATTTTTAATTGTGTACGCCACGGTCACCCGTGATATTTGAAATCTCTTATCAGCCTGTCAACGTGAGAGTTTTACACAATTTTACTCTTCTGATATATAAATATTATGCAATTCAACTATTCCGTGAATTGATTTTTGTATGAGAAACTTTTCAATTAAGAAAAAAAACTTATTCATATGATCATTCGCTTTGAATGTACGGATCATTCAATTAAAAAAAAAGTATTATTACAAGGTAAGTAGTATTCTCTTGAAGCAATTCATCATCTGCATATAAACGGTATAAGTATTGCGACACTAATATACGTTTGGATTTTTTTCCATTATCGTCATAAGATTATCCACAATAATATAAAGAATATTTTTAAAGTTTACTTAAGGTAGTTCTGCTGGTAATCTCAAGTCATAGACGCAAAGATTATATCATTCAATAACAAGTGAATGTTGTGATAATAAACACGAATAATTGGAAGCTTTCACTGTAGCGTAATTAAGTTGTGTGGCCGAATTGTCGAACAATTTATCATGATTAATGTTGATTTGACTCTGTTCAAGTTATCATTAGATCGACAAACTAGGAACGTGACAACGTTGTATCGCACGTCGTCCGTATACAATGGACGGCTGCGCGATCCGCGAAACGCGATTGCTCCACGTAACGCGTACTAATATGTGCGGTGAAATTTTTATTTTATCCGAGAAAAAAGTATGCATCCAGAAGCTGTCGGTAAGGAGAATCACAAAGCAAAGTTTCAAAATGGAAAGCCAATATATATTTGGAAAATACATTAAGTATATCGTTAGAAATTTTCTGGCCCGAATATATATCACGGGTAGAACATTTATTGTTGCATATATTTCTTTTCGTGAGAAATAATTATATTAAATTCCAATCATTGACTCCCGACCCTAAAAGAAGGGGTGTCAGGCCTTTTTTATGTACATATATATTAATCTCTGATAGTTTTTGTGCTTACACATGGTTCATTGGTACGATAACACACGTATAGCGTGGTTCGGCCAGAGGTCGGTTTACGCGCCCTTTTGCCAAACTTCCGCGCCATTTTTATACCGTAACGCGTACCTCAAATCCGATCTATTCCCGAGTCTCTTAACGTGAAATAACTTCTTCAAATGTCCCGCAACTTTCCTTTTTCATTTAACAACAAATATCCGTTATTTTATCCGTAATAAGCGTAACGCGTGATTTATTTTCTACTTTATCAATCTCGTTTCGAAGTATACAAATAATTGACCCGAAGTCGCGATTCGATTATTCTCTCATAAGACCTCATTTTATATAGATTTTGAACATTTTATTTCTTTTTCCGATTACCCGCGACCAAACTTGACATTTCGTTAAAATCTCCGTAATTACTTAAAGCTGAGTATATAAAAAATTCAGGTACCACACTTCAAAAGGCTTTCACGATAGAACAACCTTAAATAAATATTACGCAAGTATACTCTGTTCTGTTCCATTTCAAACCCGGAATGTGTGCAGTGATGCACCCTCGTACATCGCGTCAGAAAAATGCAATTGATGGGGTACGAATGAAATACAATACTCAATATATCTAAAAGGATTACCGCAGTAACATGTATCATGGGTCAAGAAACTTTAAAGTCGAGTCCTCTTTGAGTTTAGAGGATCAGCGAGGGGAATTCAAGCAAGAGCGAAGTCTTTAATTTCAAACCTAGTCGCTATCCAGAATAATCGCGGTAACGCGCATGCGTGTCAGTTACCGGCAGCATCTGCTCGTGGTGTGTCGGAGCGTTCAGTGCGTCTCGAACAACCGTGGGAGGAGGGTACGTCGGGTCGGGTCGGGTCTCAAATCACGCTCTCTTCCCGTAGAGAAGTCGTTGTTTAATTTTAACTTATATACCAAGTAAATACATACAAACTAAAGAAAAATAGAACGCGTTGAACGAGGAATTACAAACGGATTTAGTGGCTACTAAATGTCTGAATGATTAAGAGTGTACAAAACGGTGAAGTTATCGCTCATTTTTTTCTTGTTGGTTTACTTCGGAAAAAAGTATATTGTGGTGGTAGTACAGTGTTGTTGTTCGGCTTTTTTTTGCGGATTAAAAGTGAATTGCAATAATGAGTGGGCTGTCACTGTTGTGCGTGATCCTTTTTACGCTATGCGCCACCGGCTCTACGGTTCAAGCGCGGCTCAAGTGTGACGCTGTCAAACCGTATTTCGAGGCACAAGGTTTTCCGGCTTCTGACATACCCAAGGATCCCATATCATGTAAGTCTCTTTACGATTTTACCTTCGTATCTCCAAAATCTTTGGATTGTCCAAGTTTTGTCCTCTTATCAATTTCCACTGTCAACTAATTATCTAAAATAATCAATTGGCAATAAAGATTTTAATCTCTTAATCTCCGGCACGTTATTGGGAAGTTGATTCGGCTAAAAGTTCTACATCTTCTATATATATATATCTTTGATATATTTGAGATATATAATAAATATATTTTGTGGCAAAAAGTTTTATATCTCATATACAGTATGTATTGACATATACGTCTTTTTCATGTGAATTAGATCCTGATCACCGTATCCATCTATATCGCGTGGAATGAATGACGATGAATATTTAATTGATCAAAAAATTGTCGTTCGGTTACTTAACAAAATCAAGAAAAGAGTTTTTGGGAATTTATTAATATCTCAATATCATTTATGCACATAACTAATAACATGTCGAACAGGTCGGAATTGAATTTTCATATTTTTACTATGCAAATGTGTTTTTTTTTTTTTTTTTTTTTTTTTTTTTTTTTTAATTTGAAAACGTCTCAAGTTTATCGCAATTTTGGTTGTTTTATGTAGATACGTTAGTCGACCAAGATATTCAAAAATCATAACGCGCAGCGCGTTCTACATTGAACACTGTAGTGTGTTCTCCGTCTCAAAAGTCGAAAAAAATGTTTACCAACAATTTCTCTCGGTGTATACGTAGCATTGTATTTGCAAAAATGATATTTCATTTTAAAATCTTTCGTTATTTTCTAATGGAGGCATAAAAATCTCTCTCGTAAAGTTATGATTTATATTAAATAATATGTTTAGCGAAATAAATAAATAAATAATCTCAATTCATCCTAAAATCGTCGACAATGCAAAAGGATAGCAACAATAATAATAAACGGGTCGAGGGAACGAGAGACGTGCGCTCATTTTGTTTGACGCAATCAATCGGTCATTATTTTCAGTATCAATCGTTGGGTGTGAGTTTATCGATATCGATGGAAATAAATGGAATCAATTGAGAATTATATCAAATCGGCGATCTGCACGTCGACCAGAGCGATCACTGGTCTATCGATATATATATTGACGGTTCGACACGACGCGTACAAATCTCGAGGTTTATACTTGTATATCTCGTTTGCTTACAATACAAACGTTTTTTTAAATGCGAAAACGGCTCAAGTTTATTGCAATTTTATTTGTTTTATGTAGATACGTTAGTTGACCAAGATATTCGAAAATCAAAGTCCACAGCGCGTTCTACATTGAACACCGGGTGGTGTGTTTCGTCCCAAAAGTCGAAACAAAGTTTACCAACAATTTCTCTCGGTGTATACGTAGTTATTGTATATATATTGATAATTATTTTTTTTTTAAAAACTTTAAAGTAACATGTAAAATAAACGAATCTCGAAGTTTGTTTCGTCGAACCCGTGTACCGCGTTCGTTACGAACCAGAAGCAACATCAGCATCTTGTTCTAGCTGCGCTCTTCCTCGTCTGTCGTTCCTATACGTCCTTATACATTATGCAAAAGTTGCAAAAGTTGAACCCGCTGTCTCGTAACAGTTACTTATATGATTTTGCGACGTTTAGTTACTACGTGTAAAGTAATAAATTATTCGAAAGCGCCCGTGACGCAGATATCGCGAGAATTTCAAGGTTATGGCGAATTAAAAGTAGAATCACATTATGCGTATTGTACGTAAGCTACCAAGTTCGCATCTTCTAAATATTCTTATAATTTTATATTTTTTTGCGGCTATTATGCAGGCTACACGTATAGATTTAATGTAAAATAAAAAATTAGCGAGAAACATTTGAAATAATAAAATTGATTATAAACATTGGGAAAAAATGTTAATTTTATCCAGAGTAAAACGGATCTGAGAATCTGATGGAAATGGTCCCTGTACTCGTGTGACAATTGAGATATATTTTCACAATCTGGCGATTTTTATCGTACAGTATCTCTCTGTCTTTATTCTATTTTTTATGAATTACCGCCAATCGGATATTCCCAAAAGCAAAGTAACGGCATCATCGATATCGTATGTGAAAAGTTGCCAGATTGTGAAAATATATCTCATCTCGTGACACGTGGGTAAGGACCCCATTGCCATATTACTCTCACTGTGGATATTTATTGTATTTCTCGAAGGTTGGAAACGCGGCGCTCGGTATGTGCGAAGTAAACACGTGCGCGAACGACGCCGAGATGCGACGTTGCGAGACAGGGAACGAATTTCGGAATAGACGGAACGTGCAACGTGCATTCCTTTTTTGCTACTGTCGTATGCAACTATAAAAGTATATGTATAAGGGGTGTGTTGCAGAGAGCGCAGTTTTGCGGTCGGAAAAATAAACGAATTCGGAGCTTCTATACGCCCCGTAGTACGTTTTGGGGAGCATTTATGGAGTTTTATTTTTCTTACGCGTGCTCCCTGTGAAGCCAAATACTGTGGGCGACTGACGTCGATGCTTATACGCTTTTATACCAATGCCATGGTTGCTGGTTCTACCGGCGCCTAACATAAACTCTCTATATAGCCGTTTGCTCGTGCACAAAAAATTTGTTGAATCTCCGTGTCAGTTTATCCATTGATTTAGCTTCTGTAATAAACGAACAGCAATGCAATAACTACGAGATACGTTTGATGGAATTTATAAGTTCCAAAGGCCCAACGAAACCTCATAGCTAAATACCGCGATACATATGTTCGTACGTTATTTTAAATAATTTTTTCAGTTGTGATTAGCCGTTCGGTTACTGGAGAAATAACTGTACGTTAGTCGTTCGGATGTTAGACAAAGTCACAGTATTTTTTTGTTAAATCGAATTTAGGCAAATTATTGATAATTTGCAGAACGAACAATAGACAATGTTTCGTCCGGATGGAATTTCCTAATTATTTGTTCGGAATAGAATTTGTTTATTGCGCAACAATGTATCCTGACAAATAACATGCGATTATTTGTTATCTGGATAGAATATCTTGTAAAACACACAATAACGTAAATCTGGACGAATAATATTGAGTTATACGTATGTAACTGGTAAACTGTACGAAAACATACACGGGCGAATAAGTTATTCGTCTGGATAATATTTTTAAAACGTGATACAAGATACCCGGACGAATAATCGTATATTATTTGTACGTATAGAGCTCGTAGAGACAGTACAATAATGTATCCGGATGAGTAATGGACTCTGTTATTCATCCAGAGAGTTTTAGTGACAAATGGCGGCCAGATATTCCCATGAATATTATTTATTTATCTTTAAATATGCGGATAATTATAATAATGATACGTAACCAATACGTATAGTGGGGAGAGCGGGTTGTCTTACCGCAACCCTCGGATCTCCCACATCTTTGATACACACACACACAGACACGTTCGCGCGCACGCGCGAACATGTTTTTGTAACGGTCATACTTGTTATTAGTATTCCGAAGCCAGTACGGTTGTCGAATGAGCCAACATTTCGTTTTTCTAAACTACATTTCTGAATGTAACTTATCGGAACGAATAATATACGATTATTCGTCCGGTTACCGAACGACGAGACACTCTGCAATTTTATAACTCACTATTTCAATTAGTTGAAGATTTTTTATTAGAAAAATATAATTTAATGTTAATATTGTATCTGCCAACGATTTTACATGATGTTTATCGAAGACCCTCATTAGGCTTCGTCTTTTATTCACGTTGTGCAGAGTTGTACGGAGATCGAACATATATGATGAATAATCATCAGGCTTAATATTTGTCGGTTTATTCTACGCGACGATTATCCTACTCGTTCAATGACGCACATTGGCTCAAACTATAAGTGTCTTCGTCGAGGGGAAGCCGGTAAGAATTAGTCACGATTTTATTTTCTCGGCCTTGCCGGCAAATCGCAAAACCAAATGCAAAATTTCACAATGAATATAAATGTTAATCCGTACATGAATAATGCGAAAATAAAGGAGAAACAATAGAAATACGCGGAGACTCGCATTTTACTTCAGTCGAAAGTATCATCACTTTGCATGCATTCATCATGCATTCGTCTCTTGACAATTTAATTTACATTCAACGTCAAGCGGCGCACATTATATTTTACATATTTCAAATAAATGAAATTTTGCGTAAAAAAAAATATATTTAATGTATTCCGTACGTAAATTCTACAATTTTTTATTTTGTGTTACGCGAGAATTGACAAATTGTACAATTATTTTCAATTGTTACGGATCCGAATCACAGACTCATTGCAAAGAATCTTAAGGGAAAGCGATACACTTGCACCATCGCATCGATTTTTTCTTTTCTTGTGACACACTGAACAGAATTGAATATAATTTGGCAAGTGGACTGCATATACGTAAATCTCTGTCGTAATGCTAGTAGTAAATAAATGATAGATTTATTATCTACAGTCATGGATGAATGGAAAAACAAATATCTATAATTATTTCGCACAAAAAAAATGTAAAAACGTATAGCATTAGATATTGACAATTTTACTAGCATTGCAAAAGAGATTCACATATAGGGAGTCCACTGTATAAATTTTATTCAATTCTGTTAAGTGTGCTGCAAGAAAACAATCTCAAAAAATTTGACGTGAGCAGGTGTGAGTGTTTCGTCTTCAAGTATAAGACATTGCGAAAATACAATTTTATTTAAAAATCTTTAGTTAATTTGTATCAGCGATATAAAAATATCTCTCGTAAAGTTATAATTTATATTGATAAATTTGTTTAGTTAAATAAATAAGTATTCTTAATTCTCCCTAAAGTGCCCAACAATTCAAAATGATAGCAACAACAACAACAACAACAATAATAATAACAATAAACTAATCGAGGGAATGAGAGGCGTGTGCTCATTTCGTTTGGTGCAAATCAATCGATCATTATTTTTAGTATCAGTCGTGGGGTGTGAGGGTATTGATATCGATGGAATTAAATGGAACCGATTGAGAATTATATCAAATCGACGATCTGTACGTCCGCCAGAGCGACTGGTCTGCCGGTATATATATCGACAGGTCAACGCCGCGCGTACAAACTTCGAGGTTTATACGTATACATCGCGTTTGCTTCGTTTCGATATATCGCAACGGTAGCGGTATACCGCTGGTCTTTTCGAGCTCGGACCTCCATGTACTTGATACATTAAAAAGAGAGTTTGGTATCGATATATGGACAAGCGTTGTTACGTAAAGCCCGACTCTCGGTAGACAAGCTAATCTATAGCTTTGTTTGCTCGTTTTTTAATTGAAACTTTTGCATATTCAGAATCACGTGCATAAACCACGGGTATAAATATCCATTAATGTGTTTTAATAATATCTTTACTCGCAACACGAAGCACGAAGGCTTTATGCTACTGGCCGAAATAATATCACTCAAAACTATCATCGAGTAAGACAACTTTACAATTGTCCCCCAAGGGAAAAAAAAAGAAGTTCAACTATTTAAAAAGTTCAATAATCTGTGTGTGAATAATTTTCATTTAACATTTCGTAAAAAATGATTATTTATAATTGTAACAAGATTGTATATTAGTTATGAAACTCTTTATGAAATCTTGAATAAATAATTCACGATTTTATGTACTTATTCGACGAGACTCTTTGAATTTATTTTGTTATGTTAGCTGTATAGTCGGAAAGTTGTTGAATTAACATTTTAAATATCCGAAGGTCTAAAGAAACGTTTCAACAAGGTGTTTGAGCGCGGGGCTATGAATTCGAATACTCGAAACGGTAAAGGGTAGAGTTTAGGGGGGGGGGGGGGAAGCTCGAATACGAAAAGAGGTGAGATCTTTGTGAGAAATAATGGTAAAGCGAAGAAAACGGAGCATAGTAAGTACGGTCGTCCTCAGCAAAGAAATAATAAAAAAAATATATAAACAGATAAAAAAAATATTTAAAAAATCCATACGTACACATATAACTGATCGGGTGCGCAAAGAGTTTTTCTCACAGTCGTCGTGAGAGGGTTAACGCGTGAACTAGTCGCGGCTTGAAAAGGATTCGACGGTATAAAGGGGGACCACAATGTACGCGAGAACGCGTAAAAAGAGCCGCAACCCCGAGGGAATTGCTGCTGCTGATAAAACATGTACGGAAAAATACTCACCGCCGACGGTTGGTGTGCTTTTCTCTGTATCCGGTACTGCGCAACCGCGTTTCATATCCCGATTTTTTTCTTACTCTCATCATTATCAAAAATTCTTTTACGACTTTGCCATTATTTTTTTACTCTCGTTTTCTTAGTTTACTACAAAGTGAAGGATTTGCTGAGAATAAATGTATTTTCTTGGTCGTACTTCGGATACACGTGAAGGAATTTTCACGTCTAATTTGTTGAAAGGTTTTTGTATACATGCTATTAGTTACTTTTAACTTTTACAATATAAACCTTCTTGAATCGCGAATAAATCCATTAAATATGACACCGTATATAAATAAAAACCTCGAATGCTCGAAGGTTAATAATATTACATTTATATGCACGGTCGCATTGAAAAATATATAGCGTTATTTGATAACGCACGGTCGCATTGAATAATATATCGCGTTACTTGATAATGCACAGTTACATTAAAAAATGTATAACGTTACTTGACAATGCACGGTCATATTTAAAAATTTATACATCGTTACTTGACAATATACGGTTACATTAAAAAATATATTGCGCTACTTGACACAATGCACGGTCATATTTAAAAATATATAATGTTACTTGACAATACACGGTTATATTAAAAAATATATAGCGTTACTTGATAATGCACGGTCATATTGAAAAATATATAGTACAGAGATTGCACTCTCGTGCAGCCATAGTCCTTTTTCGCAACGATAAATCGATAGCTCTCGAGATTATTTAGCGAGCGAGTTCCTCATTCGTCGCTTCGTCGCGGTCGTATAAACTGACCAAGCGAGATATTCCCTTCCCAAAGGGCAGGATTCCGTTCTCAAGCACGCGGCAGCACAGCCGCCGGAGCAAGAGTCTCGGAATTCGAGGAGGACAAACCTGCGCCGAGTCACGCTCGAGGGATATACTTTGAACGATAAATATAAATGCGAATCGGGCGAATAGGACGTACGATTTTATTCGGGGCGAGTTTGGCCGCGCGCGCGTCTGATTTGCGAGGGCCTCAGAGCCTCGAGCGAGTGCTCTGGCCCGACTACGCAGAATTTATGACCGATGAATTATGCGCTTTGTTCGCTTCTAGACGTAGCGAGGAGAGCCGCACGGAAATACGAGATGAGAAGTTGCAGGCACGGAGAAAACAAAAAGTAAATAATAATAAAGGGGGAGATAACGCCTGAGAAGTTCCTCGAGATATCGTTTCTATTCTATCGAATAATAAATTTCTTTTAAATTTCAAATAATACCCATTCACAGTGATGATTCATTAAAATTATCCATAATTTTTAGTTAAGGAACATTCCAAATATATTAAACCTAACGTAATATGTATTTTTCGCTACATTTACCGAGGACATTGATTTTGTAGAACAAACATAATTTTTTTTAAATAAAATATTTTAGTTGAGTTAAAAAATGTTTGTTATCATTAATTTGCTTAAAAATCAATATTAAGCGAGAGATTTTTTACAAGTAGTAGACGAGTTTTCGAGTTTTTTTTTACGAATAGTAGACGAAGGGAAGCAAAATATCGCATTGTGTTAAAGGTTCAATCGATCGCGTATATATTTTATCGTTAATGTTTACACCAAATAATCAATTATAATATTAATTATTGCATATAGAACACGGAGAAATAAAATGTATTTGACGTAGATATTTTCAGTGAACTTCCGGTTTAACGATTACAAAATCCAGATTGGCAAAGTATTCACAAATATTTTCGTTTGGTTTTCCAAAAAAAATATGTACGACCAACGAACGTAGGTTCCTGCAACCAATCGCAATTCCATATCCAAACGGTTAGTTCTTGCTACGGAGCGAACTTTTAGCAAAGGTAAACGACGTCCATTGTTTGATGTGTCAACGGCAGTTCGCGCTCGAGTGAATGAACCGTTCCTATCCGAATATTTAGACAATATACCGAAAGTAAATAGTGGAATATGGTAAATAGAGGACTCGAAATTATCGAAACATCGCATGCGGTAATTGCTGATCCTCGGTAAATTATAAATATATCGAAATGCTGAAATTTTGACCATGTTTTCACGGGATTTTGTGATAAGCGGCCTGGCGTAGCTCAGCGGTGAAAGCTGTCGATTGACAATCGGAAAGTCCCATTCATCCCACTTTTTTTGGGTTACAGTGTGTATATCTTTATTGTTGTTTAATAAAAGTTCGTTCATCATAGCGCCTCCTTTTGATGATAATTCGATTAAAAGGATGAAACAAATGAATTTTACATCCAACACGGAAAAAATAAAATAGTATCAGGAACAACAATTGTAGTAATTTAAACTACTCCCAATAGAGAATATATGGACAGTGATTGTCGGCGGTTAAGAATACTACGTAATTGTAGTAAAATCACTATCGTGACTATAACTAGCGTCATAAATAAAATAAACATCAAACCCTCGCTACGTATAACGTTCAAAGCGTAGTTATCGCTACTATCCTACACTGCTAATTTTTACCATAATTCGTTTGCTACACAGATTAATAATCATAAATGAATGTTTGTCGTGCATTCGGCATAACAAAATGACTAAATGAATATTTTTCTGACTCGAGAATTAGTTTTTTTTAGATATATTTTCTCATCGGCAATCGTTGGGTAGCGATTTTCACCGAAAAAAAAATCTTTTGAATGTTATATGAATATTACATTTAATTTCATCAATAATTTAAATCAACATGCACGAGAGGGGGGCGGGAGAGAGAGACACGGCTCCGTGCTTCACAATGCGTCCGATCACAAGCATCGGAAACGCATATTTACTACACTCGATGACAAATTCGATTTTGTCCGATAGATACATTTTTTAATACTAAGTATAGTAGATATTTCTTGTCCCATATATACGATTCAATATACTACCCTTCAATAGCGATACACGCTACTGGTTATTATTATAATGACAAGTTAACGAGTTATTCCAACTTCTCAGCATGTGCTAGTTAAGTAAATAGTAAATTTTACTTCGAAGTTACTCACGAGTACTGCATTAGCTTGTCAGTTTTAATATAAATATCTTACAACGGTATTAACGTTATATATTACAATCGCGAGTGTTATTTCAGATACAAGTAGCAGTTATAACGACTACACTTCATGTAAAAATGACTACCAAAAGATTACTATTGTCTTGATGTAATATCGACAACCCCATATCTTTCCGTGAAGCCCACCTCATCGAACTGATTAGTCCCATCAAACAATCAGAACGAGCTGAAGCTGCAATTAACTATTTTTTTTGTCTCTTCGTGTACCATCAAAGGCAATAAGCGTCATCGCTTTGCAACTTACATATAATTAACATATATATTTACCTTTTTAAAGCTCCATTTCCTGCTCCAGTTCATGCATTCAATCGCGTGCGTATACCACAGTAGGCTCTACGCAAGAATCGTTTAATCTCCGTGAGAATACCTGAGCGTACATCTCGCACTCTCCGATGTCTTCGTGTACTAATAAATTTCTACGATTTGCTAATTGATCCATTAAGGTAGCTCAAGCACGAATTATTGCACATGCGGACACGCGTGCACGGTAGTTTGGCGGCGAAGATGAAAGCTTCAAGGCGTGGTTATTGGTTTGAAAAAAAATAAAGACGAGAGACAAAAAAGAGCGAATTGATTAAAGAACGAGAAGGACAGCGGGAGCAACGCAACTGGCTTTCACTGCTTTGCATTCATCAGCGGCATCGCCAAGCTTACGCGGTCCGTTCATTCGTTCACTCGCTCGCTTTTATACTCTTTGATATATGCACACGCGTTTCTGCGTATGGTAGGCTCGTCGACGAAGATACACTCTCAGGATACACTTATACGCGAAAACACACTATGTGCACGTGTTCAGGTAAAATCTGTTGCGAAATGTAAATTAGCGAGTAGCGCGTACAGAGGATCCTCATACTAGTTGAATCTCTGCCTCTGTTCTTTGCGCTTTTACTGTTTATAACCGTTCTCTCTAGCTCGTTCGATTGCAAACCGGCTATATTCCCAGCAGCAAGTTGATTCACGAGTTTCTATCTATCCACACACACACACACACACACACACACAGCTACTATCGATGCCCAATTAATAGTCAGTCTGTTCTATCTACTCTCTGCATCAATTAACATCGATTTAATCTCCTTGATATTCTATTTCCATTTAATACGTAATTATGCGCCTTTCATAGTTTAAATTTTGTTATCGCATCTAGGTTGCTGGGTATTGTATCGAATTTTAATGTAAAATACATTATTTTTATTGAATTAGAGCATTTTACTTTTTACCCTTAACGTTAAAGCATTTTACTTTATATTTTACTTTATAATATTTATAATTATTTAACGTTCTTTATACGTTCGATCAAACAGATCAAACGATCTCTGGAGTCGTACTTGAAAGAAAGAAAAAAAGACGAGAAAAAAAAAATACTTTTGACCAAGCTATTATATATAATTTTATCCGGATAATCCGTATTTTCCTTTTTCCCTTCTCCTCGCTCTTGCTAGCCTTAACTAAACTCGGTATCGCGCACTTTTCACAAAAGATTTTTTCAGAAGAATAAGCAGACCTCCGCTTTGTCGTTCGTCAAACCTGGTTCGTTTTCTCACTTGCGCCCCTGAGAAAGCAATGAGCCATCCTTGACGAAGGAAGGCAAGGGAATGCATCTGTGAGTCTTGAGGAGAGTGATTAACGATCCGGAATCGATTCGCTTGACTCTCCGCCGGGTCTCGGCCGATTAGCGGCGTTATAACCAAATAATGAGAGAGACTGCGTGGCTATGCGATCTCGTTGGTCGTTAACGAAATTTGAGACGTACGGTAATTTTACTTGCTTTTTCTTTCTTTCTTTCTTTCTTTCTTTCTTTCTTTCTTTCTATCTCTCGGTGTTCACGTTCACAGTATACCAACTTAACAATGCACGGTTATATTACAAAATACATAGCGTTACTTGATAATGCACGGTTATATTAAAAAATATATAACACTGTTTGATAATGCATTGTTCTCTCTGTTCTATCAAAAAATATATAGCGTTACTTGACAATGCGAATCGCCCTATTTTCATTCAAAGTCTACACGTACCTCGATTCTTTCCATCTTCGACGGGCTTTCTTCCAAGCATTCAGCAAGTTCATTAAAAGCAGATGAGAGGAAATCGTCAAAAAAAACCATAAGTTACTAAGATTATCTTTATATATTTTTCTCTTTTTTTGGGAGCTTCGGTAAGAAGGCGCGTTTGATGATACAATATCAAATAGTAGAGTCCCTCGCGATGTTGATAGAATCTTTATTGCTGCAAAGCGTCGAGTAGGGGCGGCAGTCGCGATCTTCCAACGATAAAAGTCACGTTAACAGTATACCTACGACTTGTAAGTGTACATCTGTATATATGGTATACAGATATATATATATATCATGCACAGTCGCCTCGAGCCGATATCTCGATAAATCTAATCAGGTATCGAACTGGCCAGCAACAACAGCAGCAGCAGGTTGCGCCATACGAGAGCTGCGTATCCGCCAAGCCTCCGTTGTAGCACATAAAACATAGTAAATATATAGGTTTTCCTGCACTCGGTATAATAGTGGTAGGTGCGATGTTATATAAACATGGTTTTTAACGTACCCGGGGAAGGAACACACACCTCTCGAATACTTACATACAAGTAGTTATTACTTAAGTAAGCGTACGCAACTCTGCACGTAAATTCCAATGCCGTTTGTCTATTTTACAACGCCGTGTATAATTCTTGTTACTTAAATGCACTCTCTGCGGGTAACAAACTTGTATTTTAAAATACATTATCATATGTAGAACATTCACGAGTAAATGAAAACTGTGAAAGGTGCGGTATCATTGTTTTATCATTTTTGTATCAAGAAAATTTAATGCCACAATTATATTATTTTTTTATGTTGTGCTTTAATCAATTTCAATGGAGATAGTGTGAATTTAGAAATTAATATTTAATAGAAAGTTTGTTTGCATTTGTACGAGAGAAAGTTAAGTCAGGATGCTAGAGTCTACTTGCAGACGCCATATTGGTGCCAATGATTGACTCTGAGATGTCAAAATGGCGCATGCCAATAGGCGAAATCAACGATGTCGTCATTGTTTCGCTTTTTTTTAATATAAACGCAAAGGTACATTTCCCACTGGATCATCAAAGGGTATCATCAGGCGTATGTGCTTGTAGTTTGCTACAGCGAGCATCCGATCTCTCGTTTATTCATTCAATTAGACTAAACGTAAGCTTGTCAGATAAAACTAATCCATGCATGTTGCCGGAAATTTGGCTCCTAGGATTTTGTCAATATATGCGGAGATCCGCAAAGCTTAGTGGACAAACCCTATTAAAACTTGTCTAAGTTAATAAAAAATAACTGCTTTGATTTGCGTGTAGCTCTAAGAAACTCGGAATAAATTGGTTCCACTGATGTATTCATTTTGTCTGTCTACTTAAATTTTGAATACCTCAAGTCCATGAATATAAGTGAGGTTAGAGCAGATATTGAATATCCTGCTAAAGATAATAACTCTTTAATAAGCGACAATGTCGCTTTTAGCACGACACTGTACTGCGATACCGGTACATGCCAACAGGATTTCGTTAATTAACGCTAGAGATCGTAAAAGTCGAATTTGATGGGACGTTAACGGCGTGTACATTGGTTATTTGACGTGAGCCATCCGTGAGAGGGCTTATCAAGCAAGTAAATTGACACAATGAACTGAAAATTCGGGACACGTCATGCCAGTTGACCGTGGCTGACATTGCTGAGGGAAAGGAAATAGCGTTGCGGTCACTTGCCAAATAACATTACGCATAATATTAACATAATAATAATAACATAAGTCACTTTGGTGATCCCTCCAACCAGCCTTGCAAGTTGATCACGACCGATGAAGCTCGTCATGCAGTACTTTTACGGATTTATCCAGATATATATCGACGTTACCGTTATCTTCAGCCCTTAATAACAATTGACTTGATAATTGATGATTAAAGTTTTGTACAAAAAGAACACCGTTATGAAGTGAAGTTAATACAAATGTAACTAGTTAATACAAAGTTGAAAGTAATTGGACATACTGGACTCAAAAGGTATTAACTGTTTTGAAGTTACAATATTACTTCTCTGAAGATCCAAAAGTTAATTTTAAATGGTGCCTCCGAACTGCGGGTCCGTTAGAACGATGAAGTTCGTGTAAGTTTTGCACCGAGCTATGGCTACTGGTCAATCCGTGAAGATAAGCTGTTAACCTTGTAGAAAATGCTCACAGAATTTCTGACTGGAGATAGGTGCTAACGACCGGACCAAGCATACGACGAGTTAGTCAGCGGCTCAAAGATCTCTTCAGGGCTGATGCCGACACACGTTGTCAAAGTGTTGTCTCGCAGCATCGTTTCGAGTCCGTGGCAAAGGAACTCGAGAGGAAGATAATGGGGCAGGGAAAGAACGCGCAGACGTTGTCGAGGGAGTCTCGTGTTTCGCTTTGCTGTTAGCGCTTATCGTTCCTCCTGCGAGACGCGAGGCATCAGCGGTAAAAGCAAGCATCAAACACAGGCAGCTCCTAGCAAATCGGCAACTTCTGCTGACACGTATTGTGCCAGGCGTCGACTGCACAAAAAGGATACTTAAACCATCTCGCTGAGACTTGCGTTCACGCGCATTGATAACCCTCGCGAAAACCCGCCGAGCTGTACAACGGAGGGTATCATATTATCACATAGAAGTTGAAAAAGGAGAAAATATATCGCATCGTCTGCGAGAATCAAGAGAAAAGAAAGATAAATAAAAGACGAAGAATAAACACAAAGCTAGATAGATAGTCAGAGAGAAATATATGACGTACTCTGATCCGCAAACAATTTCATTGTTGAAATAAATCGTAACATCCGTCTTTTTCCATAGACGGAAACCAAAATGCAAGCGATTGTGGTACTCGAATCAGTTGGCTATTCAAGCCGAAAGGAGCTGAAAAATGAAGGAAAGTAAGACACTCAACGCCGAACGGAATAAAGCGAAGAGCGGTTGGTGCCTAAAAAGGAGACGAAAGAGACTCCTCCCCGGTTAATGATGCGAAGAGGTAGACAGGGAAGCTTCTTCGGAATCGCATCATCTCGCTTCCTCTCGTTAAAAGATATGCCTGATACGCGCGGTGAAGATGCCCAGCCGACCAAACTGTCTGCCGTGAACTCCGTAGCGGAACCTGTAATCAGGAAGGCAGCTTTACCGCACGAACCTGGCGTAGGAACGAAATTTCGGTGGACGAGACAATCCACCGTGTTGGGGTCAGCTTGTATCTCGTCCTCGTGGTCACAGCAGTTGCTTCGGAAGGTTTCTCCTTTCCCTAAACACCGACCGCGTTACCGCTACTGGTCTGCGCGCACACCGAGAATTCTTTCTCTTTATCCCGCTTGTTGCTTTTGACTCGGCGCGATGTTAATTCGCTTGCCGCAACGTACCGACAGTATCCAAGGACCGTCTCGCTTCGCAACAGTATCAAGTTATTTTACAAGCGTTTTCACGTTAATTCGAATTCGAAAGCTTTCATGACACGAAACATAGAACGCTTTTTCCTCGAAATGCCTTTCAGACATGTCTGAAGACGTAATGAAGTTAAATTAACTGTCTCCATCGTTCCGATGGTAGACAAACTTTGGGAAAAAGATCATAAAAGATCCTTGACCGTCATTTTGATTGTCCGTGACTACATTTTACGGGACGAGATCAATGTCAGATCTCCTACAGGTATGAGATTTAGTTACGGCCAGATTAATTTCAGATATGACCAAACTATTTTCTCAAAATATGATTTCCGTAACTCTTATACAAATGCACAACTTTTTCTCCCATTTTATCACACTAATTGTAAGTACACAACTCAGGGTGTATTTTATGTCTTACAATGTCATTTGGTTTGCTCGAAAAACTACGCGATGTCTGCTGTAATCGGCGGTAAGACGACTCTTCTTGCTTAAGCTATTTTTTTTTACCCCGTTAACATTCAATTTCTTGTCATTCTTGGTCTTTTTTCACTCCTTCACGTTTTCACCCTCCGTTTTTATCGCATTCCATCAGGAGCTATCGTCATCGACTTGACATCTTCGAATCTCTCTATACACATCACTCTCGCGTTACTGGAGAACCTGTACACATGCAGGTACATGTCCTGGTGGTCGTTCGGAGGACCAGCGGACGAAGAAGAAGAGGAAGAAGCCACAGAGCGGCGCTTATAGCCTATTTTATCCTCGTTGCACACCCCTAAAAGAACCACGGGTGTCGAAAGTGTTGTGGTACAGTGACGAGTGTGTAAGCGAGACGGGTCTACCTGTGTTGTTGCTGCTGCTGTTGTCTCTCACAGCGATGCGAGAGAGGTCCTAAAAGAAAGGGCGGCATCGTTGTAGAGTAGCGGTGGGGAGCGTAGCCCGTACGAAGTCTCGAAGGGCAGAGATGGAAAGACGGAAAGTAAGATTTCGAGAGGGAGAGGAAGAGAAAGAAAGAGAGCGAGAAAGGACGAGTCTTCACAGATTCGTGCATCACTGGGACACGTTGCTTCGCGAATTCTCTCTCCGCGCTCTTCCGAGCGACGAGGGCACAACGAATGGAATGCAGATACGAGAAGAGTATTTCCTTGGCCCTGGTGCTTGTTCCTGTGTTCCTTCTGCTGACTTAGCGGAGCTACACCAGATTTTTCCTCGTCCTTCTCGCTGCTTCCTTTAGCCTCTCTCCCCGTAGTGCCAGTCTTAATGGCCGCTCTTATAAGTTATAACTTAAAATAACGAGCCGTGGCTCACCTGGCTTCGGCGCTGCTGTGCCTGCTGTTGCTGCTTCTCAACTCCTTCTATACTTTTCCTATATAATACATACCAGCAGTTGTAGCTGTACGCTATATTGCTTCTTAACTCAACTCACCTTGCTCGCTTGCTCTTGCGGCTCCTCGACTCTCGCGAAGCTGCCAAAGAGTTTCGTCCGGTTAGTAAGCCAGCCAACCAACCAGCCAGCAGCAACCCGTACCGAAGGCATCCGGCCTTCCAGCGTGCGCCAGCCACCTCTTCATAGTCGGCAGTAATGTTTTTCTCTTCTCCCACCTCCTTTGACAGCCGATTCCAACCTCCCGACTTCTTTAACCTCGCGCCAGAAGCAAAACTTTTCACTTCCTCTCCTTTTCGTACCCAACAGCGCATTTACCCTTCTCGTTCCTCCCTCCTGCACACCCAGCCGCCACGCGTCTATATATCCTTTCTTCTATCCGCCTTGTGTATTTTTACTCACTCACCTTCAAGACCATCACGGGTCAGGGACTCGAAGCGGATTTACCGTGTTGCTTCTATTACGTTTTTTGTTTCTATCTTTCATGGTGGAAAGTCTATGTTTCAAGGGATTGGCAGTCAAGAGTGGGATGTTTCCTTTGTGATAAAACTTTGGTGCTTTACTTGAAATAAAATTATTCTTTACCAGAATGAATCTGTAGAGTCGAAATATTTTAACTTTTAGATGCCGTTTCCTTGTCGGCATTAAAATAAAATGTTACATTTTGTATTCCAGTCTCCTTGTTTCTAATTCTTGAAGATCCAATTTATTTTATACCGTACGGTCCGAAGTAATATCGCACGGACTACGTTAATTTTACAAGGTAGCTCAATGAGATTTACCTCCTGGTAACTCTGGCTAAGCTCGAGACGGTAAATTTTAGCCTTTTACCCGGAAACGGATATACGGGTTGTCATCCCTACCACAGGGTTTCCGCGTTTAAAGTTCTTGAAGGAAATATGGCGCTAGTGAATTAATACCAAAATTTGTCTCTTTCTCTCTCTTTGTATTCATCAGAATACGAGTATATCGAAGTGGGGTTAACGTTCAGAGGTTACTCCAGCAGCAGTAGTACTCTTTTGTCTTTTTCTTTCGCTCGCTTGTTCCCTTCGTGTGCGCGTGATTGATGAGGGACTCACTATTTTTAGTCGCACGAAACGCACTCTTGCGCTACGGCTCTCGGACTCTTCTCCATTCTATCGAGCACGAGGGGAAAGTGTGTGAGGAAAAAGGGGGAGCATAGTAAAGCGTGACAGAAGAAACTAGCGACAGTAAAGGAGGAGCCTCGCGACTTTGCTTGGTCGACTGTATGTCACTCGCCTTTGCGTGCGCAAGAGATACATCTTCCGTTCTTTCGAATAATATACTGTACAGGAGTGAGAAGTACAGTAATTGGCTATTTAAGGGGAAAGAAAATGTTTCCATCTCACGGATTCTCAATGATTTTACAAAGAATTTTTCCATTTTCAATGATATCAATGGAATTGTTGTTAACTTACGCGAGATCGTATGAGCATGATCTATATGAGCACCGAGATAAATTGTTTATTTCAATCAAAGAATTTGCAGTTGTTTGCGGATAAAAAAATATTTTAAAAGCGCGTATTAATCTGTTTCTTTTTTCTTTCAATATTTAAAAAAAGGTAAATTGTGAAAATTTGCTATATCGGAACGAATTGAATGCAGATTTTAGATATTACAAAATTCGATAAGCGCAATATGACTTGTCAACGACGAGAGGCCAATCACTGAATCGCTTCTTATTTTACGCAGTAATTATAATAGCTGGATGCTATTAGTAGTATAACTCTCTATCTCTTTTTCTCTTGTGAACGACGAAGACGGAAGGAGGTAAAGGCGGTCCCTGTGCTTTACATTCCTTACCAGTGACTTATACAAATTTTATTTTAATTGGTCTAGTCCCTCGTCGTTGCTATTCCGAACCGGATCGGAAGTTGCGCATTCTTTTAACAATTACATAACTTTTTTTTATATAAGTAGGTTGACAAAGAAATACAAATGACCTTTCATTTCGTTAATTTATTTCAAGACTTTCCCACGATATATAATTTAATTATGCAAATGAGAATCATTCGAAATTAAAAATTTACATATTTTGTAATTGGTCATATTGTTCTTGGTCTATTGAAACAGATTTTTTAAAAACCTTCTCTCACTACAAAACAAAGCGATCCTTTGTAATTGATTTTTCGCCGCAGTATGCGTGTCAGGGCTTTCCACGACACATTTACCGCGATGCGCTTTACTGTAATAATATGCGGGATACGAGCCCGCATGAAAGAAAAACTTTCAAAGAAAGAAAAGGTATATTCGTCTTGCGCGGGTCTTTCTTGCACGAGCGAATGCATACTTACTTTGAGGAACGCGAAGCTCGGAAACGACGAAGCACGTATCGCAAGAACTATATTCTACCCTCCTCTGCTCTACCAGCTGTACAAACGCAAGCAATAGTTGCAGCGAGTTTACCATACAGTACCTTCGGTATTGTAACGATTATAGCCTGTTGTACGAGTGCTCATTCACTTGTTTCAGTAACCAGAGGAAAACTCCATACTATTATTAATATTATTATTATTATTATTATTAATCAGATAAATGGTAGATCGCAGCCACATACATACACGGAAAAAGTAGGGTTGTCGATATAATATAAAGACAAATAGTAATCTTTTTGTAGTAATTTTTCCATGAATCGTGGTCGTTTTAATTGCAACTTGTATCTGAAGTAACTCTAGCTGTTGTAATATATAACGTTGATGCTGTAGTAAAATATTTATATTAAAACTTACAAGCTAATGCAGTACTTGTGAGTGAGTTTCAAGTAAATTTTACTATTTACTTAACTGGCACATGCTGACAAGTTGAAATAACTCGTTAACTTGTCCTTTTAACAATAACCAGTAGCGTGTATTGATATTGTAGGGTAGTGAATTGAATCGCATGTATGTAACAAGAAATATCTATGATACTCGGTAGTAAAATACACCTATTGGATGAAATCGAATTTGTCATCGAGAGTAGTAAATATGCGTTTCCGATGCTTGCGATTCCACGCATTGCGAGGCACGGGACGGTCTCTCTCTTTCTCTCTCCCTCTCGTTTGTGTTGAATTAAATTATTGATAAAATTAAATGTTATATCAGTATTACATTTGATTTGAATTAAATAAGATTACATCACCTACGACTATTATGCCATTTAAATGTATTCGATTCAACGGTATTCGAATTACGTAGTCAGCGTTTTAGGTAGCTAGCTTGGTAGGTAGGTTATAGGTTCGAATCCCGGTATAGGCAGGACATTTTTTTTCGGTGAAAATCGATACCCAACGAATACCGATGACAAAATATATCTAAAAAAAACTAATTTCCGAGTCGAAAAAATATGTTTTTGGTTTACTTTTCGTGACACCAATATATTTTATCGTCATTTTTTTTATACCGCACGCACGACAAACATCCATTAATCTGTGTAGTAAACGAATTATGGCAAAAATTAACAGTGTACGATAGTAGCAATAACTAGGCTTCGAACGATATATGTACGTAGCAATGGTTTCGTGTTTATTTTACTTGTAACGCTAGTTATAGTTACAATAGTGAAAATGTAACACGAGAAATGCCCGTGCAATTATATTTCACTCCGTATAGCTGTTGCATCATGCAGTAATCATTCCCAAGCGCATTTATGCACTTTTCTCGCTCGTTACTTCGGTAAGCGGGCAAGTGTCGAAGAAACAATGTTGCGTTGGTGTGTACAATGTCAGTAACAGAGGTTGGAGCAGCCCCTTGTTACCTGACACTAGCTCAGAGTACTCCGAAGGTATAGGGCGTGGGTACTTTGTGTACCTATGTACACTGTACCTATACATATGTCATGGTATATATCTATTTTTAGGGCTACCTACTATGTAGTTGGTACTGTACAGCAAGCTCCATATTGAACTCTCGGCTGGAAGCAGCCCTTTTTCTTCCAGTTGTGTAGCTCACCCCTTCGTTCTTTTTTGTGCTAACTGGGCGCGCAGCAACTCACACAAGTATTCAACTTTATTCACCATGCTACATCACGCACCCACGTCAGTGTGTTGTGTATATACATATGTACGAATATATGTAGTAGGGGTACGTTGGGGAGAGATGGCAAACTTTTTTTTTCGTCGAATTTTAATTTACTCCTTAAAAAAGAATCTAAAATGCCTGTAATAACTTACTTTGTACACATTATTCTTTAGTAGTGTACGGAAATTCTGTAGTAAAGATTAAATAAAATAAAAAAGTGAGTAAATCTAAATGATTAATTCAATTAAAATTCGTATCGTGCCATGATTTATTTTTATTTTTTTTTTAATGCAATTTTTTTATTCGACATTCATTTGGTTATTTACAATTACAAACATTGGGGTTATTACGTATTTGTGCTTAATGTATTGTAATTTTATTGTCGACACCTTAATTTTAATGCCAGGGATGTATCAGCGATACTAGGTTGTGTACAAAAAAAAGTGGAAATCTCACTTGGAATTACCCTAGTGATATTGTAATTGCGTCACGAGTTTCTAGGGCGTGCGCGTGTGGTGGGTGACAAACGTGCGTGCGCGGTGTGGGAAGTACGAGGGATGAAAGAAGAGAGAGACAGAGAGAGACAGAGAGAGAGAGAGAGAGAGAAGCCCCCTTTTTCCACACCTCATCGTGTCGCGCTTAAAAGCAATCTCTAGCTTTTTCATTGTTTAACACACGGTGCGCGTGACGAGTGCGTGCAAGGGGACACGAAACGAGATGAGGATGCACCACCGACTGTGCATGCGTGCATCTCGTTTTCGCGTAGAAAAACCGAATGAAAGAGCGACACAATGACAATCACAGCAGAGTAGCCGTCTAGCAGCCTATTTATTCCAAGCGTACACTCGAATGCTGCCGAGACCCTGTCACCGTGTCGCTTTATTTTTTTGAGAGGCAAAAAAGTATTTACAGAAGGACCTTTCAATTTGAGTTGCGTCGCTGGGCTTTCACTTGGGTCCTTGGCGGCTCTTGGTCCTCTCAATCGGAAATCCTTTTGGGGTGGGTCTTCTCATGGATAACATTTTCAGTGTATTCAAAGATAGCTATTATGGTACGTGAGATTATTCAATCGCGTATGCCATGGCGCGACGCCAACAGAGTTCCTCGCAGGAAAATAACCTTTGACAACGGTGAATCTATGGTGTTGAATGATTATTCAAGGGGAAACCCCGAGGTTTATTTTTCTTCTGCACGGTAATTCAGTTCCTGTTACATCCGACCTCAATAATATTTAATAAAATGATGCTGCGCTCTCACTACATTCAGTGTTTTTTTGCTCGATCACATTGACAATAATTTTTTTCTCCATTTGAATGCTTCGAATTAATTCACGTTATTACAGACGCTTGTTTGTAATACTCCCAAGCAAATACATTGAGTCACGCGAGAGTGCAGCAGCAATAATTTCAATAATTTTCCCGGCGAGTATAATTTACGCCCATATATTTAGTAATAACGATTGATTCGAGTACGATTGCGTATATTTTACAACAGTGTTTGCACGAGAGTACCAATTAAAAAGGACTCTCGTTGTTGTACACCATCGTATACGTCCTGTTGCATAGCCAAACGTTATTTATACGTAATTCATATAATAAACACCGATACGCTTTTAATGGGACCTCTTGAAATTTTTTTAACCAGTCGTATAAATTCATGATCTACAGATTATGTTGATTGGTTAATATTTATTCATCGTTAGCCAATATAACGAATGATAGTACAACACACATTATCATAAACAATTTTCGTCAGTCCAGAGAAAAACGTTGAAACATTTTCGGATCTTCGTAAGTTAGACCCTTAACCTGCCAAAGTACAGTATATTGCCAGGTTATTTCACGACTGAGTAAATTGAGTTTGCTCAACGAGATGAGGATTATACCTAGTGATGGTGAGAGGGAACGGTCGAAATTGGGCTTTAGCAACTTCCTTTTAAGCTCCTCAGAAGGAAACTCCGTGAGTGCAAGGCAGACAGGAGAGAATAGAGACGCAAGGAACAAAGTTAGAGAATATATGGGGATAAAGGCTCACAGAGCGTAAGGGGTCACTGACGTGGAGGAGGGGAGGGGGGAGGGAATGAGACAGAGAAAATCGAAAAAGGCCCCTTACGTGTAAAGCAGGTATATAATACGTGAGCAACGACCTCCCAGCCAGGGATTAGCCGGAGCTATTTTAGATCCAGAACAAATTGAATGGCTTTTCGCGGCGCCTGTTGCGGGCCCTCCGCAATGTAGAAGAGCCCACTGCCTAGAGAAAAGGGCAGGATACGTATACTACACGATATTCCATCTGGTAGTGTAATTGAGCCTTACTCTATAATTAGGCAGGTAGACCCTGGGTCGATGCTGTACGGGATTTCTCGATTCTCTATATGATAACGATTGTCGATAGAAAAATTACAATTATCAGTTATATTTATATAAATTTCATGTAGTAAAATACTGTACACACATCGTATCTCCTGTAGAAAGTTTTCTTAGGATTATCGGAGTACGTGACTAATGATTGTCGATACTCAGAAGATAACTTCGATATTATAACATTACGAATATATTTCCAATCTTCATAACCGAGATATTGGCAGAGTTTAAGGTAGTTCTGCAGGTTGGCAATCTGAAGTCCGAAACCCTAGAGACTATTTTATTAAATAACAATTGTCTGTTGAAAGTTGTGATGATAAGCACGAGTTATCGGAAGTTTTCACTGTGGCGTTATTATGTTGTGTGGCCGAATTGTTGAACAAGTTATTATGATTAATGTTGAGTTGAATCTGTTCAAGTTATGATTATCATTAGATCGACAAACTAGTCAGCAACGTGACAACGTCGTAACGCGCATCGTCCGTATACGATGTACGACTGCGCAATCCGCGAAATGCGATTGGTCGATTACTGGCGCGGCCTTTTGAAGTTACTTGTTTGTCCACGAAACTCGTATTAATATGTGAGGTTATGTTTTTGTTTTATCCGAGAAAAAAGTATGCATACGGAAGCTGTCCGGCGAATCGCTATACGAAGTCTCAAGATGGAAAGCTAATATATATTTGGAAAATACATTAAGTATTTCGTTAGAAATTTTCTGGCCCGAATATTTGTCACGGGTAGAAAATTTATTATTGCATATATTTCTTTTCGTGAGAAATTATTATATTACATTTTAATCATTAACTCACGACCCTAAAGAAGGGATGTCAGACGTTTTTATCTACATATCTATTATTTTCTTATAGTTTTTGCGCTTACACACGGTTCATTGGTTCGATGACATATGTATAGCGCGGTTCAGCCAGACGCGCCAGCGTAAACGCGCCATTGCCAAACTTCCGCGCCATGTTTATACCTCAACGCTTACGTCAATCTGATCTATTCCCGTGTAAGTTAACGTGAAATAACTCCTCCAAATGTCCCACGACCTCCCTTTTTTCTTACAAAAAATATCCGTAATGTCGAACGAACGCGTGATGCATTTTATATTTTATTAATCTCGTTTCGAAGTATACAAATAATTGACCCAAAGTCGCGATTCGATCCTTCTGTCACAAGACCATATCCTAAAATGTTAATTTTGGACATTTTATTTCTCTTTCCGATATCCTGTCACCAAACTTGAAATTTCGCTAACATCTCCGTAATTACTTAAAGTTGAATATATAAAAAATTGAGGTACCTCAGTTCAAAACTCTTTCACGACAGAACTACCTTAATCAGATATCTTCATTGTACCGCTGTGAAAAATACGAATATTAATGCACTTTGTAGTGATTATCGACCTCTTTTTTTTCACTAAGATATTAATGAAAATGTTTATTATTCAACATTATAATAAATTATATTTTTAAATGTCAACTAGTGTAATCATGAATTAATTTTAATAGTTTCTGAGTTACACGGATGTTTCGAGAACATATTCAGATTATAAGAACAAAGTATTTACGTAAAGAGCTTTCTTTTGGCTCTTTTCTTTTTAAATATCACACCTTCGTTTCTTATCGTACCTCTTTATATCAGCACACACTGTCTATATGGATGCACACGTACGTATACCGCATGTATTTTTATACGACAGCCCACTATCTCCTATGAGCTTCACTGAACCGGCCTCTATGAGAAAGGAGAACTGGGTTGTCTCTTCAGTATGATCTCCTTCCCATTCCATCAACGAGGGGTTGACAGGGTTGAGTTAACTGTACGAGCACAACCTATAGGTTGTATACGTATCAGAAACTGGCTAGCGAAGCTTAGCAGGGTACAGTCAGTCGTGTTGGGCTTACAGGCTGCCCCGACTCACACACAAACACATGTAGCTGTATCCACTGTGTCTATATCCACTGTAGGTGTTGATTAAAAGCTTCGCGAAGCGTGTACACCCCTTGGTGCTACCGGGCGTATCGGGTGTCGTGAGCTGTTTTAGTTGATGCTGGGGGCTTGTGAACTGACAGCAGCATTTGCCTCGTTCCCTCTGTACCATCGGCAAGATATCTCGTACCATGGTCACTAGGACCTTAAATATTCCAGTTTCATGGTCACGTCTGGATGAAATCATTATTTTTCATCAGACCTGTGGAAACGTGTCCGGACTCAGCTTGACCATATCTAAATAACGCTTAAAAAACTGAGTTTTCCGAATTGTTATTGTAGAGGTAAAACGAAGAATAAAACTGTATTCAAATCTCATTTTATGGTTGTTTGAATTTTTCGAAAAAAATATGTACTCTAACTTTCGTAAATTTTTATCTTACAAACTGAAACTTGGCATACGATTTGGCTAGGATGCAAGGATTATTGGTCTTGTTTTTGGTGAGAATCGATCGAGGAGTTTAAAATTTACGAAAATTGCAATTTTACCAAAATTTCAATTTCATTAAAAAGTTTAATACCTCTTCCTCTATGAGAAAGCCAGTGTGAATTAGCGAGAATCACGAGGAAGCAATGCGAAAATTTCAAATTTACACGCTTTTTTGTTCAATCATATAAATGGTTTAAAAAAAAAAAACGTAAAATCTTAGTTTTCGGGATAAAAATATGAGAATAATCACTGAAAATATCCGGAAGTAGTAAGAAAATGTGGCTAATTATGCAAAATATCTGAAATGGTATAGAAAAAAAGTTGCAAAATTGACATAGAATGCCTCGTATATCGAAAAGATATATTCGTCGGGACTGTGCAACTCATATCGTCGTCACTACGGTACGGTCCGAGTTCTCGTTAAAAGTTATTTGCGTTCGATCGAACTTCCTCCACGGCCCCCGCGCAATTCGACGCGAACGCGATTTCATGAGAAAATAGTAGAGGTATGGGGGAATGTCCCGGCTCGAAAGTAAAAACACTGTATATATTCTACTACCAGCGCTGCGCTACATGGGGGTTTACGGCTTGATTTCTTCCTCGTAAAGTCCAAATAACGTGTAGGGATATCCGTGTGGAATTTTTTCGAACTCACGAAAGCAGTTCGAACGTTCCTATCTAGGATCAGACTAATCGTTCGTGGAGTTCTGTTTTGCTTTTAATCCCGTAAATCTATAAAAACAACTTCCGCACGATATAAATACGTCGATATGTTCCGGAAATAAATCTTTGCAGAGATAATCTATAAAAACTCTGCAATTGATATTGAAACATTGCTTCTAAATTATTTCCCATCATCTACAAAGCTTTTTCTATACCTATGCTAATGAAATGTGGTTTTTCGTTGGAGGAAGCTTCGTCTCTCTGTTAGGATGTCGTTTTTCTTCCTAAATTCGAAAATTTCAACTCATAAAATTAAATAACCTTTATTCTCGTCAAAATTGATACAAAAAATGTTTGAAACGTTGCTTCGGTTGTTACCATTTTTATCGATTATACTACGAATTAATAAAATTTTTATATAGGTGACCTTTCAAAGTATTAAAGTCCATTACCATAAAACCATTTGGAAATGATATCCCACATTACGCGTGGCGTTACAGCGACCAGACTTTATCCAAGTCTTTAAGAGTCGTTGCGAGGTCGCAGGGTTTCCGTATCGACGGTCTAGACTGCGAAGTGAGAGTATAAGAGAAAGAGGACGAAAAGAACGTGGTTGGAATAAAGTATGGTACGGTGGCGGTGCACATGGGCATGCCTATCTCCCTCCGGAACTATTTTATTCACAAGTTGATTTCTTGCTCGTAAAGTCACCGGTTCAGTGGTTGTGGGCTCACGCTCTCGTGTTTGCTACAGGCTAGGTTCGCTATCGGATTAACGGCTTGTTTCGCGTTGACCGGTGTGTGCGCGCAAGGATTTTGCTGTATACGCCGAGTTGGGCATGGAACCAGCATACTCTGGCGAATCAGCTCGTAGGTTCGAGTGCGAGCCAACTATTGGCACCGCATGCACCTAATACCAACCAACAAAATATGTTTTCCAGCCACTCCGGATCCTCGTATTTCAAAACTATCAGCGCGGTGAAACCGGAGCAGGACTCTTCCTGCAGGCGATAATAGCTGGAGAGAGAAAGAGGAAAATGTTATGTTTATAGCTCCTCTTGCGAGAAATTCCGGAGGTTGCCACATATATGTAAAGAAAGATAGCAATATGCGGAGCATTAAATATTTGTCATATGATATATACATCGAATGATACAGACCAGAAAAACGTATCTTCTATGGTTATACATAGGACATATCCCCGGCCGGTTTTAGTCACGCGATATATGTAAGCTTTACTCGCGCGAACCGGAATGCCTTCCATACCTCTTGGACTTTATGGGGCATTCGATGAGAAAGAGTCAGACGTCATAACGAGAGAGAGAGAGCAACCGTAGACCCCGTAAAATTTCCTGCAGCATAGCTGGTCACGTATTTCTTAAAAAATTTCACATTTTATAGCAATATTCGTTATATTCGTGGACGGAATGATTTTTCTTTACGCGATAATAATCACATCCGACGGATAGACGGGGAATTAATGAATAAAGGTGTGGAGACAGTTATATGCGTAGGTTCGACGAGTGAATTTTTTGCGTGAAACGATTGATTATTAGTTCATTTCATGAAAGGCGAGAATTCGATCCACCAAATTGTTCAGCCCCGAAGCTTGGGATGTACAATGTAATAATTAAGTCCCTCTGGGAGTTGCGAACGCGTATTTCAAGACGAAAGAAGATTCTCCATTCATTCAACTGAATCTTGGTCAACTTGGAAAGAGGGCCCCCGAGACACGAGTGAATTTACCGCAGAGCCGGGAGGGCGCCCTCGACGTTGCTCCACCGTTACCTGTGGACTATATCCTGAGATGAAAGCAAAGAGACCGTGGCGCAGTCCTGGGCTTGATGAACCGTTAAGTCCGCATTATTTTTCATTTGTAAAACTCCCCAGGGCCACTTTTCGAAACCCTGAGTGTCCCTCAAGGGCGGTACAACGCGGTAGGTATTAAGAATTATTACGTTTGGGCGTGCGAGTGGCCACTATGGCGCTCGTAAAACAGGAAACCACAGATACGTCGCTCTTCATTGGTCCTTCTCTCTGCCTATATATCCGCGGGTTGTACGAATATCTATCGTCGGTTCGAGCATGATTCAAAAAAATGTGATTTTCTTAATTTTAAGTGGTTGTCTTAACGGATAATTTATTTGACACAGCCAAATACTTAAATGGAGCACGTTTAACTATTTCGTAACTCGTCCCAACTCTTATAGTTTCCATAACTATCTTCAAATTGGTTTCACTATAAAAAAAGTTGCATGGACTAACAATTAAAAGTTATCCCATATTAGTTGCCCGAACTTAAGCTTTAACGATAATTAGAAAATTCAGCTACAAATCGGCCAGCTCCAAGGTGTTCAGGAGTAGTTGGAGAATTAAGTTTGACTCTCGATAGTTACACATTTACGTTTCGGTCCAGAGATGCGGATCCTCTTCAGATCGGAATTTTATTACACTCCTGTCAATAACCTATAATATGCGTTTTTCTTTCTTTTAGAATAAATACAAACGGTCCAATACCACCGCATCATCTCATCCATCGGACAAACGCAAATGATAGCAATAATTTGCACTAGTCCAAGAGTATGTCTTGATGAATCGGGAAGCAACATAATAATTATGATCAATTGTTTGTCGACAACTGTCCAGATTCATACAATATTTGCTAAGTTCCCGTTAATGATGTTATCGATTCATATTTGGACCAAGGGGTATCCGAAGAGGGTCCGCATCTTTGGACCGAAACGTAAAAGTACAACTATCGAGAGTTAACCTTAATTCTCCAATTAGTCCTGAACACTTTGGAGCTGGACGATTAGTAGCCGCATTTTCTCTTTATTGTATTCATCAACGGCCTCCTACTTACGCTTACTATTAGCTTTAACATGTTCTTCATTCAACCAACCAAAAAGGTTTGGGATTAGTTCGAGAACCGAACTTCCTTAAATGATGTTCTTTGAGACTGGGACTCAGTGAATTCTTCGACCGCGGTACATTCAATTCCGATTTCATTCGACAAAGCACCGATGATAGAAGCTGGGGAAGCTCTTGGGGACAATTACCGGATTACCGACGACCAAACCGAGATCTACGACGACACGAAAAACCTGTCCATCGTCCTCTCGTGCCGCTTGTCTACCAGGAGATCAAGTACCCCAACTACATTACTATACTATACGTGTGTATACTCGTCTGTACTATGGAAAGTACGAGGAATAGAGAATTTCTTCATTCTTGGTGACGATAGAACATCTGTCTGCCAACACTGCAGCCACAAACAGACAACTCGCTCGTCAAATTCGTTCAACAAAACCTTCTGGATGATTCGAGGCGCCCAACCAAATTTGTCTGGTTTCTAGCTATACCTATATACGTATATATTAATATTCTCCCATTGCTTGGTCTTTCTGCCTTTTTCTGTCTGTCCGTCACTCTATATCTATTCTTATGGGCAATAGCTATTCCTATGCAAGGCCTACGACCACACTCTCTATAGTATTCTTTGTAAAATATTCGAAACTCGAGTAAGCCTTTATTCTGCACTCGTCGCCGACCGAACGTGTATTATTTGCGGCTTCGTCAGACATCCACCATTTCCGCTCGACGCGTCAAAACTGCGCGATACATGCACTTGGGGGATCCACGAAACCGGAACCCTGATTCTCTGATGCAGTTTCTCTTTCGACGGTATATATACAGAAAGTAAGCCGAAGCCTTATGATTTAAATTTGACACTATGCAACCCTCGATACATCGTCTATCGTCTTTTTTTGTTGCATTTTTTTTCTTCCACTCTATCAAACGACATGTTTCCAATGAAAAAAAAATGATATTTCTGTAACTGTAGCTTTAGATTATGGGAAACTAGGACTGTACTTGTCAATGGTTTTATCGACGCTTAAGAAAAATTGTTTTTTTTTTCACACTTAAAATCCGTTGCATCGTGAGAAATTCACGCGAGACACTGCACCGTGGAGTGTGTGAATCGTAGTTGAGAATTTTGTTGATGAGCCTGGTCGACACGGATGCAAAAAGGGGGAGAAAGAAAAATTCCTGATGGACAATACAGCCTTCGGGAGGAGAGAGTAGGCGAGCCCAGGCTCGGAGACCGGAGGCGGCTGTGTTTGGCCCCCAAAATTCAGGAATATCCGGTTTCCCTGGTACTCTTCTTCGCTCTCTATATATAATACCGTACGTTCTCAGACCACGCATTCTGCGGCGAGTTATTCATCGTGTATTACAGCGCCGTAAAAGCAGCACGACGCGTGTTGCATTTCGCGCTCGTTCGCGAGAGGAACTTTCATGGTTTCTGTTCCCATAGCTTCCACGAACGTAGACAAAATATGCGAAAAACGAGAGTGGAAGGATGGAGTGAGATACTGCATTTCGCGAACGAAGAGCGTTGAAGCGAATCGTTCTATCCTCCCTCATTCATGTACATTGCGAGTCCTCTAAAGCGAGAATCCATTTGTTGTTTTCCTTTTTTACGTAACAACATTCATAATTACTAAAAACAATTAAAAATGCTACGACATTTGTCTGTAAATATCTTTTCTGCTATTATTTTTTAAACATTCAAGTAAAAATCGCATCAATTTAATGCATTTCTTACTATCGCCTTAATTTGAAAATAAATAATAATTAAAATAAAATAAATAATAAATTAATAATTTGAAAATAAATAAATCTCCGTCGTCGGACTTTTTTCTATAAAAAAAAAAAAAGATTTTTTGTCAAAACACGTTCTCAGTATGAGCGAAAAAAAACAATACTGGCAACTATTAAAAATGACAACTATTCATTTTTGGTGCATGCGATCATGTCAATTGGCTGCGTTATCGCATGAAAAAAGGTTGCAACCAACCGAAGATAACGGTTAATGTAAATATTAAAATAGTCGTACGGACTAAAAAAAATTAATAGTTGTCACTTAACAGCTGCCAAGGCTATCACGATTTCTCCGAATGTACAGTCCTAGTCCTATATTACAGGTAATAAATGCACGATCGAGGCGGTGAGAGTGTGTGAAATAGCTAGTGTTACACCTACTCCGAGATAACGTGATGCAGGAAGTGCTCGGTGTCTGGCTGGAGACCGGAAGTCCGCGTGTCCCATTCTGCGTATACAACGTCGGGTCTCGATCCCATGCTCGGTCACCGTTGTGCACCAACGAAAATAAACAAATTCACTTTTCCACTTGAACCATCAGCGTACAGGCAGAACGAGAGGTTTGAAAATTTAATGTAACAGTATATACAGCCGCGTACGGTAAGACTGCTCCATAAAACATTCAACGAGCTTTATGACGAAAACTCCATTAAGTAGTAAAGCTACTTTTAAGTTTCAATATAATTCAACGTATCTATGATGTATTTACTTTCTTTACGAGCTACAAATGCAAAGCTCGGTCTTTGTTCGCCTCGAGTGTCTGGAGATTTTCTGCGTTGAGCTTTTCATTAAACTCTTTAACCCCGCAACGACACCAAGCTCTACGGAAATTGCAGGTGATAAAGGAAAAAGCGCGGTTACGTGTGATACAGCGAAGGAGAAAGGAAGAAAACGAACGAACGAACGAACGTCACCACCGCAAACTCCCGTCTGTACGTTTGCACCGACTTTTCCCAGTACAATTCATTGCCAAGCTCTTTTTCACTCTCTTTTCTCTCTTCCACCCTTGACGAGCTTTTCCCGAGGTGTTTTAAGCGCTCGTTAAAAAGTCATTAACATTCTCGGTGCTTTCGACGCTAGGGCGCTGGTAGTGTAATGAATGAGTTCTTTGGGATTTTATCAGGGGAGCCTGTTTCTGTTAGTTGGCTTTTGCCCTCTTCGATTTATGCATGATAGAATAATGTACAAGAGTATTTTGACACCAAGCTCAGCGACAAAAGTTATCATTTTAGGCGAAAAGTCGTCGTACAATGTTCATTTTGTACCTAAAACTATTTTAAACTTCTTAGTTTTGTTTCCATAAAGATAAAGAGATATTTGAGATTTTTATGTCGACACTCAAAATGATATAAACGTCGAGACGAGTGGTTTAAGAGAAATGCCTGGATATATGTGTGGATATTGTGCGTGAGTCACGGGTTTGAATTTTATGACTTTTTGAATTTTATGAAGAATGCCTGTAGTTACTTTAGGTGTCAAAAATGTTTAACTATCCAGTTAAATAGTTATTATCAAGTAGAAAAATGTTTAAGGACGTTTGGCATTTGAATTTGAACCGAATCTATATAAAGGTTCAGACTTTTGAGAATTTTGAATCGGTATAGCAATTAAAAATATGTTAATAATAACTGTTTCTACTTTCGAATCATCTGACGAACCTAACAATTATTTTAATTTATTATTTTATTCGTATAAAATAAATAGAATATATAGAAATCGATCGACTGACTTATTCATAGAGTTAACTCTGTCAATGGTGAACAATATCGAGGGAGCAATGTACAACGCTTGTTCTTTGCATTCTTTTTTGCTTCTCGAGTTGTCAGAGTATTTAAAAAATCCCAAAACGTCGAGAAATCATATTTAAAGAAAATGTTCGCGCGCGCGCGTACGCGCGTGTGTTTGTGTGTATGAGTGTGTTCCTTGACGGTGAGAAATATCGAATGAGTTATGAGAAACAAATTGTTTCAATATATCGTTCGTTTGCCGAAAGTGCCTTTGGTATATGATTTTATTATGAAAACACTAATATTTATTAACAGTTAATAAATTTTGTAATACAGTTATAGCGATTAAACTTTGTTCTCAGTGTGAGGAAGCCAGAATTGAAATAACCATCACCCGGTAGAGGAAATTCTGTGGGATTAGCGAGAATCACGAGAAAGCAATGTCCCCATTTCAAATTTGCACGCCTTATTAACTATTTTTATTGCGTTTTTTTTTTGTAAAGCAAATCCCAATTGCAACTCAACTTTTTTACTATAAAAAAAGATTTTTTTTACAACGAACTTACTTTGGAAACTAATTGAACACCAAAAAAATGTCATGATAGCAAATTAATCTAAAAAAAATTAAATGTCATAATTCTTCTTTGACAAAAGCATTTCTACACTTACTTCGATACATGATAACATTTTTTTGATCGGGATACAAGATACAGCGCTTTGTACACGATCGTGTTGTTAGAATCTTCTTCGTCTTTCGTTCTTTCATTTTTGTTGGGCGTTCGCACTGTCTTTTAGATGTTCTACTGTTGATCCAGCTTCCGTCGTATAACCAAAAAGCCAGCAGGCCCATGGTGGATATATATGCGTAGAGTCTGAATGGGTACGACGACGGACTAACGTATGCAGAGTTTGCTGGATTGTACAAGAAGAGAGCGGGTACCATCGTCCATTTCCATTCCAACACGTGAGCCGTGCATACATCCTCGACTGTAGGGTCTACCGGTTCTCCTCGGACGCGGAAGTGAAATTCTTCATCCCGTGCACGCGCCTCAGCCAGTAACCTCCTGTGTTTGTTTTGACGCTGTTAACTTTTTCTCGAACTGCAGCAGAGCACCGAAGAGCATCGATGTAACTGCTGAGACAGCAGGCAGCTCTGTTTCGTTTAACCACCCCGTCTAACTTATATTTATGCGTCACACACGTCTGGCCCTGTAAAACACACTGGGCAGTGGCAATGACGATGAACGTGCCTCGACCAACTTAAATTTACTTGCTAAATTTTGTCTAATTTGAAATACTAGCGTTGCCATAAAAATGGAGAAACAGAATGTGAGGTTTCTATAGTTTGTTGACTCTACGAAACAGCACTGAAAGTGTGGCTTGATTTTTTTTTGGATAATGGAAAGACGGCAAGAGATGATTTCCTTCAATGTCAGTCTCGGCTGAAACGCATGAACCCTACTCGAGGATGATTACGTCTAACTATGACTTTCGCCATGACGGAGGCTTTAAGCTGGTTGCAAAAATGTGTTGAAAATAAAATTTAAACTCGAAGGCAAGATCTACCAGCGCCTTCGGGTTAGGAACTAGCGCGATGCAAGCTTTTACATTGTTCACTGGTTTGGTGCTACACTTATTGGAAAGCGATACAAGCTCATAAATTTTAAACACGTAATGCCTGAAATGAAATAATTTGATGACGACGTTGCTGCCGTTCGATTTGACGGCTTTTCGCGCTGGTACAGAGCTGGCAAACGACGAAAAAAGAGGGGAATAGAGCGTTGAATGTCAAACCCGGAGGCGAATCACAAATTAATCGTTCTGATGGATGCAACGATGCGGGCAGGGTTGGGGACCAGCAACCGGAAGGTCGAGGGCCCTCGAGTCTCGATTTTGACACGTGTCACTTGCACATGTCACACGCCCGTTGCGATCAGAGCCGTCAATCATGCTCACTCGATCTCCTGTCGCCGTCTATCGAGCCTGCTCTGCCTCAATGCATGTACTTCTCTGCCTCCTCATCGATATGCCCCGTTTCCCCTGCTATTAGTTGTGGTGCGAGGACGCATACGGCGTTGCGTTGTCGACGTCGACCGCACAACTCGCGCGACGCCTCTCCCAATCCTCGTCATTTACTATTCCCCTACGTATGTATCCCTCACCCCCCCTCAATTTGCTTCGCAATTGCTCGTTGGTATTGAGCTAAGGGCATAAAAAAATAATGCAATTGGGAAGTGCGTTCAACGCTGACCAACATTTCTTTTTCGATGAATCATACAAACTAATGCACGAATGTATTTCTATGTTCTGCCTAATGTTACCATACATTGTTGGAAAACTTTTTCATTTCCCTGAATCCAATGGGTAACTTGGTGTTCGTGGATATCAAATAAATTTACGGAAGACGTTAAATGAATAAAGCTTTAAGCGTTGAAGCATACATATCGTGTCTACGTTGACGGGGATGGCATAGATTGTACGATAATAAAAAGTATTTAAGAACATGAGAAGGAAATAGGACGTATGAGCGAAGTGGAATGCATCTTTTGTCTCATCCTCGAGACAGTTCGTTATTATATCCACACAGTTCGGTCTTCCATTCCGTTTGATGTCAACGAGTGGCCTTGAGTAAATATCCCTTGTATGCGTTTACCTACGCGCTAGGATGATGTGAAGCAGCCAGAACCAGAAGCATTTTGCTACCCTCGCAGCCGCGACCGTCAGCAGCCGCAGCGTCAAGCCCGTCTTTACTTCACAATCCAACAGGCGTCTGGTGGACCATGAACCAACATGGGAAATAGCTGAGCACACATAACACGATGGTTGAGTTTCTCGGTGTAAGATCGAGAGTGGTACCCGTAAGCCAGCAAGTCAACCACCTTCATCCCTCTATTGTGGTTGTGTAGACGCATCCACGAATCAAGTTCTGAAGTTTCCGAGGAGCCGAGAGGTGGGCGATTAGACTTTATGTAAAGAACACGGAGCGACTCTAGAGATCTTGGATAGAAGCATTGCTGGTGGTCAGTGGTGACATTTGCCTACAGGGACGGCCCTCGAGTAGACCTGAATGAAAAAAGAATTTAAATGAAAGTCACGAGTCGAAATTTAAAACCTCTGTTAACATTTCGTAGACATCCTGGAGGTCTGGGGGGTTAGTTCACTGTTAATGGCGTGTCTTCTGCATTGCAGATATCATCATCATAATCCTGCATTTGTATCTACCTATCTTTAAATGAAAACAATGATTGAGATCATTGTCAATTCGAGATACTTGATGCCAAAAAAGGTACAAGATACTTTCTGAAGTTCTGAAACGCAAAGCAACGATTCAGATCCTGTCTTCGGCAACTCCAAATGGCAGATCGTATGTCTACATTAGAAGCCAGCAGAGGTCTTTCTAAAAGTACATTTCGACTTTGAGGATACAAGTGAAAGGAATTCAGGGTTCTCCGTCGGTTTTTGTGTTTGATTGTTGAGTTTTGAGATTACAAATATTATCTTTTCGATGATGCTTCCCATTTTTGTTGACTCTTCAGTGCGTCTATGACAATGTGTAAACCACTGCTCGATAGGATTTTTAAAGATTTTTAATCCATTCGACGGACGTTCGCTTGGTATTCCTGAGTCTTGCCTGTCCCCTTAGAGTTTTGGTTAAGAAACTATTTAGAAACCTGCATTTCGTAACGTGCTTTGGTTCTCTGGGAGCAGAAGTAGCGTGTTCGTCGGCAGGAAGAGCACGCGCGTCAAGGGATTTCCCATCGTCATGGAGTATGAGAACGTGGAACTGTTCAACGAATAAGCTCTACAACTGCAACACCCAAACTAGAACACCTTCTACCGCTGTTTACCTTAACTAGCAGCACAAGTCCATGCTCTCACGAGACACTGACTAAGTGCTTTTGTAAGCAACAACGAGATACGATTGGAGTTTAACCAGAAGCAGAACTCCGCGTGCCTCAAAAATCTCCGCAACATGCATTTTCGACATCGATAGCAGGCTCTTGAATGATATATGAGAATCGTGTGACGAAAGCTTAAGAGTGCAAGAAAAATTTCGACTTGTCTATTTCGCTGCATTATTTATTTTTCAACGGTGCCTTTATGTTCACCATTTGATATGGCTTATACTACTGACAGCAGTCACTAATTAATCTTAACTCAACAACTGACTGGGCCGTTTATCTTATACCTCTGAGCATTGAACTCTAAACAGTTAACAAGGTGGTTATTTGAAAATAACCAAGCAACATAATTGAGTGTTAGCACGTAACGTAAAAATGCAGCCTCTCTTTGAGATGAGACGAAACACGTATGGATGTGAGAGAGGTTGAACAAAATGGCATTTTACGGCAAAGAGAGAGAGAGAGAGAGAGAGAGAGAGAGAGAGAGAGAGAGAGAGAGAGAGAGAGAGAGAGAGAGAGAGAGAGAATCAGCTAACGCGTGTAAGTGTTGCGGTTTCGTTTCACTTTGAACCAAGGACCAATGTTGTATCTTCGAGATCTCAGCAAACCAACTCATTAAAAATTCCAGCAGATACAAATCCAGAGTGACGTACCGAACATCAGACTAAGCGTATAATGAGCCGCGAAGGGGACAACGTGGTTGGAATTTTATGGAATAAATTGGATGACTGGACAGAGTGCCAAGTGTGCATACATTAAATCTATATATGGTATACAAGCGTGATCAATTAATCTTCGTAATTACGTCAATTAGGATGGTCGCGCGAGCAGCAGATATCTAATGCATGCGCGCATCGAAGCGTAACGACAAGCGATTCGTGTTTATGATAATGAGAAGCGCCGAAGAGGACCAGGCAAGAAACACTGTAGGCGTTGGCTCGCTCCAGGCTATGGCAGAAGCAGCTTGCGGTAACCAGCGAGAGAAGATCAAAAGAATCGAATGCAAGAGCGCAAGCATCGAAGACTCGAAGTGATTCGATCCAACCTAATCGGGACTGGCAGTGATGGTCTTCGACCCTGCTACGTATCTTCGGTAATGTCTTCACAATACTCGATGAATACTACCAACACACGTTTAAGAAACCAAATATATTATGCACAGTTTTAGTTTATCGACTGACACGACGACAGAGTTCTCTTTGATTAATCGATTTACCTTTTTTGAAGCTCTGAAATCGATCGTACACTCCGAAGATCGCGCGTCATACAAATACATCATTCGCTTCGGCGGTGGTTCAACGAACCCTATCCTCAGCGTATAAATTAATACTCTCAATAATATTTCTCACGTTTATGCGTTTTAACCCTTTGCACGCCAAGTGCGAGGATTAAATTCAATGCATAAAGAGATTATTTTATAAATGTGCATTTGCTATGCATTTACGAGAAGGTCACATTCAATTGACAGAGCGAGGGAGGTATTCGACTTCCTTGTTGGGAATGCCCACTCTTCGGATAGAGTCGTAAGTACACATACACACAATAACACGGTAAGGGCAGTGTTGGGCGCGTTCCGATCTGTATCGCGACTGGTTTTTGCTGCCGATATCTTCCGTCGCTCGACTCTCGTTCTCTCTGGTTACTTTCAGGATTATCCACAGCAGGTGGTGCAAAACCAGCACCGCATTCCTCGGTGCACTTACATGTTACCTACCCTCGTTCTCCTCGAATGCACCATCAGTACCTGCAATTCGAGTCGATCGATATAAAATGCATGTACGTACTTTTTCGTAGCTTGGAGAACGGGCAGATGACAAAAACGTGGAATCATTTAATATCGAACACGTACACGCGAATCCCTGCGGATATCTCGCCACGTTATTGCTCGATGATTACGATAAATTAGATTCTGTCGTCTGACGAGGCGGCTGAAAGAGGATATAATTACGGCGCCGTGCCGATCGTGTTATTCGTCCTGAATACTACTTACGCGTTCTGCATCGAGTGTAATTAACGATTTAAGCCGATTGCGCTATGCCGCTCCGATCATTGATTTCATTGGTGCAACGATCTCGAGCGATACGTGTTATATGTGTGTACCGTAGCATCGGTGATTAATCTCTCGGGACTCGTGATGGGCTTAATGGCTCAAGCCCGAGACAGTGGTGGTCGTATAACAGTGACCGATGCCGTTCAGAGGCCACCATCGAGACGTGCTTCAGGACCTCTGGACATATAATCGTGCAAGAGTATTTTCGATGAGGAGGCTAATAACCCTATCTCTCTTTCTCTTTCTCTCTCGTTCTCGTTCTCTTTCTATGCTGTTGTCTCGTATACCCACACTCTCGTATCTTTGTTCTGGCTCCGACGGAAAATCGAAACCACTCAACCCTCTCGACTTCTCTCTGTGGATTCTTGTCAAAATACCCTAAAATAAATCCCGAGAGATGGATTATCTGTCTAGAATTCTATGTATAACAATCGAGTCAATTGATTTTGATTCAATTCATTGTCGGATAATACGAACAGTATTAATTAACCTTATAAAGCAATCCCCGAAATATCGTGATCCAGGCTCGCAAAGTAATGGACATCAATTTTAAATTGTATTCATCATAGGCTTGACGTGCAGAATTAGTAGTCGAAATTCCAATAAATGAACCTTTTATAAGTCACAAGAATATATCTACTCTTCATGTTTGTCGTAACAACGCGTTACCGTCATTCTGCTCTTCATAATTCCATTCCGGAACGGTTCCTGACGGTTTGACTTATAAAGAATAAATGATAGGATACTTGAGAAAACTGTCTAAAAACTTACCAACCGAGTACTTAATGTTTTCTGCCAACCTACAATTTTTTATTCAGTGTAGAAAAGTGTGAAAGTTGACTTCAAATTTGTAAATACGGTTTACGCGCTTTATTGCTTGGAGAATTAGCCAATGCTTGTAAGATTCTGTTGTTAATACTAACATTGACTCAGGGATTTGTTATGGAAGTTATTTGTACTATCACGTTGTGTTATACTTGGTAGGTATCTAATTCACGCGAGCAAAACTCGAATCTTGATCGAGTCGCAGATTCTTTACAATGTGGTTGTGCTGTGTTCTAAGTATCGATCCAGTCTGATTGAACGTGTCTATGAAAAACACCACATTTTCTCCTTCTTTATCGCACCGATGAAATTATGAACGACGACGATGCCATCGGTATCCAATAATCCATCATCCTCACGCCGTACACCCGAAACATAGGCAAGAAGTATATCTCCAACCTCTCTTTTTCTTCTTTATTGTTATATTCCTCCAGATTCACTTTTAACTCTTACTAAATAATTATTCCAACACCCATTAAAATATAAATGCTTGCGATTAAAAAAGAAATGTTCCGTTGAAACCAACAATTCGACAACAGAATATAATGAAAATAAAAGACCGAATGTATAATTGTGAACACTTTTTTCATTTTACTTTTAAGACAAAGTTCACACTGGTCAAGAAATCTTGGTAAACTTCTTTCGTCGTGTTACTGGAAAAAGCGACCTGAGATTTAAAAAGTGAGATCACTCTGATCCTTTTCTGCGCAAAATAAAAATTCTACGGATAGCTAAAAGGACCTGAGCCGCTTCAATAATATAAGAAACGCGTCTGAGCTCGCAAAAGAGCATCTTCGGGTTCGGACGGGAGTTCTCCAGTCTGTACAGGTATACACATACAACAAAATGTATGTGTATATGTATAGTCAAGTATATATATATAGCTCGATGAGCTTGCTCACATACCTGCGTGCTGAGCCCAGAGCGCGCGAACCTCAACATTCCCGGAGTCTGTATGGCTCTGCTTGAGCACGGTTGCTGCTACTCGGTAATTATGAGATATTAGCCGGTAATTTATAGCAGTTTCTCCTGGCGCGTCCTTCGTCGAGCCGCGGAGATATTTAAAAAATTATGAGACTCGCACCCCATCTTTAATATTTTGTATATTGCATCACTCTGCATCACGAATGTCTTTTGCGTTGACTCGTGTTTTTGTTGTTGTCGTCATAACTATAATAAAATTGTTCACTAGGTAGTTGCAGATATTTAAAAAAAAGTTATTATCCAAGGATATTTGGGTAAAAATCTATTTCTGTTCTGTTTGATTATAAAATTAACAGATCGCAAGAGATACCTTGTGTTCAAGCTTGTGTTCATATTTGATAATGATTGACCGTTTAGTCTTTGAGATTCGTCGAGCGAACGAAGGACTTTCGGCAGTTATCTGGTTTTTAGCTTGAATCACGCGGCGTACGCTTCTCTCTCGCGCACTGATTAACGCGTTTAGCGTAGCTCTTGTTCAGTTCCCCTCCTCCTTGTAAATTTGCTCAAAACATACTTAATACTGTACGACATATAAAACATGTTCTTCCTTGTAATTGACTTTCTTTTTTTGTTATTTGTTTCAGGTGAGTATCGATAACATACGTTGGTGTGGAAGGAAAGTAAGGTATGGCTATCGATAAGCGCTCAGCACATGACACTGGGTGAGATGTCATGTTTGCTGAAAGTCAAGAAAAAAGGGTTATTCGTTCTCGTTGCCCACACGAAATGAACTGAAAAAAACTCTTCGATAGAGAAATTTCACTGTTCGTTCGGCATTTATCGTTGGAATAGCGTTATATCGAGTTCAAGCTTCCTCGGACTTGTCAGTACGAACGAGATAAGTACGTGCGCTGCTCAGAACGAGAAAAAAAAACAACAGAATCTTACCCGCGATATTTACGAGACGTTCGGAATATCGTTTCTCCCTTTACTTCGTTTCACTTTCGTTCACTCACGACGTGCCGCAAACCCCGCGGTGCTTTCCAGTATAATGGGCACCGTAAATTTGATAAGAGGTGGCCGATAAAGAGAGGGTGACGACGCCGACTGCGCAGACGACCAAGTACGCGAGAGCTCTCGCGAACCGGAGACTGTCAATGTTTACCGAGAAGAGACACGGAGGCGTGTTTGAGTTGTACGTCGCTCTGTAAGATAGTGTAGCATGCCAAATATACAGGGTGTCTATGAACTAATTCCTAGGGAAAAAAGACCGGGTGCTAAAGGAGCTTTTATAATATTTAACCTCCTCAAACATGTTTTTATCAGTTTGAACACGTTCAAACGCTCAAAAAATTTGGTAGATTGGGGATACGAAGAGACGACAGACATTTTGTACTACTAGAATGTAACACTCTAGTGACGGAGGGAACATCGAGTGCGTAATGTGTCTAATAAATTTTCATACTCTTGAAATTATTTCAGAATTTTTTTGACGATCATCCAACGATTCTTAGAGCGTTATTCGGCCGATTTGAGATAGGATCCGTATGATGTATGAATCCCGTCACCGGGTACACTTGAAGGGTTTTTTTTTGTCAAAAAAAGTTGTCTATTTATGTATCCCAGGCAAGTTGTATTTTAAACATGTTTTCATTACTCAAAATGCTTTGTGAAAATTTGTTTAAACATTTGTTTAATGGTAAAGAGTTGTAACTCGACGTTTCAAGAGTGGAGAAATATAATTTTTTTGGCGTGTGAAAGGAAAAGTTATTTATAAACACGATAACAATGACGATTCAATGCATACCTCATTATAGATAAGAGTTTGTTGTGTATAAATCTTCTAGAAGTTTCGATTATTTTACAATAGCGTTAAATATGAAATTTTTTTATCTACACACTGTTGGGACTTATAAACTTTGTTCCCTCGATCGATCAATGTTATGGAAATAATATAATTTTATCATTTTTTTCACATCGATTCAAAGCAAAAAGTAAAAATGTCTGTTCAATTCGACGAACTATTTTTTTGAAGTATTCATCACTATTAACACATTGAACGCCGCGTCGACCAGATCTGTGTGAAGGGCTACGTTTTCGTAGGGATCCCGTCACGTTGGGCAACGCGTTAAAAAAGTATGAACCACCCTGTATAACTGGCAGTGCGTAGAGTGGAGGTTTCGAGCGAGAAAGTAGAAAAAAAAAGTCAACGGCGACAAGACGCTGGCAACCGATATTGAGAAGCGTGGAGAAAGCGAGAGAGAACGTTGCCGTCGATAACTCGTCGTAACTCATATAACACGCATGTTTAAATGATTCTTTGTTCCTATATCATATAGAGGTTCTAACCTAAATTATGTTGGAACGTAACCTTCGTGCTAATTATAATTCACCGTATACTTACGGAAACGAGCTTATTGATTAATTTTCGAAGAACCAACGTAATTACGAGAGTGACAAACGCACATCGTGTAGTGCTCACTGTACTCCTTATACGCCTTCCCCCTTCCATTGCCCTTTATCTCTTGGTATATTTTCCCTATTGCCGTTGATGCTTTTGCACTTGGATACACGAGAGAAGCTTGTCGAGAGGGTTGACGTAAATCTACCGTCACAGTGTATACAACCTAATTAAAGCTCGTCGAATTCCACGTGTAATTGAAGCTTCATCCGAAACCCCCCACGACATGACGCAAAGCATAGCGTGGGTTGGGCTTCGAGGACGCGACGTGGCAGGTTAGCCTCATCATCATCCTATACCGGAGCCGATTTCATCCTAGAGGGGTGTTCGGCTCTTAGCGAAAGTGCGAGGATACACCGAGCAGAAACACTCATTCCCCGTCTACTGTAATTACCCAAATTAGAATGCTCGCGAATTCGCAACGTGACGCAACAGCGTTTCAAAACGAGTATATTCCGATCGATTTGTCCGAAGTACCATCGCGAGTACAAGTGAGATTAATTTTTATGGTTAGAGGATCGAAACAAAAATTTATTTAATAATTTATAAATCCTACAATTTATATTTTACTGTTACGACTGGAGAAAAGTTTGTTTATTCATACAAGTTGAAGATTTGGCTGAGCTTTCTGTGAATAATGCGATATCGTTGCTTCGTTATATCATCGATTGCTTTTAGAAAAATTATCCGAGCTCCTATATAACAGATTAATGCGGACGTTCCTTCTGTGGTTGATATAGTCTCGTTAAGGTGCAGGAGACGCTCAATACTTGTACGGTACTCGACTCGTGAGTAATCAAAGGTACTTATATATAAATGGCTCATTCGGTCTCGTCTCGATAGCTTAATTAACACTCCAGTGTCTTGCGTGGCGCCACTGTAAATAAATAGCGTTCGGTCCACGCGTGAGTGAGCGTCTCGGATATAAAAATGTTTATTTCTCATTAGAATGAGTTTTTATTAATTGTGGGAACAGGCACAATTATAACTCTCACATTAACTTTACAACCAAAAAAACATCTCTGCTACGAAATAATTCTACCACAATTGAGTTATCCTCGGGAACATTTCTACCATAGTACAACTCTGACGTATTATAAATTTACCAGTTTACATCTCTAACCACGGAACAAATCTCCAACGATCCAAGACTCTCTTTGTTCTCTCTCGCTCCATCCGGAGTTCCAATAGCGACCTTGCGACCCTTGTTTTACCCGGGAACAATTACATTTGGTCTTTGCACGCCAGAGAGAGAGAGAGAGAGAGAGAGAGAGAGAGAGAGAGAGAGAGAGAGAGAGAGAGAGAGAGCAAGTCACAGAGGTGTAAATCGGTAGACTTGTAATTGAAAGAGTTTTAATTTTAACAGAAATATATTATTTTTTTCGCTTCTGGTAGATTGTTATTATGGTAGAGACGTTTTCCGGAATTAAATCGTGGCAGAGACATTTTTTAGTAGGATAATTGACGAAGGAGTTATAAATGTGCCTGTGGAAACGATTTAATTGTTATTTATACGATGGATTGAACGTTCCCATTTTTTTTTTGGAACTGATCGGTGCGTAGGGCACTCGTTTATGCTTATTATAGTTTCACTGATAACTCTTGGCGCTGCTTTTATCCACGAATATATTTCTGCGAAGAGGGATTCTCGTAGGGGAACGATTGCTTATCAATAATAAAGGATCGTACTCCGTGGTATCACGGTGCATACAGTACATTGTCTGTATTACACTGATGGAAGGGAGTCCAGGAAGGATAAAGCCGGGCTTGGAAAAATTACCGAAAATGTCTGTTTGAAACGACGAATATCGAGCTGCATATCACCGAGAATGTATAAGACACGCGAGATTATTTTCAGTATTCGTTGCGCGAGTATCCTGCGATAAAATGACAGCTAAGCTCTTTGTGCACACTGCTGCTTTGCAAATTAAATGAAAAACATTTGAAAACGAATCATACAAACAAAAAAAAAACACACATACACGCACAATACGTATCATCGCTAATTTCATTAGATTGCAAAATCACAAAATTCAAAATTCCTTCGAAAATGTGTTTAATTATGCGTATAAAACATTTTTTAAATAATTATTTAAGCTTCCCTTTTAGATTTTGATAAAATTTTTCAAATATTGGTATTATATGTTGAAAAATTTGTGAAAAACGAGACATTCGTCAAGCGCATATGTTAAACTCGTCTGTTGAAATCAAAGTAGATACAACGATGCAACAAAACGCATTACTTCTGCATCAGATTAAATGCCTGACACGCGGTGCGCATGCACACGCATTAGTAACGCGAGTAGTGGTAGACTAATTCGAAGCAATTCGAGCGCTAAACGAACACACTCTCTCATGGAGAAAATTCGGAGGGCGCGATGTTCATCAACCGGAAGATATTCGAAGAGCAGTGCACTCGGTGCAGCTGTTATGCTGTTGCCGATCCTCCGACGAGCGAACCAGCACCAGGATCAACGAGTGCACAGCCGTGCAGAGATTTATCCGAGTAACGAGCCAGCGGTGAAGCAACGAGCGACAAATCACGATAAATTTGGATAGCGATGACGTTTTTATGCTTCTCGTGTACTACCGGGCATTCCAACACTGTCGATCATTCGTTATCAATACTGCAACGATAGGGAATGCCCGTTAGAGTTTAGAACCTCGGTGGTTATCGCAACAGAGAGGGAGAGAGAGAGAGAGAGAAAATTTACGACGACCCGGGAAACTTTCACCCATCCCGATTGAGATTGCGAAGGGAAAAAATAAATAAATAGAATTTACTTTCCATGCTGTGGTAGTGCAGGATAGAATCTACTTGTGCTGTAGCAATACATATAGTATTCGTGCTACGATAAATACATATTGAAGCATAACGTGCATATTCGTGTATATACTGCTTTCCACGCTAAGTCGACTTACGGTAGATACTTTTCTCAAAGTTGTTATTTGTTTTCTTCATCCTGGATAAAGAAATAGCTATGACTTTTGAGTAATAATTACCGTGCAACAATTGTTTCATTAATGAGAATTATAATTCAATTTTATATTTATTTCCCTGTAACTTATATTCTGATACAGCTTACAATATGGTATTCTTTACAATATATTTATCAAAGAGGGAATCGTAGAAGCAATTTAAAAATGGCGCTGAAACTAGCAGAAAACAAAGTTGGAAGACGCCGAACTGACAGACCAGAGGGATTTAGACATGGTCCATGGTCTATAGATACATATGATAACTATGGGGAGAAAAGGCATTTCGGTAATATCGGGGTAGTGGGGCAGGGAGATGTATATATATATATATATATATATATATATATTATATATATATTATATTATATATATATATATATATATATATATATATATATATATATATATATATATATATATATATATTATATATCATTTCGGTGTATGATTACATCATGGAAAAGTGAAACGAGCGAGGAAGATAGGGCTAAATAAAATAAATCGATGGATAGCGTGTCCCGAGTCATCTAAGAGTTGCCTTGGTGAAAACGTCACGGGATGTCTTCGAAGAAATAAAGAAAGTGGAGAAACGAGGGAATGCTAGAGAGGAGTGCTAAAGCCGGGAAAATGGTACTTTTGGAATCTCATAGGAATTCGTTACGAGAACGATGGAACTATCCGCAGGCTTCGTCCAACGGATGATTCATCCGATGGGAATCCTTATATCGTCGTCCGGTCGAAGGGTCTCACCCGCCTCTCGTATTTTTCTACATCTATAATAACTGCGCATTGGTAGTTTTTGGGCTGTTTTCTTCAGACTGGTTACGAAAAAGGAGGATAGTGCGTAGCGAAATGAAGAAGAATCGCGAATGAGGCAACCCCTCGAAAAGATGTCGAATAAATTTAGGCAAAAGAAAATAAGAGACGTTGAAAAAAAAAAGAAGATAATAGAAATGTTTAATTTAATTAAAAATAGGATTAAGTTAATTGAAATATATAAATGTATTATTTTCTTTTTGAAACAAATATATTTTGTTACGAGTTGATGATCCCTTCGACACTGTCAGAGAAAGAAAATGTACGAAAGAAAGAGAAAGCGAGTAGGGGAAGTGATATCCCAAAGTGGAAACCGAGATTGAACTAAAGAAGCCGTGAAGGTAAAATTGAAACGTCATGGGATCCACGGTCCAGCCAAAGACCAATGACTCGTGAGATCGTTGAATCGTGCTGCTCGTACCATCGATAAAACGGATCTTTCGATCGTACAATCGATAAAATTCTGATCTACAATAACTCGTGAGGCAATAGAGACATCCTTTCTCTCTTCGTCATCATATTATTCGAGCTCCACCAGCCGATCTAGCGTTGGTGGTCCATTTTTCATTTTCCCTCTCGGCTACGAGCGAAAGAGGATTTGAGAAAATACGTAATCCGATTCGAGAAGACAGCCTATGGTGGATTCTATTAATTTTTATCTATCGCTCTTTCACGTCGCGGTTATATTCAAAGCTTATAAAATAATCCGCTAATCCTCTCTCTTTCTTATCATCTCCTTTCCCACATTTTGTAATATTTACATCGACTACCGTAATAAAGTCTCGGGTATAGACATTTCTTTGCGGCAAGTTCTTTTATTTACATAACCATACGCGTACTCATCTTCAACGTCGTGTTTGTTCTAGCGTGTAGCTTCTGAATGCGACAAGATTTATACTTGAGAAGACTTTCCACAGAGATCGTGAAGCAATGTACAGTATAATACACCATACAGTACATATAACATACATAAGTGCTGCGTACTGTCAGCGAAATGTCTCGTCGGGCCACTTGTCGGTGCTCTTGATCCAGATAACAATCGAGATTATTTACCGTGTTGCCGGTAAAACTACAAAAGTATATTACATATATAAAAGACACCGAGTGCACTAACCGCGTTACGAACGTACGCCAGTAATCTTTCAACGGAGATTTCGCTCCGAAGATGTAGAGTAGCGTGAGCCACTGATCAACCCTCGACCAGATGCGGGAGAGCAGGGAGAGACGATAGGGCATTTACCTTTACAGCTCGCTCGGTCGTTCAAATATTTGAGAGACAGAGAATTTATATTCGATGCTTAAGGTTTCTCTCCTGGTTGTCCTAAAACACACTGCACGATTTACTTTCAACTCGCCGCGTATACAGCGCGTGGCTTTTGCCTACCAACCGTAGGAACAGAAGCATCGGTAGTAGCGGCATAAGCTCTAATTACATCTAACCAACGTGCCCTTGGTATTTTGTGAAACCCTTTATAAAACCCGAGGGCACCTCTCACACGAGCGTCCTCGCGCGTCCGCCTTAACCCCTCGAAGCTCGAAATTCCGTCGAGAGCTAATTAAGCGCTAATCGAGCTGCGCAACGAGTTCTCCCTCTCTTTTCTCTCCTCACTCTTTCTCTTTTACCACTCTTTTGGCTGTATAGCTGCGGGAAACCCATTCCTCCTTCACGCTGGAGCCTCCCTCCGCTTTGTATTACTTCGCGATGCTGTATACTCGACGAGGTAGGCTGATATGGTGTCGCCTTTCCAAATTGGAATGTCCGGCAGTTCCGGATTCGCAGCCTCTATTGTCCTATTATTATAATATCCAGACTGCATTCCTCCAGTCTCTATTCATCCTACAGGAAGTACCAATTTGTCAAGGGAACACTCGCTAAATTTGTTGCAGAAAATTTATTATTATTAAACTTTTACGATACCAATTTTCTCGGTATTTTTCCAGTGATTAAATTGAGTCAAATATGTATCAAGATGTAAGATATCTTGAGATTTCTTGTGTCAACAATCTAATTCGGATTAGTGAAAATGGATTATCTTTTTAATTCTTTTACGCTTTTAAAATTTTTACCGAAAACCAAATTTACTTGGTAAGATTTTTTTAAACATTATCAGCGATATTTTACCACGATGGTAAAAACAAAAATGTTATTCGCAGTTTCGATTTTCGTTATTCGATATTGAGTTTATGTGGTGTAAAAAAAATTAATCTGCGCGGCAAAGTCGAACTTGATCAATAGCAAATATCATCGTGAGACATTCTCAGCGTTCAACAATATCGATGGATCGGTTAATTCTTTCTGTCTTTTTTTTTATCGCGGTTTCTTGCCAGAAGAAGAAAAGGCAATGCAGGAAAGTTCTCGGCGAAAGACGCGTTCTTCAAGGAGCGAGCGGTGGCATAATTGTTTCGTTCTCGGCTCGTACACGCGGTGGATCCCAAGCTCGTTCCCCGCAGGCATCAATGGAATTTTCTGTGATCCCCGGTGGTTCGAGAACGACCTAAAATCATAGGTTCATCGGGTCTAGTACCTCGGGCGTACGCCCAAAAAAAAATTTAATTAATTTGTAATTATTGATTGTTCGTTTTCGGACATTGGCTGAAAGTTGGCGCAACATGGGATTTTAACCCAAACGCGATACAACTACAAAAATATATAAAGAAGCAACGAGACCACGAGTAAATGAGAGTGGCGGTAACGAGCTACGAATAATCGGTGCAACGAGCGTTGGTCGGCACGATTATCCTAGCGGCCAGATCGGAACGCCCCTAGTCGTTCTACGGGCCTGATCAAACTGAAAGAAGTACACACGTGGGACAAAGAGAATCTCGAGCGAAAGAGGAAAAAGGACACGAGCGAGTTAACCCAAACGAGCATATATTTTGCGTGTGGTGTACGGTGTGAGTATCGCATTTCCGTTTTGGTGTGCGAAAATTAACGTGTGTATAACTCTATACAACTAACGTGCAATGGGATGACGTGCGTGATTCAGGTGTGCGGGAATGTCCGTATAGGTATAGTACGGGGAAAGGAAAAGGGAAGAACCGGAGTACGGGACGTGTAAAAGAGCGAGAGAAGAGGGACCGACGATAGGAAAGTGAGAAAGAGGGTAGAGCGGTAGGAACCCGTCGCGAAGAGATGCCGTGGCTGGTGTGCAGCCACCAGCAGCCACCGGCGACTGCTTTGCTCTCTTTTACTCCCGCGGCATTCCTTTGCCCGCTCCAACCTGCCTCGGTCTGCCCGCCAGTTTAACCTGCAGCCCAACACACTATTATGTCTGACCCGAGGCGCTCCTACATTTAACTATACCTCCTGTACACCCGCGTTTGTCTGACACTTACCTTTGCATATATATGTAGATATATCCGACTATAAAATATACTACATTATACGTACCTGGATAAGTACATGGATTATCGCTAGATATTGAGATTTCAGAAGAGTTACCGTATTACTTTGTAAACGAAGAATTTTCTAACGAATATTCATTTAGTTGTTTACATTTATTTATAGTTACAACGCGTGTCAATTTAAATACGATAACCAAATGATAAAACGGAAGAAAAGGAGTGCCGACCAGGTTTAGAGAATTTTACGACCGTTACCGCTGAACGCCGGGGGTCCTACCGGTGCCCTTAGCGGTAGCCGGGCTACCGATCGAGTCAATGGGCATCGCTTTTTCGTGTCGTCCGAGACCAGACTCAATTGGGCCCGTCGCCTCGTATTTCCATCTACTCCTATACATATCGCTACCACCGTGTGGTTATACGTTTTGATCGCATTATTAGGTATGTCCCCTGGATTAGGTTTCGACATCGCAATCCAATCCATACTCTGGCCACCGTAAACGCCGGCACGTATAAGCATCTTCGATACCCGCCTTTCCAATATTATCTATGCAATAAACTATATTTATAGTTTTTCTTTTCCTATCTTTGTCACCGAATGCGCTACATGGATTATTATAAATTCTGAGGTATCGGTAAAGTTCTGTGTAAAATTTCGAAGCCATTTTTTATTTATTTATTTATAAAAGAAAGACGGACGAGCAGCGGCGATTCTCCGTGGAACGACAAACATCGAGAATTATCGTATACTCCCGGACGCTTGTTTATTTAGGCAAGCGATTTCAATCTATTAATTCCTTGGCTCGTTAGCATATTTTAACGTAAAGATCGTACTACGGTAAGTATCTCTCGTTCGCTGTGTCTCTGTGTTAAATATACGTTATATACTATGTCCATACGTTCGTACGATCTGTGAGAATGTGTGGAGGTTTCCACGGGGGCGCCCGCGATACTCATCTCTCCCTCGAAAGGGGGGATCTTGGTTCTTCGATCCTCGATCCTTGCAAGAAAGTCTTGCATCGGAAATCGTTCTGCCTATTTCAATGTAAACCTTCCAACATTACGAGTGGCACATTGTATATGTATAGGTGAGCGTTACTCGTTACATTCCACTAAAAAAATTTCACAATTTCGCAGATGCAACTTTTGCAAAGTACAAAATTGAATAATAATAATTATTATTTTTAATTATTTTATTGGCTCCGTTTATATTTTTATAGCTTTTTTGCACATTGCGTCTCGCGTATATCTGAGCGATTTCTTTGGCTCTCTGTTCGTTCTACGTTTCTTCATTTTACATTATTTTCAAATTTATTGTAAAAATTATACTAAAAATAGTTATGAAAATTATTTTTTAAACAATGTATGGATGAATCTTGTATTTGAATCGATCCCAAAGATTGTTCTTATCCATCGCTATACCCTTTACCCCTTTGTCGCTACACTACATGTTATATCGAAGAGCAAGCAACGTGTGCTGTGCGTCGGGTCCTCTCGGCTGTTAGGCCGCGTGCACGAGGTTTGGTTCGCCGACAGGCAGGCAAGGTACATATAGGTGTGCGGCGAGGAGAATGAAAGAGAAAGAGAGCGAGAGCTCGATCTCTGGACCAAAGAGGTGCGTTGCAGCGAAGGTGAACGAGTAAGACAAGAACAGGGCGGACAGAGGCAAAGAGAAGAAGGAAGAAGCAGAGTAGAACGTTCGAGGCATGGGAGAGGAATGTGGCCAATGCATAAACTATAGCAGCTTGCATTCCACGGGGTCCAAGGGTTCCATGGGCTGTCTGTATAGTTTGCAAATCGGCGCTGAGTATCATCCCAGCATCGCACTGTAGCGCTCGGGTATACTCCACGTGTTGTTACATTATCGTTGGTTAATCGGATACCACACTGCACGCGGATATTGCATCGGCAAATGCGCAGTGTACCGGAATATGTACAGCATCATCCGAGTATGTATATTGAATTCAAATATATATATATAATCTTACGCAATTTTTACAAATGTGTTAATAAAGATAAACTTTTTATATAAGAATAAGGTATTTTATAGTTGCACTTTGGAGAACACCAGACATTGTTTAGTTTTCTTTGATATATTATAGTCTACGATCGTCCCAATTGATGGACTTTTCATAGACGTCTCTTCGTTGACTTACCGTAGATCTAGATAGACAAATTTTTTTTACACGGAATTATATATATAAAGGGATACTAATGCAAAAAATAAATAACATACTTCTAGGTTTTGATCGGACATATTGACCTTGGCTATTTTTATTATTTAAAACGAATTCGCATAGTCTCGAGCCTCTCTCTCTCTCTCTACTTCTTTACTATTCTCTGCTTTTTTTTTTTTAATTACACACATGAACGCACACGAATCTGACCTTAATTCGTGGAATTATTTATTTCGCTTTACGCTTAAATCGGCATCAGAATGAGCATTGTCATGTAAACAACATCTGTGTTATCTCCTACATAATTGTGATACACACATACGCAGCTATATGCGCTCATGCTGCACTCGCCGCGGGGATGAATTATCGATTAATCCCTCGCGATTCATAACGCTGGTAAACAAGAAAATTACATTAAACTTTGCCTAGTCTCGATTTAACTTGGGCTTTTCCGTTCTTCCAGGTTACCCTCGTCCCCCAAACCTTTTCTCGTTGCTACTCAGCGGTAATGTTTATCAAATGAAAATGTAAATGGTTTTCGTGCAAAAGACATCTGCCGCTGATCGATTAAATTCTTCAATTAAACTGTGTTCGTCATTGTATCGAAAGTTCACTTCGACGTCGAGCTAGACGTGCTCTGTGAGCTTTTCTATTACCAAGTTTTGACGTGCGTACATAACGTCATTGTCATATATATGAGATAATACGCAGTACCGAACACTATATGGCGTTTACAGTCTGCATTTTTTTATTATTTTTTTAATAAAACCACGTGAACTCTTCATTCGTATCCAAAGCAATTAACGTGCACTGGCCGTCTGTTCCTCGTCCCTTCACTTTCCCCCTCTCTGTGTCTGGGCACGAATACACCTATATGAATTTGCCGAGCACGCTCTTTGGTCCCCTTGTCGTTCCAAACCTCTCACCAACGAGAGATGCGTTGGACGAATACACGTGCATTTTATTTCCTGATGCGTGCTTCGTGCGGTAATACACGCGATATCGGTACCTGTCTCGGCACAATGTGTTGAGCCCTGGCATAGAAAATTCATAGAGAGTTATGTGTATAGCACCACACGTTCTGGTGCATCAGAGATGCATCGTTGCACCCTTGAGGCTCTGTTGCACTGGCGTCGGGGGATTTAATCGCGAGCTTCCGAGAATGGGAAGTGGATAATTGAATAAGGGAACTTCGAGCTCACACCTCCATCGACGAACGCCAAAGCGGAAAGGGGTTTCTGTGAGTGATTATCGATCTGGTTGCAAACACAATTCTGAATGTACAGTCGAACTTGGTATAGTTGAAATCACCGTTTGAAAAAAAAAAAAAAAGCTTTCGTTTGAAATTGCTTTCGCATAATAATTTTATTAATAGAAGCGTTAAATGAATTTTTTAAATAATGTCCGAAGGGACAGGTTATATAATATTTTATATTATTTTCTTAAATATTTAATAGATTGATAAATACATGAGTTAATGAAATGCGACATGTTTTAATGTATTTAATGTATGCGCAACAATTTAATTATATCATTTAAGTTACCGGTGAGTAACTTATACATGTACAACAATTTTGTTTGATTGAGGTACCTACAGCACCGCTGAACACAAATTTCGATAACGATTTACCGCTATTCCGATTAACTATACGGAGAAAAGGATGTAGAAAAAACGATCATGTATCTCAGATAAACTGATAATATTCAGCTGGTAATATTTGTCGCTGTGACACGTGGGGAATTTTTCGATAATTTTTACCGTATACGTAGGAATCATTATTCCCGTAAACATGAAAGAAATTATCGGAAAATCTCCTAATTGTTTACAGGTGGCGCCCCTACGTATACTAACAGCTGATTATTAGCAGCTTTTCTCAGGTTATATGATAATTTTTATTAGATCGTTTTTTCAATATATGCCAAGTGAATTCTATGAGGAACATAAAAGTAGTCTGCGGTTGATCGAGCAGTACTTCTCATTAAAAAGTTTGTGCGGACGGCAGTGAAATTATTCAAAACTGAAGTGAACAAAGCGGCTGTATAGAATTGGTGACGGTTCTTGGTTTGCCTATATACCTTAATCTCACTTTGGATTCTTTAGACCCCATGGCAATTAACAATATTCATTCGCCAGTTTATAAACTGCGGTAGAAGAAATACAGAGACAGTCATATTCTATATTTGTATTCGCGCAGCAGGCTTGCTACGGGGTTTTCTCTGTCTGTATGATCCACTTTTCATTCGCTTTTATATCAAGTTCAGTAGACAAAAGAAAGTCCGTTTAGTTTTCCACGAGACTGCGGAATAGAGAAATGAAGAGAAGCAAATCGCGCGCGTGCTCGCGAGAGATAGAGGGAGAGAGAAAGAGAGAAATGGAAAAACATGAACCAGCAGCTAGTCGGCTGTGGTGGCTCTGCTGCTTGTTAAATTGCTACTCGAAGCTATTCTCGGCTTGGTTGTAGATCCTGAAAATTAACGATGGTGACGGTGACGACGACGACGACGATGACAACGAGAGCCTCAGAATTTACGTAAAGACTCATCTCTCTGAATTTTTATTTATCTTCCTCGCTTGCGATTTAAACAACATCTCGAAAAAAGTCTTCTTTTGTCATTCAAATAATGTCGCTTGCAATATACATACAATACATGAAATACGCTCCGAGGATATTAAGACTGAGGTATAAAGGAAAAGATGACCTGAAAAGCATGGTAATATGATATGTGATGTAAAGAGGACAAATCCTTTTTTAAATACTGTTCTCAGAATAACAATTTGAACAAGAATAATGAATATTTATTAAAAATTCGCAACTTTAAAGCTTTTCAATATTTTTTCGTGGACAGCTGTCTTTTAGTTTTAACATCAACCCTTCGCGTATCGAGATATCGCTCAGCTAACTGTCTCAGTGTCCACCTATACTCAAAGTAGGTAAATTCACTGGAAGCCATCCACTTCCAGTGAAACCATAGGATGGTCCATACGCTGTTTCAACCCCTGCCGCTTGGAATGAAAAGCAACCTCCATATACGATATGGACCCTCGTACGTGAAGGGTTAAATAGTAAAAAAAAATTATTTTATAGAATAAAATTGTCGGAGAATTATAATATTTGTATTTTTTTAAAAACATTTTTATAATATATATATATATTTGTAATTCTACTTAATTTATTATAAAATTCTTTTTGCGTTACACAGAATGTACAAAGAAATGATGAAGAAACATTTTTAGCGTGAAGAAGAATAAAAAAATAGCCGCCAGGGAATAAGAAAAAAAGAGTAGACTAGTAAAGCACACGGCACGAGTCCTGTTATTCTACACCCCGTGAGAACTGCAGCACGTGCTAGCCAGAATGCGACCACCATGCACGCTCTCTTCTTTTCTCGTCGTCTCCCGGCCTTTTCTCGTGCCCTCGCAAAACCGTTCAACTCTCGTTCGAGGTCACACGACACGCGGTCGAACATGGCTCGCAAGCGCAGCACGTGGTTACGGATGAAGAAGCGACGAACAACCGACGGGTGAATCCTTTAAGAATCCTGCCGAACCCTCGAGATATTTATGAACGATCTTGCCGATTCACAGGTTTTACTTACCTCTTGGAACTCAACACTCTCGGCAACTTGTCGAACATTCTTTTTTCCTAATTTTCTTGGTAAATTGCGATCTAACAGGTCATGTAGAATTATCTCCTTTTTTTTAGTCATCAGTCTGAGGTCTGAGGGTAAAAATTCGATTTTTACACGACGAGAAGGGCTAAGAACAAATTACCATGTATCTAAAAAAAACTTTTACGGTGATATGCTGGGACTATGTTGCCACCTGTCGGCAAGTCCGAGATTTAACGATAATTTTTACCGTGTGTGCAGGAACCATTATTCTTGTGAATATGGAAATAATTATCGGATAATCTTACACTCGTTGACAGGTGACATCTCTACAAATACCGTCATCATCTGACTATATTAGCTCTCAGGTTACAGATAATCTTTACGAGATCCTTCTTCCGTGTAGTCACTATACCGGGTGGTCGATTTACCGCAATCTTTCACGATTGAAAGAAAAAATTTCCGACAAAACCTACGTATTTTGTAGCGTAGAATCTGAATCTGCAATAAACAATGGGTTTCCCATTTAAGACTTGAAACTTACGCCCCCCCCGGGGAGGGGTCATCTTATTTTAGCACAAATGAATTTCCCCCTCCAAAATATTAACTTTTCACGTGGGAGATTTTTTTGTACGATCCTTATTTTTCGAGATATTTCGATATCTTCACTCAAATCGAACATCCGGTGAATAGACAAATTGATAACTAAAAGTTTTTGGGTCCACTGATTTCGAATTTACTATAAAAAATACGAAATAAAAATGGAGGATTGAAAAATTGATATCTGGGATTACCTTATAGAAAAAAAACTGAGTGACGACTACTGTTCCCCTCAGCTGGCAGTTACTACAGCTAAATAATTAATATATTTTTGCGTCGATCGATATCAATGCAAAAGTGTTTGAGGCGAACAAAATGTTTTTCGACATCTGCCTTGCGCTCAGAGGGTTGAAAAAAGAAGAATTCTCCGAAAAAGAAACAACAGAGCTTGGTAACTTCCATTATTATGTGGAGGGTCAATTTCCTCGCAGGTAATAGTGCGGTCGGACTTCCAATCTCTTGAATGGTATTCGTACATATTGCTCGGTATGCAGAGACGCTATGAATATTTCAGAAGCGGCGACATCCGGCGAGCTGGCTTGATATCGATCCTGCGGTAGGATAAGAGGAAAGATGAGGTGAGTTAGCGGTAATGTGGAACGGGAAGGAAGAGCACCGTGTGCGGTGAGCCCAGACGAGTCGTCTAGGACTATATTCTCGCGGGAGCACCCTAAAAGAGCGAGGGAGAGAGACGGGAATAAAGGATCACCCAGCACTGGCATCAGCACCAAACACCGATAAATTACGCAGTGGGTACACGGACCGACCTTACCTCGCTCTCACAGGTTTGAAACACGTAGCGACGTAGAGAGTTTATGCTGGCAATCATCTCATTGCTGACGGTTGAATTCATGGTGCTCCGAGCACAAGAGTATCAGCCGCGATGTCCGGAGTTTTCGGCTGATTGGTATACCTTGGAGAAATTCCTCGCCGAACGGTAGACGGAAGGGCGTTTGTGTTATTGCAGTAAACTACCGCCATACCGTACTCGCTCGGCCTAATTAACGAACATAATTCGACATACCGCACCGGTACAGTGGCCGGTACATCGTCAGTGCGTTACTTCTGTCTCTCTCGTGGTCCTTTCCGAACAATGGAAATGTATGTATCTGCAACAGGAGCTTGCATTATGACGGTACGCACGGGTCGTGCGTTGTGCCATGAGATTCATGTCCGTCATAGGTTGATGATAGACCACGCTGTACACGTCCACCGACTCGATCCCACACTCGGTTATCACAAATGATATGCCTATTACCTGTTGTAACAGTTTGCGCATGCCTACCGTAACCATATACGGATACTAGTTATTACGATTATTTATTATTGCCGATAGTATCTCCTCTGTTTGATGTAGTTATGAGTTAACTCTGAGGAATTTGAGGTCGGTGCTAGTCCTGAACGCTGATTCACGACGAACCAGCCAATCTATACTGAAATAATTGAATAGCCGCCTCATTTATCGGTGATAACTAATCAATGACTTGTGTATACATTTTTATTGGAGCGTCAATAAAACGCTGCAGTAATCTCTCGTGTATTGAAGTTATTTCAATCAAATTTGACAAGACCGACTACAAAATTCCTATGGTTGGAAATGTACAAATCTTTACAGCTGTGAACTTGATCGATTTATGACATCACCAACAAAGTCTAGCTCAACTAACTTTTTTCCAGCAAGAATCCACGAGGAACTAAATAGAAAATACTGTTTGAAATCTTAGCAAGAAATCGAAATTAAAAAATATCATTCATCGACGCACGTGTCTCGATTGATCGTATGCTTTTGATCTCCTTCCGTCACTTTGTACATCCAGTACATATACCATCTATTCGCTACGGCAAACATAGCGCGCGATCAACGTCTAACTACCATAGATAAGCATCGAACCTTCCAAAAGTGTGGTAGCTACACTATCCATTCATACTGTTGCGGCTAACATCCATTTATCTACGGACGTATAGCATATATTAGTTAAAGCGACGACGGGTTTCTCTATCCCGATTCGGCTACGATGGTAACCTCACAAACCGGACGCTGGTCGGGGCTTATCGTGGTAGCAGCACCGTGTACCGTGTCAGCCGACCGTGCTACGTCAGGCCCTCCCTTTATTTCTGTCTCGCTTATATCCCAAGCTTTCACGTTCCTGCCATGCGTTCGCTCCCGGTGCAATATCTCTTCGTGTCAGGGACTCGCATACTCTTGCCCGATCCCTTTGTTTTGACCGATCGCCACCAGACCGTGACCTTTCGGCCCGACCCTTTTGCCTCTGCTTGTGCTTGCACCACGTGAACTCGTATCCTTACACAACTCGCTATGTATACGTTATATGTGTACTACATGCTGCTATGTACCAACTTGATGGAAGCCCACTGACAAGCGTTGGAATGTTTCGCTTACCGACAAGAGAACGGGGCTACGATGAAAACTATTCCCTGCGTTTCACATTGATATGTCGAACCGATTTTTCGAATTGTTTTTTAAATCTTAGGAAATATAACTATAATCGCAACGCAACCCTCTTGAACATTCGATACAAGTTTCAATTTGATGCCCTCTTTCGTGATAACCCCGGAAGTAAAATTGAGTCTTCCGAGGAGTTTAAGATGTAAAGGTCTTGCGAAATAAATATTGGCATATCGACAGTTATACAAGGTTTTAGCGAAGACCTTTCAGTGATGCGTAGGATGCAAGTGTTTCTCGGTAATATCGACGTTTTCTATGAATCTTGCATAAAATCCAGCAGAGGATGCACCTTTCGAGACTCTCGAGTAAAACGTGGTCGCGTAAAGACCACCTGGGCGAGGCTCCCCTCGGGATTAGAAAGATTAACGTCGAACTAGGTCGTCGGGCCGTCGCGGTTGATGCGCAGAGTGCAAAAGACGAAGAACTCTGAAGAGCCGAGCGCCCGAGCGAAAAGTTCCGAGTTCTTTGATCCGACAATGACGACCAAGAGTCGCCGGGCGTAAGATTAAAGTGAAATGGATGGTGTTTGTTTTTTTTTTTTCTTCATCTTCTCCGAGCGACCTTCTTGTGCTTCTCACACTTAGTCAATGAGATTTAATAGAGGCGCGCTCGTCGCCTGCAGCGGCAATCACAGGAGTTGCATTGGATTCATCCGACCATTTTTCTCTCTTACTCACCATGAAATATGAACATCGCGTAGTCGTTGCGTCCAGAAAGTCTGCGCATTAATCACACGAACGTGTACGCGACGTACACTATAAAAGTATACAAGCTTGTAAAATGTTGTTGTACGTTAAAAATTCTTTGTTATGTGTGTTAATCCAGATGATCATCACAAACTGACGACGTCAAGACATTCGTGTCAATAAAAGATATAAAACTCGACATAAAATCGATTCTTTTTAAACGTGACAACAGTCTCGCGTGTACAGCCTCCTACCCCTTTTCCTATTTTTATTTCTTCCAAAAATGTTGAATTTGCACATGTACTTACACATAAGTTCAAGAGTATTAAGGTACCACCACCACCACAAAGGAATAATATATTTAAGAAACTGTTAAAACTTGGCGTACATATAATTAAGTGTTATATAAAAACGTTTGTGCAATTTAAACAAGATTTACCGTTTCCAAGTCGAGATAATTACAATGGAAGTTGACACGATTAGCATGTTCTCATAAAGCAAACCAGCAGAAATGACGCGTTTTTCGTTCCACCGTCTGAACGAGAATTAAATTAAAAAAAAAAACAAGTATATTTACCATTAATCTTTTGAGGTATCGTGAGTTAAATAGAAATGTGGTATACGGCATCTGTCACACATTACTCTCCATGCACACTGTTCACCACTGCATTTATCGCTACCGCTACTACCTAAAGGGGATCATCGAATGAATGAAGAAATAAGACCGTCACAATTTTTTTGTTGCTTTGATTGAGGGTTCCTGGTGATCTCACAAGAATGTTCCGTGTAACTTTACAGACACAATCTGGATGAGAACTCAAGTGAGAATCCTATGGTCGTTTAAAATTAAGTGTCATCCGGTATCGTGAAAAATCTGTCTGAAAATATATTTTCAATGTCGATTGAATTTTTCGATGAATTTTTGTACGAGTTATCTCGTTCTAAGCGATAAAAGGGTCAATATATTCTTTCATTGGTCAAACGAAGCATCTCAAATAATATTTGGTTATTCGAACACAAGTTTTATCGTCGAACGAACAAAATTTTCCATAGCGGCTGGAGAAAATGTTGCGAAAGTAGTCTAAGAGGATCTACCGTGAAGTAAGCGGGTAAAGAGGATTCGAGTGGTAGCTGTTGTGGTGAACATGGAAGCACGAGAGGACGAAGTAAGCTCCGTTCGGTGCCGGAAATAGCGAAACGCGGTGCTAGAAAGCAGAGAAGAGACGACGACTGGGCTGCTCATCGGTGGGTTTGCGAACGAGTGGTTACGGTTCCGAACAGAAAACCGATAAACTCTCCGATGTCTAGACTAGGGAGAGGTACACGGCCTCGTCAGCTGTTTATCTACGTAACAATGTAGTGGGTATCGCACAAACTGGGCGCGAACGAATAACCGCGAATTTGTACTAACGGAGGATGCGTGTGTACCTACTGGCTTCGGTACGCTGCCCTTTACTCGACGCGATTTCTGTATGTTATCCGTAAACGGTATTTTGTATTCTTACGAACGTTGTTGTTTAGATATGCAACAAGAACGCATGTACAGTGTCTTGAACAGGATGTTGATGAAGGCACATGATGTTGATTTACAGCCGAGCCAAAGATAATTTACTAAATATTTATTTTAATATTTATTTCATTTTCTTCTCTAAAAAATGAAAGGTCCGGTTGTATAGGAACTCGAAGGGGTTGTATTCCTTCTATGATCGGCTGTTTGTCAGACTGAAATATCTTTTTGCTGAGTAACTTTTTCCACTTAAACTTTAGACGAATAATTAGAAAATGAGATATTAACATTTTCGATATTGGGATTTATATCTGGGAAAATTATAGAGAATAATTTAATAATGTAATAACAAGTATAATGTAACAAATATAAAAACAATGTCTGCTAAAAGTAATAGTTCCTAATGATCGTAAAAGATTTAGGAGACTTTTAGAGATCCAGAGGCAGGTAAGAAATAAAGATTTCCTGTTAAAACTACGGAGCTGACCGGCATCGTCGCTACACCCTATGAGCCCGAGGAATACCGGCACAAAAAATAAAGGAAATAATGATTTTTACAGGATGTAATGACGAGAATTCTTCCGCGTGCACGAGACACGCCGATGGGATATGAAAGAAATAAAAGGGAACTTTGTTACTATGATGTATTGTACTGTACTGCGTTGTGTAAGTTATGCGGACTTGGTTAGCGAGTCCACAAATATAGGTCGTCGGGAGACCTCTCGATTCCAATTACAATAATTACCTTTGACCGTGGCTGTCGGGCTGAGACTACGCACCCAGTGCTGAGAACCGTCACGATACAACGTAAGGGGACGTTGTATTCTGGGCCCAGACCCTTCTGGCGATTCGTGACTTCATTTCACTTGATTCACGAACCGTTATTTCACGATCGTTATTCCTATTGTTTTCCTCCGAGGCAAAAGCGTTCGAAAAGGTTTTGTAATCTCGTTAACAGGATGAGTGGAAAGGGCGATCTCCTTTTCGTACCTTGGGGCGCTACCGGTTATTTATTTTATTGATAGAAAGAATCTATGCATTATGCGGGAAAGAACATATAATGAAAATATCTTCTACTCGAGTTGATTTTATATAAAAATGTAGGGCGAAACAAGCATGAAATATTTGTAAATATAATCTGCAGAGTTCTTTTACTCATAAATGGTTGAAAATCGTCCAGAAAACGTCTCTGAACAACAACATGACTGCGTTTAGTGGACCGTGTACAGATAAGGAAATAATTAAAGACATCTGCTGTTTAAAAGGGCGCAAGGTTGTATTTACACAGGCTATTTATGGTTTGAGTATTCAGGTAGCCTACTCGATAAAGGACATTTGGGGTTTGTATATCATAATCTAGCTTCACACCATCAGCTTTATCGAAGTGTCTGTAACTTGGAATTTTCGACTTCTGCGAAGGACACCACTTTGTTCCTCGCTTAGCAACAGTCTCCTCGGTATCTTTTTTTTCACGTGTATCACATAATTCTTTTTTTTTTTCTTCTCTTTATTCGCTTTGAGCGTCGAAAGAATTTACCGCCGTCGGATGATGCTTGCCTAATGAATGTTTCGAGTTCCGATAGCGAGCGAATGATTCTACTCGAAAGAGGCTCTCAATTACGATCATTAGTTTTAGAAATCTTGGTAGCCTTGTGAATTCGATGGCACATGGAGCAGACTCGTTCAGGATCATTTCGATATACACCATGCTTTCGAACGTTGGAACGATCGAAACATTCTAATTCAGAATAAATAGCGAACCACCACGACATGCCTCCGAGTATGTTGCGTGAGAAAGTTGTGCTGTCATACGTAATAGGAACAGTATTTAAATTATAAGTATCAGAGATGTCTAAAATATATAATATCGGGATAGACTCGAGGGATTCTAATGGCCAGCAACACCGATAATTGATTACCGCATGTTGCATGTAATGAGAATACCATTGCATGCACAATCGATATTTGCTAAGAGAGCACGCCCCACAACTCGAGAATGCCGTTCATCGTCGCGTCGCATGTTTCTTCCTTTTTTTTTTATCAAAGGTTATATCGAACAAAGGAGGGATCGAAGCGTGCGAAACAAAGAACCGCGATCCACGAAAGACTCGACCACTCACACGTTTACCATGTGAACACGGACAGTAGGCACGGGCTGCAGTTCCACACTTAGGTTCATCGGCACTGGCCAATCGGTGAACTATAATCGGGGTATACGAATTAATATTCCAGCAATCGTTTGACGCGATCGAATAAATAAGAATGCATCAATGGGATGATAAATAAATGTTTCAAGTTTAAGTACATAAGTATATATTGACCTGGAAAACACATATCAAACTATTAACACGATGATCGCCCAGCGTGACGGGGACCCCACGAAAAAATAGCCCGTCTCCCAGATCTGGGTGACGCGGCGTTCAACGTGGTAAAGTAAAAGGTTCAATCTCACGATCTTACGTCGATATATGAAAAATATCAAAACCCATGGTTACCCCGTCATCCGTGAAATTTGCAAATCAATGTCTGAGGTTTTCAATACCCAATGGCTTATCTGATATAAAAACTGTAAGAATTTTTATGATAATTTCAACAAGTCGTAGTGAAAGATTAATAAATCTTTATATAACACGTTTTTTTTTTTTTCATTTTTAAACGGGAATTTTTCAGATTTTTATCAAATGAGTAGCATGTACGTGTTAAGCGGGAGAAAATACATCGAAATAGGTTTTGAGGAAAATTAAAAAGCGATTTTTTACTTCTATTTTCGCAAAATTCTCCTATTTTACAACAACGACTGTAATTATTTTTCCACTGGAATTATAATTGCATTCAGCATTTATATTGATCGTAATGAATTGAGCCTTGAAACAACGCTTGAATGACAAACATACGATTAACGTTGAATTTTTAACAAACTTTTGAACCATCGACATCGTTTTACTGCCGATTTTTAAATTTCTCCAACACCGACTAAAATGAAAATGTCAGGATCGATAAAATCGGTCAAACTAGTGAAAACTCATTTCGGAAAACTCGATATTTTTCAATTTTGTGGAGCTCAGAATATAAAAGAAAATCTTCTTTCTCAACTTTTCAAGAATTTAGATGATCGAAAGTTTCCTGCTGACTACGAATCATATGTTGTTTTTCAATAATTCTAAACAAATCCATGTTAAGAATGAAACGTATTGAAATATTGTTTGTTTCACATTTTGTCTCCACAGTTCCTTCAAGATTTTTGAAAAAAAAAAACTCGTTTATATTCGAAATTAGCAGAACATTTCCAATCGGGTACGATCTTGAAAGGTGTTAAAAAAGTAACTCTGGAACGTCGACCGAAATTTGTCATAAATCGTGATTAACGTTAAACGCTGTAGCGTCCCTTAATTCAATTAAGGTCTTTGCTTGTCTTGAAAGATGATCCTTAAAAAGTAAATTATGCGGTAGTTGTTGCACACTGACAACTGTCACAGATGCAGTTTCAAGGACGCCGAGGATTCTCGGTGTATATTCGGGGATTATACAGGTGGGTGTTTCAATGAGTCTTGTAAAGTACAGCGGAAAGTACATAAGGTCAAGTGGGTGGGCCAAGTAGTGTTGGTGTGTGCTTCGGTGCACGACGTGGCTGCGTACTACCCGGCGCCTGCCGGTTGCTTCGAGTACCGAGCTCAATTCCATGCTCGACTCTAGACCCTTTTTCCGCCGCGCTCCTTTTTAGGTCGCTCCACCCGATTCTATCTGTATAGCACAGTAGCGCTACATACCTGTGTCACTACTTTGCACACGTTTACTTACGTATAACCTACCTACTGGTTTAAATCCGCCCTCTACTCACCCGCTTCATCGTTTCTGGGTCAAGTATTCTACGAGGTGTTCAACCTAAAAAAATCTCGACAGACACGCCCAAGTCCTTTTGAAAATAAGGGTGGTACTTCCGTTGAGTCGTCAGGGCTTCTCTTCAAGGGCGTATGTCTTCATTCAGAAACTTCAAGTTCCTTTTAGCCTACTCTTATTTCAAGAGTCGAACAGGATCTTACGGAACCTCTCACGTACAATCCTGTTAACATTGAGAATGTTATTGCAATGTATACTTTTCATTGTCTCCTCGAGGCGTAACGTCCGTACCCTGCTACACAATCGGTTCAGTCCAGTTCCCGGACGATAAATTTTCGACTTGTACATATACATACCATGCTACTGTAGCATACTTAGTTTGTAGAGTTGGTCAGCACTCGAACTGAATATTATTCCAACCACTAACCCGAATTGAGCGTCTGTTTCCAAAGAAACTATAACTTTTACAAAAGTTAAGATTGTCAATGAAATCAACATTTTATTTGTAGCTGTAGAATTTAGGGTCTAACGTATGAATTGAAGTTCATAGTACAGCGGGTATCATGATTTCTGATCACGATCAAAAACTCAGTCCTTCACATAACGTTGTATTCACATCAGCCAGAGTAGATCTCAATATACAAGATCTCAGGCTTGGCGGAACGCTTGCGTTTAACATAGCGCACAAGGGGATTTACGCGATTGATACATTCATCCTGGCGCCAGACATCTCACAAACCAATATCAGTCCACCTCTGCTACCGATGTCGGTGCTGTGTTAAACTTCTGCAGAACCAATAGTTATCGGTTAACAGCCGGTTAGTGCGGTTGTACACGCGATAGTGGAATAACCGTTCATCTTCACTTGTGCTAGGAACTTGCAAAGTAAGTGAAAGCTATGCGGTGGATATATGAATGACTGCTTCATCGTGCTTCTCGTTGGTGCCAGTTGTCTATTTTTCAATCCGATCGCACTTATCTACTTCAAGGTAATAAGCAATCAAAGAAACAATCAACTTTTGGAATTCCAAGCTTTCATCAAACAAAGCGGACTTTCACCGATGTTCACTGTGTCCCGTATCGTGAACAAAAAATTATTATTGCAGGATGTTTGACGTTGACCTTATGATCGCATTTTGCAAGGGATCAGTCATTGCGCATCGGCAAATCAAGTTTAAATCGATTAGGTGCTTCTTCTTGTGTCGGAAACTAATTAAAAATCAGAAAATATCTAAGTAGCGAAGGACCTCCAGTGTCATAATCTCTGGTCAACCAAACTTGACTTGTATTATTACAGATAGATAAAATGTTGTATCTTCAAGTATATTCTATTATCACGAATTTTGATGCTTACTTTCCGTTCTCACCAAAACTGGACAGAAATGCACGCACTGCAAATACATTCTAAGTAAACTCGCTCACTTGCTCGTCATTCCACAAAGCGGACTTGCATGCTCCTGCCCGAGATTAATCCCGTCTCGGATTTCTATTATACCGAGACATTGTTCTCGCACGCACAATACTACTTCTTTGCTCGGTATTCTATCCTTTTACAGCCTCGAAACTGCAGCAGAAATCAGCGTATGCGTGGCAGAAAAACAATTCTAAAGTTGCTAAGACTGCTGGTTTTGCGGAGAATTGCAACTCCAACCCTTTCCACAGTTCCCTTATGGACTTGCTTTCTAGTTCTTTCCCTCTTTATCTCTTGTACGCTTTGCTTTCTGCACTTTGCTATGTACAACTCATTGTACTGTAAGTATTATGCGTACACCCGACGCAGTCTCCAACGAGCTTCTTTGTCTCCGTGTATACCTACTCCCCATATCCAATATCAATTTACGTGCTCAAGGCGTCGAGCAAACTACGCCTCCGCTACCCCCTTGCTCTCGGGTGAGAAACTAATGAAACAACCAGCATGCCAGCAATGTAGTGCAATATATATGCACACCCACTGTGATACAATGACTACCGTTCACACTCGACGAGTCTTCGAGCCTGTCGTGATCGATATTTAACTTGGAAACAATGTGCTGTACTCCGTTAAAGTCTACGGTTCCAATGGTGTCTTGTTACACAGTGACAACTGGTGGTGATACATGATACCAAAGTCTCATTTGTATAGAATCGGAATGTCCAACTCGCTTCCGTCAATCCTGTTAAAGTTCCTTACGATGAAAACTAGTTGTCAACCTTATGATCACAGATTTTAACACGTTTGAACTTCCAAAGTTAACCCAAATGGGCATCGCAAAAAGAGTCATTTTTATGATCTTGCTCCGTGTCTTACAAGGGTTATATATCCATAGACGTACAATTTGGCGAAAAGTTAAAAATCTACGAGAACGTCATTGTGCACAGTTTAGTCTGGCGCCAAAAGAACTCGTCCTAATTGGACCTCGTCAGATTTCAGGTTTATCGCAAAGTCCCGAACCAGGCGGGATCGAATTTGGTCGTTCGCAATTCGCTTTTATCCATTCTCAGGCTGCGATCCTCGTCCGGTTCGTCGACATTCCTGACTGTATTATACTATAACCTCCTCATCCCTCCTTCCTTTACTCTTCGCGAGAGAAACGATCCTCTCTCGTTGAAGTGAACTCGCCAAAGCACGAGTTTGCCCATCATCAGGCTCTCATCTCACTTCGAAGCAGGATATCTCAATTCGACGAACGAGCCGCCGAGGTTCAGGGAACCACCCTGTAATTTGCATGACGTTGCAACGATTTTTATGACATACCTATCGCGCTTCCTCGATTATTACGATGCCGTTATTCTTCGAGTCATTTTTTAATCGTTTTTAATCGAAAATGAAATCTTCATTCATTTGTCTGACGATTATTCCGAAGATGAAACTCGTGCAAATATGCATCGGATTTTGCGAGATGTTAATTCGACACAATTTATATTTCAGAAAAGCAAATAAAAATTCTTTATCTTTATCTTATTTTTGTATTTTGTTTATTAGATATTCTTTTTATTCTTATTGAGTATTTCATCTCCCCGATACGTCTTTTCGATGCATTACTTGTCAGTGAATAAATATGCGTACGGAAATTATTGTACGACGCTTAAAACGTCAAGTGTATCTAGTTTCCAGTATAATTTGAGAACCATCGGACTCGTACCAAGAGAAAGGGTTGGAAAGGGAGAAAGGGACACGAGACGAACGGCAGGCGCACTTTGCGAGACTCTCGTGTGCGCCGGTGGAACACGATAAGTTTCACAGTCGTAAATGTCAAATATGCAAAGCCCCCTTCCCCGCTCCTCCCCCACCAGGCTTCGCTTATATGCTAATTTCGACGTGCTTGTTTCTAACGACTATTTTATTACTTTCATTAGGTTCGTGAGACCCAGCTAGATTTAGTGGACCTACCTCGAGGCTGAAATTGAAACACGAGAAAAAATATTACGAAAAATATTAAGTAAACTAGCGTCGTAAAGAAACCTAGAAAATTGTGGAAAATGTACATTTTCTATAATATTAATTCAGTTTTACTCGCTAACTTTTATGATTCTCAAAAGTCTAGTGAATGCTACATATCCAGAACTAAAATAAACATCGAATATTGTAAATCGAATGAAATAATTGTCTTCGATGAAGCATTTTGGGGGTGAAAACGGTATCTCACGCTTTTGCAATAGCGATGTTGGTTTTTGTTATGAAATGTTTTGATACGTCATCACGCAGATCGGACAACAGAATATTCTGACAATAAATTTACTTAAATATCATAGTAGTTACAATTTACCTAATCAACTGGATGCCCTGTCGACGAGTCTTGTTCTCGAGCTCACGATACATACATTGTACATTTTGTTCAATTTATGCATATTTTCCTCTTTCCTTTCTCATTATTGCTTCTTTCTTTCCGGCACTCGAGTAAAGAGCCCTTTTGTTCGGTTCGCGGGATCGGAAAAGAAAAAGTTTCGCATTCCGTCTCGTATCGTCCCGACGTCTGGTTGCACGCTCGCGGCTTTCGTTGCATTCGGCTAGAGACAAATGCAACGGCGACGACTCGACTACTACGACATACTTTATCGACGATCCGCATCGCAAGTAGCGAGTAACTACGCAGGAATTATTTTGAGGATTTATTGCCTTTGTCACATACAATTTCCTGTTGGCACGTAATACGTTCCGTATATTATATTTGTATTTACAATTCCTCTGTGCCCCCCCCCCCCCCCACCTATTGTCGTCATGGTACTCTATTGCTCGGTATAATAGGAGGTGCGACGCGTAAGCTTTTTCTGCGCTTTTTCAAACCGACGAGTCTTCTATCATCCATGTTCTACAGAGTAGACATTTGGCACGCTGTATCCGTTACTAGCTATCCCTATTTGGCTGCTTCGTTGGTGTTTCTTACCCTTGTCGAACATAACTCATGTTACGCCGTTCTCTTAATGTACCCCAATTGTCTTCTTCTTCCTTTATGGATACATAGATTTCTCGAGAAACATAAAAATCTAAAGGTTATCGGTGGATAGAAGAGTTGGCAAGGATTCCGTTATCTTTGTAGTCATTTTACGGATATACGTAGTCGTTGTTTCTTATTGTCTATTCTGTCGAGATATTGCTTATAGGAAGAAACTAAGTCAACTAGTCGACAAACTAAAGTTTAGTTATATAACCGGCAGATACGTCAAATAAAAAGATGTTTAATTGATTAACAATTTGATTGATCCGATAAAAATCGTCTTTGTTTATCTACATAACTAAAAGTCTTCCAGTCATGACAGCTGGCAATCTTATTTATAAGCTATGATAGGAAGACGAGAGGGTATGAAAAGAGAAAATAAACGGTGACGAAGACGGTAAACGTGCACAGGCGCACGCGTCCTTTGATATTATCGCAAGCTCTTTGTCTTCTCTCTTCTCTCTCATCCTCGCGAATACACGCAAACCCACCCACGATTTTCATTTACATTTTTTTTTGTATCGGGCTCTGGTCATCCCCATCTATCTCATCCCTGGGGCTTCCTCGCTCCGTACCGTGTCCAAGAGTCGACAAACGCGTTCTTCCTTGTGTCGAACCGTGGCCACGCTCGTGGCGGTAAGGTATGCGAAGATCGCGAAGCCTAGAGAGAGGAAAAGAATTTAAAAAAAGAAAGCGAAGAGCTAAGAGAAACGAATAGAAGGAATGAGAAGCGATCGAAAGAGATGCAAGAAGACGAAATGAGAAAAAGAAAAACGAGGCGTGTGGCCAGGATGCCACGGTATTGGCGAGAAGCGCTGAAGGTCTACACGATCTACAGCCGGAGAGAAGGAAAGTGAAATGCGGAACGACGAGACTACGGATAAACGATCCTGTGAAGCCCGATATCTGTCGGGAGAATAATAACAGATCGGAATGCGCTAATGAGTTAGTAATTGGTCTATGTAATAGAGGATGTCCTAACAAATAATCAATTATTTTCACCTTTTGATCTGATGAGTATACGTTGTTGTTTTGACTTCTTGTATCGAATTATCGAAGATTCAGTAGATGTCAATTTTTTTTATTTTCAAGTCTCGTTGGCATCGGACTTTGTTGTTCCAAGTCTAATTCATTACTTTATAAAGTTTTAAATAAAAAAAAGTAAATATGTTACTAATGAAATATAAAAGTTTAAGTTCTTTGATGAAGTTCTACTGAATCGATAAAACAATTACTTGTTGCTGTGTTCAGTTTACAAGTACGATCTAAGTAACATTTTTTGCTGAATGAATTGATAATAGCTTGATTTGAAAAAATCGTAGATAATGCGAAAATTTGGTTCGGAACCATTGGTGGATCGATGCCCGATCTAAGGAGTATGTTAAAGAAAAAGGAACAGAGATATATGAATGGCTTCGAATGAAACGGTATTGTTGTTTGAGTAGCATGTATTTAAATTTCGTTCTTCGTACCATTATTAACGGTCCACGTCAAACTTGAATAACTCCATTATTCAATAACATATTAATCTTTAAAACAGTCTAACTAGTTATCGAGTATCCATGATAAGGAAAAGAGATGGAAGAAACGGATCGCAAGAAGTAGAAGCGAAGGAAGAATACTCGTTGAAGTAGCCTGATCCTTGTGACCCGTCGTGTCTAAACAATCAGACGATCGGTCTCTCGAAATATCTTCAGCTCCTGGGAACACGTTTATGCGTGTCCGTCTAGCCGCCTTCACGTTCCTGTCAGTCCATTTGTTAGGAACCCGAGCCACTCACCGTATTATCATCGCCTTTGAGTCGGTCTTTCTCTCTCTTGATTTCCTCGTCACTCTCATTCGCGTTCTTTCGTCGTGTCTCTTTATTATTTGACGCTTTATTATTTGACGCTGAGTAAAATTAGCTAGGTATACGAAAATCTAAGATTATCTCACACCGAGAGAATTTTATAGTAATATCACCGAAAGTAGTTTAGGAATAATCTCTGGACAGCATAGTAAACGTGGGAAAAGTTGGAAATCATTGGGAATTTATGTCCAGCAGGTTACCCTCGAGAACTACGATAAACACATTATAGTAATACTGACGTGTTGTATGCCACACATTTATGGCGGTCTATCTTGTTCCTCCGCGATCAGCGATAGTGCTATCTCATTTGCAATTAGAGCGACTCGGTCGGTATAGCAAAACACCTTTAATACATTTATAACGATAAAGATGCCAATTTTGAATTTTTAAATACACAAATATTTGTACAATCATTAAATTCAACACGCGTCACTAATAATAATCATTACTCGCTTTATTAATGAAAGTAATCGTTGAGGAAGCCAAGTTATCATAAAAGACCACGCGTATAATGTAAATAAAATAATAATTTCCGTCCAAAAATATCATGAGAAGCTGAGCATGACAAAACACGATGATGCTCACTGCGTGTAAACACTTGAATGACTAATGGATTTTAGTTCTTCTTCAAAAGTCGCGTGCCCTTGGCACGATCTCAATCGACAAGTACAACACGATATCAATCGGCTTGGAAGCTCGTGCGAAAGCGTCTGGAAATCATCGCGCAACTGTTATCCGTGCGACATCTATAGAAATAATTAATACACGTTGTAAATGATACAACGGTCTGTGTATAGTAACAACGTGGATGCGTCTTGTAAAAAAACGCCATTTTTTTCACTTCGTACTCCAATTGCCACACGAATCTGAGAATCATAACCATATTTTTCTCTCCGTGCATAGTCAGGCCTTCAGTTATTTTGGTTTCCTTCATATGTAACGAGTTGTACCTTTCAGTTACAAGTGATTCATAGTACTGATTTTTATAAATACCATTTTTGCGGTACTCAATGCTTGTGTCATTTGTGGCTTTAATTATCGCTTGATGAACCTATAGTCGTATTTGTAGGCGGATGATATGACGACAAAATTTGATTTCCTTAGGGAGAGAAGTACGATGAATAAATGGAGTATCACGGTGACAGGATATATGCGCAAAGTCGATAATCAGTCGGACGCATTGGTAGAAGTATCTTTTCGTCGGTATGCCGCCATTGACAGAGTATATATACATATATACGAGTCATGAGAACTAAAATCCAAACCTGACCCGTTTTGCAAGTCACGCGACGATCCGACAATGCCGAGTTTTCCAATTAAAACCATCGGAATATCGACGAATACTAAGATTACAGTATATACGATGAGAGGGACGGGGACAAACCCCTAGTTGCACATTGTCGAGGGATGGGAACGACGACCAGTCTCAGGCAATTGTATCCAGGACATACGTACAGCAACTCTTTCGCAGTGATTCTCAGTAGAAAACAAAATAATTGTCCATTTTTGCACGAAACATCTGTCAAATTTGCGTCCAATCTGTCAAGTTACATTCAACTTTTCTATCAGCATTTCAATGAGTGGAACCTTTTTGAAGCTGGCACGAAGCTAGTCTGCCTTATTTATTCTTTTGTATTACCAATCAACTGCTTTGATCGATATAAATCCGACGCATAGCATTGTTACGCTGTTTGACAAAGTTTTGTTGGCATTTGTTGAAAAATTCTGGACTCGTTCGTACCAGTTTGATACACAACATCCTGTATTCGTTAGCTTTGATTGTAGATCCATTTTTTTTTAGGAATTCCCGTACTTGCCTTCACTATAAAACTTTAATAAAGAGTCAGTGTAGTTGAATCGTAGTAAAAATATTTATCAACTTTATTGCAATCTTGAGAGAGATTCGATGTGACCGAAAACCTTTCTTTCACAAAGTCAAATGACGTTGGAGTGGATGGTGAAACGGAATAATTTAATTCAGACCGAGAGTGCATTAACGATTGGGAAGCGAGCACACAGAACCCAAGTTAATCGAATTTTCGCGCGTCAAACAAGATTCCGTTTCTCTTGAGGAACATTCATTTCCTGTCTCTGCTGGCTGGGAACTTGTTACAGCGACGTTCATCCGCAATCCCGCATCGACCAAAGGATGTACATCGAACCAGCACAGTGAATCCAACGGGGTGGCGAAGAGAGCGCGAGAACGTACAAAGTGAAGCGTACGTTCATTGCGAACGCTGCGGATTTAAGCGGTCGGGCCCCTGTTCCGTGAACCAAGCGCGCGGATTTTGTGGTCTCGTCCCGGCCCTCTGTAGTCCGCCCTAGCGGGCATTGAGCCTCAAATTAAACTCCCACCACCATCGCCACAAGGGACCGGTGCGCCCTGGTCTACTCACTCGCAAACTCGGCTTCTCTGTTCCTGTGCAGCTTCTCCATCCGAGGTTTACACGTAGCCACGTGTAAACCGCTCGGTTGTCGTTCCGGTGGCTAAACTCCACTGGTGTCGATAGATTTTGGACGAGCGTCTGCCGCGTGCGAACTCGCACTCGGTAGACATACACACACACCACACATGTAACACTCTTTTACTGTATCGGTATGGATGTCAGCGCAACTACCTACCACCTCAGTCTGTAGTTGTTTGCGGTTGCGAAACCGCGACAACGTTGTTTCACGAGTTTCGATATAAGGGCGTATATTTTCAGTTACATATGTGTGCGACGTGTCTGGATACGTCGACCGCCCTGCACTGATTTGAATGGGGAAAGCTTGTTTCGTGCAACAAGTTATCATCCTTATTAGTCAGGATTTCGGATACGGTTTGTCGTGAATCTGTCGTCGGCATATAAGCTTCACAATTATCCAGCTATTCACCTTTCCGGATGTTCGACATTGGATTGTTACAAGCACCATACTGGTTTGAGCACCGTAGCGGAGAGTTAAATATAGTGAAATGTTGGAAAAATCATAAATGTACTTATTCTCTCAGTAAATACATATTTACTTCAAATGATTTTTTATTGAAAATTAAATTAGTTTTTTTTTCTTCATGTGTCGGGGCATAATACGTACTTTGAAGTATCTTTCCAACAAACACTACACAACTCTTATTTCTTCTTTTTTTTCGTGCTTATCGCTATATCGTATATTTAATTATAAATATGTTACTCGTAGTTCGAAAGTGCAGTATCTGACAGCTCGAATTTTGCCACTGACGATGAGAAAATTAGCGAAACGAGAGTGCAGCACCGCGAGAAAAATGTGATTACGGAAGAGTGCCTCGGGCCCCCTTGTTTGCTCGCTCGAAAAACTCTGTTATAAATGTACTCGAGGATTCGACGAGGCAGAAAAGTGATTCGGATTCGATTAATCGACCTGAGCGAGTAGGCCTTCATTCACACAGCTTCGTACAAAGTTACATCCAGCACTCGTAATTTTCGACAAGTCTACTAAATTCGAGTGTTGTTTCATACTATTTCTATGCAACATGTGTTTTTTCTAAGGAAAGAATTCGCGATGAATGTCATATTACTATTTTTTTTTAATCGATTATCACTAAACAGAGACTCTCGAGCAACGTTCTGTGCATACACATATGTCTAGGTAAAGAGAACACGACGAGTTTCTATTCAGGCGAAAAACTTTTCGTGTTGGCTTTTGTAGATAGACTGATAAAATTGGAAACGGAAGCCCAGGCGAGTGTCGAAATATGAGCGGGGATCAACTCTTATTCGAGCAAATACCGCGCCCTACAGACGTGTATAAATGCCCGAAGAAACGAAAAGTCAAACCGCCACCGCATTTTCGAAGACATATTAGAATCGAACCGACAAAAAGGTAGGAGAAAAAAAGAAAAAAATATATGAAATGAGACCCATTGGAATCGACGCGTCGAGGCTTCCGCAGTCGTCACGCCTTATATACATTTGCATATGTTTTATGCGACGTTGAGCATGTCGAAAGTCGTCATCGCGCCGATCTCCATTTGATCGGATGCACACGAACGCTTCATTGAACTTATGGGAGTATAATAATATGTCTCGCATCTACAAATTTTCATACACGGGTATCGGGTTTAACAAATAAAACCGAGATTAAGATATCTTCACGATTTCTTCACAATCCCTTCTGATTATTTTTATTCATATTTTCATTTAGTTTCATTATTTTTGTTTTAAATTAGGTTTTGCGATTCATAGTATTTCACTGTATATTTACCATATATTTAATGAATTTTACTTTTATTTTTTGCAAGCCCCCGTCCATCCACAACTACCTGTTACTCGAAACAATGGCGTACAAATCGGTTGGTTATAGACGGAAAGCGATACAGGAATCAAGTCGCTGGTCTTTGGTACTATTTTTCGCTAATTAATTTAACGCTAATTTGAAAATGGTTGGGAATTCTATTTCGATTTGGTTTCTGTAACTAACTCGCGACACAGAATAAGCTGGAAATGGTTATCGCAACTATTATTTTTTTTTCGTGCAGATTCGTTAACAATAACTTTTCTTATGACCGTACCAAGTGAGGTTCAACTTTTGAAGTGAGGATCGAAGGAAAGACATTTCGTTGAATATTCTTGAAAGCGTACTTTGCCGATGACAATTCACCTTTTTTTGTTTGGAAGAAAGTAAACGCGGAACCACAGGTACAACTCTTGTTTACGCATTTACCATCATTATCATTATTGATATTACGACTATAATCAGTTGTTCAACGTAATTTCCTTGCTTTGGAGAGAAGGAAGAGGAAATGCTGAACCCGGAATTCGCGCAGTCGCTGAATAGTTATCCCGTCTGAGGCTGTGAAACAAACGTGCCAGAGGCGCGGATGCGCGGATGAGATGAAGGCAAAGAGCCAGAAGAGTGAGAAGAAGAAGAGAGTGAGAGGGGGTCGAGCCCCTTTGCGAATCAGCTGTTTGCGGGTGTAGTATAGTTACATCAGGGAGCTGTGCGGAGAGCGATATAGCGGGGAATGGGATGCTCCGTTCAAGTCGCGGCAGAGGGGAGTCCCCGAGCGGCTCGGTTCAAAGCATACCACAAAGAGAGAATGCTCTCGCGAACGGGCGAAGCGGCCACGCTGATGTTTCGAGTGAGAAGAGGCTTGCGGAGAGAAGAAGACGAAAATTGTGGAACGGAAGGGCAGAAATTGACGGAGAAAGGGCGCAGGACACGAGATGTAGGAGATGAAGAAGGAAAGCCGAGAGTAGACGCGTGGGAGCGCTCGGATCTCTTCTCCGTTGCTTCTCGAGAGGTGCGCGAACACGGTGTGCTCAACCTTGCGCATGCACGCAGGTGAGCGGAAATCGAGAGATGATCGCCGTGATCCTTCATCGTCGATCCACTCGATCCGCTATCAAACGAGATCTGCTCTTCCCTCCTTCAATATCTTTGGTGAACATCCTTAAGCATATTTTTTCCATTCATCACAATCACGTGCTTTTTTCACAGATCACCTTCTCTTTTATTTTCTTACACACGGGAGTGAACATTTGTTGCTACCGAAAATAAAGGGTTAGCGATGATGTAAAGATAGAACGAGAGTCGTGGACCGTGAGATATGTGCGTATACATGCGTATGTATGGATTTTCAGATTTTTTTGTTTATTTTCAGATGAACAGATGTTTCCTCTTGTTTGTTCAATCGCGTGTGACGTTGATATACTACGTGTGTACTTGTGATTTGATTTTTCAATTTTTTAATATCAGATTCATAAATAATTTCAACTGTCAGTAAGAAAAAAAAAACAAGTTTGGTAAATAATGAAATTTTAGCTGCAGGAAATTTTTGCATCCTGTTGAATATCAGGAATCTGAGAATAAACATTTGTTTATGTTGAGTTCAGGAGTATGCGCGTAAAATTTTAATCTAATTTATAAAGTGGCAGTGCGCCAGATTTTTTATAAAAACTCTCATAGCTCAAACCAAAAAAGGTTATTCTGATACAAAATATTATATGCGCATGAATTTTCACCGTATTAGGCTGCAATTGAAAAAGTATGCCTGCAGGGGTATCGTCAACATTTACAGCTATGAAATATCAATAATCAATAATCAATAATCAATTCGTTTTTGATACTATATTCTCTATAATCTTCTCTTGGATTCTAAGGATGTCTAATTATCCGTAAAGAAAGAACGTAATCTCTTGGTACTCTCTCGGAGTACGCACTTTTTCAGGTGCTCACGTAGCTCTTTACTCAATTTTTTTACGAGAAGGAGAGATTAATGGCGATCAATCTGGATCATCGAATGACACTCGTCAACAATTTATTTTAAAAAACTGAAACAACGAATTATTGATGGTTGATTCTCATAAGCACTCAGCTACGCGTACTTGATTAAGAGCGCTCGGACGGACACGATACTGTATCTATTGAGATATCACCATATTTTCATTCTATAAATTTATGGTGACGGATAATTCAATTCGATTTTGCAATTCTGTGTAGATAATTTGGTGTGCCCTAGCGATTTCCATGTCAAATGTATCTACATCGGAGCGATACACACGCGAATCGTAACACAGTGCTTAGCAGGAGTGGAAAAAGAGGAAAGGGGAGAGTCCCAAGGCTCTCTCGCGAGAGAGCGAGTGCCTTCCCGTATCAAGGGGCGATCTGACCCTCGTAATTGGTCCGAGAGTTGCTCGTTCCAATGGGCAACCGTCTCGGGATTCGGGACCGCAGTTGTGAGCTCTTATTTCCTATCTCTTTCTTATCTTCTGTCGTCTCTTTCACGTTGACTGACGATAATCGTAGTTAACAGCCATCGCACGGACAGAATCAATTAAAAACGCAACCTCTGACTCGTAATTTATATAGGCATCATCGAATTCAAGGGTTATCTAGTTTAATGTTATCACCGTTTATTCCGACTGCGATTTCGCATTAAGAAATCTACCGTACTTACAAATCTTTGAATGAGCTTTTGTTACTGATAATTAAATATTACACTTTTGTTGATCATTTTAAATCTCTATATTTAAAAAATACAATCGTTTGATACATAATTTTTAATATAAATAATCACACATTTATGTTTGTTTAATTTTTTTCTAATGTACATTGATATTTCACTGAAAATTAATTTTAAAAAATCGGTTAAATAAATAACTTCTGGCTTCCTGATGTGCACCGTATCACTATCAAAGAGTATATGTATTTCACCGCGATATTCAACGCGTCAAAGGCTCTCGCACATATGTATATGTATATGCACGTACCGTGTCCTCGTTGTCGAGTGCACTTTCTTACCGCATAGAGATATAGAGACCAGGCTGGATTGTACACTCGGGTAAGAGTCAAAGCATTTTGATCCCTCAGGGAAGTTTTTAGATTCTCGTCTGGACAAAAAGCCATGAAGCCAGCAGAGTCGTGGATAAGAGTCGAGACGAACGAGCAGAGCTCTTTTGCTCGAGCAAAGACTTTAAGTACGCCGTGCGCAAAGGGTTAACGCGCTCGTCTTCAGTGGCTTTGCAATAATACGAGAGATTCCCAATCGTCTCGTCTCTCGGAGAAATTTCTACATGTCACAAAGCTATAGCAGAGATGTTCTTAATGGGTACTTGGCCCATTAAGAACAAAAAGTAGAAACAACATTGGAATAAGAAGAACAATAGACGACAGATATATTTTCGTATAATGATTTTTAACGTGGTTTCCTGCTTCATGGTCATATAAGCACACTTAATAAATTTCTTATTACTCATTAGTCGCTGTGAATGCGTATATGTTTACTTGACTGTACGTTTCAATGTCATTTTATCCGCGAAGCGATAAAAAACAGGCGAATTTAATTATGTTTATTAAAGACTAATGTAATTTCATCTGATTAATTGCGTTGATTACTTTAATTCAACAACAACAACAACAACAACAACAACAACAACAACAACAACAACAACAATAATAATAATAATAATAATAATAATAATAATAATAATAATAATAATAATAATAATAATAATAATAATAATAATATGAAGCAAATACATTTAGCTACATGCATCTAATGCGTACTCTACTGAATCTGTTGAACTTTTTTTTTTTACGATTAAATTCTCGGTATAAATAATCCCGAAGGAATTCAAGTTTTTCGCCGAAACAAATAAAATGGAAAAGTGAACCGATAGCGAGTGAAAGAATGGAGAATACCGAGTGTCATGCGTTTTGCATAGGAGTTTATGCTGAACGTGAAACCACAGTAGCGCTTACAGTCGAAGCTCTCATAACTTTCAGTTATTCAAAATTTCATGGCTACGGTAAAACAGCTTTCGGATCGAGAATGTATTTACAATTTGTCACTAACTTTCTTTGTATCGTTATGTTATTTAGCACTTTACGGAGACAATAGAAGAGTTCCTAGTACATCCTAAATTAACACGAATATAATAGATTTAGATCCTCATCTTCGAGGAAATGATAACGTCAATAGTCGTTCTATTTTTCTGAGTTGTGCTGATTAAACCACGTATAGGTACCGTGTGTCCTTTTTTGCGCAAAGCATGTGTTTATTCTAATGAAGAAAATTCTGTAAATGTAGCACTGTTGTTAACAAAGTGGGGACGATCTGAATTACCACTCAGTTGAGGACTAAATATTCGCACAAGTGAGGTTTTTTAAAAAAATTTTTAACAAAGTGTCGACTGTAGCGCTTTCGTGCTTCTCCCACTTCTTTTCTCAGAAACATATTCCTTTCAAATGCAACGTGGAATCTCACACACTCTCTTTCTCTCTTTCTGTCTCTCAAACTTCTCTCATGATAATGTTTATTCCGCGCTGGTACTACCATCAGCAAAGCTTTACATAAGCGTCTCGATAAGTGCGCGCCACCACAGGGCTGTAGAACCAGAAATGCTTTTCAAGTGGTATTTTATATCAAGTTGCAAGACTACACTTGTACAGTTGTAAATTAAGTTTATTTTTATGACGTTTAGGTGACAGCCGCCTTAAGCGTTGCCGAATAGTCCGTCTCTGTCAATCACATGCCGCGTTCCAATGACCATTAATTAGATTTGTCGCTGGGAAAGAACTATTACACTAAAAAAAAAAAAGAAAGAAACTTTAATTTTAAATAATCTAAATGCCTTCATTGTCAGATTGAAGTTTTAAGAGAAAATTTATTTTGCTCGTTATAATAATTTGCGTGATAAAATTGCTTGAGTTTATTCCAAAATATATATTTAAAAAATCCATTTACATTAAATGCTACGACACCCGTAAGTTTAATAAAAAAAACCGTCGATTCTAACGATTCAATACATCATTTGTTTTCATAATCCGTTTCTATATTTTTTGTATAATTAAACAGAAATTAAAGATGTAAAATACATGTCATGCCACTATAAACGAATAAAATGCTAATCTTGCATAAACTAGTTATTGGGAAATATAAAATGTATGCTCTATATCAATTCTGTTTAATATTGGTGTACGGAGATAATATTTTTTGTAGGATAATTGTAGCAGCAGGGGCGCGAGTTTGACAAGGAAAAGTTTCATTCTGGTGAAATATATAGGTATAACAATGGGTAGGGATGTCGTTAGAAGCGTTATCGGCTCCAATTAAAATTGGAGGCTCGCAGTGTTCGATAATTGTATTTATTCACTCCATTGGCGAGTATTGTGAACCTAAAAGCATCGTAGAGGGCAGCACCGTCAACTGATCCCCTATTAATATATATTATCAAATATATTAATAAAATTAAATATTTTTGGTATTAGACGATATATCGATGTGAAAAGTTTGAAATCATACCGAAGCGACATAGCTGAGTCCTCAAAATAAGAGTAACACATCACAAACAAAGCATTTCGTTAACTTTTATTTTCTCATAGAGAATGTTGTTTTCGTGAAAAAAAATTTCTCGAGATTTTCATGTCAGTGTACTTAAAAAAAGTCCCAGTCGAGAAATCACATCACAAATCGTCCTTAATATCATTTCTACAATCAATAAAATACAATATAACGGTACACGCGATCAATAATCTCGAAGAAAAAACGTTTGACATAGTTTCATGACAAAAATATTGTCTGTGAACATCAATATTAAACAGAATCGTTATTAAGAATAAAACTGCAAGAGTCTCGAAAGTACCAGCTTCGCGGTTATTGATTGATTGACTCATCTTGGCTAACGAGTACCTGTTGTACGGCGTTGAATAATATCAAAGTATTAATAATAACCCAGCGCCGCGGTGTCGATAAACCGTCGTCGAATTTCCACACTCTCTTATCTCTCCTTTGCGCTATGAAACGTGATACATATATTTATACAACCGCTATATATCCGCTAATATAATACCTGATGAATTCGTCGCGAGATACCCCCATTTATAGGTAGACTATAGAGACGATAAACGAGCTGGTCTTCTTAACATGCGCATGCCATTACTCCCCAATCATCTCGTAGAGCTCGTAGATAAATCAGTCAACAGCCTTGCGTCTACCTCATGGGATAATTATTATCTATAAAGGTATCATTGACGAGATACGCGTATCCACTTCTGTACACAGAGCACGCGAGTACGTTGTAATTGCTCGCAACTACTATGCACCAACCACACAAGCGTGTCAGCAGCGAACCGACCGTATAGTTTCTACTGAGATAGACTCGCCCGATCGTCCCATACGCCCCATTCTATCTCACTTATTTTCTCCTTTACGCTTGCCAACATTTTCTTCCAGGGTGATGGCGACACAGTGATTGGCAATCTCCTAATTATTTACGCCCTGCTGCGAACCCCCTATGGTAGTTGGTAATATATAACGCACGCTTGCATTGACTCATCGTAAGATAATATAATTTTCCACATCACATTGTAACATTGGCTCTTCGCAATATACTTAAGACTTTCTCATTACTGTTCTTGACCAAGCAACCTTGTGGCTTGAAGATTAAATGCTGTAATAATCGGTAATTGGTCGTTTATTTTATCCACTCGATCGTATATTTCGTAATACGAACGTACGTAAGTTTTGTATTTCTTGAAAAGTTTGTCATACTTTAAAGACCAATTAATTTTAAAAACTTTACGAATTCTTGTAAAAGGAACAAAAAATTCAACAAACGATTCTCAACAGTGGAACTTTTTAAACGGATTTTTCATAATCTACGGACAACTTTTTATTTTCGATTGAATCTATGTTGACAATCCTCTACCGCTATAATTACCTCTGGTTAACCACTCGATACATATCCCCCACAGTTTGTCCTTTTGTACAAGAACTAAACGTCGCTTGGTGATAATAAGGCGAGATTTTGCACCTTGTTCGGAAAAGCAAAACTTACGGTACAGACTCTCTTTACAGTTGCCAATCACTCTGCATCGTTTCTCTTAACGCGCGCCCATAGGGTCTCATATACAAGCTCGATCATGCGCCTGGGGATAACCATTAGACCATAAGTTGCGCGACGCGTGTTCACCAACGAGATTATTATTGTGATAACGTAGATACTTGGTGCGTAGGTATACATATCGATGTAAGTATCACCACCATATATACAACATACGTTTTAACGTACGTGTATACCAGTGAGATCTTGCAGAATCTCTCAGTCCGTGTCTTCTCGTTTGCTTTGAGCAAAGCCGCGCAATTTGGAATCCTTTGCCGTGAGACTCCATTTTTGGTAATTGCGTAGGAGTTTTTATTATCTTCACATAATAAAATACGTCTTTATCGTACTCGCCTCTTCATATTTTCATATACTGACATATAAGTTGAGATATTCCATCGACCCACGTTCCACACTCTGAGATCTTTCTTCGTCTTGAGTTACATTCGTTCCGCATCATTGGCTCATTTGTGCCTCCACAAAATTCGATAACCCATTACCAAGAGTTAATGTTTGTGAAATAAAAAATTAAGAAAGTTCTTATTCGTACGAGGATCCTTCGTCCGAATATGAGAAGACGAGATGTAGTTTTACCTTTAAAAACTGGTTTCCGAATCGCAAGATCGTCCGTAATTTCCCAATCATGAACCTGCTTCGGGCTACAACAGAAACATAAGACGCATTAATCAAATACTTAGTTCTTCTGGCGAAACCAGCAGCTGAGTACTGAAAATAAAAAAGATTAACGTTTTTTTTTTTAATGATTGCGAATTGAATTCTAGTATGTGATGGGGTTTAGTTATATCATAACGATGTTTTAATGGCTTAATTAATTCAATTCAGGTTTGTAATCCTGTGATATCTCTAGGCTCATCGACATTGACGGATTTCTTTATCATTGGATTGCTGGCGCGCTTTACGATAAATTCAGAATCGCGTTTTGCTGTCTTACGTTCATCGTTATGACATACTTAAAATTAGGTTTAACAAGTGAGTTCGAGCAATGTGTTAATGTACTCGTTTTCTTTATGTTTCAGGTATGTATCGACCACACCCGCTGAGTTAGAGTACCTGTGCTTGTGGCCGGGGAACCACCGCAGTACGGACTCCGTGGCTACGCTTATACTTCGTAATTGATGGTTTCCCTTCTGGGTGGTCCGTACAACTTCTCTTACCACCGCCGAGTATTCGTGGTTTTTTTGTCTCACCCGCTATCCTATATGACAGCTCCGTTCATTCGTCGTAGCTCCGTCGAGGCGAATATTACCTCGCAAATTTGTATTGAGATTATTCGTAAACGAAAAATATATTAATACCGTTGAGTCCATTAAAATTAATTGTTCCGCCAATAACGTTGGCGTTTGATTAAATATTTGCCTTTAAAATCGATAATTACATCATTTTAATTATTATTAAAGCCTTAATACACTTGTCAATAAATTATTAATCGAGATTGAGATGAAAAATCGAATTTTTTCTTCATTCGTAATTTTTAAATGTTCATAGTGCACGTAATGAACCGGGTTATAGAGAACTTTACCGAGAGATATAAATGAGGTTCTCGTCTGCTTTACTCGAAGAGGTCGAAGTAGTAAGCGCTGAGCGGAGAGTTCGTCGATGAAATTGGCTCATTACGGAACAACCAATTATTCCGGGTTAATCGTTAATCGCGAAAGAGCCCGACCGGCATCGCGAAGGAAGTATATACATAGTATAATATAGACTCGTGTCGGTATATTCTCCCTCCCTCACCTATCACGGAAGAAATTCTCTCGATAATTCATAGAATGCCCTACCGGCCGGTTCATTCATTCAGGCTTTGCGGTCAAGAGTTCATCGCCCAGGTTCTGTACATTACCACAACATACCGTAGATATTAGAAAATACTATTCAAACTATTCGCGTTACACCTTTAATAAAATGATATTTGAAATAATAAATACATTTATTATAAATCAATTATCATGTTTGATATGTCACGAATAAGTATTCGCAGTTATTTACTTTATTGTATACCATTAAGTAACAATATATTTTATTATTACACGGTAATAAAAAATGAGCTGACAGAACGAAAAAATAAGTTGAGACAACCAATAAATTATGCCGATTCCTTTACAATTCGTCTTAGTTTCGTCAACCAAGTTTCGTTGGTAGATTACCTATTAGTTGCGGTAACCAACTATTATTGCAACACCTTACCTGACAGAAATTACTCAATCGATTAGTTGATAAAACCGTTCGAATGATAGTCTCGACGATTAGATATATCGTACTTTATTATCTCACGAGAACTGATGACACATACTTGAGGTTACTTTTCAAAGTGGTAACGACATTAAATTTATAAGCTTTTGCAACTAATTTTGAAGTGATTGCGTACAGCAAATTGAGAACTTAGCTGTCACAAAGAATCTTTATTTATTTGTGGAATCTATTTTGACACAGGTATAAATTTTACTTACAAATGAATTAAAATATTTCAATTGAATGATTTATAAATAATTATACACAGCTGTTTGTTATTCGATCGATGACGATTGCGAATAAAACAAAAGTGCTTTGACATGCGTTGTCTGCAGTAGGTACTTGCATACGTGTGCGAACGAATATTTCTCTGCATATAGAATGTATGGTGTAGGTGCAATACTCGGGCGGTTTACCACGCCGACTTGGATAAGACCATATTTCACGAAGGTATTCAGTCATACGGAACGAAAGATCCTCTCGGCCATTCATCCGGGTAGCCTCGACGTATTGATAAACGGCGTACGATTATCGGACTCGAATACTTTATGGGTCCGACAATGGGCCGGAAGAGACGTCCGTCGCCCGTAGAAAAGCCAGTTTCGCGCGCGCGGGCGCGCGCGAGAGTGAGAGCTCCTGAATATCTTTGACGCCCAAGAACCCCGAGACTAAACAACCGATGATGCGATTCGATAGAGAAGGACGAGAATCGGGTGTGACGTTTATAAATCGTACACGTGACGTGCTCTGCATTTAATAATAACGGCCCCTTACATTCGTAAAGCGAAACCATTTACTACACAAAATAAGAAGAAAAATATGCGAACGCAGAGGAATACTATTCAGGGAAGAAGTATCCATTATAATTTACTGGTTTTCGATAGAAACTTTAAGGCGGTTACTCAGGATATATAGATATTGCCATGTCTATAGCCGTTCATTGCTGACTAATTACCGATTGCATACGATTCGGTGACGAGAATGAGACGGATGAGACTATAATGTGATGTTTATGTATCGTGCACGTGACGTGCGCTGCAAATCTCAACAACAGCCCTCGTACATTCATTAAAGGAAACTGTTAACCACAAGAAATAATTATATATATATATATATATTGTTCGATTCTGTTCTTGTATATACATATATGAGAAACGAACAATTCACCGAAAGATCCATTGAATCTTTGGTTTTGTCTACTTTTTTGCCACTGCGAGATTTTACAAAGGATACATTCTCGTAGTGTTTAGATTGGGCCAGCTGTCAGTGCATCCCTGCGGTGAGCATTTTCACATGTACAAGCGCACGCGCGTCAATTCATTACAATACAACCAGCTCACAAATGTCTGCCAGGTGTCATATGGCGAGTGAAGGGAATCAGACCGAAACTTGGATGGAAGACAGTCGACTCCCTCTAACTCAACGCAGTCTGGATCGGATTTCCGTGCTACTAGAGGGAGGGAGTGTCCTACTAGAGAGAGTCCCCTACTAGAGAGCTTCCCCCACTGCTGCTGTTTAAGGCGCAAATTTTGAGGTTAAAGACGGAGTCCGGCAAGGGTACGAGTGAACGCGCGACATGTAAATAGAAGCGAGTAGGGGGTAACGAACACCCCGTTTGCGCTTTTCTTATAAAGAGAATCGAGAGAAAATGTCCTACTCGAGAGCGTTAAGTTAGAGGGAGTGTACTGTATAGTGTAACTATGTGAATTCGATGGTGCCCGAGAGTTTGCCAAGTTTTTAAGGATAATCCACCCGTTTTTTGATATTCGAAGTGTCGATGCGTGGATAATCTTTTAATCAACGTTTCCATTCTCTAAGTTTTTTAATATTTCCACGTGAGTTCCAAGCATAATCAACTTTTTTTCAAACAGCAAACAAATTTTCTTTCGACTTGATCAATTTTTTTTTGAACAAATATATTTTTCACATATTTCTAAAGAATAAAATTACAAGCTTAACTTCCGGTTTAAAACATGAATTTGTTGCATAGCTGATAAAAAATGGGTAAACATATGAGTTCATAACTCTAATTATATATTTTTCTTCGTCCGGTTAACGAGTAATTCGTTCGATTCGTCATACGTTGAAACGGAAATGCACCCAAGACTCTTTTTTTTATTCGCACAACTCGAGCAACCGTACGTACTATATATTTATCTTAGGATGAAGAAAAACGTATCTCAAGACCAAGGCATCACCGATGAAGAAAGACGGAAATCTTAAGAGACTAGAAATGCCAAGTTCTCGCGTGACAGACGGTGCAGAGCAAGGGGGCGAGGTCAGAACGGTGTGGAGGAAATGAATGAACGGGATGCTGCTCCGGGGTTTAACCGGGTATGATGCCTGCTCAAGATATTCGAGTAGGTTACGTAGGTGTGTGGATCGCGTTTGAGTGTTTCCGAGTGGTTTGTAGGTATACAGACCGCTATACACTGTACACGTATACAACACTTTCACGCATAAGTATACACGGGCAGACCACTTCTCCAGTCGCCGGTTTCACTCTGCACCTCCGTTTCACCTATACTTCCACATAGTAGTCCGGGGTTACTTGATTCATTGCGATAATGCTGTTGTGTCTTTATAAAAAAATTTTAACTCGGCGATGGATATTTCCAAGCCAGAGTTGGACAGAAATGTAACAATATTTCAAACAGTTCACTTGACAAAATATAATATCAAGAAAAAATGCAATTGTATCGAGAGTATTGATTGATAAGTATATTGAAGATTATTACTTGTTATAGATACAAGTATTAATTTATTTGGTAACATACGTTGCTATCTTGTTTAAAAAAATTTAATAAAATCAATGGTTATCTCTTTTAAATGTTATTTTGCGGAGCACCTGTGCAGACAATCCCTAAAAAGGCAGCAAGTTGTGTAGGAATCTACAGAAAATGTCTGCGCATACGATTACTTTTCCCATGTCGGATTTAAAAAAAAAAATGTAACGTTAAGTGTGGGTCGAGTAACCCCGGCGTCTCTCGTGTATCTACAAAAGAGAACGGAAGAGTGCTGCTGCTGGCGGCTGCGTGGATCCGCTGGTTTGCTGGTGTGGCACGGGTCCGGCGTTTCGTTTCTCCGCGCTGTTGGCTGAGTCGGCACGTTTGATCTTCTCTCTGGTTCTCGTGGATATACATGCATGTGTGTGGGTGTGCGTACATGTATTATTGCTCCTTCGTTCCGTGCGTGAGGGTTCTGCGTCGTCGGCGAGAAGTGCCCGGCGCTGTAACTCGCTCTCCTGCTCCTTCGAAGAATGCACCTTGCACTCAGGTATCCACCCGGTGCATTTGTCGTGTCGTAGAGCGGTCTGTACTTACGTACGTTCCACAGAGTCGAGCTCCTGGAGCGACGCGCGAGACCGGCAGCGGCAGCAGCAGCAGCAGCAGCAGCAGCAGCAGCAGCAGCAGCAGTAGTTTATCGACTCTCTCGCTCTTCTTTCGCGCTACTTGAGATCGAATCTCTTACCAGATCTTGTTTCTCAAAAGATTCATCGTGAAACTTGATAAAACATTTCTTCTACGTTCGGACATCGATCCAGAATAAAGGAAATGAAAGATAACACATAAATAGGTGCTAAACAGCCGGTTTAAGTCGAAAAAAAATGTCGATCGTACGTTTCTTTCGAAAAAGAGTGGAAGATAAAGTGTAATGATATGTATTTTGCGACCATAAAATTCAAAATAACAATCTAAAATACTTCTCGTACACATATATGTCTCCAAAGCACATTCTCATTACCAGAAAATAATGCAACAGGTTCATTGAAGTTGGAATTACCATTGTTGTCTGAATGATTTCTGTGAAAAATTGACAATTTTATTTGTATTAATTAATAATATCATTTTGTAATATTTTTAAGTCTTCGACCATGAGAAGGTTTTTTTCGTTCATGTCATCATAAAGCATATTAATTACGCATATTTCTATGTAAATTAAACAATTTTATCTATACGAAGAAAATACTATTTTCGTTCACACTGAATCAATTTTGTGACTGGACGCATAATCACTTTTCAACGTGTAAACATCATAGGCGGTCGGCATAGATGTATGATATTAAAGGGAGAGGGGATGCTTCCATTATTATTATTATCTGCTTTAGACCTACCTCTGCCTTTTTTTTTAAATGATCATACGTACCGAATCTCTTTTTCATTCCTCCTTCAACTTCCTCTCCCTTACGTCGGCTCGTTTCTTTGTTCCCCACTCTTTCACGTGCCCTTCCGTCCTCCTCTTCGTTCCTGGCACCAAAGCCACCCGGATTCTTCGGTCTTCTTTACATACACCGTCACAGTTGCACATACGTGGACGCAGCTGCGTCCCGAGAGGCTCGTGGACGCGATTCCAGCAGCAGAAACGATCGTCGAGCAGGTGATAGAAGCACATGGCGTGGACCGCAACTCACTCTACCTCCGTACCATCATCTACCAATCCACTCATACGTCTATATCCACTGCACACACGATGACCCTCTGTCCTGCACTTTAAGCCGAGAGATCAACGATCGATTATTACCCGAGTTAAAACTTTATCTCCCCTTCGTTTTACTTTCTTCATTATACAGCTAGACTAACTCACCATCGAGCGTATAAAAGTATCTCTCAATCGAGTCGTTGCGTAAACGGGGAACATCGGTTTGCAGACCATTTTCTTGATCACCTTGGATCTTGTGTTATTTTTTCTTTTATATAGCTGGTAAATTATTTTGATAAAAAATAAAATTTACGAAGATGATAATCTTGTTCTTACACTTTTTTACGCAGAATAAAAAGTTTTCTCCCCGAAGTAGATGTTTGAGAAACATTCAGAATCGTAAGTTAAATGGAAACGTGTAAGTTAAATTTAAAAAAATCCATTTAAAAAATAATTGCCATAAGAAAAACTATGAAGTCTCCAACAACGTACAGAAATGATGTTTTTTTGTACCGTCAAGTAGAACGATTGAATAATCTTGCGTTAGAAATTAACTCCACGATTAACTTAATATATATTTCAATTATTTTAACTTGTTATGAAATTCTACAAAATTAGTTTAATTAGATACGTCGTTATCATCTTTGTCAGAATGTCGCAAAAAAAAAATCTGGCATCTCGGTACTTTCGTCGCTGAATTTCGATGGAAAAGTTCGATCACTCCGATCGGTATTTGACGGCAATACAAAAGTACTCCGAGAACGCCGGGTGTGCTCGTTTTTCGATGTGACCCGACGTCGGTCGCAAACTCGATGCCGATAAGATGTTGAAGTATGATGAACGAGAAAGAGGGAGTCGTCGTTTCGTATTTTTTATCCTCGTGCGAGTATGTTGTACAAGCGTCAGAGCATCGGAGAGGGAAGAATCGTTTGGAAGGAAAGTACAAATCGAGCGCGACGTCGATGAGGACGTCGAACAGCGAAAGGTCTATGACAAGACGGAAATAATTTATATCGTAGTAGCTATACGATCACTCGAGACTTTGACGTTTCACTGAAATGACTCCGAGCAAGTTCCGTCGAGCGAGAGAATACTCTCGCTTTGCTCTCTTTCCACTTTTGTAAAATAATTAAATTTAATGCAGTGCAATACTGCATTACAATATGTTGCGCGAATAGACGAGAAGGAAATTTTACTTAAGCATTCGACGACGAATTGATTTCGTTGTGACGTTTATTTCCTCATCGGTACTCTGCACTTCCCCTCCCCAATCGGCGTTCACTGAAAAGGTCTCCTTCGCAAAGTCCTCTTGCACGATTCACCGAATAGATAAGGTACCTATCGACGACCCTTTTCCGCAGACTCGTATGACGATAAGAATCAGAGTCGCGGGACCACGACAAGAGAACGCCTCCGAACTCGCCAAATGTCATCACGTTGGTAGTTCGCAAGCGCTCGGCGTTCGTAGTGCTCTGCAAAGTCGTGGCCTTAACGTCGATGTCAGATGGTCACGGCTCATTAGCGCGATAACTCCGCGAAAAAGTTTTGCCGCGCAACATCGGGGCAACTGCGTCGTTCTCGTTTTCTTCCTCGTCGGCGAAGCTCTTGCTCCAAACGCTGCAACTCGGGCAGCTACATTAATGGCAGCTATTATCGTTTTGCTCTGAGTGGTTCGTGCCCCCGTTGCTCCTATTCCACTCGCGTCGAAGCGACGACAAATTTTTTTTTTCTCTCCCACGGGAAAATTACCAGCATCGGAAAGAAAGTTGCGCTGTGCATAACCATCTCATTTCGTTTAATAATGGCATCGTTGACGATGAGATGGTTAAATTACCGTCACTTTGCAACATGACATTAAATAATTTATTCGACATACATACAATTGAAGCATTAACGTATAAAGTCGATGGTACGTGAAGTTTCAATGAAAATTGAAAAATTGCTATTGCGTGGCGCCGGTCTCGTTGACATAAATTATTGTCTCGACAATCAACCCACATTCGTCGCTATAAAAAAAATTTAGTAGGCTCAACCGTCGGATTTGCAGTCGCGACTCTTTCCAGGTCTAATAAATTATTTCACATTCGTCTTCATTTCGACAGGCGGACGTTAATCAACAAGATTTCCATACAAGATGATTTTTCGGAGCATTCATCGTAGCCATGGCTATAGCCATAGCTTCGTTACGCAGGAACTTTTTTTTTACACTAGTTTTAATCCCTCTAATGCGAATAATAAAGAAGGATTCTTTACTCGTGAAAGTAACTCTCGTGTTCTTCACCCTTGTACGCCCCCAGGCTGCTTTGTCAATTTAGCAGTACCGTACAGCTTTATATTGTAGGCTAAGGTTTGAGCAACCCCGCAACGAAGAGTTCGAAGCTACCAGGCTGAAGAGACCCCGCATAGACGCGTCGTAGAGAAAGAAAGTGGAAGAGAGACAAAAAGAGGCGAGGGATGATTCACGAAAGCAAACCCGGTGATCTCACCGCACTCTGCTTGTCACACGCTTCTTCTCTCATCGCGATGGCCGAAAGTCTGCTGACTCTGTCGCACTTTGACCAAAAGCCACACGTACTCTCTTGTTCTCGTCATCGGGACGCACCATCTAATGCTGATACGTCCTACTAGCGTACTCTAGATTCTTTATAAGCACACGTACTCAACGTGGATGACAATGACGTTGAAGAACCGGATGTCAGGATAAACTGTCGCTTCCGGGCTACCGAGCTCTAATGTTCTACGGGACCTCGAGAAGTATTCATAAATATAAATTGAAGTTTGATTCGTTTTTCTCGTGCACTCTATTTTATATCGTACGAATATAGAGAACTTACTGTTACCGGGGCGAACCCTTCGAAAGCAGTTGTGACGCTTGCTCGAGCACCTTTATACGATGACAGACGGGACGGAAAGGACCCTCGATTTCTCGGATATCTCTCAACGATCCCCATCCTCTCCATCACCCTCCGCGTCTTCGTTTATTCGCTTCGACTGTCGAGCTTCAGTGAAAACCAAGTTTTGAGATATACACATTACACAACGGTTTATCGATTTTATTACGTAACATTTTGTTGAGTTATTGCAAATCAAACGAACCGATGAATCTCCAAACATTTGTTGAGCTCTTCCTGTACGAATGGTACAGATTAATGTTTATACCAGTAAAATACTTTGGAGATGTTAAGCACAACGAAAAAAAATTATTTACCTGAAAAACAATTTTTTTTTTGCAAAATCTCCCAGTTATATAAAATTTGTATGTCCATCTTCCACAAAGTACTCAAACAAATGTTTGATCTCAAAATTTGCTGTAAGAATACTGTGTTGTTCAACTGGACACTCTAATATAATAATAGTTCACAAAAAAATGATCTATTTTCGTTGTAATAAATAGAGACAGGCGACTGAACAATAGCAAACCCTGTTCCGACCATTCTTCAGAAACGTGGAATATCGCTTATCGGCCAGCGTGATGCGCACACTCGTAGGTATATATAGTCGGATCAATGGCACTGTGGCAACATTAAGGGTGATGTTGTCAAGCATGAATGAAAGGACGGGAGATATCGGTGCGTCAGGAGTAGAACAACGTTCACGGCATGAGTCAAACGTGAGTTTGCTTAGCAACGCCCGTTCGTTCGTACAGCCGATCGCAAGAACGACGACGACGACGACGACGACGACGACGACGACACAACGACGACTTCGGCACATTGGAAGCTTGTGCTTTTACGACTCTACATGCATCGCTTTCCTTTCTTTTTTTCGTTCATCCTTTTCTCATCGCTATCGCTCTCAGCCTCTGACTCTCAAGTCGAAAATAGAGCAAAGTGCGGTAGCTCGCGCACAGCGTCGCAAAAAAAGGATAAGCACTGGAAAGCAATATAATGTGGTGATGTTGGCGGTTGAGAGTCTACCACGAGATCAGGGAATTGAACTCTGGTTACCTCGCTGTGCGTTCTCAGTGACGGTGGTTGCGAGACGTCGCACGCAGCCTTCCTTTCCTTTGTCCCCATATATCTGTACTTATGCTATGCTCATCGCGGCAGTCTTGTAGTTTTATTATACATCTTTCTTAATAATTTTTTTTTATCTCTTCTGGAACTTGTTCCGGATCAACCGCGTGCACGCGTTCTCATTTTATTACGATGGTTCTTCCCTATGGTACAGTCACTCTTATTCTATTTGAATGCAATAAAATGTTAGCTGATTCATTAAATTTGTCTTATATCTATTTATATTTCTTAAGAATTGTTTCGGATCAAATGTGTTTGTTCGATAGTTCGAATCATCCGAAGCATCTTATTTTCCGTTTGACAAAAGCCAAAAGATATATTTTAAAGATTATGTATTCCATCCCAGATATCAAAAGTTGTATAGTTGTAACAAGTGGTATCCACCGCGTATAGAGAATATTCGTCATGCATAATTCAATTGCCCTAGTTTAAGGAAACGTAAAGACATCCCCGAAAAAGTTGTTCAACTGCCAAAACTGCTGGAAACAGAGAAATCTCTTGCAAACGCGTATTGCCAACAGTTTAACTCTAAAAGTTACGGAATTACTTTACGGGCTGTATAGGTACATGTGAAGGCGTCCCACAAGTGATTGCGGAAACCCCATAGACATCCCCCGCAACTATTCTGTAACTAGAATTTGTGCGATCAAAGGGAATCGTGGAATGTCTTCTGTTCCTTGGTTTCATCTTGCTCACGTCTCTAGTGGGTTTAATGTGTGCACATCACCCTCTCGGGATTCGGTTACTGTGATGTATTTTTCTTACCGAGAGCACATTGCCCTTAAGATTGGCTCATATACTTCTGTCCTTTTTCTTTTTTTTTGTCTTCGTCTCTCTTGGTTGAGTCGAAGGGACCTGGTTCTTGATGGTTGTTCCTTCGTAGTACCACGAAGAGGAATGAATCCTCCTCCTCCTCCTCCTCCTCCTATCTATCTCTTTCTCTCTCTCTCTCTCTTTGACTCTGAGCAACGACTGCGGCTGTCAGGCCCTCAGGAACGCGAATTTCGTGTGTGCAATGCGCGTAATGCTTCTCGCACTCGCGCGCTCCTCTCATTAGCATAACTCGACCCGTCGAGCAATTAAGTCGTTCTTCATTATTCCTGGCGAGTGCTCCTCGGAAATTTTGCGTCGAGTGCCTCTTTCCGGTTATATTACAGTGTACATTATATTCATACTTATGTGACGGGTTCGTTGGAGCCTCGTCATTGCTCTACGAAACGCTGATTAAGTGCTTGGCGTCTTCAAAGTTACACTGATGTTCTTCGTGTGTTTGCGCGGTGATGCATAATCCTGATAAATAATTCGTCTGGATCCACGGCTAGAAAACCAGACAATCGACAGCCGATTGTATCCAAAAGAAATACTTCCGACAAATGATAACTTAATATGAACCATTTTTTACCATTCCGGCTGTCGTAAGTAAGTCGTTTTTTCTATGTGAAATTGCATTGCTTTGCGGAAGAATATTTCTTCAGAAAATTTCTGTAACCGGATGAAAATGGATTTCAATGAACAATTTGATCAGGAAGCATATTCCTTGAAGTTATACAATGCTGAGCATCAGTCGATAGGTCTGAGTATTTCGAATGGCTTCACGAAAGCTCAAGGTGACACTTTCAAGTTCCCAATACCTTGAGCCTTGTAATTTGTACTTGTGCTGTTTTCATCGCGAGACACTTGCGTGCGATGGCTCTCGTTAGTTCGTAACAATATACACGCGATGTAAAGAACTTGATGTATGAGTTTAAAATAGGAGTGCCGCCGGATCCGAGGTACCTACCGGAACGTCGACCATGTCAGGTAGATCTTCCACGCCGATCTCCCTGTGCGATATGCGAATCGTACAACCGATCCTATCGACGTCGCGTACGTGATACACTTCGCTTTCATTTATTTCTATCCGTTCGGAATACTTTGTCGAGGTAGTAGGATATACAACACTCGTACAGATGTACGAGGGATGAACGACTATACGCAATTGAGGATTCTTACGGATTCGTTCAGAATTTTTATTTGTCTAAGAAGCTAAATTATAAATGTTCCACTTATTAATATTTTTTCAATGAAATGAAAGCAAATTTTGTTAGCGTTATAAAACGAAAGCAGCTTTTTAAAAAATGACATTGTACTTACAGGGTTTGTGTTTAATTTATATATTAAAGTCAAACGTTTTTTTTTTACGAGCGACTTCAAACGTTACGCCCCACGGTTCTTCGAATGAAAAAAAGTCTCAGAGCGATATCAACAGTAAAATACACCGAGTACAATACAGCGATGTGTACAGCTTTACGTCGTATCTTATCGCTTGTTTAACGTGAGCGGTACTTTTACCTAAGCACCGAGCCAGATAGTAACATTTTTCTTCAAATCTCATTCGTTTTCTTTTAGTTTCCATTGGACAAAACATTTAGTATACTGGTGTGACACTGACATCCGGTGTTATTTCTGGATAAACGCGATATCGCAGTCGGTTTATTAATTGATAACCTGTTCAGCAAATTTGTTAGAATAAATATATGAACATTTGCTGGATCGAGAAACAAACGTAAGGAATTATTCATCAATTGCCAATTGCACCACTTCCATTTGCTATATAGGAAACAGTCGGGAAAAATTATCAGGAGCAAAGTATCACAGAAGACGAGTAAGAACGTCGACTCTCATAAAAGTTTTCATTACAATTGAGTGGGCTTTTAAATTTTTTTCTTTCGACCACCCAAAATTCTCTGGATGCGAGTAAAGAGGGTCTCAGGTGCGAGCGTGCGTAACTGAATTAAAAAAAAATTCTTATTATATATTCTCTTCAAAGTGATATAATAGCTTTTGAAGAATCGACGTTACGGGGTGTTATTTGTTCAACCTGGTTAGTCTCTTTTTCGTCCCAATTCGGTTATTGTGTGACTACCCGAGTGTCTGGATGCTTTGATATTCGTATAAAATAAATGCATTCTCGAGCAAACAACTCGAGCACGTGAATCGAATGTCTTCAACAGCGTCTTTTTCCCCCGAGGGGCTCGCCTTTCTTTCTCATTGAATATATTAAAGAGATGATATATAGATAGTTAATGCACTTTATTTCCCTGAGAAATGATCAGGGAACATCACAAGCGATTCTTCAGAATTTATTTTCTGTCACGAATGAATTTCGACAGCGGTCACGTCGCATATGCAATATGCATCTGCTCGAAACATAACAATTATGTCACGTATTCACAAAATATTTTAGGTTATGAAATACACGCGATGCGTACGATAAAATGTAAAAAAGCACCGAGGCATGTAAAATTCCAATGCGTGGTAAAAATAATTTTATTATTTAAGACATTTTTTGTTTGTTAGTTTAACAAAGGACACGTAAATTTGACGCCCGGCTGTTTTCATAGTCGAGAGTTACAGCAAAACAACGTGTTTTTTATCGGTAAAAAATCGTATAAAACACTCCCACGATATACTGTTTGTAACAGTGTTCTAGTGAAGAACTTCCGAGATAGAAATATAAAAAATTAACGGAGTTTTATTTTTTTCCAACATTATATTCCAGATAAAAAAATGAAACTCCTACAATTGTTTTTCGGTAATTTTTTTACATGATCAGAACACCACTACGAACAATTGAACGTGGGTAATTTTTTATATGATTTTTTTTTCACTGAAACCATTGCCCTCCTCTTTCTTCTCCGCCGTCATGGTTGCTCAAACAAGTAAGAAATTCAATCTAATATGAATCAGTTCACGGAATCAATTTGTAGAAGAAAATTGACTACGATCTACCGTCTCCCTACTACCATAAATAATAATAATAACAAGTAATTTGATATCGCTTATGCTGTCAGTATAACGCAATAATAATTTTAGCGTAGTGTCAATTGTATTGCCACACCAGGCATTGGTATTTCATCAACATTATTCGTATATATTCGATGGTATACGGAATATTGGAATAGCTACGTGTTTGTACAGTGCATTTATAAAAGTCATAAATACCATCGGGTGTTCAGAGTGGCGTATTAAACGTACATTGCAAATCATTCGTGGACTCGGGCGTAGTTGGGCTTTGAAAATAAATTTGCTAGGACGCGTACAACACGTACACGTGGGTCCAGGGTTGAATTTATAACGCGAGGCGAGACCGGCGGGCGTCGACTCTCACCGAAGTTGACATTACTACAGCGGCAACGAGTAAAAGCGATACCCGAACGAGTGACAAGAGGAACTGTGTGCGGATGAAAAATCGAATGCCGCACTGACCGGACAACGATATTATGCTCGGCTCGTTGAGCAGACGGACTGTCCGAACGTCGAGCTCTCAACCGATTAAAGCTGGGGTGCAAACTTTTTTCGCCGAATCGTAGACCGCAAGTAAACGCTCCGTTAATTCGAATATTGATCTTCAGCCTCTGGTGTATCCGAGTACATTAAATCTTACATGAAAAAATATATTTTTTTACGATTTGATGTAACGTAGAGTGATTATATTAAATACAAAATTCAAATTTATTATATTACGAGTATATGTGATACAAACTGATGGATTATGAACAGCATCCGCGTAAGAGATCAATTGTAAAGAACATGGCTCCGTTGTCACAGAATACATGTTTTAGACATACATTGAATGTAAGTTAAAGATGCTGTAGCCATTTATTGGTAATAGATCATTTTTATTATTTTAGCATCAATAGAAAATATGAGTTAGATTAATTCTCGACTTGAAAGTATGGAAAATTTGAAAGAAATTCACCGTTTAGTTGCCGAAATATTGTCTTTGCTATTTAACGCTACTCTACATTGCTCTTATGGAAAAGTCTCGACCTTACGGTATTCAAACTGTAGCTGCATAAATTTGACAAAAGATGTTCGTTCAAAAAATGGATCTATGGCTAGAAGATACTGTCGGGAAACTTATATTCAAATTTCAAAGCAATACACCGTTTACGTTTTTAGCTGGAACGAGTAGAAGGGATCTTCACAATTTTTATGTCGTCACGATCGCGATTCCGTACAGCGGATCTCTCGCTCCGACACTGTTTGTCCCATACCGCGTACACCATCGGGCCTATCCCCTGCAAGCCTGGCGCTCTATCCTCTTTAAGAAAAATGATAAGGACTTGGATCCGGGCTGAAATGTCACGAAGCGAATATTTTAAAAAATAAGACTTTCCGAAGCCGCAGCTTTCATTTGGAATCATTCCAGAGTAGTCTTTATCCTTTAGCTTCCTCGTTTTACCCCAATTTCTCTTTATCATTGAAAAGTAAAGTGAAGATTGCTGTAAAGAGAATGCTTTTCGACACCTAATTGCCAGTTTGCTGTTATTTAATTTCAGTTTATAAACATTTCTTTTCAGGCGATGCATCGCATTGCATTTTAATTGCATTGTTAGTTGCTTGTCTCATCCGCACGTCCTCTATGTTCTGTTCTTCTGTTACCGCAAGCTTTCTGTTGTGAAGCTAAGTGCCCCGAGGTTCTTTCTATTGCTACTAACCGACGAACGTATCAGACATACGTCTTTCGTTCTCGCGAGACGACCGTCGAGAGCGGACGCGCGCTCCTTCGTAAACGAGATCGCCGTCACTTGGCATCATCATTACGGCCGAGTTCCCCCGCTGCGTGCTCGGGAAATACTATTTCATCATCATCATCATCATCATCATCATCATCATCATCATCATCATCATCGACTCTTCACTTTTCGTCTAACGAATGAACCGGAAGGATACTAAACGATGAACCATCGTTGATGCTATCGACGGAAAAAAGAATAAAGAGGGAGAGAATTCTTTTTAGCAAAATACTATTTTTTCCGGTTTGTTATTATTACATTGGAAATTAATTGGATATACGAATGATACTCATACCCGCATATCCTATAGAATGATTTTTATCACTGAAAACGAGTTGTTATCTTTATCAGCAATTCTCGTCGATGTACACACGCCGATTTCCGAAAATGCGGCGAGCACCGCGATGATAAATTGCTGCGGGCAAATGACCCGACGTTAATTGTACGAGAGTTCACCGACCACGTGCCTGTATGTTCAGCCTTTCCTATACGGCTGCCGATACTGTTACTGCTCCCTATATTTAGAGAATGCACACCGGACGTTGTTGCCCTTTGGTCTGCGGTGCACTGCACTCGCGTGTTAAACGCAGAGGCTTCTAATCTTGGAACTCAAACAATGAACACGATGGCGATAAATAGATTGAGAATTATCGGAAAAAATTTCAAATTGAGATATCTTTCGTGCGATTAACCGTAGGTGCGTAATGGTACATTGCATTAATTGGTATGTTATACGATATAACCTAAGTGTTTCAATTACTAGCCATGCTACATATATATCGTTAAACGATTTTAAAGAAAAAAAAGCTGTTGAAGGAACTATAATGTGCGAAAATGTCTCCCTTTAAACCAGTAACTGGAACACTCGCCTTATCGAGCCATTCGCAATATTATAAACGCAAAATTCAACGATCCGCCATAGAGTTGAACCATGGTTCGTCGGTGTGCAGCACGTGCTTCGTATCTCGATCTACGAATCATCACGCCAGTGGAGCTACATTTTAAAAACTTTATGCCACTGTGCTCGGCACGTACATATTAAAGACTATGTAGGTACAGAGGTAGAGTTCTGCCTTTCTATGTGGCTTTCATGCAGGCATGCATATACGGTGGCCAGTTTCTCGGATCGATGCTTGGTTCTCCCCCATGGTGCACCCCCATTCTATTCGGAATAGACCTAACTGTATAACACTCACTGTACTCTGTGTGCAGTCTGTACGCACAGTCTACTATAACGCGTCCGTAGCTCGACTGTAGCGCTTTTGTATCGCATACTATAGATTCCATATATATATATATATTATACGCACCTACTACACTGACGGTTATAGTACGTCAAACGATATGGGGTGAATTCTCTTGTACGTGACGCGCCACATTGTCGCCCTGCGTAAAACGTATCCACGTGTAAAGAGGCAGTTCGCCCTTTATTTGCATTTCCATCTGTACCAAACTTGTGTCTGTGAGCGTGTCGATCTGATGGTGCGTATATAAGATCACACGACTTGGGGGCCAAGCCCTTTGGGTCTATGGTGACGAGAGTATAGCATTGGGATAGTGAACTGGGGCATTTTGTACGCGTTATATGCGCTTCCTTTACATTTAATACTACTATACGAGGTTCAACCGCGTTCACGCCGAGTTCTTCAAACTCCTCTGGGTTAACTGTGACATGAAATTTTATTGTGTCGGGGGTGTAGATCTCTCCCTCGTAACACCGGTAATACCACCCCCTTGGTGACATCCTTAAATCTTATCAGTCGCTTTGTATTCTTTTTATAATTGCAAAGACAACCGGGTCGTTCTACTGCCGTATAGTTGGAAGAAATATTGAGAAGTTATTTAACGGAGACATATAAACGATTGCTTGACGCAGTAAGTGAGATGCACGTGTTCATCGCGTTGAATCTCACACAGTGGCAGCAGGAACGAAAACTGCTCCATTGACAAAGGGAATGAACGTGATGTGTCATGTCACGAGTGTAGCCTCCTTGTCATAACAAGCGAGGAGTCTTCCCTTTTCGTTATCAACGGTACAATACATCTCGTGAATGGTATACCGGTCGTTGAATGCTAAGCGGTCGAACGAAATAGTTTAATCGGAAAGCTTGATCTTTATCCTTACGAATATATTTGCATAGTTGGCAATGATGAAACGCTTACGAGCTCAGCTGAAACTAGTGATTAATATGCTCCCGAAGAGACAGTAATAAACATTTAGCAAACGATCCTACTGCGCTCTTAAACAAATCCTCTTTACGTAAGAGAATACGGTTTGTGAATTCAACTTATCGCGTCAGCAATTCATTTACAATTAATTATCGTTTGAATATATTTTATGGAGTGTAGGTCATGGTAAAATATCGATGAAATATATTGGACGATATGTGATCGGCATATACCAATCAATCATGAACCACACAGAGTCGGTGGGCACCAGTTCGGGTCCCTAAACACGTTATGTACGATTCACTCGCACGCTCGGTTAAACGCTAAATAGAATTACAATGATCATGCGGTCTAGCTCCGTATGGGTATGGCGCACGAACCAAAAGACAAGGACTTTAGTATACCTTACAAGATCTATGTCGTGGGACGAATACGAAACGAAACGATGAGTGTGCGATGAGTCTGCGTCTCGATCTCGAGCCGAGTAGCACTTCAGATATATTTACATACATAATACCACTATAAACATACCTTGCAACACTAGCGTCAACGACATTTCACCGAAACAGCATCAGCAGCTGCATTGTCCTGTACCATGAATTTTAACGAGATGAGCAGGAGGAACAGAGATGCCAAGTCTTTGGAATTTTCCTTTGGACGCTATTCGAACAAATACCTCCCTTGCGTTCTGCGAAGACCTCAGACTTTTGTTCGCTCCTTCTTCTACAATGACTTCGCGGTATTCTTAAGAATAAAAGAAGTTACATATCTTTGTTCAAGATAAAAGGGAACTTAGATTCGATTGTTTAACGCTCAAAGGTAAAATAAAAAAGGGAAATAGGGTAGAGATAGTGATAATCTCGTTGATTTTCAATCGAGCTACTTCCTCGTCCGGTCATTTATGTCTTTTGATCGGAGTATCGGTTTTCCGTCGTTGACTTCTTACTTCGTACTTTTTTTTTCTTTCATTCTTCATTGTTTCCACCATTACGTCACCATTCTTGGAGACCTGTCATTGCACGCGTTAACACACAAGTATCTTATGCCGTCTACGTTGTTAAGTAACCGACGGATTAATTGTCGCATCAGGAAGCCACTCGCGTCTTGGCCAGCCGCCTAAACGGTTCGTTAAGTGGACGCGTAGCGTGAAAGTGCAACCGAGGCCATTCCGCATCTATTTTCCAAGGGCACGAGAAGGTAACTCGTTTATCGTGAAACAACGAAATGCTGCGATTATTGCGACAATTAGTTCACTCGATTTTCATATTGTACATTGGGTAGCCGTTTCATCCGATATAGATATCATTCCTAAGATAATGACTCTCAAGAATAGCGATGCACCATCATTTCCTACGATGTCGTCTTTTTGTCGCTCAGCACGTTTTATTCGCTTAATCATCCTGAGCGAGAAGCACTGAAGACGACGACGATCTTCTGGATCATTATACTCGTTTCGATCCACTGAATGTGTATGAGGAGTAAGTCGAGGAATGTCGTCATACGGAAACCGAGAACGGAGAAGTATGGTGACCCGACTGATTGGTGTTCCCCGACAGTGTTTACACGACACGTTCGATCGTTCGTCAATATTGTCCCAGACGAGCTGGCTTATTGTTGCTCGTCCTAGGACACTCACTATCAACAGCGGTATTAGCAGAAGCTGATGGCTGTGTTACAATTGCCACTGTCGTGAGATAGGTATCACGTTCTTTCAATTAGCTTCGGAATGGGACTCGTACCCGTAAGCCTTGGATATACCGGTCTACGCGCAACCTGTAGAGATTATAACTATCGGAGAATGGAATTCCGGGAAAGATGTGGAATAAAGATGGTCTTGAGGAGCTATGCTTTACCACTCGGTAACTATCCAGGAAGTGAAAAAAATTGTAAAGACTTTTCGAATATATCGAAATTTGATGTACAAACACAACTGATTAAATATTGACTGAAATATCCTCTCGTACATTGATCTCAACCTGATGTGTACCGAAATGTGATGTTTGAGTTCAACTTATCTCATAGACGTTCCTTGTGTTTGTGATCCGGATTCTTCCAATTTCTGTAGTTAATCAACCACGATAAGTCGTAACGAGCTACCCTGACATCCGCTCTGCAGCGTCCAGGTATATAATCAGTTGCGCAAGCAGAACTGCAATTGCTAAATGGAATAATTTAACGCCAGATCGTAATCTTTATCCTGAAAGCTTTTCGTAGTCAAAGTACATAGTCTGGCCTTTAACAGTGACTACCGATTGTGTGACCGCGTCGAGCAATCTTCTAATAATCCCACCTCGTTTGACCTCATTACATCGTAGCTCCTAATTAAATTCACAGGCTACAGTTTAATCGTGGATTCTGAAAGGGATCAAACAGAGTTCATATACTGTACGGGACATGGTAAAACGGCATAGCGATTGTCAATTTAACTCTGGAAGGTACCACCTGGTTCATATTGATCATTCCAGGGTTAAAGATTAGTCGATCCTTGATCATTGGCATACTTTCATCTCTTTCTGCCCAATATGTTTCACATAGCATTCGATGTAGGAAGCTCCTGATTCAAGTGCTTACCCTTCTATGTCCCTTACTCAACCCTTGTTGTTTTACGCAAGCACATGATGCGTCAGTTGCGTTTGTCTCTTATTAGCTTCAGATACGGAACAAGCGCTATCTTTATCTCTGGATAAATATAGATAGATATAGTACTTCTGGTTTGCTCCTGGTGTGCTGGCTTTACCGCGCATGTTGCCCGCGGAAACGTTAGTTTTGCGCAACCAATCCAAACCCTAGTGTCTGGGGCAATCGGAGGGGGATAGGGTAATGCAATATAACACGTGGAAGAGGGTGTTTCCTAGCAACCCTACGTCTTCTCACCCCCTTTGCTTTAACCTTCGTCCGCTCTGCTCTCCTCTCGCCATCACTTACCTCTTGTTCTATCCTCCTCTGCGCTATGTACGGGTTCATACACTGGCTCTAGTGTTCCATCCCGCTTTCTCTGGTCTAACCTACCCCGAAAACCACCCCAAATCCCGAGCGGACTCTCCGACAGCTCTCGCTTCGGCTGCACCAACTCATGGGCGAAAAGTTTGACAAGGTTTACGTGTGATCGGGTGGTCGCGTGCTTCAGCGCGCGTGTACGCGTGCCACAAGCGCGCACGTCTATAGAACGCAAACGAATTTCAATTTTTCCGGGAATGGGTGAACACGAGAGAAAATAAGAGCGGATTGCTGAGAAGGGGGAGCTGTGAAACTTCACAAATGCTTTTCGTGAATTGAACTGAGTTTCGCTAAGGCTGCCGCTATTGCTGTTGGCGCCTGTGGTATGGACGTATGCCCGGGGGTGGGGGGGGGGGGGATTGCTCAAGTACGTTAGGCTTCATCGTTGTTACTACGAGATTTGTAGTCCACTTTAATACGAAGCTTTACTTTTGCAGTACAACTTGTTGTATTTCATTTTGTTATTTGTTCCGAAGAAGAAGTATGCATCGTTGCCTCAATTTTATGGCTAATTATATGGAATTACTTTGATCGTCATTTATTGTCTATACATCACTAGGAAAATTTTCCAAGATTAATGTTCGTATCGTTCGTAGTCCCGTCACTAGTGTCGATCGCAGCAAATGAATCGATCCAGTCTCGTTTTCCGAGAGCCTCGAGGGCGATCGTTCTTTCCACTTTTCATTACGAGAGAATGTGAGAGTGAAAGAACCCGAGACTCGATACATAGATCGAGCTCCAGGCAGTGGATCGTCCGGCATAACGATTTTACAGCGAAAACCCATTAAATATTTACTGTCAGGAAAATTACCCGGTCGAGCGTCTTTCTGCTCGTATCCACCGCTTATATACAACGACCTGAAGATGGTGTGTCGCTAAAACCTTGATGCTGCTATGCTTGCGGGTAAGCCTGAATCTCAGGAAACCTTGCGTACAAGATTATTATAATATTCTTGTGAAATTCATTCGTCAAGCAGTGTTACGTTCATTATCGTTTTTCTTTTTTTTCCAGTTGAGGGAATTTTAACTGATTATAGATAACTACGCGATAAATAAAACATATTTTTTTCTTTTACTAAATTACGTTAATTTTATCAGTGATCTTTTGTTATAATTCAATAAGATTATCTTCCAAATCTTTTAAAAGGATATTTGTGTAAAAACTAGTTCGATAGCTGTGTCAAAACTAGTCTGTTTGATTGCATTTGAACGTAGTTTGTAGAAAATATCTGCTAAGTTGTTAACACCGTATTTTTTACAGTATAGTACGAAGAAATTATCTTTGCCAGTTACCGTTCGATCCGAATAAAAATCTAACGGATCGTAAGAGATACTTTAATACAGCTTCTGTGTAAAATTAAGAATGATGGACGATTTATTTTTTGAGGTTTGTTGTACAAACGAATGATTTTCGGCATCGATCGCTCTCTAGCAGAGTCACGGGGCGTACGCGTCTCTCTCTCTCTCTCTCTCTCTCTCTCTCTCTCTCTCTCTCTCTCTCTCTCGTACACTGAATATCGCGATTAACGAAGCCCATCTCCGGTTTCCCTCACGCAGATATGGCACGAAATTTCATAAAGCAGTGTGACACATCGACAGAATCATAAAATTACATATTTTCTGTTTTCTTGGAGATGATTAATATTTCGGACAAAAGCAAATTGGGTTCGCATGCGTCTGTAGTCAATCCAGCACATGAATCTAATTTGTTTTTCTCCGAACTATGAACGACCAGCGGGGAGAGCTTGAGGGGAGACGAAACCTCCATGAGTATGAAATGGAAATAGTATGTCGTTCATGTCGAAGTAAAAGAGAAGCAATACATCTGTGTAAGTATAGAAGTTTCGTCTCGCCTAAAGGGGAAGCGAAATCTACTCAGTGGGTAACTAAAACTGTTAACAATAGCATTTCATTCTACTGGTGTGTGAGAGAGATAACTATATAAATTGCGACCAGTGCCTCTCGCGGAATTCAGGTAAGGCGAAACTACGCTAGTTTAATCTCTTTCGTACTCATGGATATTTAGCCTCCCCTTCATACAAATGACCTATCGACCGTGGCTCGCCGATTTATTTTTCGATATTATCAACGATACTCCCCCTGTACAGTTTAGGTACATTTTCGTTCCTAAACCGCAATCGGAATGGGTGTATCGCGTATGTTTGTGTGCTGGCTTCCGGTTGACAGACGGCGTATTTTCTGTAACGGCGGTTCATTAATCTGTAATTTATTTTTTTCAATTTTAACAGTTCTACGTTTGTCACCCGAAACGTTCACGTTTTTTTATTGTACTGACCAAATTTTACTCAATTCTGATCAGTGTAGAACTAGAAGATATGTTTCGAAAATTAGATGCGGCGGTGTGGAGACTTCGACTCCCCTTAAGGCGAGGTGAATTCTCTATACTCCACCCACGAGTGCAAAAGAGATAGGCTAATATGGCGCTCATTTCGGCGGAGTGAAAGAGAAGCAGCACATCAGTGTAAATATGGAGGTTTCGTCTCTCCTTAAGGTGATGTGGTACACTGACGGAGCTGCCATAAGCGTGAGTTAGATACCAACATTGGCAATCGTGAAGGAGTGAGAGAAAACGACAGAAGCGTGTACCACATCACCTTAAGAAGAGTCCATCATAATATCTGAAGCGGTACTCATCGATTCTGTTTCTCAAACTGTTACCGAGACTCTCAGATTCTCGCCAAGTGTCATTCCGAGACTTCCAGCAAGAATCAATTTCAAACTTTCATAGAGATCCAGGGATTTTCATACTTCCAGAGAATGACTCTTGTACTTCGATGAGAATGACTCTCATTGAGATTTCCATTAAGGATTTTTCACGCTTCCCGTGAGAGTCCCTCTTGGACACGATGTTGCGGATGTCAAGTCGGTACGACCGAAGCAGCAGTAAGAGGCTGCTACCTGAAATAGGGCTATCTGCTTGAGGCTCTTCATGGAATTAACGAACCTTTGATCTTCGCCGTACTGTCGGACTATACTGCGGTTACGGAATACTATTATATTATTATGTGTCTTCGATACGCTGAAACCACTTGACGCGATGCTCATGTATTTCCGTCAAGTTTAAGAATTTCAGTGAGAATTTGAGAAAGACTCTCACAGGAAGTGTGACAATTGTTAGAAGAAATTCTCAAAGTCTCGGTGATAGTCCAAGAAAGAATTCACAGTGGCGTGATAGGTAACGCGACAAGTTGGAATCCTGGGTGATCCTTTAGTCGCGATATGTATATATTGTATATACCGATGACACCTCAATTACGGTTGTTTCGTTGATGTGTCACATTGCCTTCGAGTATCACTATAAATTTTAATTATATAAACGTTACATATATTCTCTCGCACGGAAATTTATCTCGTAACATATATCGAAAATATATGTAACAAGTATTTTAAGCACCAAAATCTTCTATATTTCACATATATTTCACCTGCATAAATTTCCGCGTTAGTTCTCTTAATCTCTTGAGAAATTAAAGGATGAATTTCTGTTAAACGATGCAAACATCAATGAGAACTTAAGTAGGAACAGACGCGAAGTCTAGCTATTCTGAGACGATGGGATTATGGAAAAATAGAAAGGCCGTTACTTCCTGCGTATGGTAATATCGTTAGCTACCATAAAGTCTCTCGCATACAATTTTCCGGAGGAACTAAACTCCAACCGACAAATACATCCATTCCACGTTCTCGCTCGCAAATATTTGATATCCCGTCGAGCTACCATTAATTTCCGCCGCACCCCTCAAAACCACGTGCTCTGCTCATACTCTTAGCTCAGTCTCTTATTCGTTCTTGTTTTCAATTTCTGAAAGACGCGCTTCACTCTACCCCTGCGAAACAAGTCCCGCCGACGTCGTTCTTGCCGACGACTCTGCGCCAATAAACCCTTAGTGCAGACTTTGTTTCGAGGGTGCCTTGGGGGTGGGAGGGGAGAGATTTCGATGCGTGCACCCGCGGATATGTACGTACGGCAGCCATTTGTATTCTAGGGTGCGAATCATGCTGCCGTAGACGCCCGCACGAATACATTTTCCTGAGAATTATAGTATAGCATTTAACTTGAAATTGTAATCCTTTCCACGCGCAAGCTTTCCTTGGAGACACATTGTACGTTATATTTTATTCATGATGTAAGGCAAACAGATGCGCGTAAGTTTGCGTATTGCGTTCCGTAAATGCAATAACAGCTTTAACGTGCGGGAAGCTTTTTGAAATTTGTAATTTACAAAATCACACGCGTATACTTCAATCGCGTTCTTGCGTATTTCTTTTTTAGATCATGAAAACGTAATTATTTTTTTTAGACCTATTTCTTCACAGAGAAAGCGATGTTTGAAAAGAATCGTCTTGAAATTTTTATGACAGAGTACTTATAAAGTCACAAAATGTCGAGAAATCGTATTCAGAAAATCTCACTCTCTCTCACTCTGCGCGCGCGCGCGCTCGTGTGTGTGTTTTTGTGTGTAATGTGTATGCGTGTGTGATGATCTTGAAGAATTGCAATGGATATATCTCGAGAACGGGTTACTCCCCCCGTCAGTTTGCTTCAATTTTCGCTCAAATCGTTAACGGTGTTGACATATTTTATGGTTGTTTAAATTTTTCGAAAAAAGGATGTACGCACTCTAGTTTTCGTTAATTTTTAGCTATCGAGTTAAAACTTTCTACAAGAATAGGCCAGGGAACACGGTTGTACGCGTATCGAGTTTGGCAGGAATCGATCAAGGCATTCACATTTTATAGAATAATGTATTTTTGCAATTAAAAAAAAAAAAAGTAAGTATATTTGTGCTCTAACTTTCGTAAATTTTCATCCATCAAACTGAAACTTGGCGTACAAATTGGTTAGGGCACAAGGATACTTGGTCTTGAACTTGGTGAGAATCGATCGAGGGGTTTAAACTTTATAAAATTTACAATTTTACCAAATTTTCAATTTTATTAAAAATGTTTATTCCACTTTTTCTATGAAGAAGCCAGAAGTGATATAACCATTTACCATAGAGGTGTATCTGTGGGTCGGCAAGAATCACAAGGAAGCAATGTAAAAATTTCAAATTTGCAAGTTTTTTTTGTGTGTCGTGACATAAATTACTCGAAAATTAAGAGTTTTATTGAAGACAAAGCTTCCTCCGCGAGAAAGCAAAAACGTGTATATTCCAACTGTCGTATGAATTTCTATAGTTCGACCATTTGGTATGGACTACAAGTATATTAGATCTCACAAAAGATGTCACGATTACAATAGATACGGTTACAATGAGGTAGAAAGAAAATGAGTATCATTATATAAAAATTGAGTTTCTCATATATTTTTTATCGTCGATTTATCTTGTATTGATGTGGATAATAAGGTATAATTTGATTCTCATACCTATATCGTCGTATTATTTTTTTCCAAAGTCGTACCACAATATCCAAGAATATTTCCCATTGTACCCTATCGCCAGCAGCGGGTCAACTATTGAATGGCAAAGCGATCTCTCGCCGTTAGGGGTACAAAAATATGTTCGAAACGTTACACGCGTCCCACTCTGGTGAATTCCCCTTCGTCGTTTTTATCCGATGTGGTACTTACACACTACTTGAACGTACACCGACGACGATGAGTGAACCACCATATATATTCCACGTGCCATTTGCCATCAAACGATGTTCAGGCCATTGTAATATTCGAAATTTTTATTCACTTTAACGGTTACCGTATAGCTGCGTATTATAATTATCTTGGAGTTTGATATTCTTTGTATACGGAAAGAAAACAGTAGTTGGGGAAACTGACACCTTTTGGTTCCGATATCCAACCGGAATAGTGCCAACTACTCGGTTGGTTCCAAAAACTATAATGTCCTTGGTAAAATATTGGTAACCAATCAAGATGGCATCCTGACCTTACCGGTTAGTTGGTGCAATCCATCGGTTTATCCTAATACGAAGAAAAAAAAACAAGTTAATACGGATATTTATATTTTTTTACAGTGGCGAGGAAGGGCGCGTACTCTGCGCGATGCTTCGATAGACGAAACTCATTTATTCACGATATTTCACTGTATATTTACAATATATTGAATGCATTTTACTTTTATTTTTTGCAAGCCCTCATCCATCCACGACCACCTGTCATTTGAAACAATGGCGTCGTTTGCCTTCGTGTCAAGTTTTACTCGTAGGACGTAACAACCGGTTGGGTATAGAAGGAAAGTGATTGGTAGTCGGAACCAACTCGTGGATCGCCAGTAATATTCAAATGCTTATCCCAACTACCGACGACGTTAGTTGCATCACCTAACGACTCGTGGTTGCAACGGTACTGCGATTGATTACTAGAATCAATTGGTTGATATTTGGTACTATTTTTCACTAACCAATCGAAAATAGTTGGGAATACTATTTCGATTTGGTTTCGGTAATTAATTTGCGACACAGCGTATGATGGACATTTATTTCCGCGTACAATTTAGCAAATAATGTCCATATGTCATTTTCACGGGACGTTACACTCTTACGAGTAATTAACGCTCTTATAGTAAATTTTCTTATTGTCAAATCCAATGAAATGAAAGGTAATTGATTATATAATATTCCATGGAATCATTAACTTTTTAGCATAAAATGTTAGGCCGACGTTAAACTAAATGTTTTGCAGTAAAATTGATTTTTCTTTTTAGTATTTGTTGATTTTAACAAATATTTGAATCCTGTTATCGATTGTATATCAAATTCGTTTTACTTCTCGATATTTCTATTTCAATATCCGATACGGTTGATTGTCCAAAGTTACTATAATAATCATTCGTACCAAAGTACAAATCGATTTATGCATAGAGAGTGAACGAACGCAAATTCAGCGACGCGTTATCACTCTTGAATTTTCGATTGCGTTTACCGAAGAGATCCGTGAATTCATCGGAAACAGGCACGTGGTCGTGGTTCTCATTTCCTCGATACATCTACATACATCGGTGCCAATATGAATTTTCGAAAAAATCCCGTTATGATGGAAATTTCACAATTTCCTGTATCGATGCTCGATAACAAACGTGGTGCAGAGCAATCGAAGTCTAAAAATACGTTCGTCAGTTTCTAGATTGACAATTATTGATGGGGTCGCAATATCGTATTCAAAAAGCAACCGTCGGACGTCATTCTTCCATGAATTTATATCGAAATGATCGATAGAACACGTTTATACGTTCTGCCGTTGCTACGACATGCGGGAATGTATTTATTTTACTTATTATTTTAACAATTTCCCGTATTGAAATAGGCTCTGTCGTTCGTTCTATATACCGTGATCTACACCCCAACATGAAAACTGCACAATGAGAGCATGTGCTCGTTATCGTAGGCGGTAGCGCATGGACGATATGTTCGCATGAGCGGGTTCGCGATTATACCATGCTCCCGTGCACCGCGGACGTACACTGTGCATATAATGATCACAAAGATTTGCACACACTCGTTACCATGGCATCGAGTACCATTGTGCAGTATTGTTACTGTATGTCGCGAATGTCACATTAGTCTGTTGCCCGGCATTGAGGCGAGTATCGAAAGATTAAAGGGCTCTCCACGTGATTCGCTAAAAGAATGAAAGAACGTATCGATTTCTATATTTTATAACTTCTTGCGGAAATATTTTCCCTCGATAAATCCACCTTTTCCAACGTTTTTCTTTCCGGGGGGAGAAGTACGGTGTATATCTATATTATCTACAACTACTCAGGACTAAATTATTTAACACTCTAACGGGGTAGCTCTGTCGATTGGCATCTTCAATATCGAATCTATAGGAAATCGAATTCCCGTTAGTAATATTCGTGGCGGAATATGCCCTTGAGGGAAATTGGCACCATCAGGAGTCCGTCTCGATCGCATCCTCGGGTAGAATCTTTGGCGGGCTGTTCATGCCGCACGAATCTTCGCGTGAGGAGGGTGCACGGGCCTAATCGAATCTAAGCGCCTCTTCCGTCTTCGTCTTTCACTCGCACCCCGTACGAAGGGTAGCGTTACGCTAGTTCCCCTCCGCGCAGTTTGAATTTTTCTGATCTTCCCTTTGGGGATTTTCCCGGGGTGGTTCTTGCCGAGCACGAGATCTCGAAGAGCCTCGAAGAAGGTTTGCTTATTCTGCCTTAGGAATTTCTCAAATAATCAGGCAACGAGACTCGATAAAGTGGGCCCTCGGTAAACTTGCGTACAAGGGAAACGATGACAAGCAAGAATGAGAGAGTCCGGATTTCCACGTGGGCAAACGCACTCCTGACTGCTGCTGGCCAAATTAATTGCGTGCGACAAATCATAGAGGCCTTTGATCGTCCAGCTGGAATTCAACCGAGACACGGTAAAAGGGTGAAAGGACCAAGCTCTCGCTATAGCTTCGCGCTGTTTCTGTGCGAATGTTTCCCGTAAGAGCGTTGGAACATGCGCACCTCGGTTTTTCTGCTTTTCTACCATTTACTTTATTGCTTCATCTTGCTATATTTTTTGTGTTTTATACTCTGCGTAGAAATATGGAAATGCTTTCATAGTTTTTTTACCCCTGCGTTGAAAATTTTCCCGGCTCGAGCTCACGACAAAAATCATAGTAAAGTTCAAATTCCATTCATTGACCAGTGCACCAGCAATTGGTAGTTGTATTATAATTCTATACATTTTGCTACAGTCAATAAAAGCACTGTCGATTACCGTTATACCGGCCGATGACCGGGTCATCCTCTTTATGTGTGCACTTTGATCGAGCGAGTCGTTTGGTCTTTGATACGCGTACTCGTGGTCAACGTATATTACATACATACGTAAGTGATGTTGTACGTTGAGGACACACACAATTATAAGCTAAGAGATTAAATCGCTCGATCGCGTATCCGTTACTGAAAACCTCGTTTAACCGGGGTTAGACTGGTTAAACCCCTTATTCCGAGGCAGCTTCAAAATTAAATAAATTGAAAAAGACATTTTCTGGCATTGAATTTGTTATAAACGTAGGAAAATATAAATGTTTCTTTAATTTATCTATAACAAAATAATGTCTGATAGGCTTCGTTCTGTTTTAAGTAAAAGAAGTAACTCGTTTCAGATTTATTTAAATAGGAGATTGCATGATTTTATTTGCGATAATTTTTAAGTACGAAGTCAAAAGTTGCAGAGAATTTATCAATACCACGAAACGACTTATCTACACAAAGTGACCATTTATTAATTCATGGCCGGGCCACCAAATAGGTGGGGAACCTTATTCCCATAGACCTACAGAGGGTTAAGGAGAGGCGAAACCTCCATGAGTACGATAGAAATAGAACTAACGTTTACAGCGGAGTGAAATATTCTATCAAATAGCGCTTTTGTAATAATATATTGTCGTCCGATCAATATCTTTAGATGATGACGCAGGGTATGATGTCGCTTTTAATAGTATACGTTACGAAACAAAAGGCTGACCTTTTACAGTAAAAATTGTGCTTTGACTTGCTCCGATGGTTGTGCTACTGCTTTTGGCCAACTTTATACAAGCACACGCTTGAAGGAGCTTCGGGGTGGGATTAATCAATCGAGTACTGAGCCTCCGTAGGTGACCGATATCAACGATGTAGCCAGCCGTACGTGTAATCTCTCCGTTAAAATATCATGTAGACAAGGTAATAATGGACCCCGTCGTGGCGGCAACACCCATTCTATATTTAAAAACGACATCTGATTAGATTAAACTGACTTTTTATTGCAGTAGAGATTAAAAAGTTTGATTGAAATATCGTAAGGATTATAATTTTTCTTAGTCCTTTAACAATTAGTAATGAATAGTCGATACTTTTTCTAACGGTACTCGTAATATTTGTCAATAAATATGGTTTCTCTTGAAATTATAAAAATTAAGTTTAATTAAAAGTTAAGTAAGCCGAAATTAAATTGAACAAAAAAGTTTGCACTCTCTCAAATGGCACTTCAGTCGGGAGCTTTTGCCATTTAATCTTTTGATTATCGTCGGAAATCGTGAGAGCCACTGACGGTGCTTGTCTCTGCGGAAGTACGTCGCGACGGCGAGTTCTGGCGTCTCAACGGCGCGTCGCGACGCTAACAAATAGCCAGGCAGTAGTAGCATGTTGCTATGTTACCCCCGTAAGGTATGCGTGCTATTATATATATATATACACTAAATACATATATTTTCGCTCTATGGTTATTTCTCCCTGTTCTTTTGCAATTCTACGTCGTTCTACGTTGCGACCAGGAACCTCAACGGACACGGCGCACTGTCGAATCGATTGCCATTTATCCTTAAACGCAACTCCATATAGAAGCTTTCAGTCTGCTATATGACACTGGCAACCGATTTCTTAACTCGTCTTTGCTTTTATTTTGACAATCTTGGAAGGCTTCTCGGGAATTTTCCACCAAGTTCTGTGTTCGATCGGTAAAAATAAACGTTTTTCCTTTCTTCGTTGACTCTATCCATAAATTTAGTTCGTGCGCATCTTTCGATCGCGGGATTATCCTATCGGACCAACAGATTGCTAATTCCAATGTCAAACAATTGGCAATGTCAAATATTGAAAAAAATAATAAAAAATTGTTTGAAACAATGCAAAAGAATTTTTTTTCAACTTTATTTATAAAACAATATTACTCGATTTGTACTTTATAATGCATAACAAATGTTTAAAGTTTGTGTGTTTATATGTGATTGATTGGTACGTGATAACATCGATATACTTTTCAACAATTCTTCATTAATTTTTTGTATAACCGAGAGGTGAACGGAGCTGCCAGGAGAAAACGAGAACTAGCAGTGAACGAAACACTGCGATTCAACGGTTCCTTCCCTTTTTCTTTTTCCTCGCTTTCGGCGCTTCCGTGGGAATGAATCGGGATTACTTTTCGAAGTTTCCAATGAAGGGTGAGAGGAGGGAACGCGAGGAAACGCGTAGGGTGTGCATGCGAGGGTCGATTCGCCGTCAGGACGGAGTCGATGAGCAGCATCCGGGAGTTGAAATTAGCTTAGACGTTAGACAAGCCGGCATCGGTAGATAAGCAATATAGGACTCACGGATACACACAAAGTCACGCACTCACGTGTATCTGTGCGCGATGGGCCGACAAACTGGTACAGAGATAGTTCATCGTTGGATTGTTTTCGATTGCTCGTCGTATTCGCGCCCCTCTGCACAACGTTTCTCGTTATTGTCGTTTCTCGATTCGGTGAACACGATCCCTCGAATAAACCTTTATCACCGTCTGGCAATTCGTCCCTCGATCGACAAGCTCTTCGATAAAAGAACCGATGCACCGTTCGCGTCGAACGGAATGTTAGTGCGATCCCTCATTGCCAGTATCGGTGGTAAAGCAATTTACTTCGATGAAGTAAATTTGTTGGACTATACTTAACCGTACAGTCGATTGTGGCAACTAACAATGGTTTCCGTGAATATATACGCGAGTTCCTCGAGTTATAGTCGTACATGCTGACAAACGAAAGAAAAGTTGTTCGGATCTCTTCGTTATTAATACATGTACAGACAAATAATTCTTTCCGCTGTGTTTCTAGAGATGTGTAAGTCGTGTAGTAGTTTCAAAGCTGTAGGCCATTTCGAACAAGTACAAAGTTTGCTGTTGCACCCCAGGAACACAAGTCTCATCTCTGCTGTCGTTAGGACAAACTTTCCGGCTCACCCAGGAGTGTCATTCAATTATACGTAGGAAAACTGCGGATTCTTATACCAGGTGACTTCTTCTCTAGAGGGTTGCCTTCAATTATGAGACCGGTAGCATTCCAAGAAGTTTCCTGGTATTGCTGCGATCACTGCGATATCACACAGATAAGAACAAGCGGAAAGACGAACACTCGTAATCGAATTGTAAATACTGTAGACTCTGATTCTACTCTTTTTATTTTGTTCAACTTGCCCCAAAGTAAGAAAAACTAGCAACGGAAACTCAAATCCACCGGTGTTTCCTTCGTTCTTTCTCTCTTGTTTGCCTTTAAACATTCGATTTCTTCCTCTTTTCCTTATACCCTCATCCGGTACTGGAGCGAACAAGACGCTCGCTCCTCCAGACTAAATTGCATTTACCGAACCCTCGAATAGAGCGTGCGTCACGCTGCCGCTTGCTGAGTATTTCCTCGGTAAACTCTCACTCTGTCCTCTCTATCTCTTTCTTCTTCTTTCACTCCATCTTTCTTTTTAGACGTTGTTGCTCCTGCTATTGCTGCTGGACGTTCTCAAGTCCACTTCTACCACTTATGTACACTCTGCTGCTGGCTAACCGATTCGTGGATCCCTGTGTTTTTCTTTCGACCCTCTTCCTCTTCTCGCTTATTCCTTTTCTCCTTCATCGGAGTGACGAGAGACAGCGCAGAGATTTACTTTGCAACTTCTGGCGAATTCTGGTAGTTTCAATAGCTCCGAGGGCTAAAGTGTATTGTCAAGATTTTCTGTTTTATCTTGTTTACAGATTTAACGCATATGATCCACGAATCAAATGCTTATCCAATGTATATAATATGCTTTTATTGATTGCGAGATTTCATACGTGCGATAGCAACACAATTTCCTTTTCATGATTTTCTGATTACTCTATCCCCCTTTAATCAGTTTCGTATTGAAGATTGAAGTAAATAAGTGTCAAACTTGCATTAGATTTTGCATGGTATGGTTCTATAAGAATTTTCAATGAATTCATATGGGTTTTCACGTAGACGTTCCATATCCACCCACATACCCACGCAGAATATTTCCGCTATAGTGAAAAATTCCCTACAGGGATTCTTTTCGGTGATAACTGTTTTCTTTTTTTCTTAAACCGTGAAGGTTACAACAAATGACAGGCCTTAAATTCTTAATGTCGAGATTCAAGCGTCACGCCATCACGAAGAAATCCAATTAATGTGGACAGTTCCTCGCACCCTCGTTTTACGCAACCCTTTGCTCTTCTTATCAATGGGAAATTAATTAATTCGATTTCTCGTTCGCGTTCTTGGGATCGAGCCAGTTTCAACGAAGAAGAAAAATTTGCGGGAGATTCGCGATCCGAGAAAATTGGTCTTATTGTGCGAGGATTCTCTTATTTTATCTATGAATCCTCCGCTGAGCAGGGAAGAAGAGAGAGGAATCTTTTCCCCCGTCGAGGACAATCCTATTTTTACAGGATAAACGCGTTCTCTGCATCGACCGCAAAAAAGGGTTCTCCCCATGACCATAGTCGCGTTCGTCCGGAAGATCGACGAGGTCCTGCGAAGTGCTCGAGCAGGACAAGTCACGTTCCTGGCACTCGAGAGTCTCACAGGCCGCGTTTCACATCTTTCCGGGCTTCTTTTATCGTAGAGCGCACCCGCAGCATCAATGAAAGTCAATTTACAATTTTCGTTACAAGGAAAGTCGCTCGCGAAATCCTTTCACCAAGTTATAAATATTTTAGCTATATTCATAGGAACGACGGCTGCATTTTCTTTTGTTTACACCACATTCCCAGTGAAATTTAAAGAAGGAGAAAAGTCGAATGGAAACAAATAGTTTAATTATCATAATAAATATTCTATGTGATATTTAGTATTAAAAAGATTCTTGTGGCACTTAATTTATAATTTCCATTTCTTCAATATAATTACTTTAATCATGACTTACGAATCATGTTTTATATCATTTCAGCGAAAGAACTGAAGTCATGCGGCGGAATAAGTAGCGGTGGTGAAGTCTGTTGCTCCGCTGACATGGAACTTAGATTGCAAGCGAGGGCACGTGACAAACACGAAAAGGTGACGAAAGCGACGCTTCAACGACTTCAGCAGCTGCTTGTGACGAGAGGAACTAGATTTCACAGTGAGTATTTTTCCCAAATAGTTTTCTAAGGAGATCGAACAATGAAAAATATAAAATTTCTATGAATTGCAATAATAAAATTCGGGATGGGCTAATATTGATATTTAGAAAATTACATTTTATCTGTTTTTCTGCCAGGTTCAATATTTTTTATTGGATATTAAAAATTTTTCGTAATACATCTGTGTAGCTTTTAATGTCAATTGTGTAGTTTTTATTTTGATAATGACTCACGAAGAAAAGGGCTTGAATGGGGCAACCAATCGTTTGGTTAAATATATGCCAGCGAAATACTTGATAAGCTCAACCACGTTATTGGTTATCACAACGAAATACGTAATTGCCTAACAAATAACATGTATGAGCTTACCAACTATTTCGTTGGAACATATTTAACTGAACGTTTGATTGTTAGAACCCAGAACTTTTCTCCGTACGCGAACATTGCCATTTTCATTTCAAAAGTAATAAAGAAAGTAGATTTCGTTCACAACACTGCACAATTCCATTAAGCTCGAATAAATCCGAAAAGTGACAATATGCATGGAGGAGTTAGGAAAGAGGATTGGACGTGTCCGGCGCATCGGTGTTCAGCGGACAGAACGTCCGAACGTCAATGGGTGGTTACGAGGCTTGCTTCATCGCGAAAGGGGATGAAATGAGATTCCAGTGGTTACAGAGGGTGCAGGCGGTGTCGTTCGCGATAGAAGTGGATGTTGAAAACCGTGCGTCCCTTTTCCACGCTGCGGGCAATGCTTGTATGGTTTTTTTTTTAATTAAAGAGGGACCTCAAGTACATTGAGAGGAGCGAGTAGAGCGCGAGAAGTCGTTGTCGTCGGGATCAGGTGGATTTTCAGGTGTACACGCACTTGTACACGTTTTTATGCGAGACCGCGGGACTCGTGCACCCTCTGTTCGCGACAAAGCATAGATAGTAGTGTCTGACTAGTATTATATGCATGATATAGAGAAAGAGAGAGAGAGAGAGAGAGAGAGAGAGAGAGAGAGAGAGAGAGACTACAATCTGAAAAGTTCTCATGCCAGGAGATATTCTTCCTTCTGTGGATACATATCCGGCACTTTGGTACTTCAGACTTCATCCATGAAGGTACTACGCACAGAGGCCTCTGAAGTATTCAGGGAGCCGGAAGCTAAGGCGCTCAGATACGAGATGAACGAACATACGCAAGTATAGTGACGCTAAAGGGTGCTAGAAAGGTATACTAATTCCAAAACCTATAGAAAAAAAGTCCCTGCTTCTTCTTTATTTTTTTGTTAAACTAAATTTTGATTTTAATATAAATTATCAACATTTTTAACTACATTTTTATTTTAATGTAACATTTTGTATTTTTAAAAAGTACTTAGCTCGAACAGCGTTACCTTGTAAAGTAGGTATACCAACTGATTCCCTTTATTGTAGATTGATAAAGCTGTTAAAAATGTACTGGATCGGACTATTACAGTTGCAAGTTGTACATAAATCGTCGCTGTGGGAAATCGAGTCTGCGATCTTGGTTCACATCTAACGCTCTCTACCTGCCTACCTACCTACCGTTCTTTTGCTGTTTCCCCAGCACGGCAATTTTACTAATCTTTCCATTCCCTACCATCATTCACAGTGTAATCCGGGGCTTGAGCCCTCGAATCAACCGCTCGCGAATGAGGGAGCTTCCGTTTTCTCTCTCTCTCTCTCTCTCTCTCTCTCTCTCTCTCTCTCTCTCTCTCTCTCTCTCTCTCTCTCTCTCTCTCTCTCTATGTATATATTGCTACGTCTACGTAGCTATATTCATCTATCTATTTATACATACCTGAAAGTACAGTTACAAGAACTCTTATAAAAACCTTGTGCATTCAAAACGACTCATTTTGTAAACCATAAAAATGTCAAATTATTTTTTTTCATTTTGTTTCACAATTTCCTTCGTTGTGACGACTGAAAATGTTTCCTCTTGCAACGTTTATTTTCTAGCTAAAAGAAGCCCTCTCTGTTGCAGAATTTACTGTTTGCAATTACTAGAAATACCGGGACCTTTAACGTAAAAAAAAAAACAAATTGAAAAAGTAAAACCCGACAGCACGATCTTTGTAATAAAAACGTGGTCAGCAGATGATGATGAAGGTTTTCTTCTCTTTCCATTGCTACCTCTCGTCGCAGATTGCGATTGCTTGAAAAGAGTTCAATTTCATCGATCTCCCTCACTCTTCTTATCAGCGTGAGAGCGAGAGCTGAGAAAGCCCATCCCGCGTTTGGCGGAGGATCCATTTGACGCGCGCGTCTAGTTCACCACTCGCAATTTGCCCGACGAGGGTCTGCGGCTCGGCCTCACTTTCCTCCGCGATGTCGTCTCGGCGCCAACGTCGCATTCTCTATGTGTCACATAACCGCACGGCTTATGTATATCTCTCGTACTTACTGACACCGAGAGGGTAAATACCTGTGAGTGTTCGGGACGAAGGTACTTTGCGAGTCCGCGAGAAACGCCTCGACAACGAGAGAACCGAGACGAGCGTGCTAGCAGTTGGTCTGACACTCCGACGCAGTATATTCGGAGTGTCTGTGGACAACGTAATTGCTCGAACCGACCCGTCGTACCAACCCTTCGACACCCTTCGTTTCGTCTTCTCTCGCTCGCTCTCCTACATATTCCGATCCCCATTTCGACGCATTAACGTACATTACCCACTGTTACGTACGTGCAGCACATGGTCTGGACGCTTACCCAGTGGGGCATGTGGCTCTTTGCTGACGTTGCTTCCCGAGCATGTCAATTTCTCTTTTCATGACCAATTATTTAAACATAAAAAATGTAATTTGCCGCCCTTTAACTTTGCGAGTTTCTTACATCCGAAAGGTTTTTTTTATTAAGCAAAAAAAATTGTGCACCGACAGTTATAGGGTTAACCTCATTGTTTTATTATATTTTTCTGCTTGATGAAATTTCCAATTTACTTTTACTTCCGATGAAAATTGCAGAAATAAGAATCGGAGAACGATTATATTTCGCCATAGCAGATGTGTGTAATCGTCGAGTAGTACGGAGGCCAGTGCAACGAATGGACAAAATATCGATGGTGCTGTAGCGATAGCTATAAGCTGCTGCCGATACTGAAAATTTCGTTTGGTAAATTGGTAATCGATAGTTCAGCGACCGAGCGAAAGAAAGAAAGATAGAAAGAACTATTGAGAGGAAGGGGCAACGTGTACATCAATCCTCTGCAACCCTCTGCCGTATGCACATCCAGGATGATTAGAATATCGAGTAACGAATAGCCAGCACGGCATTTGGTTGAGTCTATAGCTGATTGCTTGGGCCAACGTAACTAACCATTTTTATTCGTGTAAAATAGGATTTTTTGCACTCGGTACAGAGCTTATTTAAACATCAAATAAGCAGTGAGTCATAGCTTAACCGTTAACGCCTGTCATACCACATTTGACACGTCAACTTTGAACATTTTTTCTTACTTTATTCTTATCTTAAATGACTTTAGCTTAGGGTAAAATCGAATAAATAAAACATTAATGTATAACATCGGTAAGGTAAATGTTGCCATTTGCGTCCGTGCTTCATCTACCGGAAACTTGAAGGAAGAATTGAAGAAAAAAATCAACAATTCGTTCCATACTTAAGACTTAAAACGAAAAGAATAAATACATTAAGTAAACCCAAGTTCTTTTCACGTTTCATACGGAGCGTCAAGATGCGAGCCTATTATTCGTAGCGTGGTTAGGACACGTCGACCTCTTTGAGTCTCCGTTTTTCATAGTAGAAACAATGTACAACAAATAATAAGTACAGATTCTAAACGATTGCTCGCGGTCTAACTTACGGATATAGAAAAAATCGTCGGAAATCATGATTTCTTTTAAAAATTCAATGCTCAGCGGTTGGGGACAGCAAACGCTTGCTTGTCCCTATTGCCGGAAGTAAACGTTAACTCCCTGTCTACTGTTAAATCATCTTTAAACATAGTAACAACTGATTCTTTATTTGATTGTTTAGAGTTAGCGAGTCCGATAAAGATTAAATTCGTTTTCTCGTTGTCTATTTTTATTTATGGTACTTATTAATTAATTAATTAAAATTTCCGTTCTGCATGCGATAAATAAGATGAACGGTGATGGGGTTGATATTGTATTCATCTGTGTCGGTAAAGGGGACACTGACGAATGTGTGTTTATTTTCTTTTATCTATCAAAATAATTGAATCCTTGGATGGAATCAACGATGTTTTGAAATGGTAACGATCATATTATACAGAGCTGTACGAATAATTGCGTAATTTACTCTTATCACGGCAGAAAAAGCCTCGTCGGGTCAACCTTACAGGGTTCGAGTTTTTGTTTCATTGCATTTTTTGTCCTAATATTGTATAGAACAGTAATTAAAAGTAGGAGAAAGTTTTTTTACGCGGAAAAATAGTGACCACGATTACAGGCTTAAATTGATAAGAAGGTTTTGATCGATGTTAATTTCTTTGATGGAGGATGTTTCCGTCTTGATGAATAAAAGGAAAAAAAAACTCTTTCAATTTCTCTTTGCGTTTCAACTCAGATCTCTGAGTCCTCTTCAGAAAATTATCGTCTCTCGTGTTTCATTCACACAAATATGGAAACATTCTAAACGGTTCGGTCAACACCATTCTTAACCTCATTGATTTATTTTCTTGTTGGTGAAACGAATCAATATAATTATTAGATATTTACCACTTTGTGCATATCACTAATGGTTGAAATGTGTTGTTTGAACGAGTCCTTGTACATATTATGATGAAATTCTACGGTTGAAATTACTTCGTAACTGACGAAGCTTGTGTTCCTTATATTTGAGTTTATGTAGCTGATGTTTTAACCATATACAACTTTCTACCGGAGAAGCCGACTCAAATATAATTTATACCCACATGATTGCGTCCACACAGTCATAACCGGATAACTTCATCATAACATGTACAAGGACTCGTTCAAACAACACATTTCAACCATTAGTGATATGCACAAAGTGATAAACATCTAATAATTTCATTGATTCGTTTATCCAGCAAGAAAATAAATCAATAAGCTTAAGAATGGTGTTCACCGAATTGTTTAGAATGTTTGCATATTTCCGCGAATAAAACATATGAGACAATCGATCAGAAGAAGAAGACTCAGATCTGTGTCGAAACGTAAAGAGAAATTAAAAGGATTTTTTTTTGCTCTTATTCATCAAGGACATTGCATTGTTGCAACTCCCTCCACCAAAGTACAGGGTTAAATGTCCGCTGATAAAGGGGTGGAAATAAGCCTTGAGAATCAGCTCGTAAATGCAATCCGATTGTGTCAAGTTTACAAAGATTAGCTGTTGATAAAAGTGTTATTTTGGTTTCGTCTCGTCCCAAGAGATTGCGCAGATGGTCGTTTGCAGGGTGCAATGACGAAAATATCGTGCTTCCACTTTAATGTAGATACAGCGTTGACTGCTGTATATATATATATATATATATATATATACTTTATACTATTCCGTTTTCGCGACTGAGTGCGTGGTGTGTGAGGCGCGGTACTCCGGCTGCCACCAAAGAGGACCGACCTTCTCATATCGCGCAGTCTGGAAGACCCTCTGTGAACTTCTATCACGCAGAGTGCCAAGTAAAGTGGGTACGTACGTACCTAGGTACGGCTAGGTACCACCCCGCATCATCCTGTACACTGTACGTACAGTACCTACCTACGTGAACCACCCGCGACTCAAAGGAAGCCGGCGAGTACCGAGGCGGAGTAGCTCTACGTACGCTCAGAGCGAGAGGGTCTCCGAGTCGAGCCACACCACCCAGTCGGGATGGAAAAATTAATTGAAAGGAGACGGAAATTACCGTTGCTACATATATATACATAGTGCAGTCGCAATGATGCCATATTACGTACACTATACGCTCCTCGAGGGTTTGTTTTATGGATAAACTTCAAACGCAGTTACTGTTTATGTGTGTAGTCGACGATATATTAATCTTGTATAAGAAATGTAGCGGCAAAGTATCGTACAGGGTACGGTCCGCTTGTGTGTCTTGATATACCCTGGTTAACCACTAGTAGGTCACCAGTTTTGGTATTTTTTAATGGCATTTTTTATTTATTAATGATGTAACGTGTGCTCACACTACGTCATTACACTGCATTCTATATAGTATCACAGAATGTAGTATCGCACTACATTCTATAGATGATGCTTGTTATGGTACACCAAATTTTAAGCACTTCGAATGGGGAAATACGGGTAGTTTTTGCTGAATCGTTTCGCCATCACGTGACTCATATCGGTAAATGTACCTATCCAATGTAACCAGCTGCTCCGTAGATGGTTATTTCTGCGATTTTTAATTAAAGAAATTTCCAAGCTCTTCTGGTGAGAAAAAATTGGGATGGTGTGCGTTACCGGACAATTTAACTTCTACGTGCTAATTGTCGTCCATCTGGCTCGAAAAAAATTCTCGAATACGAGTAAGAAAGACGAAAAAAATAAAGAAAATGGAACTGAGATGGATAGACCCGACTTTTTTTACTGTAAAGCCAAATGTTGGCTACTACTTTTGTGCAACTAGCAAAGTAGCTGCTGAAAATTAGTCGAGATTTTACCTTCTGCGGACGACAGACGTTTACGAATTAAAAGCTCTGCCACCACTGCCACCACGACACCAACCAGTGGCAGTAGCATGCTTTCGTCGCCGCAGCTAAGTGCTCCCCTTTTATACGCTCTCGGGGATTCGTTACAGGTTCTTGCCTCTTGTCGTTAAAAGGAATTTTAATCTCATTCTTCGCGACTGAAGTGACTGTAAGGTGTAAGAGTGCATGGCAGTCGGGTGAAAAGTTTGGGGTGGCTGTGCTCGACGCTTGCAACGATCAATTGGAAGGTGGTCCATGCAGCTTTCGCCTTTTCAGTCGTTTACTCGTTTTCCTTTACATTTTTTTTTTTTTTAGCTATTTCGTTACGTAAATTTACTCGCTCTGTAAAGTCCAAATGCAAATTTTTTGATGTTTTATTCGATAAATTTAACACACCATACTTTTCATTGACTCTTAACGAAGAAAAGAGTTTTTATGCAAAAAGTATTCGTGAGATTTTAACTTATTAAGGATTCACGGGGTCCAAATAGTCTCAAAATTATTTTTCTCATTTTATTTTTAAGTTCGATCTTTTCAAATAGCAACACAGTTATAGTTGTTTTGTTTTTAGGCACAGTCAAATCATCGAGCGAAAAAAACGCTTTTATTTATATTTTACATTGTTATTCATGAAACAACAAATAAGTTGCGGGTCGAAATATGCAGAATATTTGTCATACTCGAATCAAGACAAAAATGTGATACAAAAGAATCCGTCGTATCTCTATGGATTCCTTTGAATAATGTAATTTTCTTTTTACCTTTTTCCAGGTTTCTTCAAGGAATTGCTCGCTGCGAGTAAGAAGGGCTTTCACGAGATGTTCAAGAAAACTTATGGCATTTTGTACGAGCAGAACGCCTATGTATTCACGGATCTCTTCAAGGAACTCGAGAATTATTACGCCAAAGGAACGGTGAGCATCCTTTACTTGTACGCCGCGTCATTTTGCGCCCCGTTATCTATCCCCAACCGACACTTTCGCCACTTCTCTCAGCTATCCAGTATGCTAGCGCATCTCAGCGTAAATTGAAAAACGCGACGAAGCTCACCTATCACAATCGCAATTTAATATTCAATTTATTATTCTGACAGTGGAAACGTAGAGCTAAACATTTGGCTTTCACGAATTATATCAAACCATTTATGTGGCACGATCTACTTAGAAAAAACATATTTTTCAAAACTTTGGTTATAAATAAATGGAATAATAAGTTTTATACTTCATATTCCGTTATAGTTTATTTCTCGTCAGCAAAAGGATATTAATTAGATTAAAAAAGCACAAAGTTTATCTACTTGTTTAGAATCAGAGTTTGTTTTCTTCGTCATAACGAATTATTCAGCCGCTCAAAATATACGTTTGAATTAAAGTAATTAACATCAGGCTGCAAAGGTGACGGCGTACCACCAGGTGTAATAAAAAAATCGGTATAAAAAGCGGTGGAAAAGTTTTCAGGGAATACTTTTAAACGACGCGATACGATGCTTCCGGTTCCGTCGGAAAGCTAGCGGTCGCTAGATTTCATTCCGTCCTCGTTGCGCCGTTTCGTTTCGCAACCGCAAATCGAAGGTTTCACGCGTCTCTCGGCTTCGCCATTAACGTGGCTTCCCTTGTACCGTAATGTACATCCCCATATACAATACACCACCACCCCCTGGTCGAATGAAACATGGTTGATGGGTATTACAGGCCAGGCATTGTACGCCTTGTGCACACACACACACACACACACACACACACACACTGTAAGCGGGCTCTCGCTACTGGTAAACCGAGAACTAAGCACGAATATAAATCAAATTTCACACAGCGATCTCCCAGAAGACCGACTCAATTTACAAAGGCAAACTTATATTCCCTTCCTCGACACTTCTCGGCTTTCTTACTTCCAAACGCATACGGATAAATGCAGTCTACGTAAGATGTAATCGTGTATCAAGCTTTTCGGAAGTTACGATATGAATTCAACAAAATTTTATTTTTTTGTTGCATCGAAATAACTAATTCTTGTCCAGTTTACCATACTACAAGTATCTTAAAATCGTTTATAAACTATATGACAGTTTAATTTTTATAACGTTGGCTTCAATTGATACTTTTAAGTATCTCGATACTCTAGTCTTATTGTTTGAAATATAGTAAACTTTAAAAATGAAATATCGATTAATTGAAGTGCCCTTTTGATGTTTCAGTGACTAAGAAATTCATCTTATTCGTTACATCAATTTATCCCCATCGTTTCCTTTTCTTTTTTCGAGAAAGGGAATCTCGCTTGGTATTGTATCTTTGCGAGCAAAAGGCCTTGGTTAACCTCGCTGTACTACCAACGCTTTTGCGTTTGATTATCCCTCAACGTGTGTGGTTCGTGTCTCTACTAATTCTGCACCCTCTTATATACGATCCACCCTCCTACGCTTGAATCTTTACGGCATCGCGTGTTCCGCAACCCTCAATCATTGCTTTTGACGTACGACTCGTATACGCCGCATATAAGATCGTCCAAGAGTATTCTTGTACCTCCTGTACTGTGTCTGATGTACTGGCTTTCTTGGACATCAAATAAATAAGTACATGCACGCTACTCGAGTAATTAAAATTTTTTAATCCACCAGGGGCCAGTTTACATACTGGTCTATTGAAAAAATAATATTCTGTTGTACTTACCAATCAGCTTATAGAATATCCGATATAATGAAAATTGAGAAATTTTATTATTGCAATATTCTTCCAGCGATAGATTAAATATTTATCATTTTATTAAATATGATTATTAACAGCGCTGATTCGCTAAACCACTTGGTTACTATCTTGCCTATAACTTATCGCAAACTGAGAACCTCGATACAACCCGTATAGAAATTTAATTAGGAGTCTAAATATTGACCGTTCTAGTCTTCCCCAACTCTTTATGGGGCCTAGAAGTTAAATCTAACAAATACCTTTCCAGTTTCGTCACACTTGAAAGTATGGTACCTCTATCGTATATCCGAGAGTCAAGTATCGAAGTAGAATCCTGCATAGTTTCACGAAAGTCAGTTGAGGCATTCGACCGTAGTTGCGTGACAAACAGGAATGAAATGTTGTCGAGAGTTCAAACGGAAAACTCACTTCGTTCGGTCAATAAAGGACTCAGCTCGGTAGAATCCCACTGCTGCTTATTCGAATAATAATATATTTCACGATGATATTCTTCTCTTCGTTTCAGGTTGATCTTGACGATTCGATGGACAACTTCTTCAACACTCTCTACCAGAAGATGTTTACCGTCCTTAACAGTCAATACATCTTTGACGACAAATATCTGGAGTGCGTGGGCAATCACATGAAAGAGATGAGACCCTTCGGTGACGTTCCACAGAAACTCGGAGTTCAAATAAAAAGATCGTTCGTAGCAACAAGAGCATTCAGTCAGGCGCTCACCGTTGCGGCTGATGTTTTGAAGAACATGCAAACGGTATGCACAAATATAATCCTAATGGGAATAATACGATTGTAATGATTCATTATTGTGCACGTATACGTGTTCAATAGTCGAATCACGTTATTATAATTGCTATGGAAAACCACTATACGCTGTGCTCGAACGGTTGCCGTTCGACCACGCGAGTCGCGTACCATGAGTGACAATTTGAAAGGAGAACTCTGGCTCTCGTTGCAGCTCAAATCGTCCCCTGAGTGCGCTGCTGCATTGACCAGAATGACGGCCTGTCCGTCTTGCAGCGGTATACCCGGCAACGTGCTCGCCTGTGGTGACATGTGCACTAACGTAATGAAGGGTTGCCTGGCCCAGCACGCGGCACTCGACGCTGAATGGAATCACTTTGTCGGTAAGTGCTCCCTTCGTCCAGCATCATACCGCATTATACATAATCCCATAGTGTAGCTATAGCAATATCATATTCAGATCCTGAACTCGACTAGATAATGTTCGGGAATATTCAGGTATAAAGGGTGATGCGGGTAGTAAGCGGGGTGAACCTGAGTTTAAATTATATATAGAAGAGATATCTTGTTTCCATCGTCGACATATTTTTCATTCAACGTGTATTTTTCGCTGTTGTAAGTAAATTATAAGCTTGATACAATATTAAAAAGTAAACATATTTTTTAAGATGCGAATACTCGAGTTAATTTTAGTAAAGCTAAAGTGATAGCTCATGAATATTTATTTGTCACCGTAGACTCTGTCAACTGCCAAGCGTACAATTAAGCATTAGAATTTCTATCAGAGTCGTGTGTCTCAGATTTAGTTATTTTTTTCGTTGTTTCTCCTGATTGCTTTGAAACGTTTCTGAGAAAGTGTCCGCGAGTAATGGAATGGATGTTAATTTATGATTAATGAGAGTCTACGAAGCCTCGAATCGTTTTGCCTTAGTTTCGCCATCTCCGCCAACTTCAGACGCAAATTTTCGTACAATGTCAAGATTCTAAGTGCCTCGAAGTTGGAGTGCACGAATTTACCATCTTCCATCCTATCTCGCGTTACTCGAGACGGAGGGAAGTGAGTTAGGGATTTCGAGAGTGAGAATTACCTCGGAGGCTAAATTGCTCCCTAATAATTATTTTATTACTTTGGTTCAATTAATTAAGAAAAAGGAAAGATAAACGAAAATGTTAGCTGCGATTAATAATTTGTATAATATATTCGATTGTATAAAATCGTAGGAAAACTAAAAGAGTATTCTTGTTAACAATTTATTTCACATTACAGAGGCTGTGGGAAAGGTAGCCGAGAGATTGCTGGGACCGTTCAACATAGAGATGCTCGTGCGACCGATCAATCTCAAGATCTCGGAGGCAATAATGAATTTTCAGGAGAACAGTCATGACGTATCGCAGCGAGTTTTTACCGGTTGCGGACGTCCGGTTCTCGGCAGAAGACGCAGACGCCGCGACAACAGGGAAACAGACTCGGAGTCATCGAACTTGGATCAAGAGTCGACGGGCGAGGACAGATCTTCGACAGCGGCGATGCTCGACAAATTGGTCAAGGAGATCAGGCAGAGGGTCAGGGACTCGAGACAGTTCTGGATCTACTTGCCCTATCAACTGTGCAACGATGGTCTCGTCGTACCGCCCAGCAATACCAAGGAGTGTTGGAACGGTACTCACGTTGACAAGTGAGTTTCTCTTGGCGGCATATATGAATTGTATGCGTTATTAGCACAATTCTTTTAAACTACACCGCATTGTAATAGATCGCCATTATTTTCAAGAACATTCGTTTCTTTTTACAAGTATTTTACGACTACGTTTTTCGCAGATAGCTTCATCTCTTCTCTTTGCAATTTTGCTAAAATGATATGAAATATTAAATATCATTATTAATGCACCTTCCTTTTATTTTTCAGGTACCTTTATCCCGTGTCATCGGACGGTGAGACCCAGACTATGAATCCCGAAGTTAGGGGCGGCGGACCGAGGTCCTCGATCGTACGAGACCAAGTGTTGGCTCTCACGACGATTACCAACAGGCTACGTTCAGCCTTTAACGGCCAAGATGTCGATTGGGTAGACACCGGTAAGCCCTCGTGTTATTCGCTCCCTCGTGTTTCCACGACATTCGACCCTCCGTATCAGAGTCCTTCGCCCTCAAGCCCAGAGACAAATTTCCATTGTCAATTGTTTTTTCTCTTGTATTACAGAAGAAGCAACCTACGGCTCGGGAAGTGGTTCCGGGGACGGTAATGACGAGAACGATCCAATAACCGACGACGAGGACGGTTTCCGCGAAGAGTCCTCGGGCTACGAGCCAAATCCCTCACCGCCCGAACTTCCAAAGTTGCCGCCGGTACCGGTACATCCGCCGGTGCCGCCTCGAGTCGACATCGAGCCCAAGACCAAGACGAACAATAAAACTTCAAACACCATCGATAGCGGCGCTTCTCATCAGCAGCACATGCCACTGTCGAGAGCTCTCACGACTTATCTATTCCCGATAGCGGTCATGTGGTTCGGTGGTTGTCTCACCGAGTGGCTGTGATCCCCCGATTCGCCAATTTGGTTTGACGTGTAAATACCTTTCATTTTTCATTTAATCGATATTTGATCATCGAATCGATTTGAAGCGATGATCGAACCGGTGCCTCGACGCGAAGCCGACAACCGCCGCGATAATTTTGCCCCATCAATTTGAAGGATCGACATCGACCGAACAAAGTCAAAGGGATATGTCTCGACGCACCGAGGATGAAAAACTCTGGGGTCAGTCGAAGCTAACGTTTCTTTCCGAGAATGTCCTTCGCGGATCGACGATCTCAGTCGTAGGATAAAAAAAAACTAATAATTTACGACGATTCGACCGATGTGCCATTATTTTATGGTATATTCATTCGACCGTACATACGGAACGAATACTGGTGGATCCACCGTTGCTGTGGCACTTGCCGTCACGTGTCTCGTAGCGAAGGACGCGAAAGTGAGAAGACACCTGACGGAAAATGAAAATTAGACACAGCCCGAGATACATCCATCGAGCGAAAGATGACGAGCAATGTTCTGACCATGTGCAAACCTCGTGGTTAATAATAATAATAATAATGATAATAATGAAGATTGACAACCGTACGGGCGCGAGTTTGAGGATCGGTGGACAAGAGATATACGTAATACGGAGAGAACTGAGTATACGAATGGATACAGGACTGAATATTTATTAGGCGTTCGTCGTGTATTTTATAGTTTGCTGAATGAAATATGCGCGGAATTAGGGACACGCGGGAATCCTGTTTTACCGGCTTTCAATCAACATACTTTTGACAGTCAAATTCATGACATCATCAAGCGACAATCTTGTTAAGAAAATTACAGAAAAAAAACAAAATTTCCATGTTCTTGGTTTGGAAAACATTGTAAGATTGATGTATGTAAAAAAAAAAAACAATTTTTGTCTTTCTATTTTCAAGATAAGCGAAATAAACATTACTTAAAGTCTTCGTACCCATTGAGGTGTTTTGCTGTCAAAAAATTGTCGAAGGAGGGAGATACTCGGTGATATGAGAATCTTTCGCGTTGCCCCGAGAACTTTGAGGAATAGAAATTATTGTGTGCGACTTACGTATCACGTGTGACACGAGAAAAACTTTATCGTAATCGTACGTAATTGCGTTACAAATTGTCGGATGTTGAAACGTGAATATTATTGTGTCGCGATAAAACTTTACGTACGAATGCGCGATTTCTTTTCTTTGCGTCTTGTAAATTGTAAATAATGTGTAAAGCGGCGAGTGAGGAGACGAGCGATGCGAAGCCTTGGTAGCGACAACTATAATTTCAAGTCAAATTTATCAATGTTTTTGGCGATCAAATGACCAAATTTTTAATAACTCTACTAAGGTCTTCCACTCGTTAACATTTTTTTGTTACACGAAAGAAAGAAGATAGACCATTGTCCCATGATTCGCTTCTCTCGTCGCGTATACGTCGCTCTCGGGTGTCGCGTTCGTAGCACCTAAGTTTGGTATAATTGTGAAAAAATAGTAATGAGAAAAAAAAAGAAGAAGAGAAAATAAATTTTAAAAAAGTGCTGAAGTGTGACGTTCGCGGAAAGCGGTGAAGAAACAGGCTCCTGTGATAAAATCAAATAAGCCGTGATGATAAAGCGGCTTTGATGACGCACGACTCCCGCATGTACTTTCACATCGCCTGAATCCACGACTAATTGAAGAAAAAATAAATAAACAACATATACACACAAAGCGGGAATTAAGTAAAGAGACGTTTTACAAATCTAGTGAATTATTCAAATGAATACTATGGATAACTAATTATTTGTAATTATATTATTATTATTATATATATATATATATATACATATACATACATACTTACATATGCAAACATACACACAGACATAGACACACAGACACACACACAGGTACACATACATATATATACATATATATATGTATATGAAATTAATATAAAATTTATCATTGCGTTCTAGTTCATCGAGGACGTACACACTTAGGGTCGCGATGCGGTCGTATTGTCTAGGGTTATCAAATTTATCGACTAATCGGTTTTTCTACTGCACAGCAATAACTATTAAACTCTTGTCGACAAACGGTTAAAATTACTGCGAAAATCCGTACTTCTGTTACTGCATGTCAACGTGAATAAATCCTAGAGTTGGAAATTGTCCGAATAGTTGGTCATCTCTGACCGATAGGAAATAACAAGTTTTCGATAGGGAACAGGGTTTCGAAATATTTCGAAGAAGCCAAAAAAAAGAAACGCGTATAAAAAATTACAAAAAAATTAAACTTATGTTTTTCACTGGAAAATGGCCACCGCGCGCACAATAAATCAGAACGAACGAAAAATGTAAAATATTGGCGATACAAAAAAGTTAAATGAAAGAGATATAACTTATTGGTATTGAAAATATTGGATGTATCGAAGTGAGATACTGATGTAAAAAGCGAAAGACTAAGTGTTGAGTGTTCCCTTGTAACCTTTTTTTTTCATTTGGCGATCGTTTTTTATTTCAGCAATGTACTTTTATATTCTCACGCCAGTCAGAGCGCATTATAAGTTTGTTCGTTCACGATAAATATTTGTTTAATATCCGAACGCGTGTAGAACGCCCAGTAACCGACGACTCGTGCTACTCTCGAGTTTCAGGTACTCTATCGTTGCCTCTTATTCTCGGTACGTATCGAATATGAGAGCACATTTATATCTGAGGTCGGCAAACTTTTGTTTCAACTGTTATTCGAATAACATTATTAATAAATAATTTACTAATCTACTCTTGATGATTACATGTCGATCTCGTTCAAGCCATAAATACATCAATACGTTTTTTACATTATACAGCAATTAATTTTTCGATACACTTTGTAACACACTAAATAATATATCAATTTTGTTATTCGAATAAACATTCATCTCTCATTTATACTTATACGTTTTATATATTTTATTCGTTAATGAATTTAACTGTATGCGAGTTGAAACCTTCGCTGGGAAGAGCGACGAGGCAGCGCTTTAAAAGTGCTTTCAGGAATATGAAAAAACAAATAAAAATTTAGTTTAACAGCGAAAGACACGTGCTTGACTCCGATGTGTGAATGTTTGCGTCGTCAGTGAGCGATTGATCAATTTGGTTTTACGGATCGTGATCTATACAACTTGCGAGCTTCTCGAGTTTTACGATTGCGCCAAAAGACATTCGGTAACGATACCTCCTATGGGATGGGTTCCGTATTAAAATAAAATTAAAATTAAAAAAAAAAAACAATAAAATGTTATACAAATACTAGAGTTGAAACAATTTAATCGCCATATTTGCTAACTCTGCATTGTCCATGTTTGCATTTAAAGCCTGAAAGCAATACACATTGATTACATCGATGTCGTTCAAAGTGAAATATGTAATTCTAAGATATCAATGCTAGTTGCGAATAAGCAGCAGATCGTTGACTTAATTCAAAATTCTTTTATTTCAAACGCTATCTCGTATAACTCTGATTATTTATTTATTCTTCAGAGATAACGGTGAATCATTTTGACATCTTGTAATAAGGAAATTGCACTTATTTTCTTTTTCTCGCATTTTTATTGATTCAATGCTGGATTTGTCGTCACTTTCATAGCAGCCAGCTTATTTGTTAAATAAATGAAATACGAAAATATGTTATCGTATTCTGTGCAGTTTACCGGTAATTCGATTGAACTAATTTTTTATTAAATAAAAAAAAATGTTTAATCACGGAAATCTACTTGTTTGTATAAATTTGAATAAGAGATGAAGTCAATTTTCCTAATTTCCGTAATAACGAATCGAGCAGATAACATGCTATATTGTGGCTTCAACACACAAATAAATAAATTACAATGTCATTAATCGTATCTCAATTATTAGAGATCTATATTTATCCCTGATTATTGTTTGCAGCCCTTTGAACACTTTTCAACGTAAGATGGAGAGAACGTTTAGGCCATTTTATTCTATAGTATAAAATCTATATGGATTTGGATTTTTGTTTGTTTCTTTACCGATCGTAACGAATAAATTGAAATATTTAAAGTTCACGGCTTTATTTCTTGTGGGAGGACGCTGTTTGTGACTACGATGGTCAGTAGTTTCCCTTGTTGAAAGGGGATGGTACAAATAGGTGGATGAAAGACCGTTTAGCTTACCGACTGCTAAACTAGCAGGAATCGCATTACGCTCAATCAGAATGACACGCTTCTTCAGACAATGGAACGCAAAGAACCAGCAGTTGAAAGATGAAGGAATTCCATCGTGACAGACCACCCATCACTTGGGACGTATCACCGACTAATTTTTTACTGACTTTGGTCGGCACGTACGATGCTTTAATATCGCGTACACTAATTAATGACCACCGAATATTTCAATTAGCCAACTAATTATTAGCAAACGTTTCAGCTTCGAAGCAGCATATCTCGATAAGTACGGAGGTTTCACCTCAGTTGAAGACGATCTGCTGCATGTCGTCGTTCTCTCTCAGATCGACGTGCATGGGAGAGAGATAGAAGAATTTTTCCATAGCAAATTTTTCCGTCACGAATGATCATTCGGATGAAAAATGAGAAGGATAAACTGTAGAATGGTAAGACACAGTTCACTGTTCTCTTCTTTTACTTAAAAGATCAATCGTGATAGAGAAATTTGTGTTACAGTTTTTGTTACCGACCCAGGGGTAGCATGGAGAGAGAGAATAGTATTTGAATTCTACTGATGGTACGAAGGAAAATTGTTATACCGACCCTATCCTCGATAAGATGATAAAATTTCATCCCGAAAGAGGAATTTGATTCAAACGTATCGCCGATTGGTACTGTCGCTATCGTCGTAAGCAAAAAAATATATTTAATCTATTTGCGTCCTTTAATTAAAATCCATACCGAACGGCAATCGTTACGAATAGAAAATGCAATACGAACAAAGTTTACTTTCATTCGATGTATTATGTTTCACAACGCATGATACTCAATTTAGAGTATGAACTTCCTCCAAATTATACGCTTTTAATGATGAAATAGAGGAGATTTTTGTAACAGATTTAATAATGCAATCCGATACGTATTATTCAAGGGGATATATATAAAGTACAGGTGCTGCGGTAATGAAATATACGCAGTGATCGGCGAAGGCTGCAAATATGGATGTGATTTTATGATTGTATGCGCTTTGGCGAAACGCACTCATGGCCGATATTTGTGAATTAAGAGATTAGAGGTACGTAATGAATCAAGCAGTCCACTTCGCAACAAAAATATATAATTTGCAACACGGCTGCATCTGAAACCCCAACAACATACTCTCCGGTTAAACACCTAGTGCTGCTAGTTATTAATTATTACTTACACAAGTAGCAAAATGTATCGATACCTTTATAAAGGCGACGAGCGTTAATGGAACAGCAATCGAAGCACTGAATGTAACATAAATAAATAAATGATAAACAATATTAAATGTATCTGAGACAGCGGCGTATTCATATGAGCAATTGTTCACGTGCAATGAAGTATAATATGCAACATGTTCATCTACTCGACACACATAGCAATTGAAGTACGGGTTTAATTCCAACGTCACAGAGGGTTCGAATACATCTTGACATTAGAAATTTGCTAAGAGTAACGGCATCTCAGGAAGGACGAAGTGAAGATTCGTCGAGGTCTGCGCGACAAGACTGCAACACGTATACTTCGCACGTTTTCATTTCAATCCAACACCACAGGGATTAAAGGTAGTTGGATTAATGTCCGACTGAACGTCGTGTCTATGTGATATATAACTGGATCGTGCGTAATATGCTATAAAATAATATATTTTCTTTACAAAAAGGTGTCTAGTCAAAAATCGATCGATCCTCCTCGAGATAAAATAACTTGAGGAAAAACTGTTTGTTCAGGGGATATGCATACAAAAGATTGAGTCTAAAAGTCCACTGTCCGATGCATCGATATACGGATTACGTACTCGAAGACGTTAGGTATGGAAACATAGTTACATGTAAAAATGTACTACAGATGCGAATTCTGTGTTGTTCTTCAAAGTATACGTACGTGAGCGGATAGCTAAATAGAATTTATCGTGTGATCCTCCGTCCGCAGGCTATATCGAATTTTTCACTGAATCATCGAATTTTCTTCAATCCCCAAAATTGTATCTTTATGGTTCCTTCCCTCTCTGGTATTCTTAGAAAGTCTTTTTATCCTCGTGTGTACAGGACATTGCTCACATCTCTTTTCTCAAAAATATACATTTTTCGAGTCATATTATTAAACGGAAAATTATAATATTTTTGTTATAAACGTTTGTTTTTATCATTCTTACTATCCGAGAAAGAATCCAAAAAAAATGTGGACCGTCGATGGCTCTTACTTCTGTGCTACGTCAAGCCGCGTAAAATATTAAACCGAATAGTCTTCGTACATTGAATATTCCACCACGTTACACTATATACTTAAACCTACACGGAAAGAGATGGGGTTGTCGATATTACATCAAGACAAGAGTAATTTTTCTGTAGCCATTTTTACTTGAATCGTGGTGGTTAATACTGGAGCTTATATCTGAAATAACACTTGTTCTTGTAATATATAACATCGATGCTGTAGTTAAATATTTATATTAAAACTTACAAACTAATGCAGTACTTGCGAATAAGTTTAAAGTGAATTTTACTGAGTACCTAGCTAGTACATGCTGAAAAGTTAAAATAACTCGTTAATTTGTTCTTTGCTTTTGTAGGGTAAAACATTGAATCGTGTATATGTCAAAAGAAATATATACTATACTCAGTAGTAAAATATACTACTGTAGTAAATATGCGTTTCCGATGCTTCCGATCGCACGCATTGTGAAGCATGGGGCCGTCTCTCTCTCTCTCTCTCTCTCTCTCTCTCTCTCTCTCTCTCTCTCTCTCTCTCTCTCTCTCTCTCTCTCTCTCTCTCTCTCTCTCTCTCTCTCTCTCTCCATCTCGTGTGTGTTAGATTAAATTATTTACCTAATTGAATGTAATATCAATTATTACATCTCATACAACTATTATACCATTTAGATGTATTCAATTCAACGGTAGTCGAATTGCGTAGTCGGTAGCGTTAGCGCGTTAGGTAGTTACCTACATAGGTAGGTAGGTCATAGGTTCAAATCCCGGTATAGGCACGACATTTTTTCGGTGAAAATCACTACCCAACGATTGCTGATGACAAAATCTATCTAAAAAACTAATTCCCGGGTCGGAAAAATATATTTTTGGTTTACTTTTAATGCCACCAATATATTTTCCCGCAATTTTATTAAGCCGCATTTACGACCAACATCCATTACCGTATTAATCTGTATAGCAATCTAATTATGGTGAGAATTACCAGTGTAGGATAGTAGTGATAACTAGGCTTCGAACATTATACGTAGCAATGGTTTCGTGTTTATTTTATTTCTGACGCTAGTTGTAGTTACAATAGTGATTTTACTACAATTACGTAGCATTCTGAATAACAGACACTCACTGTCCATATAATCAACATTGATTGTAGTTTAAATTACTACAATTGTTGTTCTTGATACAATTTTTTTCTTTTCGTATATATAGAGCTGGTTTGTTTTACTCCAGATGGCTTTATCAATAGATCGGATGATCTGTACCAACTTCTTTATCTCAGAAAGCTTGCGATGACAACGTTTTCCTGTTCTCAAATTTCTTTGTGATGAAAGGGGACTTCCATGGATAATGTCAAGAAAGAAACAGCTCGAAAGGAATTTCTCGCATGTGTACACATGTATCTACGTGTAGACCTTAGTCGTTCATGATCGATTGTATGCGAGTAGTTCGTGAGGCCAGGATGACGACTCGCGGCTAGGGATATATACAACGCGGAATGAAACGTGTGTGATCTATAAAATTTTTATGACTGATGACGTTTGACTACGTGCACTCGAGTAATAAAAGAATCATCGAACTACCGTGTATCTACTAAAATATATTAATAGTAAGGACGAAGCTCCTGCTCCGGATAGTCTCCGAATTGAAATATTATGCCCCAGGATGAGAGAAAAAAAACACGTTTACTTTATTTTCACATTACAATACATTTATTTTGTGTATATTTATAGATTTTCGTGTTCCCGTCGGGCGATACCGACAAGTCGTCGTGAATCAAAAACAGCTTTATCCGAGTACATGGCTGAAAATTGGAGACGCCATGACGTAAAAACCAAGTTTTAAAGGCACAAATGTACGTGTTATAACTATATTTTGACAATTACTGTATTATCCTGATATTGAATAGAAATATCCATCCGGTAAATGATTGCATTAACGTTCGTGTAGTAGGGAAAGTCAATGATTTCTAAGTTGACGAAACAACCGGCTGACTATTCGCGGATTACACTACTCGTGACGTCTTGCGGCCGTGATATTATGTCGGAGCAACTAAATTTACGATCAAAATGCTTTCAAGTATGCGAAGTTTATTCTCGTGGTTGGACAAGCTTTTAACATTCATATTCGAAGGAACTATGCGTAGGTATTTCAGTCGATAGATTATAAATTATGTAAGCGGGACAAGAACGGTTCGACGGTATTTACGGCATGAGAAAGAATTAAAGCTCATTGGGAACCTAATCAATAAAAAGCTTTTGATTATTGAAAAGCGTAGTTGTTATATTTAACGATAAAAATATAAAATTTACGTTTTTTAAGTTAATTACGCGTATTACACTTTGATTAAGACTTTTATTTGATCCAAAATTGTATCTCGAGAAGACACGAAGATTAAAAAGTTCCAATTATTAAAATTGGTTACTTGGTTCGTGGGATATGTGAATGCGTTTTATTTGTATACACGTCCACGTCAATTCAAGAAATTCTAGCCGGAATTTTTAGCTGATTGTCATTCTTCCTGTAGACTCCCTCTACACTCGGCATAACAAGAACTAATCTTAGAACCTTCGAACAGCGAAATTCTCGAGAGTCTGAGTAATCAACGAAATTTAATGATTCACTGGTAAATCGATCGCAGCAGCTTTTATCAGAATTATAGAATCTAAAACGTAACAAATAAGTTACTAATTCGATTGAAAGGAAACGGAGAATCAAGGTTTTGCAAGAAGATTAAAAAGTTGAAGACAGTCGCTCTCGAAACGATCTGGCTTGGCGCACGTGCCGGAATTTTCTGATTCTCGGCGACCCAACGGGGACTATGATGTTGACGGGAACGGGGATGCTGCTGGTACGTTGTTCTTGTCGTCTTTTCAACGCGTAATGGAAGTACCGTGTTTCCATTGAACGCGTCTGCTTGGGATAACGTTAAGCTTACTTAGGAACGTTCGCGTTATAAGATGGGAACTCGATGAATTACCTACCAGAGGCTCGCTGTGATAATACATGGAGCTTGTGGCTGATTTGGCGAGAGGACAAGAGGTCGAGGTCATGAATTTGGGGTTGAGGATACTGGATCATGGTGTTCGAGAAATCCGCAACGAAATTTCGCTAAATTAACTTGTTAATTTCTTGCGCTTTCAATTTTATTTTACAACTTTTTTTATTCATTTTAGTTTCAACCAATTTTATGTATAAGAAGTTTCATATTCTTAGAAAAAAAAAACGGATGCGTGCCATTGACATACGGTAGAAGTGAAACTCATCTCTTTCGTTCTCGCGCTCTCTCTCTCTCTCTCTCTCTCTCTCTCTCTCTCTCTCTCTCTCTCTCTCTCTCTCTCTCTCTCTCTCTCTCTCTCTCTCTCTCTCTCTCTCTCTCTCTCTCTCGCACACTCTATTGCTTCAGGAAAATACAGCGCGGGCAGATGATAGAGTGGGGGTACGATGCACCGCATAAAGAGGAGATCAAGGATAAGGGAATACTGTATATAACTGGTTCCATCTCATTCTTTCGCTTACTTAGCTCTCGATGCCTCTGTTTGGTGTCGTTTCATTTCGACGTTTCATTTTTTCGGCGTTACCCTTGCAAAAGATGTTTTACTTCAAAGATGAATATGATGACTAATATATTTTGTTATGCAGCACTATCACAATTTTCGATACAGTTTGCATTATACGAAGCACTCTATTTTTCTCGAACAACGCGATTGTTCTCTATGGAGAATCAAAATTTACTCTAGCAACTCCAACAATCGGTTGTCTTGTGGAAAAGCAACTATCTTGCAACCGGTAGTGTGACTGGTCATTTTGAAACATTTCAGGACCGCCCAAACAACCGCAAGTGCAACGGTTTCTTACAGTTGTACATGGCTTGCAAATGGTTCCGACTTTGCACTTTTTTGATTACGCGCAAGGAACGGTTGCACTCTACCAAATGACCGAACTATACGTTATTTTTGTTTGCGGTTCCTATCGCATTTCCTGTGAGTTGACAACCTATTAGTTTTTCAACGGCAGTTGAGTACGCGGTTCATTGGGTGGTTGCGAAATTTTTTGAAACAACGGGTTGTAATCCCCGTTGCAGTTATGGTTGCTTTTTCTGAAAGGGTAGCGATATCGGTCGGAATCCTTATCCTTTATCACTTCTCCTTCGTCGTCAATATATTTTATCTGGAAGAAAGAGATATTGATAGAAAGTAAATGTGAAGATTTGATACAATATGTAAAATCCGAAGGGTAAAAAAGTGGGTAGATGCGTGTAGTACGTATCGTATAAATGATGAATTATATACGATAGGAAAATGTATATTAATGGGGTTGGTTGTTGCCGAAGGTGCTGCGATACTTGCCCGAGGATAATTCCAGTCTACCACGACTTGTGCTTGAGTCCCCGGGCAAAACGGTCGCTAGCATAAAATCGAATCCCACAACAACGTTTCTCTGCTTTCTCGTCTAGTACTGTGTCACTCACTCGTCTCTTCTCACGTTTTCGAGTATTCCTCCTTCACATTCGATACGGAGAATCTAAAGTGCATAGAGCAGTACAGGCTGAAAGAAAAGGAAAGACAACAGCACTGCCGAAGTGTAGAACAAGATATACGAATGCTTTGAATGAATATAAACTTTGAATATACGTTATCATGCACACTGACAGGAATATAAGAAGGTAAGTGAGAAATGAATTACATCGAGTCAAAGATACGAATTTAATTTACCGAAATGAAGATTTTTTTTCACGTATTATAGATTTTTCTAGTGAAAATTACCTTAATGCGTCAAATTTGTCACGTCATTGTTATACAGACTGCGTTTTATACACAATGCTTTAATTTACTCTGTGAATTATTTAAATTTTGCAAAGTGTCCTACGAACTTTACGGACAATCTCGAGAGCAAAAGAAAAAACGAACGACTGGATCGTTGCATAAATCAGTCACCACGTAATATTACTAGCGAGATCCCTATAATCAGTAGAGGGTGCTTCACAAAGCAACCAGGGGCTTATCGGAAAGCGTCTTCGAGCAAAAATCGAACCGCGGGACCTGGTGCGAGCTGAGCCGTAGAGTGGTGTGCGGTCGAGGTTGTTGGCGTATTCTCGCGCTTGAGCCTGGAACATTATGCAAATTTTCGTGAACGTCGGAAGGTAACATTCGTGGCTGAAGTGCGTGCATATAACTAAGGGGTTAAGAGGGTGCCAGCTCGCAAACCCTTTCTAGTCACGTATATGATCATATCCCAAGGCGCCACTTTTTATGTTCGTTAAAATTGGTTAGCCTCCATGAGATTGTCTTTGCCGGTTAACCCCACTCCATCTACGAAATATGAAACGCCATACGCCGATTTTCTTACATGCGCCGCGTGTGGTTAGATAATTAGACAAGCGCAGAAGCAAAAGATTGCTGTACCGATCATATATTTCGTGTGTCGATTATCAAACTCACATTTTTATAAAATTTTGACGCTAGATTAACAACAATGATGACAATTGCAAGGCTGTGAGTGGCCAATATTTTAAATATGTATAATTCCTAGTTCCGTAGAGATCTTTTTGTATTTCGATCAACATTCCGACTTCCTTTTTTTCTACAGAACAATTTATTTTAAATTACTTGATCCAATTATCTTGCAAATATTAAATTCAATCGTTGCCCAGCGGTCACAATATTACACCAGAATATGCAGATTATTTACTGTACAATGGTGTAGACAGTACGTTCCCATAAATTTCGAGACTGTGAACTAATGACAATGGCGTTGGTACAATGTAAAGTGATGAGTAACCAATCCATTCATTCGAGGGAAACGTACATACTAAGTACATACGTACCAGTATTCACCGATTGTTCCAATTTCTCTTGTCTGTTCGGTTTTCGTGCTGACTACTCAACGGAGGTCAACGCTTTACCAACTTTCATTGACGCTAGTTGGTTGCTTCGTGGTTTATCCTTGCCTGAATGTGCCGTTCACTGTTATCCGAAAGCGGAGTTCGAAGTTCAATATTCGATTCGTCCAAGTCGTGGCCAATCTGAGCGTTGCTCGTAACATTAGTTCGACTAGACATACGCTAAAGTTGAACATGTTCACAAAGAGGACATTGATATTCTACGTGCATAGCGGTAGTTCATGCACATATGTCGTCGCGAGAAATGAAACCTCGTACGGAAATGGAAACCAGTGATCGACAAATGTATGCTGGTCACAAAACTATTTAAATGTCCTCACGTACGAAGATTAGGGGCGTTGGATATATAAGATATATCTCGCTCAGTGTAGAAGGACAGAAATGTGTACGGAGGTAGAAACGCCTGAACGCGAATGTTAAACGCAAGGCTTTTATCGTTCAAACATGCAATGACGTGGGCTAGGAACTCGTAACTAGTATATCGATCATGGAAAATATAAATAGATGGCACAAAAAATTAAATAATTCCTGGTAACGATAACAGAAATATTTTTTTACACTGTACATAACTACATCTCAATATGAAATATAGTTTTCGGGATCTTTTTAAATACAAAAATTGTATTATTCGTTAGTTTTGCTAAAAGTGTATCATTTTTGGAGCATTCTATCAATATATTTTGCTGAGATATCTAGGTACGAATGATAAAATTAAAAGAAATTCCTGGACCGAATTATTAATAGAAATAATTATTTCCGTGTCATTTTTCCGCAAGTAAATTGAAGATTAAACGTTATCAGAAACTCTGTTAATATGCTAGAATTAATTGCAATATTCCTGCTGGTAATTCAATGATATTATGACATCACCATCGTGCTCGTATGGTACTAATGAACGATGGTGCGTTTCACGATAGCATTGCAAACAATAAATCAAACTATCACGGCTTTAAATCAGTGTTATATAGGTAAGGTTTGCTCGTGGAGTCGAAACGTTGACTTCACGAGGTAAGGGTGCGAGGGGTTGGGAGTCAATAGGAAAACGAAGAGCCACGTTCGTGCGGTTAACGGAAGGAATAGGCTCCGCCGCGGAAATTAAACTCCGGGGCAAAAGGGATTGCGCGCGGGAGACCTCAAACGATGGTAGACATCCTACAGTCTAACTGGTATAGTCGCGCCTAGTGCAAGACAGAGATAGAGGGCAAGATGGCAAATACAGACGAGGATTCAAGTAGAAATGTAATCGGAAAAAGAAAGGTGAGGAGTGGATATAGAGAAGGAATCGAAGCAAGGAAAGAAGGTGTGACAAAGGGGAGAAAAGAGAGATAGAATTGACGCGTGGCCAGCACCGTAGACAATTTCAAAGGTTCTGGGTCAACCGCGAATGCTCGGATGAACATCCTGGCTTCCATCAAAGGCTCCTCCGCACGCTTGGAATCTTTATAACCCCGTGGTACCTATATATATCCTACGTCAGGGTTAAAGTTAACGAGCTGGCTGTGCATCCCCGGACTCTATAGTTTCTTACGTACAGTAGTACACATCGAGTAGTGGGAGCCCTTTGTATCAGTGGGCAATCCCCAGATCCTCGCACAAACCCCCTTTGCTGTTATCGTCGCTGAAACGACCGGCTGCAACGGTTCAACTACGACGAGCTACCAGTGGCTGGTGTACACGTTTATGTCCGGAGAAGATTGACTGTTCGCGCGTTTACCCAACAGCAGCTTGCTGTAGATCTTAACAGATTCCGGGGGTTCAGCGCCTGCATACAGGACCGATCGTCAGAGCGGTATGAAGCAATGAAGCAAGGGTGTCGTGTATACCAGGTGCGTACAATTAACACAAATATATGCTACGACGTACAAAGCTCCAAATGAGATGAAGGGCGAGATAAAGGAGGAAGGAACACCTTTTATTATGAAGATTCTGAGAATGTGGAGAGATGAACGGATGATTAAAATGTACTGGCTGGCAAAACGTAGATAGGAAATGCGCTGAGGAGAAGAGAGAATGTACCGGTTGAAACCACCCCTGGTATTTCATAGCATCAATCACTTTTCTAAAGTTACTTTGTTAGTGTATAAATATAATTAACCAGTACTTTGTCTAAACATACAGCCTTTGCCTTCAACAATTTTTAAAATTTCTAGAATCGATTAGAACTTTGTACTCAATCCGTCGCTTTGTCATTTCTCAGCGAAACTTTAGCATTTTAATTGTAAGCATATTGAACTATATAGTACTCCAAGTAAGAGCATTCAAGAACGAGGACATTTTTATTGTTATTTCTCTATCCGAATTCTTTTGAAGTTAAGAAAAGTTGGAGGGTTGTGACAACCGGTACACTATACGAAGATAACGTTTGTACGAAGATATTCATTCAATAGTGTTATCACGAAGGAAGCTTTGCCATCGTTTAGCTGGTTGACTTATTAAACAAAAATCCAAATTTGTACACAATTAATATAAACTCCTTGCACACCTGTTCTTATAATTTGAGAAATATTAAACGTTACTTTGCTTCGCGAGAGATAAAAAAGAAATAAAGCCTGAAAATTGAAACCATGAAACGGGGCTCACTTGGTAACGAAAAAATAGATGAACTCGTCACTAATTAGAAACACCATCGCTAAATACGCCATTTACCTCGTGCCACGTATGGTCTCTCTATACTTACAATTACTCAAGCTATATATGACTCTTCTGATTCTCCCCTATCACCGTCGTTCTCAATTTCTTGACGTTCCAAGCTTTTCGTGGGGGCTATATAATAATGAGAGTTCGCGTGCGGTACTAACGAATGGGAAAAGAGGACAACGGTGAGTGATTCGGCATTGTTCTAACGTTCACGCTGCGTTGCTCCGTTATCCGCAATGGAAAGTTTCTACCGAAAGGGGCTGCCTCTCCGCTTTTCGTATATACCGTGAAGAATGGCACTCGCTACAGTTATTTCCCACTCACCAGTCGCTACCCGTATATTATACTTTGGATAGAATGAGATGCAAGGATGCCAATAATTAACGTTTGCCCGTCTGTTAAGAGGCTTATCACTGGATCGTTTCTTCTCCGCTGCTCCGTAGTACGTACCGTAGTGTAAGTTGTAACAAATGTGTTCATAGTTGGGAGTAGGGAATTAGGCTGCAGGTGGCGTTCTTAGCTCTATAAGAGGAACGAGTAAATGAGAACTAGAATATTTAAGCGCGAGACATAAAAATAGTAGAAAAATGTACACTGTCCTTTAATTTATCGTCAGAGTAAGTATTCCAAAGGATTTATTATTTAAAATAATTGCATTTTTTTCATTGAATGAAAATAAAGTACAAAATATATTGGAATGTGAAATAAAAATATTGTTCTATTGCTTCTTCACAGAGGAAGCTTTGATCTCGTAAATCAGTTCAACAGAATTTCAAATTTTATAGAAAATAACATATTCATATTCACGATCGTCGAGACTTTTAAAAATAAAAAGGCATTAATTCGCGAATTACTCGAGCAATTGATCTAAAATTTCTAACAAGAATTACGCAGCAAGTTCAAGTTGTTAGCTACAATTTTCGTTGGAATATATTGAAGCAAAGATATTTTTGAGACTACTTTTAATTCTTTATCTTTTTTATTACTTAATTATCGATAATTACCATCGAGTCGACAATTAAAATTGGCTGCTTTTACGAACATTCGATAAAGTTAAAGAACACGAAACGTAAATAATACGATTTAATACAAGGCTTTTGACCTATTTCAAAGCACCAAAGCTATGTCATCTTACTGAGAAGAAGTGAGCGCGCGAAACGTAAGACACAAAGAGGAAAACTGTGAAATCAAGGCAAAATTACGAGATAGAGGCAGAAATCCGGTAGAGCCACGGGGATTCAACTCAGATTCAATTATAAACCGTCTTGCAGAACGCCTTCGGAGTTACATCGGATAACAAGTTTCGGCTTCCCTGTATCATTATTCTACCTATATCGGTGCTCTATAATTATATTTCCTCATATTGCGTCTTAAAATGCTTTACAAACATGAATATAAATATATTATGTCCTTTCAGGAGTACTTTAATATGACGATATACTTGAAAATGCCAAGAGCTGGGAAAGAGCTTGTCTTTGTGGTATTTAGTTCTGACATCAATTTCACATTTTAAAGTTCATTAATCATCGATTCTCCGTAGCTGTAGCTCTTCCATTATTGCATAAATTTGTAATTGGCATCTTGGAAACTGCAAAATTAATTATAGCCACAAAGATAGTTAAAAAAAAGATTAAATATGATATTAGGGCGATAGAATTTTCATTTTTCAACAGGCCAGGTGACGTGAAATCGATAACCATGGTAGCCAGTTGGAATGTAAAAACGGTTAAAAAACAATAACTTAATATATAAGGACGCTGACTGTACTTATGGACGAATGACGGTGCTGGACTCGAGCTACCGTACCGGTGTAGTAATTCTTCACAGACCCTTCTCTTCGTGGAAGAGGGTTAATGACGACTTTACCTTCTCTGCACTGTTTTATGATACAGCGAAGTAACATTATATCGTGGACTCGTATGACGTTTACGCTCGAGTTATATACATAGTGGTGTTGCACACAGTGTTGCAGGAATAGTAGTAATAAGTTTGTAGTACATGATAGTCCGTCGTTCGTACGTAGGGTAGACAGTTGCATGTTTCCACAGTACATGGGTTTTCGCTTTGGGTAAAGTTATTATATCCTCTCTCTTCCTCTTACGTATTCAATTCACACGGTGCGCATTCTATAAATATATCCTTGCGTAGGACATCAAAGTTCCGTAAATTTCATCGTCCGATTGCAGGGCGCGTTTACCACCTACGCACCGACTGTGGACATGTGTGGATTTTATACACACTTGCCAGATGAATTCTTCAATGGACGCGACTCGCATACCTTATGGGTGCGTCTAAATGAAGCAAAATGTGTACAAAAGTCGTTCCATCAGTCGGCGGAGATCAACACAGAAGGAAAAGCAAAAGGAGCAACGGAGGTGCCAGAGCGGAAATCCATTTGACACGGACCCGTCGCTGTACCCGTACCGCCGTGTTTGCGAACACGTCCCCCGCAAAAATGTCAGTCAATCGCATAGAATTCCGCGTAAAGCGCATCTACGACTGTATGCAGTTTAGAGTTCAGTTTGATGTATATAAGGGGATAGAATGGAATGCATCGTCACTTTTCATCCATAGCTAGATGGATGGTGGACAAATCTGAAGGTGCATACACTCGTGGTTTCGAATAAATATTAAGTTAGAGCTGTCCGATAAAATAATCCGTGCAAAAAATTTAATCGCGTTCGAGTGGAATCTTTAACTTGACTACGAGACGCTGCCGCGTCTTTTGATTCGATAATCTCTTAGACTCGATAAGGTATCTGTCCTGATGACATTCGTATCGGATCTTACTTTGAAAATGATTCAACTTTAAGAATAAAACTCAGATTGGGAACTGTCTCCATTTGAGGCGAAACTCGTTTCAAGCTTTCATTGTTAAATTGTAAGTACGATAAAATATTGAGCAATATATTGTTATTAAATTTCTTATAATTTTTAAAAGTATTGGACATGTCGAAAGGCTTCTCATCGGTAAGCACTCTATTCGGAGCATCGCTTCCCCCGTTGCTAATCTGGTGAGATAGAACTTTCGTCCTGCCTTCCTTCTGAGATAACGGCCTTCGAATTCCCTTTAAGTCTTTACCCGCGTTATAAGAACAACTTTCGAAAGACTCATATCTAAGAGTTTCCGATTTGGAATCTCTCGCAGGACGATTTTACCAACGAAATTTCATCTTCGTTGCAAAGAAAAAGATAGATGATGAAATAGGCAAAGAAATACGCAGACGAAGAGCATGTACTCATTCGAGTTCGAAGCTCACACATTTGACAGGTGTTTGCCGATGATGGGGGTTGTGGGTGGTTCGCACACCGGAGTTGAGAATTTTAGCGCGTGCGCGTGTGATTTTCGCGTAGAAGCAGTACACTCGGGTAGGACGTCCCGTATGAGGAAGCGAGAGAGGATACCCGAAGAACCGGAGGGGTTGCTGGTGCCGCCACGAGAAATGAGGGCCAGTGGACTAGCGGTTTCAAGACAACCCCTCAGTATACCGTTATCCGTCATTCGTCGCGTTTCCCACTCCGGTCTGGGAGTCGCGTCTCCTTGAGCTCGTAGATTACTGCGCGCGAGTTTCCTGCGATCCGGACGAAACGGATCGCGCGCTCCCGCGCGAACCAAAAAACCCTTTTGAAACTACGAAATTCAATCTCCGCTTCATTCACGTGTTTCTGCAGTACTTGTACGTAATTTGTTTCGAATCTGTTCTCTGCATTTGTCGGGGTGGTGTGTTTGTCCAGACGCGATCTTCTGGCGGAGAGAGAGGGGGGGGGGTGGGGCTGTTTGGTGAATCAAACAGCTGTGCACTGTATATATAGTTACGGTACCAGCTGATATAACACGACGGTATTATTTATTGAGATATATTGATAAGGGCCAGTGATATGCCGCGAAGCAAACGAGATGATCAGAATGCTACCTGCTGACGAGTGCAACTCGTGACAGAAAAATGTACGTGATAAGTATAGTGTTATAGGAATAATTGTTTGGTTTTATAAATGTTTCGCTTTTTGCTTTTTTTCATAACATTTTCTACATATTTTATCGTTGTGATTTTTCACTGAAATATAATTTGATCGAGCTAAGCTTGCTAAAGCTAGTTAAAATGGTAGAGCAACATTTTGGCGCACGTTTGTATTAATTGAATGGAGTGCATGAGTGCGATTTCTCGTTAGAGCACACTCTGATTTGATTAGATGAAAGGAAACGAAAATTAACGGTTCACATTTGGAATATAGTACCGACATGATTTCGGATACTTTATTGCTAATAACACCATGAGTTACAAAGGAGCTATGTCCTTGCGTTAAATACATTTTGCGTCTGATAATGTTGACATAAACCAAGGCCCTAAGGCCCAACCCTCTAAGGCCAAAAACGTTTAAATACTTTAATACATTGTTGCAATAACAATTAAATGATTGTTCATTAAGTTTCAAAATTGTTGTGCGAGTAAAGATATTTTGCTTCTGTTACTTTTTAATTTGATATAATTAATTAGACGGCAATCCTGGATTTCATAAAATTGAAATTGCAATGACCGGCTTAAAGTGCTTGGAAATATTCAAATTGGTTTCGCTATTCAAGTTGCCAGTATAAAAATTTATCCATTTCGGAGAGTTATAGCTCAGCGTATGAGAAAAAAAAAACATGCGAGTTAACGTGAAACTAATATTTACTAACCGCTCCAAAAGCGCTGGAATTTTTTCGAGTAAAGTTTATCTTGAAGCGAAGAGGAGATGCTGCGTAAAAAATATTTCAATATACGCCCATGTATATAATTACGTTAATTACGGTACCTAATTAAGATTATTAACTACGAACATTACAAATTCTCTGTCAAGCAATAAAAAATGGGACACCACATCATTTATACTAATTGATGAAACTATATCGGTACAGATTGATACAACAGAACAAATAACGTTATTTACTCATAACTAAGGTTTTGTTTTCATGAAAGAATATATTTTTCACATGCAATTGAAATTGCTTTTCTCGTTATGAAAAGCCGTAACTGGTTTTTTTTTTTTTTTTTCAATACTACATCGACCTGACGCTTCGGTGTCTCTCACCAGACATGAATTGTAATCGCCGTAAGATATATGTCCTTTTTTTGCAAGGGTAAACGAGCAAAAGGGTGGAAAAGAAATAAACATAAAAAATCACGTCAACGTTATTTTAATAGCGTTGGACAGAGGTAAATGATTCAAAACGCAGATTGGTCTGTTCGTTATGAGCTTACATACAAAGTGCGAGAGCCCGAATTCCAAACGGAAGATAGTAAATGACTTTTTGGTTATCGGACTTGAGCAGACAAAGTCGCGGGGTTGTGGAAGACGCTACGCAGACGAATTTTGAATCAAAGAGAGAAAAGAAAAGGAGAACGAGAATAAGAGAGGGGACGTCGGAGACGAAATACATAAGGCTATGAGTTTAATAATAAAAATTACCGAGTCTACTCTCTCCACTCTTTCTGTCTTGACATCTCACGATGTCCTCTCTCTCCTATATTCTGTATAGTGTAATATTGCTTGTCGGGGTTCTCGGTCTAACCGCCCCAACGTCGGTCGGACTCCATCCAATGTTAATTAACCCGTGGTAAACTCGTACCGTGGAAAATTGAATTGCACGGAGAGTTAAAGAAGCTCCGTACTCTAGCTACCTTATTTCCAAGCCCTACCGGTAGGACTGACTCGCCGCAGGCCGTGAGTTTATAAACCAAGAATTTTTCCAGGCGTTTCACTTGGATGCTGGTAGTGAAAAGAGCGCGTTAAGCAGCCCGCGACTCTCAACGCTAACCACTGCCGTTTGTTAACTGGGGAAGACGTTAAGTTCGTCACGGTTATCACTGTATTATGGAAAGAAAAAGAGAGAAAGAGAGAAAATTTGCTGTAGGGCAGGGAGGACTTAGCTGCTGAGGCTGAGGTATAATGAAACTTTTGTTATGCAATTTAATTTAGTTGAATTTCGATTTAATAAATAGAGCTCCAGAGTATTAATTTTTTATTTTGCATCGACTCGATCAATCGATTTGCTCTTGGGCGCACGTTAAGTATGTACGACATATATTTGCCTACCTAAAAAACACCCCAACGTCTTTCGACGATCGGTTGATTTATCGTAAGCATTTAAAGCCGACACATCCGGTGCTTTCGGTAATTACGTTTACGGTGTTATTTGACGTATGTCGAAAAGAACTTCGCGATGTCGACGAAACTGTGATTTACGGCTTCTGGGTCGGCTAAAACATTGCCTTTGTGCCTCCAGTCAACCGTCACATAGATCGTTAAGTCTACCTTACGGGTTAAGGGACTCGTATTTGCGCTAACAGAGTTTCCAGCATCAAGTTCCATTTTAATTAGATTTTCAACAAGCCATCCTATACCACGGCATGGTTACTTTGAATGGCTTCAAATGATCTAAAAGAGTAAATGTATTTGCTTTGATTTTTAAATAATCCATACAATTCGTACAGTCGGCTTCGTTTCAAACAGTTTCGACAAAAAAAAAAAAACAATTAATAAATAGTTAAAAAATAGCAGTTACAATGTTTAGTAAAAAAGTGTATCGCAATGAGGGTACTCGCATGATATAATTACACAGTTTTTAATAATTACGGAGCTGCTTGACGCTAAAAGCTTCAATTAATTTGAAATGTTATCGAAGATAAGTCAAGATGGAAGAAAATTAAGCTTTTTGGTTGGATGCATGTCGGACGCCTTACTAAGAAATTGTGCAGACTTTCTCTTAGGTTTTCCTTACAAGTTGTACAGCAAACCGATACAATTCGTATTTCACGCTTGCATATAAATTGCTGTACTAAAATTTTCATTCGTTCAGCAAATTCTTATTATCGTCCTTTGAAGAGCGGTTGACAGCCTTAAATTTCGGCACAAATACAACTCATTACTTAAAGAACGATATAGATAAATATGCTTTCTATTGAAAATAAATTATAGAAACGTACAGATATACGCCACAACGCTTTATTTTTTTCAAGAATTGCCTCTTTATTAATACTGATTGAGTTAAAGGATATATCTGGTCATAGGGGGGTGGGGAGATCTGCGAACGTAAGCAAATTGCTTAATTATTCATTATGTAAAACGATGTCATACTCATAGATTGAATCTATTAAAACATAACCGTAGATATCTGGATTTGAACATACCGAGGAGAATCTTGAGCCATGAAAGCGTTTTTTCTTTGTTACTATATGGATTAAAGATAACCTTCCACGTTCAATCATCCGCAAGTAATATGGGGATTAGTATTGTTATTAAAAAAAATGAAGCAACCTGAATTTTTTCCATAGTACATATGAAACGTAAACCCCAGACTTGGATACCGCATGCTGGTATCTTGGTCACTGAAACCTCAAAAAGAATTACCACATATATCGAGGGTTGGCTTTTTCGGAATGGAGAATGTTTACAGTTGCTTTTACGGTAGAGTTTACCGTGCAGAGTGCTTTGTTCAGTTGTGGTCAGAAGTAGCGACTATTTGTGAATAAGATTCCGAGATATACGTATTCGTCTGCAATATCGTTAAACCTATCTGGGGAAGAAAATTTCGGAATTCGGGATTAAAGTTTTGTGTGTGTTTGTGTTTTTATAATAATTATTTTTGTTTTAGAAACATTTACAGCTAAATAATAAGGTTCGGAGTATTTTTTCAAAGCTTCTCGTTTTCTGGAATATTCCGAGGACACTTCGGCAAGAAGAGTGCGTTCGTCCCCGTAAGCTAGGAGTATTACTTCAGCTTAAGGATTGAATGTTAATCCCCGACATCCTTCGGCTTTGAAAAATTCTTCCAGGCCACTTATACTAGTATATCACGAAAAATAGAGCGAGCTAAGAATCTTCCCTTGCTTCCTTGGATGATAGCTATTAAATCGGCAGTGCCACAATCAGTAGAAATAGTTAATACAACCTTAGTTGTATTAAAATTTTTGTTTTATTATCTAACGAGTGTGGGCTTCGACCATAGTTTTTGATGGTTGATACCAACGAACGCCTGAGAGAAGTCTACGAAGAGCACGAAAGCTTAACCCATTTTTCGTGATAAATGTATTTGTATTGGGAAGTTCTGTGTAAACATGTTATCGAAGCACTCTCGGACTTTCCTGAAACCTAATTGGTAGTTCTAAATCAGAGCGTGCTCCCTCTGACCATGTTGACTAACCGATGACAGTACAACTTTACAATACAATTAGTCGAGAGATGCTCAAGAAATTCATTGGGAATGACATTTCAATCCATCGCCTTATAGTTTTTCAATTCAAATAAGCTGCGCTTAAGTTCCTCTCATTTAATCTCTCTGTCAATAAAGGGGATCCTTCGTGTCTCGAGTCCTACGTTATACAGTAGATCACGATGTGAATAAACGTCACGTAGATGACCAGTTCAGATCCAGGTTTCAATGTTGTTTAGGATAAATTGTTTACGTCGAAAAGTGTTGCACCAAGCTGTTGATTACCTTCCAAAAAGATGTTGAAGTGTCAGCTTTGGCGATGTCATCAATGTGCAAGAATCTCGATGAAGGACTGTAATAATTTTTCTTCATTTTATATTTATTACTTTTTGGATGTTATAATCAAATACACACTCGAATAATTATAACAAAATAATATAACTAGAATAATAACTAGGAAAAGAGGGAAGTTAATATAAATTTTTTGTGGCATGTTACATATAAAATACTAACATACTTATCCAAAAGAATCGTGCTATTAACTTTTTAATGGTAAATATTTCTAATATTGGTGAGATTCGCACATGGTTTCTATATTATCTTGGTGACGGCCCGGGGTAAATTCTCTTGTAACGAGAGGAATGACAGGCTGGTTGTAATAATCGTGGACGTGAAGTATGAATATAGAGTGAATATATTTACAAATGTCGAAGAGTGTACGTAACATCATCATTCGTACCAAAACAATCGCACTCGTTCCATACCTTTAAAACACGATAGTTCATTAAACATTCAGCACTCGGAGTCTTTGAATTTCCACAGACCACGGGTTAGCGATGAGCAAAGATAGGTTCTCGTAGTTGAATGTTGAGACTCAATTCCTCCGGGCATGGATGGTGACAGGAAGATATATTTTGTAGATTTATAGTTTAAAATTAAACTCAACTCCGTTGACGTGGAAATTCTCCATCGACGATTATTCAAGATGATCCAGGCCCGGGGTTTAGACGTCGAGTCGATGTGTTCGATCGCCCTTGGATCGAAACAACTTTAGAGAATATGTTCAACGCCAAGAGTCATCGACGTCCGTCTTCCTTGTACGCCCGGTAGGAAGAGAGCGAGCGTACCCATTCACTGCTCAAAATTGTGTCCCGCACGCCTGGAAAGATTTTATGATTTGCGATTCCTCATGACGTATGCCTCGAGTCTTTGCTGATTTTCGGGCGGACTCGGTTATCTCCGTAATCAGCTCACGAGACTGTCTTTCGCGTACTATGAAAACTTTCCGATCCTTACAGAATCAAATGTAAAAATAAGCCCTTTCATGAATCCCCTTAATGATCATGTAACTTTAAGTGAAGTAGCTCAAGTGACCTCGATCTCAGATGAAATATCTAGCTGTCTACAACGTTTCGCACTTTGGTAGTTAATAGTTGATGGTGTGATTTAAAAATAACTAAATTACCATAGACAATTAAAAGGGATATATTTCATGCAATATCCGCAAAATTTGATATTTGTGATTACAGCGCCAACTATTACGAATACAAAAAAAGTGCCCGACAAAACCTACGTATTTTGTAGCGTGGAATCCGAATCTGCAATAAAAAAAAAGGATTTTCCTGTTTTAGATTCTCAAAAGGGATGGGGGCGGGGACGGTGAAATTTTAACACGAGTGATTATTGATTTAGCTCTCAAATATTAACTTATCGGGTGGAACATTTTTTCGTACGATGCTTATTTTTCGAGATATTCCGGTGTCTTCGTATAAATCTATCACCCGCTATGATAGCAATTATATATTTTAAACAATTGGGGATAGTGATTGCGCAACTTTATTGGCATTTTTCTGAATTTAATTTGATCTTTTTTATTATCTGTACACGATATTGAACACAATGCGGTTACGCGCTCCGAGTGCATCAGCTGTGCTCGAGATAAATGTATGCCAAAATATTTGTACGATGACACGCACACAAGATAAATGTAACATACAAGTAGGATAGCTTTTGGGATATAAATGTATGTAAAAAGAAAAAAATTATCTTTTGGCTCGTGTGACAAACAACTACAGATCACTTTTTTTTTTTTTCATATACACCAGTTGAAAAATTATCGACTCTGAAGTACCCTTTTATCAGCACAGCTCACTTTTTTTTTACATTCAATAAAATCATTGTTGCTGAGTACCTTTGTTTACGAAGTAATTGCTATGGGCAAAGCAAATATCGTAAAATTCGATGCGTATTCGCTCAATTGGCTTCCCCGGTTGAATTGCAATCATTCCAGGTGAAAATTTTACATCGGAACCTCGCTAGATGTATTCATCGAATTTCATCATGCCAGAGAATCTCGGGTGTGGCGCCGGCTCTATACGAGATTACCGGCACCCTCTGTTTCCTTTCTTTACAATCATGCAGCTTAACAAATTTCAAGTATGTTGATTGAATATTATTATTAATGAAATGAACTCGAAGATCTTATAACAGAGTATCAAATCAAAATCTACACAGCGTACATCGGAAACGGTAATATTTCTTTTTTATTCTATAAAGCTCGTCACATTATATCATAAAGTATATAACGCTTTCAGGGATGGTTTACAGACTAGGGAAGCTAGGTGCATGCCTGGGGCACTGCGGAAAACATTATATCATTGTATACCTATACTTTTTTCGAAGGGGTTTGTCGAGGGTAGGAGATTGGGCATATTCCTTTGGAGCGAGGGCAGTGAAAACGATAAACCGGTCAGGGCACTTATGCAAAACCGTTTTATGGCACAGTGAATTCTACAGCGAGTGGATTACATTACACCGTCAAGATTTGAAGTAGTCAGTCATTTTTACAGTTCCTGTGAATTAAACAAGAGTGCTTCAAAAAGAAAATGAACAAAAACACGAAATATTATTAATAAATATAATTTTTCATTTTCACATGTAAGCAGCAACTGATATTTGTATGCTGGCTCGAAAAAAAATGGTAACCTTTAGGTAAGGTACACTCGTCGGAGTCTTTTAGTTAACGTGCTCATGGTAATGAACATCATCGTCGCATAATAATTAACGCTTGGAGTTTTATTCGAAACCCCCATGATGTGAACTTTTGATGCATAAATTATTTTTGGATGCGTGCATATTACACTTTGGAAACTTATTTTATTGTGGATAATAATTTTGGAAAGTAAAGTAGGCAATTTTTCGCGTTGGAAATAAATATTTTTGAAATAGAAAGAAATTATTAAGAATAATTATCTAATTGATACCGGATGGAAACGACTCAAGGGCTCTGATTTTATGATGCCGCGAGTCGATAAGGATCTGCATTTGTAGTTAACTAAGAAAAGAATGATAAAGCAATTTACAATTGCAAAAATAGAATGAAAATGGATTTTCATCTGTTGTTCATAAAATTGCTAACATGAGAAATTAAGAAAAAGTATCAACATACATTTTCATGGAGGAAACTTTACGAAAGACACAAATGAATGATAAAATATTTTCGACCTTTTATCGTATTTAATTTACATCGTAAGCGTATATCGTTGATGCACTATTTCTGATTGGAGAGCGTATTTCGTTGAATTATAATGTCAAGTGTATTACGCGAGCACGAGGTATCAATGCGTGCGTGTTGTACGCGCGTGTGTATGTTACATGCGATATCGGTGACGCGATGGGAGTGGGAAATTTCTATTGCCAGGACTTCGAGTGGCAGTCCGAGCAGGGGGTGGGTTTCCGCGTCAGCGGATTTGAATAATGAGTCTGGTATCGTTTGTTGGGAGAGATGTGCGCGGAAGTGAAGGGGTTTCGGTAAGAGCTGCTACAGGATGCGAAGCACTGGCTCTTGTTTTCTTGAAAACGTTTGCGAATTCCCGGTTGGATGAAAATATATACATTTCAGTGTGCGATATACATTTCTTGTTTGCTAGATTGCGCAAGTCTGACAGTTGAGTCCGTCAGCTAATGCATGTATGCATTTATTTCCTCTGTACATACGTCCATACCTCGATATTTTCATCCGTATAGAATGTTCTTTACGAGAAATCACCGTTAATTACAATCAATCGTCGGGTATAGTTCTGTTTGCAAATGAAAATAAATTTCGGTTGTAAGCAATAGCACAAAGTTTTCATTGATCGCGATGGTATTTCTTCTACGTCTCAATGGTTCCCATTCGATGTGAATTATTGGAATTCCTTTTCTAATGGTCGATTGCATTCATTGATCTGTAGTAAATATAATAAATGCTTTCCGATGGTTAGCGAAAATGGAGAATTGCAGGAATTGGGGAATAACGAATTTTCGTTGGTGTATGGAATAATCCGATCTTACGATTTCGAGTGTGAAATTTTAGGAATATTATCGAATTGAAATTCAGCTACGGTTGAATAATTACTTGAACAGCGTTAATTTATTCCGCATTTATAATATTTACAATTCTAAATGAAAATGTTTCCATTTTCGGTGAATAGGCTCGAGTCGCCGAAAATTCATGCAGCATTTATAGCTTATACGTATATTGCATAACGCGCGAGTGCGAACGAACGACAGCCGCGGCAAGCAGATTTTCCTCGCCAATCCTCTCCCGATATAGGTTTATATGCGTCATGGGAATATGCGCATGAACGCGTATGTAGAATCGACGAAGGGCAGATGTTTTCGTATCAAATAGTCACGTAAGCGATAAGATTAAAACGGATTTGTATCAAACAGAAATCTGAAAAAATTGGAGACCGCAACAATACGATTACAAGTAATACCTGGTGCTTTTGCCTCGTGAACGTGGAATACGTCATTATTAGTAGGATAATAATGTTATCGAAACGTAATTAGTTATTAACTTATGCTGTAGAGACAAAGAAATTAATGAACGATGACACGTTCACGTGTCGAGTAGATCATCGATTTATTTAAGTTTCAAAAAATCTGTATTTGATAAATGAAATGTGTTATTAGGTTTGTTAATTTATTTGAAATTACGTACACACGACAAGAGGGTTCGTTATTATACGTTCAAAGTATACCAACAAAATTGAAGTAAACTTCCATAAGCATTCGTTCTATTCTTTGTACTGTCGCTGATGTAAGCTGCTGTAACCTAAAAGATTCACCAAGCGTATTGTATCTATAATAATATTGTTATCATTTTATTCCAGACACACAAAACCCTGCGAGCTATATGGACCATCTGTTCACTGATTCAGTTTCACTCGCTTCTGGGTTTATTTGTTTCGAGAGTTTGCGTTCGGTTAAGAGAACTGATGTTTTTTTATCGTGCGAGTCTCAAAGAAGACGTTGCGATTGAAATAAAATAGTGAAAAGACAAAATGACGCAGCAACAAAAAACTTCACCGTTGTACCAGTCATTGATATATCAACGACATTGTTTAGAATTCGTTTAATCGATTTTCAAAATTTGTTTAGTTTCTGAATATTCCATGTATTCGATTTTTATTCACAGGCGGTTTTTTAAGGTTTGTAACATCTCTGCAAAGGTATTCGTTCGATGATCGAGTGATTTAATCATTGTTTTTAAAGAATTGTTTGAAAATGTTAAAATCTAGACTGTGCCATCTAAGGTAAGGTACGTTTACCCGTAATCTCACAAGGGTGAGAGTATCAATCGCACACTGATAACGTTCCCTTGTCTTTTGGTATTGATGACAATATATTATGTTAAGTGTCCTTGGTGCGACGACCATGAAAACGCAAAATCTATAGAACCGCACATCGAACGCTTGAGGGTTTCCGGTTTGATAATACCAATGGAAGTCCGATAACCACCGACGACGTGGTAGATTGCTCGGAAATTCTGCGCGTATAGCGATTATATAAAATGATATACCCATACACGACTTGTTGCAAAGTGTATGAACTAACGATAGTTATACGCGACTCTGCAAGCAGTGCATAGTTTAGTAGAGACTGACGGATGGATAGCGCAGTTATATAGCAAATGGAGTTGGTATCCGAACGCGTACTACACCGATAATCAGTCTGAAAGTTACTGTACAGTTATTTCCTTTCGAAAACCCCATCGAATATTGCTAGCGGCTGATCGTACATGCAAGATAACTGAGTGCGGATAAAATTGCGCTACCGCTTCACACAATAAGGCTCGTAAATTCAATGGAAACTTTAGACCATAGCCGCATCTAAAAAATACGAAGAGCATTGTGAAATATCAAACAAAATGCAGGAAGAGAGGTAGCTAAAATATTTTGCCAATTTCGCCTCTGTCAATTTGCCTCATCATGCTCCGTTTTTGCTAACAGTCTAGAAAAAAAAAAAAGGAAAGAACATATTATTTTGAAACGGGGGTTCTCGTGCGTGTTCGCATTTTTTATATTATTTTTTACTTCTTTTTTATTTCTCGCTCGCTCGTTCTTCTGCATTGATCCAGGTGCGCTCACTTCTATTATCGTGCTCCCCGCTCTCTCTCGTCCAACCTTTCATTCTAGCCGATAAAGCGCGATTCATCCGTGCATGGTCTACCTCTGAGTCGTTAAATTATCGAAGCGCTCCGGGGCAGTTTTCAAACCGTTCCGCTGTGCAAGTTTTCAGCTGGCTTTAGGATAGGTTTACTCTATGTGTGCGTATACGACGGAACAAAGAACGGGTGTTTGGCTGTCAGCAATCACGAAGTCGCGAGTTGCGACATATTCGTATATGACGCTTTTTCCAAGGCGCATAAAAGCAACAAATGCATTGACAAAAAAACTATCGCAAATAAACTGTTTTTAAAAAAAAATTAAATAAAACTGTACGATGTTTTTCTTACATCTTTTGAGCAATATTTTCAATTCTAAATTAATCTTGATTGACAAGTAATAAATATTTTTAACAGTTGATAAAAAGTTCGACAATTCGACAGTTCTTGCGGTGAATACCATCCGCTGTGGTAATGTTCAGATTGCGCTGCCTCTATGTTTGATCAAAAAAAGTAATTTCGTCCTGTAGCATAGTCGTAAGTTTCATTTATGACACAAGCAGAGAGACCAAGAAATCGAGTCAGCATGTAGGGGCGCCGCATGTAGTGCGCACAGGACGGAGAACAGAACCGGTGTTTGACTGTCAGCAGTCACGGTATCGCAAGTTGCGACATATTGATGTATGACGCTTTTTCCAAGGCCGATATGAGCGAAATATGCATTGACAGAACTGGTAAAGCTGTCGCAATAAAACTATTGCCGAAAAACTATTGCAAGTAAGCTATTGTAAACAAATTGAACAAAACTGTACGATGTTTTTCTCAAATCTATTAAACAATATTTTGAATTCCAAATTGATCTTATGGGACAAGTATTAAAAATTTTTAGTAGTTGATAAAAAGTATATTTAGTAGTTGCGCTGCCCCTATCTTTGATAAAAAAAAGTAATTTCGTCCCGTAGCATCGTCGTAGTTTTCGTTTATGACCCAAGTAGAGAGGCCAAGAAATCGAATCAGCATGTAGCGGTGCCCAAAGTTACCCAGCACTTCCGGTCAATTACCTTCGATATCCTCTCAACTTGGGGAATATGCGCATCTGGATACGATGCGCAGTTACTAGGTCGCCGTTGCATTGGTATACAACAAGAGTCGAGAAGATGCTTCTCGAGCCTATAAACGGAAACGAGACCTTCCCGATTCATATACAGTTCTCTATTTCTATGTTGCAAAGAGGTCAAAATGTGTACCGCGTTGCCTTGGGACATTGCACTTTGGTATAGGGATCTCATAGTCAGGGTTGTGCTCCGATGAGAGGTAGAAAAAAATAAACGACACGACAGCAACGATGTGTATGTTGGAGTAACTGGTGGTAATACTAGGTAACAACATTTTGAATCGTTTTTAGTGTAGCCTCTATATTTTATCTGTGCTGTAATGGACCGGAAGTTTAGATCTCCGTCATATCGCTTCTCATATTTTGGCAAAGTGGTTTGATATCGAATATCGATATATGCCTTGAAGTAATGCTATATACATACAAACATACATACATACATACATACATACATACATACATACATACATACATAGATCGAGTTTTGGCTTATCTTTTGTGATAAGAATTCAATAGAGATATAATAGTAAACGCGGTGCTCCGAAGTACCTAGTCATTTATAAGCGTGAGAAGAGATTTCTGATATTGAATCTATTCTCCTGTGGATAATATTCCCATTTTATATTATGATCTTCTTAATTTCTTGCCACATATGGAGCAGAGCAAGCCTGGGGATCGTGGTTATATATTTTTATTAATCTCTGAATAATTAACAATCGTGGTATAAACTCTTACGTTTTAATAATTGTGCTTGTGCTTTTATATAATATTTGTAGTTCCGAACCAAGAGCCATCTCGGTAGAGATATATCGTTGGAGAAAATGAAAATGGTTAATTGAAGCAGAGTTACTACACCTTGTGTGTTGTTTCTCATTACACTCAAACTCTTAATGCCCCCATTCCCGTACTAACACGACATTTCAGTTGTACCTTCGCGTTAGTAAGATTGAAATACCTTTACGCCGGAGCAACTTTTTTAATCCCGCGTTACAATGGTTTTTTACAGCTACAAATAATTTCTTTGTTTTTTCAGATGAGGTACGGTTGAAGATCTCGGGGGGTTCGAAGTGTGAGCCTGGAGGTTGTACACGAAGTGCCGTCGACGAAGCGCAATTTCCAACTGCGATGATTCGACATCCGTTCTCTGGTGGGCACTTGGACTATGGAACACCGGAACCATCCGGTAGCACAAATTTTAACGAGGCGGGGCTTCTTTTGTTTGACGACGCGCTTACCACTGCGTCATCCGCATCAGCGTTAGCATCCACGAGTGTCAATGATGACAACAATACGAGTGTCCGTTATAGAGTGCGTGCAATTGTGACGAGAATATTCAACGATACGAGTGATTACGAGTTTCCGAGTGTGCGAAGCGTGCTGGACGGGGTTGGAATCGACGGTGTGACGGACCGTCTCGACAACGCCGAGGACAACCCCGACAAGGACGACATCGAGACACTCAACAACTGGTGGGCAATGCTCGCGTTGGTTCTCGTTGTCGGCACTGCGGCTGGCAATATTCTCGTGTGTCTCGCGATCGCATGGGAACGACGTTTGCAAAACGTCACGAATTATTTTCTCATGAGCTTAGCTGTCACGGATCTCATGGTCGCGGTACTCGTCATGCCACTTGGAATACTCACTCTCGTGAGAGGTAAGATTGTCATCATTGTGTCAACTATACAATTCAGTTGAGTACGACATTCATCTTTTTATTCACAAGCTGGTGATGTATTCAAATATTATTCTCAAAAATTTTTGTCGTAGAAAGAGTGATATAAGATTTCAAAACTCATCGAAACTTAGATCTGAATCTAAGGAAATTGTTCCTGCCAATCGACCTACGTGGTTCTATACGGCATAAAAAAATACAAGAACCGATCTTCGTTTGTTGGTGTTAGCGGTTATGTCAACGAACCGTAATTATAACGTAGCTATTACCCCGGTTGGTCAGTGCAATCAATTAAAGTTGGATACTTTGACCAATTATTTTACGGAAAATCAGGTTTGATTAGCGTGTCTTCCTTCAGTTGGCCGATGTAAATTATTGTTTTTCTTTTTTTTTTATCGCGATAAATACGATCGTTATGAAATTTCTCCATTTGCAATGTATAGACGAGCAAAGAATAAATATCGTTGGAGAAACTTTTTACGCGGAACACACGCCACTCATCGATACACACGCTGTGCAATGGGCACCGCGATTGATGTCGATCGGTTACCGAGACCAACCGATTGGTAATGTCAATATCAACTGACGAGTTGCAAGAACCAAATGATTATTTGTGTGCATCACTCGTAATATGCGCAGCAACTACCGCACGTGTTCTTGAATGAACTTACCGATTGTGACTACGATCATCAGCTGAGACGAACATTATAAATTTGGAATACTAATTCGAATGGTAACGTGGACTATCGAAGTTATGTGTACGAACTATTACTCTCAACTAACTAAAAATGATTTAGAAAAATAATTGGAGGTATTTGCAGGAATAAATATAAGGTAAAGTCACCAGTGAATGTACATTTATGCGTAACCACTTCTTTATCATACGTTTTCGTGGAAAGAAATGGTTTCACACAAGCTGCGATAATTTTTTCCAATAACCTGTATAACGAAATATGCGAGATAACGTTAAAAAAATCGTATTTTCATTACACAGTAAATAAAAAAAAACACTTCAATAAAGAAATCCGATAACGCCAATGAATGAACAAACCAATCTACTCTATACTTTTAATCAAAGTTCATTTTCGATGATAAAACGAGTATGCCGAATAGCAAAAAAAATAACGAATTTAACTGCAAATTTATATCTGAACGATCAAAAATTCTTCTCAGCCCTAAAAAAGCCTTCGTTCATGCACTGGTGATTTCACCCTACTTGATGCATTCGTGAAATATAATAAACTATTTTTTGTTATCACAATATTTATGTTACCGCAATAACTCGCAAAGTGCTGCAGTCAAATATAGTTTTTCTTACAATTTTTCATTTCCGTTATAATTATTTTTTATTACAGTTTTTATATTCAATTTAGTTATTAGCTTTAGATTTTTATTTATAATATATAGTGTCATACATAAATATCCACGAAGTATAATTAATAATCAATATGTACTTGGCAATATGTGCGACGGGTGTTTTTAATTTATTTCTCCATTTTTCGTTATTGTAGCAGATCACACGTGTAGATGTCTCAAGTCTTTACAATGTGTAAAAATGTGACGTTGTGGAACACAGTAATCTGTAGAAATCGATATATGCTTTGTACTACCTAGTAGTAACGTCAACCTATTGCATTATTATAATTATACAACTCGAAACACATAATTTGGATAGAGGAGACCAGATAACTACTTGCTCTTTCCAGATTATAACGTCGCAAATGGGTGAAATGTTTTTTTTTTAAATACAGGTCTTCGCAGTGCCACTGGCGTGTCTTGTTATAATTAATCATTTCATCATCAACCTTCAATGCTGCATATTTAAATAAAATATAGTAATGACAACTCGTCTTTTATCGAGTCCGTGACTGATATATCTTAACTATCGATGTATAGATAGCTGCAATTTCAAATGACTTACCTACATTGACCGCTTCGGTAATTGTCAGGATATTACGATATTGATAGCAGCATCACTTGTTTCTTTCTGCTGAGTCGATAATCCTTAAACTGTAACGTTTATAAATAAGAGCTTTTGTATTAAAACCCTGTTGAAAAAAGGATTGCCCAGAACTACGAATGGTTCGAAAGTTTTTCTTATCAGTCCAGTTGCAGGACAGTTGTAAAAGACTCGGATAACGACATTGTCGAGCAATTGAACGAGAATATCAGAGTTACGATTCGGAGCAGGGTGACCCGAGAAATTCTCGTTGCCCGGTCACGATTACAAGCTATCTGGAAAATCCGTGTGAGAGTCGGCAGAAGTACCGTCAGTGTTACAAAGTAGCGGTGAACTATTTCGGTTAGTGGATGGGCAGGAGGGTAAACAATCAGCCAATCAAGATATTACGATTGAGCTCAAACGCGGTGGTGTATTACATTGACCATATCATGGTCAATCTCATTTCCAGTTAAAGATTTCCTAATTTTTCAGGAACACTGTCGTCGTTCACCTGTCGGTCGTACACATATTCCTCAGTTAATTGAGAATCTTTATATCTTTCAGGATCTCCTCATAGTCGCATAAAAATAAGCCCACGCGTTCATTAACATTAAAATAATAGAAACTCTCGGGCAAGAGTTTTAACGTACCACGTCGTAGATCAAGTAACAAAGAAGTACGATAAGGAGGAAATTACTTTTGTTTTATAGTACTTTCTGGTATCGACCACGCGCAAAGTGTGACGTGCATGCACTGCGACCTCTGCGTATATAATTCTCCTTATTGTGTGGAAATCTACGAGAACCATATGTGTCTGCTCTCGTTCTTTCTCATCGTTCTTGTGCCCCGTATATTATCATTATCAAGTTAGTACCGCACTATAAAACTAGAGCGGACAATGACATACGGTGATTTCTGTAATCGCGTTTCTCACGGATAAAAAGTACTTTCTAAAATGCGCTTTAAACCCTAGTGAAACGAGACACGAGAAAGATGCATGGACGAGACTGATCGTTTTCAGTAGAAACGGAAGCACCGCACCACCTTGCCGTACATAATGGATGACGAGAGCTTTCCACTCCTTTTCAGCGAGACTAACGTATATACCACTTGCTACTAGATGTTGGCTTACTGACGCAATCCAGGCACCGTGTGTCGGTAGCATTAATTCTGCCTGCTATTCCAGAGGCATAATGTTTACCGGTAACACAGTCGAGCCTCTCGGGAATTTACCCAGACCCAGTCCATATTCCCTTCACACATTTTTTGCCAATATTATAATAATCAATATATCTAAGCAGTTATGTCAAATTAGATATAGTTCGGACTCGTAATGTATCACATATATCGCGTTTTTAATCGTAATTGACTTATTAAAATTGAAGTGGTCAGCAATTGGGATATAAACCTCACGGTGATTACAATATTTTTCGAACGTTAAGACGTACTTTTTTATTTTGAAAAGTTAGCCAAAAATTGGGGCGTGTATTATGGTCTAAAGTGCGTCTTATAGTCCGAACTTATGTTTGATACGTAGCAAATCGGGGATTCCCATAAAATGAATTCAGGAATTGTCATGAAATGATAAATTGAGGGCGCATTCCCGATACCTGATATTAAATGTGTTATCAACGGAAATCTGTGCTTTAATTTCTATGGCAGTTTCTCGTAATATGCTAAATAACCTGACTGCAAATTGATGGCACATAGTGGGAATGTAAGTTGAGGGTCAATTTAGAAGAAGAACATTACGATTAGCGATCAAAGAGGCACTCATTCATGTGGGCGTCGGCTATACCTATACTTTACCGATAAAAGTACACCTGCCCTCTTTCTTTCATATGGAAAATGTACGGTGGAGCAATTAGAGCAAATTTGGGGCCAGGGAACAACGAAACAATCGAATAACATCGTTATCATCATAATTGTCGTGTGTAATAAATGACTAAATGTTTATATTAATCTTTGCACGCCCTTCACTCGTTTACTTGCTTCCTCGGTACAGTCTTACGCATTATTCCAACTCTTAACCCCGATTACTACCCTCTCCCGTGTTGTATACGCGTGCGTCCTTCGCTGCCGCTTGATTTTCCATGAACTCATTGCATTGCTAACGTGCATTACTTTTGTTCCACCATCTTCCTCGAAATTGATTCCACGCGAAACGGGAATCACCACTCTCGAGAAACCCCATCAGAGAGCCCTCATACGCGTATCAAGAGTGCCGCATTGCGTGCCACCAGATTATTTCTCTGCGTTTAACACGAAAGTGTCCAATAACGAGACGAAGGAAAAGTTGTAATTAAGGTAAAGCTGTAAAACAACTACAAATTTTCATTTTTTTAAGGAGAAGTTATTACTTAGTACTCTACTTTCAATAAATTACATAACCTACTTTCACTTTTTTATTAAATAACGTTATGAATGTAATAAAATATATCTGAAACACATCAAATTGGATGGATTTGTAATTAAAAAAATTGGCGGGCTGTGTCATCTACACGGCCGTAGGTATTTTTGCGTGACAACGTCTATAGATGGTGACAGAAAAGAAAATGATAGACTGTATGGGTTTGTTAAAGCCAGTTTATTTGTTATTAGCAAGCAATGGTAGTATCATGTTGTTAATATCATTAGGGTCCTTTTCGCCCATAAAAATAATTATTGGTTAGAAATTCACTATGTGTGTTTATTATTTATGATTCTTGGTTATGTATCTAGTTAATTTGTTTTTTTTTTTAAGCACAGACTGACACAAGAAATCCTCCGATCGAATGAGCCGTTCGGTCGCTACACTGGTCTTCAGCATACTAAACGGCTCGAAGTCAGAGGTTCGAAACGCGGTTCCCACCGCGACCTGATAACGTCAGAACGATAAGTTTGTGTGTGAGGCACGAAGTTTAAGAACCGTCCTATACTATCGTATATTTACATTTTACGTACTGCTCATTGTCAACGAGTAATTGCCAAGGACCCGAGAGCAAAATTTCGTGTCGCTCTCTTTCCGTATATCAGTGACTGAGTTGTAAGACGTTGGCACGTCGAACTTTAAATTACCTAAGATAACGTTAATGAATTTTAGTCACTCTCATTGTCTTATATAGCACGATATAGAATCAGAAAAATGATGCACATTTGTACCAATTGACAGAAGCAATTTGAATGAGACGATACAATCTTGAGACGAAAAAGCTATGAGTCTACATAAATGGATTCTTCGTTCATATTTTGAAGCACAATTTTATCTTGAAACATAGAATCTAACTATTCCTTTGATATTTCTGGAGTGCTCACGTCTGTATGAGTATCACGTATATGACACAATACGTTACGCCTCACACGTTTTACGCATACAGAGTCAACGTACAAAGCAAGGGCGGGTTTTGCTACATTCGAGGATACAGATTGTTCACTTATATCTCGAGGAGTGTGGAAACTCCGTAGTTCCACTACAGCCGAGTCTTTGGCAATGTCAGCAATTTCAACAATACAGCCAGCAATGCATCGCATTCATACTTTTTGTTTCTTCTGTTTATCGCAGCTGCTACTGCTCCTGGTCCTGGTTTACTTGTATCTCCGAATTACCTTTCTCATTTTCACATCATCATATAAGATTGTCGTCAACAATCGTCGCAAGAATCATTATTTTTTATCACTTTTCTTTGCTTTTTTTCATGTCTCACAGCGTATTCTCATTATAGCGAAAGATGCAACAAAGGAAAACAGAGAAAGAAAAATAAAAGTTTGAGTTCATCACCGTTTTCGGAACATGCTGGCACTCGTTTCTCACGTTCACGACTCATTATTTTATAAGAACGATGTCATTTACAGGCTATTCGCCTCGCACCCTCTCGAATTTTCTTATCTTTGACCCATACCTATCTCTGTATCTCTGCCTGTCTTCCTTCATCGCACATCACATCACTGAACCTACAGAATGTAGCTCTCTTCGTAGTGTTTAGCAATTAAATCTGTTTTAAGAGATTGTGTGTCGTCGGTTCTCTGTACTTAACTTTTAGGGAATCGTTTGAACTCTCTTGTACAATAGGTACATAAATTACTGGAACTGTACTGCTCCGTTGTGTAATCACATTAAATTTTTACCTGATCCCCACGAGGCTATCGTAAAATGCATAAAGTTTCAGCTCGCATGTTAATGCAACGTTTTCCGCGACTATTTTTGAATGGCGTCTTTAAACGGTGGAATCAGAGAAGGAAGGCTATTGTCGGGATTACTAAACGCCACGAGAGACTCTTAACTCGTCGGAGGATTGGTGGAGTGTAAATAGGGGAGCCTGGGGCAAGTCGGATCAGGGCACGTCGGATCACACACATTTAAATATCGGAGATTCCAAGCAGCTTCTTCGCGCTCTGAGGTCTTATTTACCTTAACCAAACACAACTTATTCTAAAGTAACTTCTACTAAGCTCCAACAGTAATGTACAATCAACGGATGTTGGCTATAAAAGTCAACTTTTTGTATCGTATATAAAAAAGTTTCACGCAACTGCGATAAAGCTTGTCTTGATACTTACAATTTGAATGTAGGTAGATCTCATTTGCTACCACACAGGGAAAACCGCGCATAGGAGCAACGACTATACGACGGGTCATGTAGTGGATCTTGGAAGCTCTCAAGGAAGCTGATGTAATTCAAATGCAAGGCACATTGACGAATGACTGCGCGCTACAAAAAAACTTCACGAAGCATCACAAAAACAAATTACTCTTGCATTTACTACGGGCAATCTTGGCTAAAGCAGGTGAAGAATCGGTCCAATGTCCTCAATGCAATAACATTGCACTACGATCGATAGACGATACTTCATCTACGATAACTGTGTCATAGTCGCCGTTTCGTGAAAATAACCTTTTGGTAAATTGTGTAACAGATACAATGCTACGAAATTATGAAATAAACTGAGTTAACTTATCACACTACGGTGTAAGATGGGTCAATTGACCTACGTCAGATTAATTTGCAAAAGGTGTCACGCACAAGGTATTATAGCTGAAGGATGACACACCATAAGCGAAATAGTTTTATTGAATTCCATCGTTCCGAATAACATTCTGATGTAAAAATTGATCCGACGTATCCCGATTTCTCCTACATGGTTGAGTGACATGTAAACGTGGATTTGAAGGGTACAAAGCACGCGGAATTTAAATTGTCTCCAGCGAAATAATTAAAGCGTCTACCGGTAGCGAGTCACACGAGACTATAATTTTCTCAGTTTAACAGCAACAGGAGTCACTGTTGCTGCGGTTTGCATCTTGCAAAGCTGATTAATTCACGATTCCCTCAACGGGTTCCGGAAGCTCATTGTCTATCCAAGTTGAGGCAACGACGAGGAAAACAGAATTGTTAGACGTGGCTGATGACTTCCTCGTGCATCAGCTTCTAGGAAGTCTGCGAGTCTAGATATATGATCTCATTAATTATCCAACTGAATCACTAATGTCTGTCGGAGTTACTAGAGTTATAAGACCATGAGTATTATAACGGTTTTCGGTTCGATCGCTTTGAATCTTCGCTGATCTATAAAGAGAACGGACGTTGTGATTTTTACAATAAAATTGTTTTTTATTTTACGCATCAGTTTTTAAGTAAAGTGCATTGAAAATTACGTAGCTTTATACGGAAAAGTATGAAAAGAAGAAAACAACAATACAAAAGAACGATTTTTTTTCACCAATTTTTTTATTCGATACGAATAAAAACCTAACAGAACGAAAAGTATATTTTACGACAGTTTATGCTGAAATTAAACGATGATTTTGTGTCTGACACACTGTTAAAATCAATCCTAGCGCGGTGATCACACGAGTCCACACATTGACGACTGGTGTCAACGATCGATGTTCGATAACTGGTGTCGATTTGCATTGTAACCTCAAAACTTTCAACACGTTTTACTTAAAAATAGATGAATGAAATTAAATGATATTTTTGGATTATATTCGTGGCACAATTTTATATTGATTCCTGATAATTTATTGATTTTCATCTACGCATTACGAACATAAATATGTAATTAGAAATAGTTTAAATTAACACCAAATGGATCAACACTGGTCAAACGTCCACACCAATTGCCTTTAACATTTACATTACATCGTTTTAACACTCTTGCAAAGTATCTGTAATAAAATAACTAAGAAGTAAACAAATTCGATAAAACATAACATTCATCAGCTTATCGAAATCGAGTAAAAACCAACATAAAGGAAAGGTTCCTTTGACACAGTTAATTCGAGTATATCTTTGCGCTCGATAGATCAATATTTGTGAACTATATTCTACATTCCATTTGCATGCACTTAGCTCTAATTGGACTACGCTTAAAGTCACGTCATCGTAACGCTTTAACAGCCGGCAAACTGAGAGGTTCTCATTGACCGGAAAAATTGACTCGCCGGATTTTTTATACAAGATGAAAGTAATTTTTTATGCGTAAAATATATAACCTCGTTGCACTTTTGATTCCAGACACAGAAGAAATTATAAAGAATCCGTTTCAGACACTTTGTATTACACGATTTACCGTTTACTTATTCAAATGTTGCCATCTCTTACATCTGCACAAGAATTTTTAACCCGAGTTTTGAAGTTTCGAATAGAAATATTTGTAAGAGACATTATAATGATTTCATATTAAATTAGTCAAGTGTTAACTCAGCTAAAGCATAGTAAATATTTGTATAACGGAACATAAAACGAATTTGCGGTAAACACGATGGCTTCGATTACCCAGTAGACCCCATCTCCAATGCGCAGCTACTCGAGATTCAGGAATATTATGTCCGGGGAATAAAAATGACGAGAGCCACTTGTTTCTGCGCTGTGTTCTCGTTTCTTTGGCAACCTTCGAAGCCTTTGATCATGAATCACTTAAATGGATTTGCTATCAAAAGCGAGTGGACGCGATCAAAAGAAATATGGGTACGATTGGACATCTATGACACATGACCATTTATAGCCACATGTATTTACATTTAATGAATGTTCCAAATGCTTTCCCTTTAAATCCAACTAACTCCGATTGCGAAATTCCAAGACACAATGTGCAGTATGCACAGGCTTTTAAATATACGAATAAGGTAGAAGCTCTTCGGTAGAACACGGTAAATGTAGCATTCCATCGCTCACTCCTTCGCTATCTCGTCAAATGACAATTAGAATCTTTGAGATTTCACTCAAGTATTAATTAACGATCTTTTGGCGACGCATGGAGTGAGTGCTGAAGCCTTCGCGGAGCTCTAGGTGGAACCGTTTCCGTTCACCGCTCCCATTGAATAACTGAATGAAAAGTGGATGACTTTCGACATTCTCGTTTATTCGTAATTGATCAAATACATACAACGCGTTCTCGCCATTCGTAAGTTCTTCTTTGTTACCATATGCCACAGTTCCAATTTTCTAAATTGATCCTTATTTACTTTCACATCATAAAATGAGGCTAAAAATATAACAGCACTTCAATTCTGTGATAATAATCAAGTTGATCTACTTTATTGAAATTATAAGAAGAGCAGACAGCTTTCGTAGCCTCAAGACTGTCATTGCTGAATTATATTCTTTAGGAAGGAAAGTTTTCTGCTATCCAATTGAAGTATTTTTTCAATGAAGAGGTTCCGCTTGATAGTTTACAACATTTTTCAAATCCATAGAGCCTCCGGAGGGGTTTCATTTTGAGAAAAATGCATTGCCTCGGCGGCGTTTATCATAAATATTTAATTTTTTTTTTTCTATATCAAGACGACACCTCTGCCATTTAATTAAAGCGTTTTCTTGGAGAAAAATGTCTTGCGCGCATTTTCATACATCTTTCAAGATTATAGAGCTTCCGGAAGACTTTCGTTTCAAGTAAAAATCAGAGATACGATCGTCTTGAACCCCGTTTCGGGTAAATGGAGTTCGAAGGGAGAGAGTTGGGTTATGGCATTGACGCATTCGTTGATTAAGCATTATTTCATTATGATGGAGAATGCTCTGCAATTCAACTAAAGCATTTTCTTAAACAAAAATGTCTTGCGCGCGTTTCAAGTAATTTCTCCTTTTTTCGGAAAACGAAGTTTTTCTACAAATTCCTAAAATATCGAAAAGCAAACGATAGAAGGAAGGGCCGTATATCCGTACAATTCATGAGTTACATGACAACATTTCTATCCGTTGCTTCACCGTAATTATTTTCTTTTTTGGTAGAATAAATCTTCATTTCCTCTTACAGGATTTAAATCGTTGAAACGTTTGTATATATCGCATACATGTGCAGCTTATATAAACGCGTTACATAACTGGTTATACCATACAGGGTAATAACGTATAGCACATAGTACAGCGAATGTACGGAGTGCACCGTATAATATTTCATATGTGCAGCGCGTATATAACACACGCTTCTATAGAATGTTATAAATTATGGATGTTCGTACGGGAATGAAGTTTCGCATGGTACCTGCCAAGGGATAGGGACTTGTCCATCTTTCGAGGATCACCCCGTCTGCTTCTATATCGCCACAGAAATAGGTTTCGTATTTATATAACCTAGAAGGAAACTGGAAAATATAAAAGAAGAATAAGTGCCTGGTAAAAAAAGAATAAGGCGCGAGAACAATTCGGTATACGTCTAAGAGCCATGTGAACCAAAGCCAGGAACGTCCGGAGGTCGATAAAGCTAACGGACCCTCGACATACTATGCGGGCCAGAAGTGATATATGGTCGTCTGTAAATATTCTCTTATCACTATCCGGTGCATGTACTTGTCTCAAGCGCCACGGCATATCAGTACAGTTGGGGCAAATTGGTCGGACATATTAAATTTTAATTGGTATTGGATCAAAATAGATCGATCTTCCAATATCTAAAAATCTTTTTTTATGTCATTTTGTGTTTTATGTGCCATGAATCAATCTTTGATCTTATAGTTAAGGGGAATTCGAATGTGTGAGGATAGTCGTTATTAATGTATTCGTATAGAACGTGTCAGGATAATTTTGAATATAAACGTACTTCGTTAAAACTTTTTTAGAAAATCCATTTCGTCCACTTCTCGCTTATTTATCCAAATCACTATCGTTCCTCCTCATCGTTTATGAGTTTATAGTGGCTCGTTGGTACATAGTTATGACACGGATGACGTGGAAAAAATTGAGGTAGAGTTTAGTGGGATCGATATTTGTAAATGCAAATAAACTGCATAGATAATGATTTTATATTGGCTCAGTCGATAAAAATGCATCGTTGTTAGGAGATATCGAGAAATATTAAAGTTTAACACGCTATACGAATATATATATATGATGTGTATATATACTCGTATATATATTTATATATATATACACATCGTGTTTCGTTCTTTCATTGTAAACATATTACCGGTTTCAATCATTCACGCACCATGTGTACCTGGTCTCCAAATATGCAACAATAAATTTATATACATTTGACACATGGTGAGTTTGTTGAAATCGTATAACACGAGTTTCAGAATTTTTTTGAGGAAAACTTCTTTCTGTATTTGCTGAACTGACATGAAGTGTCTCATAAATGATGAATATATGTGTCAAGTGACGAGGTAGCATCTCAACGCAGAGTTTACATCATACACTGTAGAATATCGACCATAGACTACAATCGTAAATGCAGCAAGGCGAAAAAACTACAGTATACTCGCAATCATGCATAATTTAGTCTTGAGTCGAAAAATTAATGGTCGACACTCGCGAGTGATTATCTTCAGCGATTCTACTGAATCGCTGAATATAATCAGTCGATATAGTAATACCGACAGCGTAACGTTTGTATCGAGTACACAAATTATCAAGCGTGGAATATATTGCAGAGGAAGCTTAAATGGTAAAATATCTCGGGCGTTTCCAAATATTTCCGCATTTTATTTATATTTTGTTATTTATATATATATGTTTTTAGTTATACCTGTTAAGAAAATTTGTAACAATCATGGAAATTGAAGTAAATATTAAATTTTACCTTAAACTTGTTAAACTTTTGAGTAAAAACGGTTAATGTGCGCAGTCGATGTAACTACCGCAAACTTTAACCATTTTATCTCCGCCTGACATTCGGGAGGGTTTCAGTTTGTAGAATCTTTTGCTTTGCAAGAAAACAAGAGGTACAAACAATTACTCGTCGGGAAAAAAAGAAAGTAAAAGTAACACAGAGTGAAAAGTACGAGTAAAATGCTTCGTTCGACTTTAATGGCACGAGTCTCCACCCCTTTTTAAGAGACCTATCGCCAATAGTTAAGACAGTTGGTTTATTGTTTTATTTTGTAAATCGTTTGGAGAGTTTGCAAATATCTCGGTAGTGCGTATCACAATGGAAAAAAGCACCATCTTTTCTATAGAATAATTCATAACGTATATGCACTATAAAATATCTATGCACGTAAAAATATTCTGCTGTGTAGCTTACCCACGTACACAAGGACAACACATGTGGGTAGGCTCTCAAACCACCAGAAGAAGAATCCGCGAAAGTAATATCCATGAAAAGAATTAAATAGAGAGGCGGGAGGGCGGTTAGAGGGAAAAAGGTTAGAAACGTTTTATTTTTTCTTAATGTATTCTCCGCCGCATTTCTTTTTCTATTGCGATAGTCTCGACACTTTTCCGCGTTAGATTTCGGCATTATGTAATATATTATATACACAAGTATTCCCAAGATCAGAATTAATTAAAGAAAGGAAATACAATACGCACAAATAAGCCAACGCATACGACTTGTCATCATATTTTCTCTTTCATTCTTTATTTCCCTCTCTCTCTCACACACGCATACTCTTTCTTCAGGAGAATACAGCACGCGCAGATCGGAGTCCACCGTAGAAAAGAATAGGTCTATGGTTGCATCGGTACGGGCCAATTATCATTAAGGTTCTCGGGTTCGATTCTCGGTGCTGAATAGCAAAGCTGGTTAAACCACTGGGCTGCGACGAAGCTCCGAATACAGGACGTACGCCCTACGCGTGTAGCTGTGCGTCCGGTGTTTACAGTTGGCAATCGTTTAGATTAGCTGCAGTAAATGAATGGATCGTACTTTTTTTACTTATCTGCGGAATTGCAGAACTGTTCCTCAAACCGTTCTCGAGTTATGTTATTTCTGGACATTTTGGATTCATTTTGACACATTGGAATTAAAAACGCGAAAAAACTATTATATTTTCACCAACATAAAGCTTCCTCTATGAAAGAGTAAAAAAAAATCAAGGTACACAGCGGAATGTAATATGATTAATATGTAGTTAGGAAAAACATAGCTAATAATAAAAAAATAGATAAGGAACTCGGACAACAGATCAACGATGTCGCTGAGTCAATTCTCAAAATCCGGTTCTTGTTTCAAGCAGCTATAATTATCAGTAGGAATTAATTGAAAAATCATTTTCTTTTTTCAAACGATAAAATATGTCAAATCAAGGAATAATTTAAGATCGTAAGTTTAGTTCGACTGATGCAAATGCGTATTAATCATAAGACCACAATTTTCTGCGTATTGTCGGCTTTACTCAAAGTTGTATTCAATTTTTTAAAATAAATATATAAATATTACGCTTCGTGCTGCGCGAAAAACGATGCATCATCGCTCTTCACTTCGAAACACAGAAACGAGAAATAAGTATCAAGATAAAACCGAGTGAGAATGCTTCGTATTGATAAGTCTTTTCTACCCGGTTACTTCGAGCTACCGTAAAAAGCGTATTACGTCAGTTTTGTCAGTATTGGCCGTAAAAAAAAAAAATAAATAGCAGAAAAGATTCCAAGGGTACAGCGGAATTGAGCGATACGCGAGCCACTTTTATCAATTTAAAACATATTGAAAAATACGAGGCTAGCAATAAAAAGAATATACAAGGAACTCGGAGGACAACTGCGAGGTCGCTAAATTAATTCTCAAAATCCAGTTCTTGTTTCAAGCAGCCTGTGATGATCGGAAGGAGAATATGGGTACGAGCGTAGAACTGTAGTGACGATGGTCTGCCCAAGTATCGAAGAGAGAAAATATATGGTGATCACCGGGGATTGAACTCAGTACTGGTTCTAGTACTGAATCAGAGTGCTAACCACTGCGCCGATGTCAGTTATATATTCCTCTCATTCGAATCGTCTACTTATATGCAAGGCAGGCATCGTTACACAGCCAAAAAACAATTTTTTGCGTATTGTCGGTTTTATTAAATTTTTTTTGTTAATAAACGTATATATCTTACGCTTTGTACTACGTAAAAAAATGGTGCATAATCGTTTTGCTGAAATGCAAAAACGAAAAATAAATGCCAAGGTGGAAGCAAGCGTCGTATTGATAAGACTTTTCTACCGGGACACTTTAAGCTACCGTAAAAGGTGTATTACGTTAAAGTTTTGCCACTATCGGTCGTAAAAAAAATAAATACCGGAAAACATTCCAATGACACAGTGGAATCGAGTGATACGGAAAACACTATTATCAACTTACTTCACATAAAAAAATACGGAGCAAGCAATAAAAAAAATATATAAGGAACTCGGAGGACACACCTACGAAGTCGTTGAATTTGTTCTCAAAATCCGGTTCTTGGTTTAAGCGGCCAAAATGTGCGGTAAGAGATAATTGAAAAATCTTGTTATTTTCATTTAAACGATTTAGTATATCGAATTGAGGAATTATTTAAGATTCTAAGTTTTAAACGTGAAATGCGAGGGCATCCGCAATCTCTCCTAGTGTTCAAGCGTCATTAAAATGCAAATGACAAAAATATATACTGTACAGTATGTTGCATTTCGTGCAAGGATTCCCAAGTCCAACTTGTTTATGCACCCAATGCCACAGTTTACGGACCTAGTGCCGTTGAGGAACGGATCTTAAGCGAACTAAATTATACAATCTATGCAATCGATTTATTTTTTCCGCTCGTATAATAATTCAGTGTACGGAGTTTAAACAGCGCTCGTCGCTGATCCGCTTAAGGTGTGCATTTTATAGCTGTTTACGCATAGTCACAGGTTACACAAATTAGTCTGATCATCCAGAGTACGCCAGGGGGCGTAAACAAGGTATACCTTGTTTAAAAGCAAAGCAGCGTCTCATATAGAGACATCATATGAGATCTCATATAGTTCACTGTGATAATTAGAATTTCAGAAATACTGGACCTTTCTGGTTTGCTGTAAAAATTATTCAATAAATTTTTACCGATTAATGATAACTTGGACAAATTTTTGCATCTTGCGCATTAATTATGACTGAGAAAACAATTGCAACTATAAAATATTGCTAATGCATGGCAATTCGAAACATTCTTAGTCTTTTTTTGACGCTTTCTATTAAAGATAATTTTAACAGGATCCGTTTATACTCAATATTGCCTTTAATGTCTTTACTTTCTCGTAAGAGCAATTCTGGAGAGAGATTGTTCCGCTTTAATTTCTATTTAAATATCGTCCAAAACGACAATTCCACAAATGAGGAATGATCAAAGCGAATGGAAGGGCGAACTCGCTGTAAACTCAATGGTTGCACAAAGTGGCGTTATACATTAGGTATAATAAGCTGGAAATATTATACTGAGAAATATTGTATTGTTATGCAAAAATGACCGCTCTTGTGTAGTAGCCGACGGTTTTGAGGCGTTTAGGAAATAAGCTCAAAAGGATTCCCAAAGACGCATCGGACTGCCAGACAATTTCCAATTTCTCAGCTGAGTTTGAAGGGGTCTGAGTGTCGAGAGGTTCATTAAGAATGAAATATCCTCTGTTTCCTCTAATTCTTACAACGAAAGGGCTATGGCATCAACGATGACGACGACGACCGTATATACCTATCGCGGGCACCGGCATCGACCTTCGCTTTTCCAGTCTTCGCTTCTCAGTCTTTTTCATTATATAGGCAAAGAGACGGAAAGCGCACAATGTGTACCGGGTAATCGAATCCGGTCAGAGTTGCAGATAGGGAGTGAGTGAGAGTGAGAGAGAGAGAGAGAGAGAGAGAGAGAGAGAGAGAGAGAGAGAGAGAGAGAGAGAGAGAGAGAGAGAGAGAGAGAGAGAGAGAGTGCCGGACCGAAGGAATGTTCATAAAAGTCGACGAAGCTCTCATTCCATCGTCAAACCGGTGCTAAAAATCGAGCAGTAATATTTGTGCAAAAAAAAGGAAGTAGAGTAAATTCTTCGTTCCGATTTGTACAATAGGGATATACCAACAGTGAGACGATTGATCTAACAATAAGCTTTGATACGAGGTGGATTTATCTATCAGCTATATAAAAGTAACTCTCACGTTACTGTGTGACTTCAACATCGTCACTGGTTACAATTTGTGTATAGTGCTTCTCAACTGTCAATCTACAGCTTCTGACAATTGTGACAAGCCTGAGACTACTCGTGTATTGGGTATGGCTCATGTATTTATTATTCGCGCATGACGTAGTTTCGAAAAAATTTTGTTAAAAAATGCTTGCTTAATGTCTCTCGCATTCACAAACTCGAACGACGTGGGGCAGTGAAAGTAAATATCGTGATGGCTAAGAAAGACTGTGAAAGGGCGGACGCACTTACCAAATACCAAACCAACAGATCGACTTGTTCGGCATTCTTGCTTTGCCAGCGCGCGTTAAAGGATTATGTCGAGTTGAAACTCTGGAGATTTCTGCTTGTGTCGAGTCGGAACTGTGCACAACTGCGCGTCTGTGTAGAGTTGCAGCTTAATGAATTCGTGCAAAATATAATTGTCATCCCCCGTGGAGCATCTGGGCGTGGTCAATTGTACATTTGAGAGCTTGTCTGTGCCGAGTTGGGAATAATTCGAGCTTGGCCGTGTCGAGTCGGTGAAGTGCACAATTTCGTGATGTTCAATCGAGTGTTCAGTTGGAAATTGTAGAAACGCCGTATTGCCACCCGAACGTGTGGATAGATATGCTCTGCGTACGACAAACTCGGTTATACGAAACCCCTGACACTCCCCTCTGAGTCCTCTGTCACTGTACTCACTTGTCAATCGTTTAATTTGATCGATTTACAATAACAGGGGAGTTACGTGCCGAAGGAGCCTCGCACAACGTGACCTACCGTAACGAGAACACATATCTAAGGGTTTCTAGATGCGCGCCAGACTAATTTACCTTTCAGTCAGTACTAGGGTCATATATGGGGTTTGCTTGATAAAGCTGACTGGATTGTGACAGTTTCGTTACCCCATATGTACCATATACACGCATACCAACACTACGACCTGTTACACTGAATCGAGACTTCCCTAACGCTCTCCGAATAGACCGACTCATGTTTCATACTCCGGTCACAGTCACGACGTCACATCCGTATTCCCAAAGTTTCCATCAACTACCGAACTCGTTCTGTTAATGATGTTCAGGCGAGATGTTAATTCAAATAAGGACGTGAAGCCTGGAAATGCCAGAATTCAACAAAGAGGAAAGGAATTCGTGCGAAATCCTAGTAAGCTTTTGCTCGTAGTTTCGCCTTTACGGTTAGGTGAAGCGACAAATGACTTATTTTAAGAGTCTTGAATTAATCCAAAATGTATATCGACTAACGTATATAAGTATAGTGTGACGTCGCATAGAGGAGGTTATCGTGAGATTTGCCGTTTGACGAAGCAGAATTCAATGGAGATTGAGTAGGCAATTTTGCGATTACAATGAATCCGATGTTTCCTTTGTGGATGTGACCACTAATTTTATGTTAGCAATTTTTTATTATTGTACCCCTTCGTTCCTGGATATAGGAATAAACAATGGATCAAATGTTATCCTGAATTTTTTGCAGATTTCAAGTAAAACCGAACTTAAAGTTCAGCGTAATCTTCATGTCAATGACTCAACAGATCTAAAAGTTTGAAATATCTCCAAGTATAAATTCTCCTTACTATAGGCAAACTTCGACATTTCTCTGAACCTTAGACTATCGTCATTTCAACTGCTCGACTATGTTAGCTAAACTCTAGTGAGTTCGACAAAGTTCCATTGTATACCATGAATACGTACTGTGATTTAATTGGAAACGAGTAACCGATCGTACAGGTGGTACTCGTATTTAATTATTGGAAAAATACGTTAACACATTTACGTTTGAAAAGTCAAAGGTCGACGAACTTTTTGAAGAACACTTTATTCCATCCTATGGAATTGCAGCGGCAACCTCGGTTTAATGCACTTCAGTTTCTTTATGGGTGCTGTTCGATTATCAAGCTTCTTGTATAGTTCACGCTCCACTTCCTGTTCGGTTATTACCCAGACATTTGGCATGTTTATTACGTTCTTCGATTTAAAACGCGGTTGTGATGCTAAAACACGAATGTAAACGGGATCTCTGCACGACGAATGTACATTGCTTCGGTAACCTTGCACGAAATCCATTAACCATCAAATAATATAGCGACATTTCTATATTCTAAAGCACAAGATACTCGGGTATAGAAGTTGCGTAACAAAGTCAAGCAAAAATAACTCGTAATTGTTGTTTCGTTCATTTATTTTGGTTATTCATTTTTACCTTTGAAAATTCAATCTTTTCTCACCTAAAAACATAGAAACCTAAAAAAAAAATCCAGCGTCCGTCGTGCTATTTTGCGTGCAAGGATATCGAGATTGTAAAATTGGTTCTCCTCGTACCGGCACGCCCACGTGAACGTGACGCAGTGCTACCACTCTGTCGATGACTATACGTTACCGCTACTATACTTTCTAATTTTCTTCCATCGGACACGAGGGATCAGGTCGTCGTTCAATACATAGACAGCGCACATATCATGGACGCGCTATAGATGCTCCCTCTACCTCTGTGTCGACACTACACGTGACCCTTTACTCTAATTCCAGATGCGTGTGTAATGGTAAAAAAAAACTATAAAGTAAATAAAAGTGAGTGCCTCGATGTACGCGCTATTGAATGGTTTTAAAAATAAGTCTAGGAGAAAGAAAATGGATAAAATGGGGTTCGTATATCTGTTACGCCAGGTGTAACGCCATCCAGCACTAAGAACCAAGTATATCTTTTTCTCTCTTTATATTTTCTCGCAAATTATGGAAATACGTGAGTGAATTCAAGACTTGACTCCTCTTTATTTCAGTCATCTCGATTTTTCCTCTTCCCCCTCCTCCGTTTGCACTATCTACCTTCTCCTTATCCATTTGACTCTCTTCGGCTTTTAATATATCCTCGCCTTCTCGAAGAGTGTAATATTGCGTTAGAAGTAGGGTCGTCGGGCACCAGTCGGGGCTAGTGGAGAGTGCAGGACGAGAATGGTGGGTGGTCGTTGAGTGAGCGGCGCGTCCCGCGACACCCATGAAACGATCGATGAGAAGGTATATTTTTATTCAGGATGCAGAACGTGCTCCCGCGAAAATCATCCCCGCATCTGCAGGATTTTGGCTACTGGATCTTTCGATAATCGAGAGAAAGGTGTTACTCCCGCTGGGTGACCGGCTGACCGGTGCCTAATAATACGAAGGATACTTTTGGGGCTTTATCATGATTTTAATCATGATAAAGGAATATTTCAATATACACTGCTTCGCTTAAGATAGATCGATCGATACCAGAATGGGTGTAATCTTAGTACTTTTATCTTTTTTATAGTATTATTAGTATTGATTAATCATTGAGAGCAAAGATAATTAAACTTTAAAAAAAACATGTAAACCAATTGAAAAAAAAAGCATATGGGAAAATATATTTTTACGAGCACTGTTAAGATTCCAATTGGAAAATTAATAAAATGCATTAAATATTCCACGCAGATACGGTATATGAAATTTGATAGACAGGTATATCCAATATTCTTACAAAGCACATTATTTTAGTAGACGGGTCGGTTAATTTTTAATGTCATCTACGTCAATTTTGATTGTACAAGTATCGAATTCAAGATCAAATTATTTAGATTTCAATGCAGTGTACATGAATTCTAATTTCATATATCTGGTTGATATATTTCATATGACTATGTATATTAAACATGTTGTAAACTTGATAACCTTTTTAACAATATATCGTAAATATATTTTCACCAAAGATGATATATCTTGGAATACATTTAAAATATATTTTTCGAATATACTTTATTTCCATGGGTAGATTATATGGGAATTAAAGGAAAAAAAGCATCGTCAAAGTTAGAATAAAGGATTAGGAGTATTAATATGTCACTAGACTGCATCGATCGACCCACTTTAAGCTGACAACTGATGTTCCGTCGACCGTATATAATAAGCTCGTTCCCTCTGTTCTTGCGGTGCACTACCAGGATTCAGGTGAATACCAGCGGGGAATTCGACTATGATATACACTGGTACATATCTGTTAGTATAGCTTGAACCGATGCGGCTAGTTCTGGCACACTTCTGTCATACACAGACACAATCGCTGTGATCGACTCAATTCTTCCGCTCGAGTAGGCGAACCCGTTGGTACGAATCATCCCGTTGCTCAATCGACGTTTAGGCATTGAGGTACATACAGAGAAAATATAGCAGTTGGCTCATTTAATACCCCCCACTGAAAATCCAGAATAATAAATAGGGTTTCAAATGTGCTTCGAGAGTAACCGACGTAATAAATTTGCTTCTATTCGAACGAACAAGGTTACCACGATGTATGGATGAATCACGAACGTAACGTAGCGCGCAACGCCTCTCCAACCTGAATATGTGCGCGGAATGGAGTCGCTTGAAACGACAGCTTCTCTCGTGTGTGTTGGACGCTCGTCTATCGTTTCACTACTTGAACGAGCAAGACCCGGTGCACCTCAATTTTCCGTTGTATCTCTATCTACACTTACTCAATATGCTTTTCTCCCCATTGCTCACTGGAACCGGAAGATGAATATAAATTCGAGGTAGAACTCCGTGAGTTAACTGCGAATGCCCACTCGAAAATATCTGAATGGAAAAGTTCTTGCCACAAAATGTATATGACAGATACGTAAATGTGGACGATCTTTCGTTTATAAATATTTACATTTAAAAAATTTGTACAGAAAATATAAAATGTATTTATATTTTATATTCGGCACATTTGTAACTTTGACATCGATTTCTGTACCAGAGAGTGGACTTCCACCACGATTCAATTGGGGAACACGTTTCTACTATATTTATATCGAACAACGTTTCTAAGGTGACGTTAGAATGTGATAAAGTTTTAATATCGTAAAAATGTATTTCGAAACGACGGAAGAGCGGTGAATTCTGAATACGAGCGCGATCGTTCTAAAAGGAATGTGACATATCCAATTTGATACGAAACGAGAATCAAACATTTAGATTTAGGTGTAAGATATGAATGTGTTTGCTCGTAAGGTAACTTTACTTATTACCGACTATACCAGGAATGCCTCTCATTATGACTGCATAAGATGATAGGAATAAATAAGGATCCAAGAGTGCTCTGATCGGTGATCTGATCAACGTCGTTTCCACATTGGCTGTTTGTCGGGTGACGGGAAAAAGTTGACCACGATGATCGGTGGAGAGACTCTGACTAGGAATTGGTACTTGATCGGTAATAAAAGCGTGTACCTTCCGCCTGACAAATCTGATTTGATACGAAACGGGAGTCAAACATTTAAATTTATATGTAAGACACGAACGTGTTTGCTCGTAAAGTAAATTTATTTATTACTGACTATACGAGGAAGGCCTCTCACTCCGACTGTACAAGGTGATGGAGACAAACAAGGCTGCCAGAGTGCCTTGATTACCGATCGGACCACATCGCTTCCACATGGGCTGTTTGTCGAGTGATAGGAAAAAATTTACTGTATGTCTGTGTCGATTGATATGTCGTGGATCGTCAAAACTTGTGAGTAGACGAGAGTGCCTTACAATGTTACTGTAACAGAATAGGAGCAAATGCTCGCTTTACCGAGCGACGACGTCAACGACGACAATGATAAAGAATGTACGGTTATGAATATGGTAGTATCGACTGTCGTAGGTCGTAGCCAATGGCGTGGTTCACCACGTTCTCCCCTTGCTTGTTCTCCAACCCCTGTTAACCTACTCTCGGATTTAAACCAAAGTTTGAGGGTCACACCGGTGTGTCGGTGGTGAAGCTCGCAGGCCACGTCGAAAGTAGTATATCAGAGATACGCTACTCCACTGTGAGTAATTAAAGTAGATTTAGTTCTAAAATCGAATACCGATGAATTATGCATCAAATCCTCATACCCTTTGTCTCTCAATAATTTATAGTCTTTCCGAATATCTCGACCATTATATTAAAACGAACATATCGCTCATGCGAATCGTAGAAACACACGAAATGTGCAGATACCATATCCAGAGTTGCAACTAAATTCGAACATTAATTTACATTTTATTAAAATCGTTATGAATTCTAATTGCTGTTAAGGGCTTAGACATTGTTTTTATTCAATTTTTTAAGTACGTTACAGGCAAATTGCATGGTAAATTGTTATTACGCTAAAAATCTGCGATTTGGTACATTAGAAAGTTCCCACAGTCGGAATAATGTTTGTCAATTATTATACTTAAGTTATGAAAACTTATTTATTTTCATACATTTCTTTGTTGTAAAAAAAAATCCTGAGCAGCCCTGTATGGAAGCCTGCCATCTGGTTATGCGTTATACCTGATCTCGTCATTCACGAAAGTTTCGGCAAGGTAGAGGGCACTCCGAAGTTCGTCAGACATTTTTCCGGTACATCGGGAAAGGTGACCCTAAGGCAATTCTTCGTTCAGCAGCGGCACATGTCAAATTGATCGAATTTTCCTCGTGCTTTGTGTGTGCAGACATGGACACGTGCGTTCTTGACAAACTCACTCCAAACTTTTGTCATTGTAGCCCGAAACCCGGCTTCTTTGCCCCTTTAACTCGTAAGAGACATGTTCGCTCTATGGCTTCCATATCCGACCTCTTTTTTCCTCCATTAGAGAATGGGCCACGTGGTTCCAGAACGTCACTGTTATAGACTCACCGCAGAGTGCCAAGGTATCGAGCGTATACCGCAAGAAAAAATATCCACTTTTGCCATCTATTCATATATTTATCATCCGTGTGACAGACTCGTGTCTAGAAGCTATCAAAAACCTAAAACTTTCATCTTTTGTCATATTTACGAAGCGGGTGTAGGTTGGTGGAAAATAGTTTATGTTACGCATCTGTGCACGTATAGCGGGTCGTAGTGGTTGAATGACTAACATCTAAGTGAATATTCGTATGTTTCTGACAAAGCTTTTAAACTTCATTCAATAAATCTACTCACAGACACTTACCATATATGGAATCACCCAGAAAGTCTCGGAAAATAAAATTGACGCGCGCAAGTCGAAAAAAATGTTAGTCAGCAGACTGTCCGTCAGGGGAGGCGAAACCTCCATACATACACACATCTGTTGCTTCTCTTTTACTCCGCATGGAAAAAAAAATAGTTGCGATAACCATTTCCAGCATATACTGAGTCGCGAATTATTATTACAGAAACCAAATAAAAATAGTATTCCTAACTATTTTCGACTGGTTAGCGAAAAATTTTACCGAAGACCAACGACTTGATTGGTTGTCGGAACCAAAGTGTCAGTTTTCCCAACTGCTTATTTCTTTTCGTGCACCGTGAGTGCCATACTAGTTCTATCTCTTTCATACTCATGGGGGCTTCGCCTCCACTTAATAGTACGTACATATTGCAAAGCGTTATCGCGCTACATCGCTATCGTCACTACATCGACGGAATGAGGGTAATTACCGGAAAAAATGTATGTTTTTCTGGCTCAAAATAACTTTTTTCAGTCAAGTCAAACACAGACACATACCATATTACGCTTAAACGATGGAAATGGTCGATTGTACGCTCGCTGCTTAATGAGCTAGTACCGACCAAAGAATAAATTATGCCAATTGATAGATAGTTTAATCGCACTGATTAATTAACTGGAGCACAATTAATTGACAAGGACGATTTGCTACCATATGCTGACAGCCGGTAATTTGAAAATCGAGACGAAACAAGAATATTTCGAGATCGAGAATCACTTTTCGACTCTGACGAGCCAAGGGAATACAAAGCACAATACGTGAAGTAACTCGTATGCAGGGTAATTAGCGCAATCAATCCCCTGTATCAAAGAGATTTATCACGAATTTGCACACCGGTCTATCACAAATTCGTGAGAAATCTACGATAAATCTTCTTATCGTAGATTTCTCTATAACCTATCTACCTATAAGTCTAGCATTGTGTTAGTGGGTCGATTTTATTGGTTGATTAACTAATAACCATGAATCACCAGGGCCCCGAATTTCGTACAGGATGCCGTACATTTCTATGTTGCTGATCGCATATTGTGAATAATAATAATAATATATTCGATAGATATCTTATTCTTGTGCTTTTTTGGGCAGCAATGTCTCCCAGCACTCGCAAGTCTGAAAGTTCCATCTGAGAAAGCATGAAATACGTTTTACCAAGGCCGTAGCGACGGACCGAATATGCCGTGCTCGAGATGACAGACGGATATAAGTTCCAGATGAGTATAGTAATATCCGTATAGAACATATACGGATACAGAGAGTACGAGCTATGTGTTACTACGTGCGCGACTGAGTGCAATTGCGTTTATTTCATATGGTATACGAGGGTTTTTGCTTCTATCCGATTCAAGCTGCCTGTATTCGCATTCGTCATGCGAAACGGGCTTTTCCCCACGATGAAGTTTCGTACCGTAAAGTGCGATGAGAACCGAGAAATAAAACTAAACACGACTGCTTGCTGTCGTAACTTTCGTTTTGATTTCTGAAATCGGGTATGTTACTATTCCAGAGTGCTATAGTTTTTATCATACTGCTGTACCCAGTTTCGTTTTTCCTTCGTCCTTACGATCCGACTTTTATTATTTTTTCCACAGCGCTCTTTTTTAAACCCACGTATTTACATCGAGGACTCTTTCTCTTCCTTATTTTCTACTCTCCTTTTTTTTTTCGCTTCGTCACTAGGTTATCGTGCTTGTGCCGCTATAAACTTGGAAAGTATTTTGATATAATACGGTTGGTTAGGAGTGGAAAGAGAAATTGATATTCATCGAACGGAGTTTCCATCGAGGTCGAACTCTTGATCGATCAACTCTTTCTTCCGACAGCAGCTGCCAAGCGGTCTTTATTCACCTTACGTCGTCTTAACAAAAACTCACAGGTCTTCTTTCTAGCCTTTTATTTTTATTCTTCCTTTTTCGCGTTTCTCACACTTCGCTTATTTCTTTTTTTTCATTATGCTTGCGAGACAGAGCCGCTACATGCTGTCAGGCACGCGCGGTTATCTTAGACGAAGGAGACCCCGTCGAGAGCTCGAACGCTGCCGTGCCAGTAAAATCTCCAGGAAAAAGAAAAGAGTAAAAAGCGTCAAAGAACGAAAGCTCGAACGAACTGACGCAACTATCAACTACCAAGACTCGAGTGAGTCGCGAGAACTTGACTGATAACCGAAGAATCATTGACTCTCGTCCATGTAGCCTGTGATCTGCGAACGGAAATGAAAATATATGTGAATTATGGAAAATTTCATTGCAAAAATACATTTTAAATAAAAATAATCATCATCCGAATATGAGTAAACATATTTTTGTTCACATTTAATCACCAGATCATTTATATTTTAATAATACAACTTTTTGATGGAAATATTTAAAAAATATGTTTTCAATGTATAAAGTTATCAGAGTGTATTTCACGAAGCAAGCTATCGACCCTAAAGAAAATCCCGTTCTTTCGATTTTTAATAAAATATATAGCTCATGAGTCATGAGTATCCCAAGTCAAGATAGAGAGACGATCAATTTATAGTCGTTATTATGTAAAAAGGACTTTAAAGCTTAATTACGGTAGAGCAGTATTTGTCTCCGTGCGAAATTGTAATGTATAGGAAGTGAAAATGTAAAGAAAATTGTATGTATCTTGCGTTGAATTTCATCAATTGAATTGTCAATTGATATTGATGAAAAGAATTGCCCGGACACAACGTTCCCAGAAAAGTGGATTTCTCAAAGTGTAAGGACACTGTAACTTCAGTTAATATTTAAAGTCTTTGTTAAATCTAGGGCCCGTTATCGTTTTCAGTGTTCTAGGCACAGAAATGTCGCCCCTTTAACCCTTAAATACTTAAATATAATGCTTTTTCTGGCGCCCTACGTACGTGCCGAGTTTGCCCAGTACATGAATCATCCCTGGTTGAGTCCGTCGTCTTGTCAATGGTTGAGATCTGATGACTGCTAAAGATAATAGAATTACTTTTGTACAAAATGAAAGGTTGGCAGCGACATATGTATGATTGCTGTAAATTTTTTGTAGGTCTCTGAAAATCGAGCTTTCCAGTTCCATTTAATACAGCCAGGTTATGAATTTCTTATTAGCCACTTACTTTTACGTGTAAATGTTGTCGCGTAAAATAAATACATTTGTCGCGTGTATCACATCGCCTTAAACTAAAAGCGATGTGATATATCTTCCTCACCGCTCGCCCTGTGCCCATACGTTGATAAATATTGTTGTTCATTTTTTTTAAGAGTGCTAAGTCTTTCGGGGTAAATGCAAATTATTATTGTCTGATAGATAAAGATATTTTCACCATTTTTTTTTTCAAGAGTAGGGAAAAATGAAGAAAAAAAGATATGCTGATGCAATATCTGGGGCTATAAATATATTTTGTTTGCACTTGGCAGGAAGTGGCTTGCAAAGTTGATCGACAGGGTGGTACGTCAATACAGTTTCAGAGTACATGATCATCACACATAGAGCTCACAGATATACATAAACACAGATGTCACATCGATAAAGTATGCTAACGTGTAGGAGGAACAGTACTCTCACGAATGAAGCGAGCGTGAAAGTGAGTAAAAAAATTGTTCCGCATAAGCCATGCGTGGGTGTGAGTTTTTTCAGCAGGTGATTACGATTGATTAATTGCCAGAGGGCAAGAGAAGCGCTCGGACCTGATCGTTGAAGTCCAGAATACAAGTCGTTCTAGTTACCAGCTTCTACATCATTTGGCTTAGTAACCACGAGTTAAAGAAAGGAAGAGAGAGAGAGAGAGAGAGCTTGCAGAAGTCGAAGGTTAACGGAGTTAGATCAAAAGCCAACTGCAGTAAAAATCCAGCCGACCAGGCTTGGGGATTTACGGGAGTTGGTTACACGTTGTATGGTAATATACGCCGTATGCTGTATATACAGTATACAGTCAGTATACACAGTATGTTGCATAGTGCATAGGCAATGGGCATTCGCTGAGTTACGGTGAGTCGCCTCTTTGGAGAATAGAACTAATCGTCGGTTCACGCGGAAAGCCTCGTTCGTAATCGTTGATGCGGAGGTTGCCCTAGGTGAGTTGATTTATCACGCGCAGATCCATTGGTGTATCGTCCATTCGTTGAAACAAGCTAAAGAGAATCTCGGGCTAGTCGTCTCACGAAGAGTTTGGCAATTACGAGATCGCCGTGATCAGTCGGACATTCGGTGAATTACGTTGTATAGAAACGGTGCTCTGCCAATAGCGTTGCTCTCCGAAACGGCGAACATAAACGCTCGATTGAATTATGACTATCCTGTAACATTTTACGGGATAGAAACGTACATCATAACCATAATATGCTCTATTATTCGATACAAGCTAACGGACATTCCTCTGTCCTACGTTTGTCGAGATCTTAGCGTGAGAGTCTGCAACCCCGCTATGCATTTGTGCATATGTAACCACGCTCGTGAGATATCTACGATGGTGTAGAGTTACAACATCCCGTTCTGCGCAAATGACATACTTCGTGTACATATATAGATATAACCGCGGTTATATGTATGAACGATATATGCATAAGAGCGCATATACATTGTTTACACACCCTGGCGCCCTCTGGGTTATCAGACTAATTTGTATAATCTATGATTTGTATAATCCATGATTTGTATAACCTGTGATGATGCGCAAGCAGCTATATATATAACATGAACGGCTCAGCCCCGCGAGCCCGGCGTACGCTGCATAAATACCGGATCCATCGTGTAGACGTTACGAGATCATCATAACTAAACAGCGCCGTTGGATTCGTAAACAGGGTGATAGACAGCAAAGCGCAATTCACAGTGGAACAAGCAACAATTGTACTTGTATTCCATGACCGCTTCATCGACCGGAGTGGGACTGTTGTTTCCGCTATCAAGAAAACCACTAAAAACTTCTAAAGACGACGGTTGGCAATATTGTGTGTCGGATATAGATGTGATATGCATGCCATATAGACACAGTACTCGATTTGATACAATTGTCAATATGGTACGAGCACGATTTACCATTGCCCGATGCTTTCAATTATCGTTGTATTTTCATTTCAAATCGAGCGATCTCGTAAAAATCGTTGGCTCGTACATTGACTTCGCCCGGACTTCTCGCTCCAGAGACACTACGTTCCGGATAAGTTGCACGAGCACGATTTTATGAGAACCGTATTGCGGCTTCACATGCGGAAACACGCACAACTGCGATGCTAGTTTCTGACGTGGTGACTACTCTGTACTGTATAGAATGCCATAAACTTTCCAACTGCTGCTACCGACTTCCGCAGACATCCGCTTTCTGGAATCTAGCATTACCGAGATGTAAGTGGTATGCGAGCTGTTCCCGGGAGTGGAAAATGAAACCTTACCTGCAGAGTCCTTTCAAGTTATTCCTTTCAACCGTGCTGTGTACTTTAGGATCCTGGCTGAAAATAGCATTAAAAACTAAAATTATCTAAGCTATCCAAAAGTCGATACTACTATTTTTAACCTCGATGTTCGCTGTATTTTGTTACTCCACTCAGCGTTTATTTATTTATTAAAGCGCTCCATTCGCTACAACAGTACTTCTAATTCTGAAGTTCTGCCCGAATCCTCGTAATTACATGATTAATAAATTTCCACATTATCTATCACACATATCGGTAGCAACTTTTTAAAGCAAATAATTTCCTGATGCTAGTTTACGATAACGCAATCACCATTTCACACGCGTGAATTATTCGATTTGACGTTACGTCCTACGAGCCAGTAAGCTACAGTGATACTGTCTACAGTGATTCATCTAAATAAGTAGGTCAAGATAAAACCTGATTAGTAATTCACGAGTGACAATCTTAGCCATTTACATAACTTTTTCTAACGTCCCTACGACGAATTTTAAATTATAAAGGCAATTAAAGATACTCGTGGAAAAGGAATCTGAAGTGTCTTTATTTAAAATCGTAATGAACAGCGAGCGGTCTAATTTTTTACTTCAGAAATGTGCATTTGTCATGCAATATCAAAATAGGGAAATACGTCATAGGCGATAGGACCGTGAGCCTTTGCTGAGCGGTATAACTGAAAATCTGAAGCTACTGCCTTATTGGTTCTCAGTGCACTGCAATGTCAATAAGTACCAGAACCTTAGGCAGACACAAAAAGGATTTATTTTGGTGCGTAGGAGACAGAGAGCGACGACACACGAGTGGGTGGCCGGATGAACTTCTTGTATCGGGGACTACCATTCTATAATTACGAAAGTTTATCGAGGCATGAAAAATCATTATTTGTCCACCGGAAAAAACAGATAAAGTATTTCCTATTTCGACGATACTGCAAGGAAAACGCGACGCTATTGTACATATGGTCGTGTAGCTCGTCCGTCACTTTATCATACTAGCTCCCGCACTTAAACTTGAGAGTATAGTTCCATTATATGTTCTGAGCGGCAATATTAACTAAAATTTTCGTTAAAATATATAGAATCAGTGAGATTTCAAAGCACTTTTAAAATTCTATCTCCTCGACCATTCAATTTTCGTTAAACTTTAGATTTCACAATTTTTTTTAAACAACAATGCAAAGTACGACCTTGCACATTGCATCCTCATTATTATCTATGTTTCCTCTATGAAGAAGATAAAATTGAAGAAATATTTCCTTATGGATGTGACTTTACGATGGAAAATAATGAGGAAGCAATGCCTAAGGTTTGACATTGCATCTTTATTTTTTACTGCATCAGTGGATCTCCGACGACATCCAATGTTCTGTGATGACGGGACTGATAATTTGGGGAAGTGTGTTGAGGGAAAATATACGTCGATCGAACCATCAGGGATCGATGTCACGTAAATATTTCTCTTAATCGAATCGTTTACCTATATGCAAGACAAACATCGTTATAAATAATCAACGTTATCTTTAATTTCGCTGCCTTTTTGAGATATAAGTCGCCACACCCCAAAAAATTCTACACGTCACGCCTCCGCGTGCATCCATAGAGAAAAACGAATCACCCAATCGGATAGGAAAGCTGTACAGGAATGCTTCTGAATAGGAAATCATGACAGTGATTCTCTTATATATTTAATCGGCTTGTATTACATTATGTAAGTGTAAAATGTATTAAATTTGCGTCGCGGGGTTACTCCGCTACAGGCACAGCCCTGACCGGTCGAGAGGGGAAAGACAATGGGATTCTATGCGAGGCAGCGAGAGTCGAAACTAGGGAGATTCACGAGGCTGACGCTGAAACGAAAAGGGTTGTATCACACTATTGAGTTGCACTATATAATAAAGATCTATATACGCTATTAACCATACATTATCCCGAGTATAGCGTTATTCGGTTCTGACACCAAGAGGAGATCTACCTCTTACAATTATATATAATAAACATTATATTATTATAGTATTACATTATATTATAATATATAATACATTATATATTATAAAAACTGCAGTCTTACATTTTATATGGGACCCATAACAATCAGTCATATTAATTAACAGGATATACAGAAGCATACTAAATCCACCGTTGTACAATTATATTGACACCCATGTATTACTGGTAATTGCTGAAAGCTCCATATAAATTAGGATGTGGCTTAGATCGACTACACTGTATCCATAAATGCCATGTGCTTGTATCAGCTAGTTCGTTATCGAGTGGTTATCGAGTGCGTTATCGGGCTGGTTGAGCCTATGGATTCAAAGGATGGATGATAGAATAATACTATATCAATTGAATCGAACAGCATATTATTTTGGTAACAATAATCCTTCGTTATAATCGTGAGCACGAATATTACAGATCGCACGATCGAATGGATTGATAGAGATCGGGAGCACTCACGAAATAGTATCAAACTGATAATTCATGCGCGAGTTCAATGAATATAATAATGGTTTGTGACTATAATACGAAAAGTGGAGCATGCCTGTTCAATGGTAAAATAACTCTTCCCACGATCATGATTTGACAACTCAACACTTGACTATCCTATTACTAGTAACGTTATTTAATTCACATTCATGACTTTAACTAGACTCTTAAGCTATGATGTTCAGACTGGCTGATTCAAGCTTTATTTAATTTAAATTATGTTAGGTTAGACAAATGTCGATTCTTTAAACGTATTTCAACCAATCCACCTCTTCGAGTCGTGTTTTAAGTTATTCAAAGCTCTGACCATCGGGCGGTGCGAATAATTTGTGCCTTCACGATAGAACACGTTCGAGATGAGTAGAGACGAAGGAAATTATCGCGGAAGCGATGGTTTCCAGGTAGCGGTGGATGCTCTCTTCTTTGTCCTGCACGAGTGACTCTTTTGATATTTTTTCTTTTCCTTCGTATTGTGACGATAGAGTATCAGAGGTAGAAGCTTACATAGCATACGTTCACGCTCACGTTTTCTGGAAGTGATCCAGCGTGTGTTTGCCCCACATGATTCCTTCTCATTGGGATGCATCGGTCGAGTCCCATTTCTCAAGGATGCTCTTCGATTCGCGCAAAGCCGACGTATAGGTTCTGTTTTACGAAGATGCACCAGGATTCCCGGAAAAACTTATCGATTTAAAGTCCGTACCGTTCGTGTCAATGTTTACGGAGATGAAGATGAAACGAAGTGGCGAATATACTGATGCACGAACTAAACTGTCGTGGCATTTATCTCACGTAAATTTAGTTTCCTATGAGAGACAGAGATCAGCTTATACAATGTCTCTGAGTTTTATTGAAACGCCGTTGCGATGAGAGAAACAAAGAGGGGCAGGCCTCTTTTAATTTCCTTTAATTCAAGTATACGTAGTGTCGAAGCCAATTTTTACGCGGGCAAGGCTTTTAGGCTGATAGGGTCACCGATGCGAAACTTAACGACGGAAAAATAACGTCAATTCTTTCAGGAAGTATAGAAAAAACTGCATTATTATTAATGCAAAAAATTATTCTCTTTTGTTAAACAAAAATTCTACAGTTTTTCCATCATTTTTCAATTCTTCAATGTTTGTTGCATTTAATGCACATTAATAGACGATGAAATATCATTTCCGCGCAGTGTATCGTCCGCGGAATTTTTTGTATTATATATAACATATATCTTATATTATAAAATATATATTATACATCGTATAATGTTCCTTTGATATCGAACTCTCGTCAAAGTCGACAGAGAAGACAAAAACATCTGGAGCCCGCAAGTCTAGTTTATTTTCTGACAGGGTTAAAGCTGCCCGTCAATCGTAGCTTTATCCGCGCAGTCGGTGAATGTCAGGAACAGGAAGTCTCAGCTTTTGGATAGCTGCATCAAACATTTCTTCTTTAACTCTATATATATATATACATATGTATTACCTGCGCTTTCGGGCCCTGGTCACGCTAACCGAGAAAGACGGACAGAAGCAAGATGTGCAGATAGATCTGAAAATATCAGAGGCGTCGTGTGAAGGATCCGTTCGTGAGAATTTTTATATTCATCAAGGGGTGAAATGATGGACGAGTTTTTTGTTATCACTCGCTCATCGTATCTAGCGAAGGAAAATATTATAATACTCAACAAACGTTTTTCCTGGAGCTTCAATGCAACTTCTCGATTTTAACCTTAAAATTATTCAAAATATTGTAAATAATTTGTAAAAGGTGAAAACGTTGAAATTTTTTTATTTATATCGCAGAAATCGATAGATTAATTTATTAAATTATTAATACTTACATTAAATTTGTTTATTATCGGGACCTTTCGACTGTATTTTTTTTTCTTCCTTATTATCGCATAGGTCCGATTATGCTTCTACTCGAGAGTAATTATTTAATATTTTTTATTAAAAGTTTCTTAACTTGGAACGGTCCCCAATTTCAGAAATGCAAAGTCCTCTAAAACTTAGGATACTCGCTAAAAATTCAAAGGAAGCTTGATTTCCCAGAGGATTTAACACCGTGCAGAGTTTCTCAAAAATCAAAATTGTAGAAAATTTACCACGCTATAAGATAGAATGATTAATTTTTGCGTTACACTAAACTTACCGCTGTAATTGTTAAGATAAAATACCGAAAAATGTTCAACAAATCTAACTAACATTGGAAAATTTGCATCAACGATTCGGCCGGCATAACGACTTAGGACAAAGTATTTTCTCGGTGTAAAGATTATAGAAAAAAATTGTGAAGGTGGTCTAAATATATTTACGTTTGAGATGTCATGGTTGTCCAACATAGTCGCCGATTCAAGATATATGACTCTCTCCTTTCTATAGGGAATTTTCGTAAAATTATTATCCCAACAGCGTTATCTTAGCTCTGGCTGTCATCTTTATTCGTGGATTTACAACTATCGTCGCATATAAGTTAAGAATTTATATGCTCGCGAAAACGAGTATGAAACTCGAATTTTTTTTGCGTCATTGATGCGAATAAAGTATAGCGGAGTCTCTTTACTCTTGGTCGATTATCACGCTTGTCGAGTGAGCCAGAGAACCGTCGAGCTCACATATATAATAGTGCAGCAAGTGTTCCTCGTATACTTTGTATCCTTTTCTTTGCGAGGTTTACCTATATCATTCTAGCGCGCTCTCTCACACGCTCGAGAGCCTTGAAACCTGAAACGCGACTGCTCGTGAGAGCCCCCTAATAACTCAAACGGCGGGCAAGGCTTAATGGTTGAATTTTTTTTTCGCGGTTTTCCGAATCCTCGTAGCAGTGTAGCGAGCGCTCTAACCCAAGCTTAAAGCTCATACAAGGAACAAAGTAGACAAAGCCATGCGTCTGTTCCTACATCATTGTTCTCTACTTTTTGAGCTGGGTGGTTGCTCTTTATTTCTTGAATAATATTGTCATTATTATCATTAACATAAAATGTCTGTAACAAATGACGTATTCTTTGTTTCGTTTTATTTATCGTTATAGCCATGGACTGGTGTTACTTTATTTTGCAATCGCAGTAAGCTGCTCATTGACAGCTCGGTCATTAGCAGCTTACATCTATTCTGTATTATTTGATTGATTGATACCATAAGTTCAAGAATTATGACTCGATGGAACCAAGAAAATGTTCAATCAACGGTTGTAAATTCTAATGAAACATCGAATGCAGCGTCATCTAAGTAATTCGCTTTCTCATCAGTGTAAAGCATTGAAAGTGACGCGGGGGGGGGGGGGACTCTATTAGCAATTTTATTATTCATTGATAAGGACGTGCCAGGTCGAACGTGCAATTTCGCAACCCTTTTGCGCGTGTAGATCAGTCGCGTTCCAGTGAATGTCATCGTGTCAGAGTGGAAGAATGAAGAAATAAAAATGAACCACGCAGAGACGACGAGCTCATGATAAATATTCCAACATCGATTATCCGGCGACACTGACGAGAACTTACCTACATCACTCACTCGCTCACTCTCCCGCGACACTCTTCCTATTTTTATAGACCCTTCGGGTACGCGACATTCAGTTGTAATCCGTTGCACATGGGACGTCCAATCGTACGTCATTGTACTTTTGGTGATGTCAATGGCTGACTCGGTTCTACAGTGCAACTCAATATCGCTGTGAAATTTGAGATGCGGAAATCATAAACGATCAATTATGTTTACGTCCGTTGTACCAATACTTTTTAATGCCTGGATGTCAAGTCTGACGAAATGACTAACCGGGCGGAGTAATCCAAGGGTTTCGTGGGATTCCATTCTAATGTTTCGTTATACGTTTCTCATTTCGAATCCTTCGTAGTTTTTGTTACGAAACTCTGTCCGTGTACGTATACACGACATATAACAAGTGGAATGTTCAATTAAAAAAGGTGTGAAGATGTGAGAAGGGCATAAGGACGTGCTCTTCGTTCTGCTATTGTTAGTGCTAGTGCTGCGGACTGTGAAAATTCACTGGTTCGTAAATTTTGTAGACGAAGAGACGTAACGATGTTGCCGCCATGGCGTGGCAACTAACTTCAGAGAACTGCTGGTTATATGGCGCCCAGGCATGCTTCGATGTAATTTCGCGTTGCACATGGACCCACGCGACTTGCACCTCTGCTCGTTGTGGCGCAAGAGCACGAACCTGAACGCATCAATGACATTCCGTTATTAGTATCCTACGCATTTACCCACGCGGTAAATGGCGTTGCGGGCGTTGATTACGGTGCAGGCATCAGGTTTGTTACGAGCAAGTGCTATTTCCTATAAAATGTATAAACTCGGGAGGGTTTACTCGTAAATTATATCACTTGTGGGCGTTATTAGATCGTAACAGCGGTAGAAGCGATGATGGAGGTGATCGAAGCGGTAGTGGCATTTCCCTATTACTATGGTAATATCGATACAGCCGAGGGTTGTCGTTAATATATTATATATAACAAGCGCGAAACACTCCGTGCCTGATTCGCTCTACCCACAACCGTCATGATATTCCGTCATCAGGAGTGTTGAACGGGTAGGTAGCGAGTTATGGTACTGCACAGTGTATGTACAAGGTACATCTACTCGTTGGGCCGATAAACAAATGGATGTATCACAAACGTGAGGAAATAGTGAGAAATCCATTTTGAGGTATGTTGCAACATGAACGAATATAAATTGGACAGAGGGTTTCGGAAGCTCCTAGTTCAACGCTGTATAACGGAAAACGCGCGATAATAATTCGACCGCCTCGTTGTACAGGTTATCGTCGAATAAGTATTGTTGCGAACGGTGCGAACTAATGTTATCGCATCAAGTGCAATGCAATGTATATGGTTTGCGTCGTTAAAGGTAGGTTTAACGTTGAGTATAAATCGTAACAGGTGCGACGAACAACACGTACAGGTTACATACATTCCGACTTGAATTTTGTCCAAACCGACAACCTGTCGCCAGTATACGACACTGATTATTTAAATGAGCAGTTGCGTCACGTCGTAAAGAAGTAATTAGTGTAATTATTCGGATAGTTTTAAGTAATCACGCCGAGAGAGAGAGGGAGAGAGAACGAGAGATGAGAGCCACATAACTCACATTAAGCGATGAGTTGTCAGAACAAGTACGCGTTTCCTTTCGTTAATAAAGTTATATGGTGCAAATAGAATATTGTTAGCTAAATATATACCCACCGAATACTATATATTCGTCTATATAGTATATAAAGAACGAACAAGGCAGGAAAAAATTATGTGCGTCATTTATAGCCATTAACCCCTTGAACGACAGAATTGTGTCTAAACATAGCGTAGCGGCGCACCGGTGCGCCAATGTCGCTAAAGGAGTTAATGGCGCATTTCTCCTCTTATTTATTCTCTTATGTCATAAAAGCCACGCATGCATCTGTAACATTTTCTTATTCCAGTTGCCACAAATAGCAAGCGTGGGTACGCTCCAACTTGGAAATAAATTACATTGTTGCTCGCGTGGTCCGTGGTTCTGTCGGTTTCTCGAGTCCCGGGACAACGACCGAAGCTGCTCTTCCGCCCACGAGATTTTGTGGCTTTCGAAACTAAAGTTTAGTGACTGCCAAGTACGCGCGAACGTACTCCGCGAAGCACACGGGATATGCCGAGAGTTTCCTAGAGTCCCGGTGTGCTGTTCGCCTCGTAACACGTCGTAAATGTAGTTTCAACTTCTAAATACGTTAAATGTTGCATAAATATGAAAAAAAAAAGTTGAATATAACGGACGAGTTGCGTCCAACCGCAAAATATAAAACGAGGTTTTCAGAATATTTTTTATTATATCAATTTTTATGTTTCTCGTCGACGACGAAACGCGGTACAGGAAGATACAAGGTCCGTTTCGCGTTATCACGGTATAACGTAATACTTTGCTTCCGCGGCCAACGCGTTTCTTCGACGTCATGCCAAGATTGATTCATTTTTCCTCCGGGAATATTGCTATATACGTAAAAAATCACGTAGCAAGCTCGGTCGATCCATTTCTCTAGCAGTTCGCCGCTTCGTTCCCTCGTTATTAAGTATTACTTTGATCCGCGATGAGGGAACTTCATGAAACCGTCAACACGGCAAGCTGCTTTTATGCTTTAAACCAACATCGTTATGGCTTATCCTCACAGTATTATTTTCTAATTCCTTTCGGCAGAAACAAGGATTATCAAAAACTTAACGACTTTACACGATGTTGTACGAAACAATCGGTAACAAAACTATGAACGTGTCGTTGATATAAGATCTTAGGACAATGTTGTAAATATAGGGCGATGTTGGTATAGTTTCAAAAACTTATCTCATTTGAACTGATTAGATCAATTAGTAGTTCAGTTGAAAATTAAGTTCACAACTAAATGTTTGTTCGATCTCGAATTTGGATCGACGACGGTGATGGTGCGTAAACGAATTACCATGTAAATCAGAGATCAACTTCAAAAGGACATTCTCATTACAATAACTTTTGCGGTGCATAATGATCCCACGAGATAGTTCTCGATTGTTTCTCTCGTCGATCGAACAACTAATTTCAAAGTTATGTTACTTCACAAAATAATGATCTACATTTTAATGTATATGAACCTCTAATCGAAAAGAGAAGTCGTTATCAATTTGGCTTAGCCGCAAAGTCATCACCATACTTATAACTTGACTTAAGAATTTCGATTTGTGTTTTTTAAATCTCGCAATCGTTTACCGTTAGTCGCTTGAGATATTGCATTCAGCTTGAATGGCTTGTCCACTAATTAACAAATACAATGCGCTTATAATGTTCGTGCTGACCAGTCATTCTAACATAACGCTAAGGACATAAGCCATGTTTTAACACCCTCTAACGGCGTGTGCCGGTTTCGCTGGTACCAATTGCCAGGTCGGAATCGACCCACGTCATATCTACTTGTTACGGCCAACCACAAACGACCTCGTATACCGGGGTGTTTTCATACGATAGAAACTAGTGTGCAAGCGAAACCTGCGCTATACAACGGTTTACAACCTTCCCCCACCCTCTTAAGCCATGTCCTCATCGCGTCCTAAGCGTTACTGCACTTATGATGTTTTTGCATGTTATCTCGGTCCGAGGAGTTTGTTATCTTCTTATTTCTTCAAGTTTATCCACATTGGATAGCGAATGCGGTCAAGTTTTCAACATAATCGTATGATTCTCCTACACTGTTAAAAATATAAGGTGTTAAAGGCGATTGGTGTAGACTTTCGACCCATTTGACTCGTTTGGTGTTAATTTTAACGATTTTCACAGCGTTAAATTCACTGAAGCGATTGTGTTATAATCATTAAGTCCCACTTTAAAATTTACAACATATTTATGTTCGGAAGGAGTAGATGAAAATCAATATATTACCAGCAATCACCATAGAATTATGTCACGAATATAATCCAAAAAGTATCATTGAATTTCAGTAAACTATTTTCAAGTAAAACACATTGAAAGTTTTGAGGTTATTATGCCAATCGACATCAGATATAGAACCCCACCCATTGACACCAGTCGTAGTGTAGACTCTCGTGTATGAACACCGCGCAATGGTTAATTTTAGCACCATATTTTTAATAGTGTACGCAGTATATGTTAGTGAGTTTTTTTTGCGATACGTGTTTATGCGATAGCATTGCGTGAAATGGGCTTTGGCAACTGACTATTTTCTCTTTTATATACATCGCACGAAATGAGAAAGTGAAAAGGAAGAAAAAAGTTTTATGTCGTTCAGGCTGTAATAAATAATGTACCCACTTCAGGCTACACAAAAACTTTTTTTTCAGTTCAGCTTCGCTAAAATTTATGTAGAATATTTCTTATTGCTTTTCAACCCAAAGTGAACTATACATCGTTTAACTTGGAGCTATGTTCACTGCACGTACTTTGACTATAAATCACTGATCAACTGGTGTTTCGAAACGCATTTGCGGTCGGCTTCGGCGCTGTCTCGTATGCGTTCGTGCCCGAGCTTGGAATCAACTTCCGTTTCACTTGCGGAAATAGATACCGCCAACAAACGGCAACCTTCACGAGAGCAAAAATAATTATTAATGGTTCAGAACTCCCGTATTGTGGGAAACCCATAGCCGTATATATCTCGTGCTGTATTATCGTGCGCAATGCGGGCTATCGTAGCTTTCCTTCTATCCGTACGATTTTCGCTTAGACCAGTCGGAAATCCGAACAGTAAGAATAGATTGTGTTGGAGATGGTAAATGAAAGAAAAGCTCAACATTTTCTTTATTGTATTATTGAGATAACAATGCACGAGTAGTACGTTTTTCTTATTATCTTTCCGCAGCATTGATGCTGCCTTCTAATCAAATATATCGATTTAGGAACCGTATAACTCGAGGAACCTCCAACGCACAGATATTGATCTGTTCCGACTAAACTGTGATGGATTAACTAATTTCCGAAAGACATACATTCGTATAATGCTAGCAATACCTTTCCACAGTAAATTTTTGCACGGTGAATGGCAAAATGTGATGAACTTTGGAAAACCCCGATCTTGAAAAATTATAGAAACTAAATTTTGAAAGAATCATTCTAGTAAGGAATTCAATTACTATATTAAAAAAACCATTCAGGGAAGACAAAGTTTCTCTTACAGAAATTTTTTATTTCTAACGGTCTACCGAACCGAGTGTATACAACGCCATTAAAAGTTAATGACATTTCAAACGTGGAAATCATTCTCGATCAATTGTTACAAGTTTGAACGATAGAATGATTTATTTTATGTCTTTGATTAGATATTCTGGTCTGCTGGCATAGCAAAAGCAATATATAATAATAATAATAATAATAATAATAAGTACATTTGAAGTTTATAATAACAAAAATAACAACTTCCATTGTACTTACCGAGGATCAGTGAATTATTTTTCTCTCTCATCGTTACATGATACGGAGAAGGTAAATAGCATCGTGTCGTGTTATTTAATGAGGTGTTAGTACAAATGGGTGGACTCGTGGGAGTTTGATCTGGACTCACTCTTAAAAGTTAGCAGCATGCTTTTTTTTACCCACCTTAAGCCTCTATTACCGTAATTACCAATCAGTCGAGAACGTAGCATTGGCCAATAGCGGTAGCCTACTAGCAGACGATTCTATTTGATTAAGAACAAAGGGATTGAAATTCCTCCAGTATCTACGGAGGGTGCACGAAGGGTGTACCTGGAATACAAGCAGAATCAACTAAGGGTCCGTGAAGTATGCTATCATGCTTCGTTGCCTCTCATTTCAATCCAAATGGGTGAAACCTCCCGGTACGAAGAGTTAACGGAGTGTACGAATAATAGTGTCAACAAGGATTTAAATTTTGACTCAGGTTTCAACGATCCCAGGGGGAAAGGAGCTTCGAATACTGTGCTGTCAAAGTACTGCTTGACGTAGGGTTCGATGACCCGTGAGATAGTGCTGTGGGTGGGAAACTGGCTCGCTCGGTACTTGAATTGTACGTTAGCGAGGACTTAAAGTTGCGATAAACATCAGCACTGCCGTTGGATTGGTATAACGTGGGAAGACGACGGGGAACTCTGTTCGAAATCACGCCCATAAAATCTCCAAATTGGATATATTTATCAGATATTTAATCAATAAAATGTGTCGGTCGTCTAGGGCCTGTTACTCGAATCTTATTTTTCAAGGAACTTTAGAGTGTAATCGAATTCTCTTGTATTGTTTATTTTGTTTTGAATAATAATTACAATTAACGTGACCGAACTTTTTTTGTTAAAGCATTCAATTGAGAGTTTAACGTGGACATAATTGTTTTTTAATTTACAGTTTACCTCATATTTTTAGGGGTCAGGGATTTCGGAATTCGCAAACTATCCACCGACCTCGTGTATATTCCCTGAGGTGATTATTCTCGCACACGTTTTGACGAGAATTCCGGATATACATATTCATGGGGTGACATAGACGATGATGATGATGACGATGATCATGACGATAGGTTATACGTATCGCGTTATCAGGTAGCATCAGAGCGAATAAAGTTCATTACAGTTTGCTGACTTCGGATATAAATTCCAGAAAGATTCGTTTGATTACTCATTGAAGTAATGTTATTGCGCGAATTTTATGGAAAATATGTGGTGTGAATGAGACAAAGAAATGTACAACGAATGTACAACTAAGCTTCGCGCAATGCGACTTAGCGATAAGCGCGCGTGATAAACTTTCAACAATTATTATTTCACGGAAATGTTCGGTGATCGACACGCAAATTTGACAGCTTTTGCGATATACACTGTTATATAAAAAATTCGGATCCTCATTTAATCACGAAAGGACTATGTTGATGGAATCAAGTTGTTTATCAGTTGAATTTCCGAATTGACAACATTTTTCAATGTTAACAGACATTTCACATTATTCGATGCCCTTCGTGTAGCAACTATCATTCCTCTGATGCAATTGCGAGGTCACAGAGTCACGGGAGCATTCGACTCGACTGAGGCGCTGATTTTACGACGCGGCTCTAAAAGTTTCATCGGTGCGGCGATACGATACTGACGTTCTAAAAGTGGCTTATCGATTGCGGAACCCTGGAACTTTAATGTTTATAACGTTAAAGCAAAAACGTGCGCTGCGAGACGTTTCGAAAGGCCGGTTCCAGGGCGCAAACCCATACCTTTGTGACGGCTCGCAAATGCGCAGGGAGAATACCGAATTCCTGTGAAGTCAGAAACTTGCACGTAAAAGCAATCATGCACGAAACTACTTGTCCTGTAGATAAGCGTAAACGAAATTCCTTCAACGATAGCTAATTCAAGTGATTGAACGTATGTTCAATTTGGTACAGGATCAATGATACAGCTGTTATCGTTAGTCGAATAGGATAAACGTAAAATTAGGTTAACAAATAAATGTACGAAGTCTAGAGTCATAAAAAAATTAATATCGAAATAAAAAATAAACATTTTTGCTTAATAATGAAATATTAATGTTATTATTTTATTTTATCAGAAGGGAGATGGTTCCGCTATCGGCTCCCATAATCGCACTCTGGCCGTAGGCCCATTGCGCTCCCCATCTTTAACCTTTCACCCCAGCACCCCGTCTTTCTAACAAAATGGACCAGTGCCGCTGAGGCGAGAGTTTTAAATCCTCCGGATTCCACCCCAGGCAATTGATCCTGTACACTGTCAGCGCCGGACAATGACAAAGTACATGGAGGGCAGTCTCTCTCTCCTCTCCGCACTTCCTACAAACCCTTTCTTCACATGTATATGCTTTCTGTTAATATTACGTTATTAATGTTATATTACAACATATTAATGTTATATTATATTTGATATTACATGGGAAAATATTATTTTATGATTCCAGGGTACTTTCCATTGCCATCGATGTACTGCCTCGCCTGGATTTGCCTGGACGTTCTATTTTGCACTGCGAGTATAATGCATCTATGCACCATAAGCGTCGATAGATATCTGAGCTTGCGATATCCCATGAAATTTGGACGCAACAAAACAAGACGACGCGTCATTCTGAAGATCGTATTCGTTTGGTTACTCAGCATCGCGATGAGCTTGCCATTGAGTCTTATGTACTCGAAGGTGAGCTTTGCGTAGTCTGTACATATTACATAAAGAGATTCTCGGGAAATTAAACAAAATGTTTCAATATTTCGACGAAAATACTAATTACATGATTAACAAGTAGACGTAAAATCGTATAAATTAATTATTGCGTTTCTCATCCGCCAAGGCTGCTTCTTCGTCTTAATGAATTTTTCGATCGAACCGTCAAAATATACATGGAACGAACATCAGATTCAATTTAAAAGTTTTGGATACCAAAAATTGGGGTTTATCCTGTCGCGAAGTTCGATTACCCGACGGTTAGTTGATATCAGGTCTGCATGCAGCAGCGGTCGTACTTTCCAAACGAGTTAAACCAAAGTCATCAGTTTCTGATCACCCTGCTGCCTCACTTGTCAGTTAGTTTCACCAGACATTGAAAATTGCGAGGAAACGCTAGACCGTTATCGCGAACGGTTTATATATTTCGCGATATTATCCGAATTTCGCAGGAACATTTGGATTGCAGGAAAAGTGGACAAATTATAACTAATAAATGACCCGCGATTTAGTTTTAACGTGACGACTCGTTGTGACGAAAAAAATATATATTCGTTGTATTCTCGCAGGCAACAATTATACCACTTAATAAAACGGTAACTAAAAAGTAATGGATTGCATTATCACACACCGAGAGACCTGCACAAAATTTCGTATTCTCCCTTTTTTCCAATCTATAAAAACTGTAAAATGTTAATTTTATCCCACGTTTATTATTTATTTACTTATTGTGTTAGGTTATATATCATATTACACTGAGTGTTATGTACAAAAATAGTTAAAAATAGATTAAAGCAACCACCGCATCGGTCATGAAAGAAATAAAGTACAACATTTCTGCTAAAACAATAATAAATGCAACGATGCACGCCCGAGACTTGCAAAGTTTAAAAGCTCGTGAAACTGCTGTTAAAATGTTGATACTCTACAACTTGCAAAGGTAATTCGCCCGAGCGCCATTTGTTATTCAACGAGGAACCCAGTTTAAGGGGCGGTACACTTAAATAGTAATCATAAGTACTCTCGCAACAGCAGTCTTGCGACAGAGAGGTCTTGAGTCCGTTAATAAGTAAATTAAACCTATGCCGGTTGGTCGATTTCCCTCTCTGGAGCCCAGCGACTGACTCTTCGTTCCGGTACTCCAATCGGAAAAGGGTTAAAGCTACGACGCTCAGTAAAACGTACCTTAATATAATAATGCCTAGATATAAAAAATATAAATAAAAGTATTGGAATTGAAAACCGAGGTCTATCAAGCACGAAAGGATTTGTACGTTACACGTTTCTTTAACTCGTTATATTACAGAGGAAACGTCGTTTGAAGACTTCTTATTAATAAAATTCTCGGGTTACTTGTTCTATTCGAAGATCGTTGAGATAAAAAATGAATCCCTATAGAACATGTACCCTGATGATTGAAGGATTAGCGCGAGAAGTGTAATTTTTGCTTTCCAATTGTTTAAATCTGAAAAAAAAGCAATCATAGCCATCAACATGATGTATTCGGATCGTATTTCACTATTGCAATATTTTCCATGTTATGAAGAGATATTAACGAGTGAAATCCATCATTTGATATTAAAGCTTTGATATAATAAAAACAAAAATATCGGAATTTAAAATCGTGGTCTATCAAGTTCCAAAAAATGTACACGTTACAAGTTTCTTTAATTCGTCGTGTTACAGGGGAAACTTCGTTTGACGGCTTCTTACTAAAATTCTCGGGTTACTTGTTCCATTTGACGATCGTTGAGATAAAAAATGAAACCTTATACAACATGTATCCTCGTGCTTGAAAGATTAACGCGAGAAATGTAATTTTTGCTTTCCAATTGTTTAAATCTGAAAAAAAAAAAAAAGAAAAACTGTCGTAGCCATCAATGTGATGTATTCGGATCGTATTGTAGATCACTATTGCAATATTTTCCATGTCATGCGGAGTTATTGTCGAGGGAAATCCATCATTTGATGCAAACAAAAAAAAAACCGAATAAACAGGTTGGAAAAAAATTGTGTATCGAGAGAAATGCGGTATTCGTATATCGCTACGCTTGATTGGCATAGAAATTGATGCTGCACAAGGGACGTACCGTCAGGGGTTTTACTTCGGGGAAAATTAATTGGAAAACATAGCGTGTGCGGTTTGTGTACTAATTCCTTGGTTACTGTACATCCGGTTACGCTCGTATAGTCTCATATATCGACAGCGCAGCCCGTTCTTCATGGATGTTTGTATAATAAAATCACTTTTATAGCTTAATGTTGGCTGTAAATACGTTTTTAAACTCGTTTGGCCGTTTTTTTTATTGAATTTTTTTTCTTCGTTAACGGGATATCATTTCTACTTGCACGAGCACGACTACCGAAGAAACTGCGTTCCTACACCGTATTGGTGTGCCAGTTATATCGTTTCTATGTCCTAACAGTGAATTTCAGTAATGATAACCATCGGGATTATTAGGTTTACGTTGTATGTATGAGCATGTCACGAATGCATATCTACATGAGAGTTTGATTACATCGTCGGTATTAATCCGTGACTCCCAGGTGATGTGTGAATCAAACCCAGGTGGACGTATTACAAAATATAAAATGATAGCAAGACAAAAGCAACGTTTAACCCTCGGTGATATAAACGATGATTCAAAAGTATAAGCAGTTGGTGTGTCTTTATCAGAAAGCAATTACTGATAAGTGCTGAAATTTGAAGTTTGAAATGAAGAAAAATTCGAGTTCACTCGATTATTTGTGAAAACTAACATATGCTTCGAATTTGTCTTTAATTTTTCAACAGTCGGTCACGCCAAATTACCTAAAAAGAAACTCGGGATATAAATCACACATTGAAATGTACACTCCACGCGAAATGAAATAAAGAAAGTGGATTGGGATTCTTCTATTTTCAGTTTCAATCTTATATTTCATATTGTATTTTACCATGGGTATAGAAAACGAATAAGCCTGTGTGCGTGTGTGTACGTATGATACGGGAATGAGCGTACGTAATAATATACCTTTGCACCGGCGTGACGGCACGTGGCTGTGTGTAAGCGCCCGAATCACCTGCGGAGTTATGTCCTTTACTCGATCATCCTCCAGACCGCACGTCGACCGAGGCCAGAATATAGGCTGACTATTACAGATGGGGGCCGGAGATGGAAGCATCGGTCATACGTTTGGTTTGTGTCAAGCACGACTCGGCAAATGCGCCTTTACGAATCCGCTCCTGCTGTTTCTCGAGCCGTATACTATAATACCTTATCCACTTTGCATGTGTCGGCATCGAATAATATAACTGATATGGAGCACCGTCGCCGCGTTACTCAATCCGGATGACGTATACTCTTGCAGTCAGTTAAAATCTCATCACGGCCTGTCTGTCATAAATCACAGGAATTTTGAGCGAACATTAAGGTGGATATCTCGAGTGGTTGGCATATCTTGGCGAAATATTGTATTTGGAAAACATTGTAGTAGTTTGAATTTCTAAATAAAATCAAGGTATTTATTGTATTGTAAAGGATTTCTCGAAAGATGAATTGAACAAGGATCCAAATTATCTGTCGAATAATCAATGACACCACAAGCGGGCATTCAATCAGGCGTGACGGATAGAAAATTAGAGGTAAGCTCGGATAGCGTCAGGGTAGGCCTTATGTAGAAGGAAAACCAGATCGTATTGAGCCAAATCGTATCTGATATCTTATCTAAATTTGTTAGGATCAGGACCTGCTGAGTGCTAAGATACAGAAAGGTATGGAATCGCGTGATCAAACAAGCTTTGTCCATCGATATTTCAATTTCCATCTGTCGGTACAGTGAGGAAAAACTTATTGAGATCAGAGCCAACAGAATTGTGTTTGAGCCAACGGAGTTGAGTTTACCTCGCAATGGCTTTGCAGCATCAATGCTATATATTCTTCAAAGGGTCTGAAAAATTCGTGGAAACTGTCTGGATTCGGCATCAATCCGGAGTAGAGATGAGGCTGGAACGCGCTTGAACGTATTGTGAATAGCGGTAAAGCAGTCGCGGACCGTCGTGTCGCTCACCGTTCCACGAACAGGTTATTGGCGCGTTTGCGTTCCTAGTGTTCCGCTGTCATCGAATACGCTGACCCCTGACCCCTAACCTTGAATATGTCTACATTGAAATGCTGCGGCAATCGACGGTTAAGCCTTTTGAAATTGGAAAAGAGAATTTACACTTTTAATTGTTCGACGCAAAGACGTCCGATTTTCTGTATTTTTTCAATGAATAATCTTTTGCCGTTTGTTGTAAATCTGCAAGGAATTTGTATAAATCATTCTTAGATCACTGGATCGAACTTACCCTTTCAAGTTCTTCGAGAGAAATATTTATTCTATTTTCATCGTTGGAATCATGAGTTACACTTGAGTATACGTATGTGTGTGGATCAGTTTATTCGTAATAGAAAAAAAAATTGACAATTCCTACAATGTACGCGCCGATAATAGAGGAAAACGAATGATTCAGGCATGGTTACGATGAATCGCAATAGCGACGGGGTACAGTCTATGAGACAGTCGTCTCTTTAATCTTCGGTGTATTCGAATGGCTCGGGTGGATCCGCTTCCTTTTCTTCGTCGGGTTTCGGTCCGAAAGCTGTAACACGATAAAAATACTCAGATTACGTAAGACGAAGCAAATAGCTCGTAGTTATATCGTCGTCACACGGGAAAATAAATTTCGAAGAAACTCGAGTAAGATTGGATGGCGAACTAACCGGCAACTGGCTCAACCAATTCCTCCTCGCTGTCCGGTTTGATGTGTTTCACCATGACGATACCGCCTATCTGAACATCCTTGACGGGTGCGTATTGACTACCCTCGACCAGTTGGATTACTTTCAATTGCTGTCGCAGCACGCGAGCTGGATTCTGCAGGATCTCAAAGGTGGGCTCTGGTTCCTTCTTCTCTTTCTCTTTTTCTTTCTCGGTCTTTTCCGCGTCATCCTTGGCCTTCTTGTCACTCTTCTCCTTCGTTTCTTTGCTCTCCTTTTCCTCCTTTTCCTTCTTCTTGTCATCCTTCTCTTTGCTCGATGAGGATTCCTTTACCTCGGCGGATTCCTTGGACGCATCGGCTACAGGTGGATCCTGCGAACAATTACATTCATTGTTTTCATTGCTTTTTCTTGTGCAACGCGTCAAGCTGACGCATATTTTTATAATATCGCGATATATCGATAAAAAGGACAACCGCTTACCACTTCCATCATTTCGTGGGACTGACGCAAGGCTCGTCTCTCGGATTCGCGACGACGAGCCCGGGCTGCGATACTGAGTACGGCCGTTGTGACCTTTTCCCGTTCCTCACGTTTCTTCTCCTCCAGGGGCGCCGGGTAAGCGTACATGCTCGGACGAGCATTGGAGCGTACCTCGATCTTAGGCATCTTAAGTTGGGCGTTCAGGGCGATGATGCAAGTCGGGGTGAAGGCCAGGGCAAGACAGTGAGCCAGAGGAAACCAGTACCAGTATTGGGTGAACACCAAAGCTCCTACCACAGCCAGCATGTTCGTGTGTCCGGTTCTTGATTGCAGGGACACGGTCACGTTTCGTCCACCTGATAAGAAATTTAGTTAGGATCTGCGACCTCGTTGTTGGTCGCTCCGAATTCCCAACGTTGCGTTATTCACGGTCATACCTGCATCGATGATTCCTTGAGCAAGGATCGCGCCAAACTTCGCCATCACGTCCTCGTGTTTGTCGACGACAACTTTGGCGTAAAGAGCCCTGAAGTCCTTGACTCGCGGGCACGTAGTCTCGGTCTGCTGGATCAGTATCATTGCGGATGCGATGAGGGCACCTTGGCGCACAAAGTTGACCGGATCATTGGTCATTGGGTCGAGCAAAGCGATCGCTTCTTTGAGACCTGTACCGGCGCATGCGATACCTAGAGCCATAGCTGCACCGTATCTCACATGAGGATTGTAGCTTTCGGCCAGCAAGGACACTACGCTGGGACACTGCTCCGGTGTTCTAGGAACATAAAACCGTCAGACCGGCTACATTAAACAAACTAGTTTATACTTGCTTTATAAATTCAATCGATCCGACATGCGGTAACTTTTATACAACAGAACGAAGATCAAAAATCGGATATGTACAGTCAGCTCTTGAGTCGTCTTCAACCTTGATCCGTTCAAAAAATGCCAACTTAATTAACTTGAAAATGTTCATGTACCAACACTGTTCAGAAAATAAATTTTCATATAAACGTAGATCTAAACGTTAGATTTTATAATATCATCAAGTTAAGGGGTAGACCGCAGTAATGGTGTCAAACATGTTATACGACCTCCCGACTTTTAGCACTGCAATGCATGGTCACTTAACGTGAACGACGATATTATTTATGTTACAGGATGACGAGTCGGTGCTGGTGGACGGTGCGTGTCAAATACCAGATCCGCTCTACAAGCTGATTGGCAGTATAATTTGCTTTTACATTCCGTTGGGCGTGATGCTACTAACTTACGCCCTGACGGTCAGACTATTGGCCGAACAGCGTCAAAACATTGGTGGATCAGCAGGTTGGTCTTCCGGGTGGTTGGGTGGCCCTCAGGGCACTTCCGCGGGAGGTTAGTGTATAATCAGGTACACCGACCTGTTTAACATACTATTTACAAAGTTTAACACTAAAGCTACCGGCCCAGTCGAAATTACTGATTTTGCAACGATAAAATCAGTCATTTTGATTGGTAGTTTGATCGGTAGTTCTAGTATTAATAAACCATGTGTGCTAAGAATTTTTAAGACAAGGCATCATTCTAAGAAAATCGTGACGTTATCAATTAATGGCGCCTTTTGCTTACGTCGCGACTTTGTTAGTTTCAAAGTGTACCCGTTAGTGTAACTGATACGCATACATGTGATTATGGAGACATGCTTCGAGCTGAGAAAGACGAAACAGTGAATTCAATGTTCTCAAACCACCGAGGATAGTATGTAATTGTGGGGGTTCCGGTATAATATAAGTTATGATGGCAGCACGTCAATTCGGTAATAGATTCTTTAACAGTAAATCTTGACTTTAAACGAGAGTGTTTCGAGTCTTTCGAATCAGTGATTCATTGAAAGGTTTTTATGAGACAGAAGAGATATTGGCTGTGACATATCTACCCAGCTAAGTTTAAACCACTATTTTCAGAAGCATTGTTGTACATAACGGTGAAAGAATCTACGGGCAGATTTCTCTGGCGTTTACAATATCAATGTACAAACTATCACATAAATGTACCGTGACAAAATGACGCGTGGGCTAGGGGGTTGTATAATCTTCAAACCTATGTTTAACTCATATCTGTATCTGTCTACATATATAAATAGAGAGAGAGAGAGAGAGAGAGAGAGAGAGAGAGAGAGAGAGAGTCAGGACGAAAAGGGTATGTATTCCCTTGGGTTTAAAGGGGTTTTACCGATTCGAGGTTTACGAAGCGTCTGCCCATATAACTCGGTTAAATCGTAATTAAGTGATTGAATTATTTTATTTCCTCGATGACGGAATATTAGTTTTACATCGATTATATTTAGTCTGATAGGTTTTCCGACTTTAGTTCGTTCATTTATCATGAACAGCTTATCGCACGAGGACAAATATTCTTATTTAAAATATCAAGCTCTCAGCCAATTATTTCTACCTAATGGGTTAGGAGATTTAACCACATCTATTTAAATCTACATTCCTTAGTTACTCTCTCAGTTGTTAGTTCCCCAAGTTCACTAGTTAGTTTATACGAAAGTTTTGAAGCCTCTTATGCCGTCGCTTCGACTTTAGGTATTCGCTGAGAGCCACGAAAACTTTCTACTCCCTTTTTCACCACTCAGTATCATCTGTCCGAACGGCTAGACCAGACTGTTCACGATCGATCGCCACTGCGGTAATTCTCGTGTCGTTAAAATTTTCCGTGTGTCATCATCCTCGACGTTCGTCAAGCGGACGGCGTAATGTCCTGCGTCTGTAAGTAGACGGGACTGCGTTCTTTTCGCCTCCTTTTTCTTTGGCATCATTTAATTTTTTCATTCTATCAACGCCTGGTGGACGCGTGAGAAAAACTCAAGAAGCCGAATAACGAAGCGAAAGCTTAACTAAAGAAAAGAAAGTGAAAGAAAACGGTCCGACAACCTGAACGATGACAATCGTCGGAGCAAAAAAAGATCCCATTATGTTACAGTCAATTTTTCCAACCTAAATATCCATATATATATCTATAATTTCTTTTGTTCCCGAATAAAAAGATTGTAAACGAAAGTGGTGGCCCGACGCATCGTCCGAACCATCAACGATTCACCTTCGAAAATATCGCCGAGCTTTGTTTCATAGAGGAATTTCTTTCTAATTCCCACAATCGTCTCGAGGCTACTCGGAAAACCCCTGAGAGTGACTGAAGGGATTCAGGAATTGATCTCGGGTTAGACCACGACGGAATTCAATTGACTGTCTAGTCTCTGTCTATGGTGACAAGGGAAGAGCGAGAGCGAGCGAGTGAGATGTGTTTATTTCGTAATCTGAAAATGTGAGTGTGCATGGGAGAGTGAAGTACGATGAGCCGTGGGGCACAATGAGCTACAACGATTTTTTTGGCTGAATTACTGATCATTAAATTACGATAAAATTGATTAATAGTGAATTATATCACGTACAAGCTATCTATACAAACGTAAGGCCTTGTTGTTGAAATTAAACGTTAACAGAGCATTTTGTGATTCCAACATCAAACAAAAAATAATATTCACTTTATCGAATGTCTTATTGTCTTCAATTATTATTTACTGTCTACTTGAAACATGTTATCTCTACATGGAGTTCACGATGCAGCTAAATAGCAGTCACGATGAACGGTCAATAGATCTCGTGTAAATCAGTGTCAAATATATTTTTTGTATTATAATATTCAGAAATCGTTTATAGTGACTTTTTATGATTGAAATGATTGCATGTTTGCAATGTTATTCCAATTGTACTTATAATCGGGACATGTAGATATTTTAAAAAATCGTCGTTGCGGCTCAGATATCATTCGATAAGTTTGGGTTTTTTTTGTTGATTCAATTTCACTTAAACATAAAAACTCAATGGTGGTGTCGGCAATTTTTGTATAGATACATTTGTCACTGCATAATAAAATTTAAATTATAAAAGATTACGTGAAAAATTTTAAGTATTGGTTTTAATTTTGTCTCCAGTCATAAGTAATAAAGGTCTGTGACAAAAAATGGTTCATAGTGTCCCACTCAGCCCTATTCAGGACTGCTACAATATACATTTACCAACACACTTGATCCATCACTCTGTTGTCTAGATAATAGGAAAATGTTGTATAAAATTGCAATAACTATTTACCCAACCGGATGATACTCACGATATCATTAATTACGTAAAGAATTGTGATGAATTTAAGGAAATGGAACGTTCTCCTTGTGTCATCGTCGGAGGAGCTTAACTTTTTAGAAGAAATTTTTGCCTCCGCTTTGCGGATAAAAACTAAAGACGATATGGTCGACGCGATACGTTTTGATTACTTCCGATACCAGAATCAGTTCGCAGTATCTCTTTTGATCTCTCATGCGTTATGTGAATGCCAGAGGAATATAAGCGTCGCATAGCACAAAGCGTTAAAGGACCGAAGATGATGGAAATGCGGTGGTGAAAAGCTAACGCGCGGTTGATCGTTTTTGATTTTCTTTTTTTTTATTCTTTTATCAGAGGTGAAATGATGGCGAGGAAATAAAAAATGGAATATATAATGCAGGTTGTCGCGTATGTTTCGCGTACGTTAGCCGGTGGGATAACGAAAAATTGGAGCGGTCGGCCAACCCGCTCGGGTGCGAAGGAGTTAGCGCGAAAGATTTGCATCAGCCAATCTACTTGCAAATATTGTGCCGGACGAACGTTCGGAGCCCTGTTGACAGGCCGAGTATGTCAGGTCGTTGACGCCACAAAAAAACTGTATAAATCTGGACACGTCGATCATCAGCAACGAATATGGAACAAAGAGAGCACGGTGAGCCACGAAAGGCGTACTCCCATTTACCCGTGTTACGATCAAATCTATATCTATACTTTTATTCGAGCGAAGAATGTCCTCTCTGCTGGCATTTCGTCACGATCCATTAATTCACTCGTGACGAGCCATTAGTCCGCGAGTCCCGCTGAGTGCAAGAAACGCGATATTCAATACGAAACATGGGAAATCGAAGATGCTAGGTAGAAAGTCATATATAAACTGACAATGATTATTAATGTTCTTGTTGTCAATGAGGGCTTTCGATAATCCAGGGATACATATCGGTCCTGCTAGCAGGTTAGGCGCATCTGTCATTATCAAAGCAACGTTCAGAATCGATGCTTCGAACACCGGAGATGTTTCAATTTCCGATAAATGCGAGAGATATTCGATACTTTCGAGTTCGATGTCAGGCGAATCCTAAATCATTATTTTTCTAGATGTTGAAAATACGAAATTTCAAAATTGTTAATTGTTTTCATTGTTGGTAGTAGTTTTCACGGAAAGAGAGAAGCCTAAACGTTGCAGTTATCTTATCTCGAAAGTATCGATTGGTATATTTGAGCCAAGTATAACTCGAGTGTCCGTATACCATAGATAATGATAAATAATTTTCCGTATACATAAGAAAACGAAGATGACAGAGGTAAACTTAAAAATACGGTACAGCGAGCGGATTCACTCGAGGGATTGAGGAACGTAGGTACGAGTGTGAGTGACTGAGGATAAGGGATGCAAGGATATGTGGTAAAGATGTTCGCAACGCATCGCGAAAGAGACACCGCGATTATAATAACCGTTAACCACGTCTGACGGAAAGAGGCCAATTGCAATTATGCCGCTTATCCTGGCGAAGTTATGATACAGAGGTCGGGTGGACTAATCGTTAGTCGGTGAGTTGCAGGTTTGGAGAGGCGATGTACGTGGAGGAGATTGCTGCTGAGCAAGGGTGGAGGAAATGGAGGAAGCGGTGGGACCCCTCAACACACTTCCGGTGCTTCGACCGACACAGAACTCACTACGCTGGACACCCACGAACTCTGGCTACCGGAGAGCGAGCCGCCGCCCTCGGCTATGTCGGCTCTTCACGCTTTCGGTGCCGAGATGCTCAAGCTTTCGAGAGGCCTGGAGGGAATGGCGAGCTTCGGGTCTGGCCAACAAACTCCAATCACCGGGAGCACCAACATTACGCACTCGACAACACCAAAACCGGGTGCCACCCCTCAGCACCAGACCAATGCCCCGAGCCAGCTGCTACCTAATCATCATTATCATCAACATCATCATTACCATTCCTATCATCATCAGCACCATCAACACCAGGCACCATCGCATCGATGCTGTAGTTTTCGGAACGGGTAAGCAGCATTAATGGCTCTCGTTGTAACTACGGTCGTGAGTTATATGTTAGTTATTATATATTTCTCAGGTACTAATTATCATTATACGAAAGATTTGACACAAAATCGTTGCGTACGTTTTTAATCCTCTTCTTGTCTTTTACCAAACACCAGTAAAGCAGGTACAGAGATAAGAAAAAAACCTAAATAAAACGATGAAGAACTGTTCAACGACGACTAAAGTTTTTCCGATAGATCCAAAACCACTGGTCTATACCAGAGAATTGTATACGTTATCATACATCGTGACGAGATTGAAGTAAAATATGGAAAATTCAACCTCTCGACGTGCTCGGTGAGCCGGCGTAGAAGATGACGCAACTGTTATTAAACGCGTCGTTCTCGTCTGCAGCGAACAAGACCCGATGCGCGACACCAGAAATATTAATATCAAATTCTTAGCGGGTGGACCAGAGACAATGGAGAAAATGAGAGATGTGCTCTAGGAATTTAAATGTCATATACGCAAATTAACAAGTTAATGCCAGCATTTAGCAAATATTGTACGAGTGGATCTGGTACTCGGACGTGACTGACAATGAAAATGTGAAATAAACCGTCCTACGTGCAGCACTACTTAGTGACTTTCCGAGCAGATAATACAAAACTAAAGAAGACGGAATTTCTGTTGCTAACAAAGTGCTGTAACCAAGAGTTTCCGAAGCCTGAAGTTTGATATTCAGGAACTATGTAGTTGTCAGGTTCATTATCTGTGCTTGTACCATGTCTTTGATAGCGCGCCTTTTCGTAAAGATTAAAGATGAGAGCGACACGGGTCCCCAAAGAATGAAGAAGAATACAGACGAATACGGAAACGTGTTCACGCAGCACTGATTCATGCAGATGAAAATCATTTTTCATTCAAGGAAAGCAAAGATGCGCCAAGTACGCATAGATTTATGGTATATAAATCTTTTCTGCTCCTGCGGTACGTCGGGAAAACTCACCACCACGACTGACATTCTGTTTCGCTTTCCGTAAAATATAATTTGTATTGCAATAAAAAAGTGTAATAACAAATGACAAGACTTGAGATCCAATCGATGGAACTGTCATATCGAAACATCATAGCGGCGGAAGCAGAGAAAAGTTTCCGCGCCGATTCACACTGCGATAGACGAGTATAAGAGCCGATAGCGATTTAAAGCTCAAGCGAATCGAAACTGAGTCTGATGAAGTGAGTTACAGCTATCACGATCATATCAGTGTGTTCGAATGGCCAATGAGGCGAGGAAAAACACACACACACACACACACACACACACGCACCTGTATATATCTCTATCCGCGGACAGAAATCTTGTTATCAATATACGTGGCAGGTCTAGGTAAGAAGTTGGCATTTTTATCAGTGGATATAGAACAGCAATTTAATGGAGACGCAAAGAGTGCTTCCATAGAAACGGGGAGAAGGAAATAAAATAATTCCATCGCTCTTAAAGGATCTTATTTCATGGAAAAGGAGGGCGATGGGGAGGAGGCGAAAAAAAAAAGAGAAAACACTCGGATGCGTGCAAGATACGACGATCGGTTTCCGATAGAGTTACGTTGCATCGAGTCGCAAGTGCGCGAGATGCTCTCGGTAACACCGAATTTCATTCTTGGTTCGAGCGCGGAGATTACTCTATGTAAGTATTCGTTACCGTTTGGTGTTGGTGCTGCTACAGGCAGAGAGTATAACCAAGAAGTTGGAGAAAGGAGGAACGGAGAAAGGTAAAACGTGTGGTCGACTGCTGTTGTCAATGCCGACTTGTGCACCACTGTATCGCTGTACGAGCTCCGCTAGGAGGATTAAGTATTTTCATCGCATACGGTAGAAACTCGTTCGCGGTATCTGGGAAGCACCTCGACGAGCATCTCCCGCAGAGCACACTCGAGCATCTTCTCCAGGCTCACATATGCGGTCTTCTCCCCTACTGCTGCGTTCCCTTTATCCATCGTTCTACACCTCTTTCCACAGCGCTTAACCTCGACCGCCAAGAATCTGCGAGAAATTAAAGTGGCACTTTTGCGACTCTTTACATACACTGCTCGAGATTCACGCTCGCCCTTTAAGTTCAACCTTTCTTAACCACTTGACGAGCTCACTGTTAAATTGGCGAATTTCTCACGTCAGCGGCTGCAACATTCCACGAGGAAAAAAGAGCCCGAAGAAACCTTATCGCGCTGAATGTACACGATACTCGAGTATCTTACAATTAGTGGGACGCATTTGAATACTTTACCCACTTGAACAATATGTCTGGTAATCGTAAATATTGAAATATTTAAAGGATAACAAATTCTTGAGAATCAACAACGTGACGTTACAACGTATCGTTTTTATAGATATTTTGCGACAAAAAGTTACAAAAATAAATTACCATTAGTGAAAAGGTGCAAAATGGATGAGAGATAAGATAGTTTCGAGGAATCGTGCGGGCGAGGTATCGCAATCATAATCATTCACACTCCGTTATATACTTCAGAAAGAATCAGGTGGCCTATCGCAATCAAGAAGCGAATAAAATAGCAAAAAAAAAAAATGTTTAACTTGGGTCGATGTTTTCGTGAAGCATTGTGCGTACCTCGTGTCCCGCGAAGGATTTATGTCCACGGAAACATCTATGTTCCCGTGGGCGTCAGCGTCATTAAAATTGGATTGTAAACGACTGTCATGGGACGAAAAGGACAAAGTAAAAGCAAAAGCATTTTGACAGAAAAAAAGAAAATGGATCACGAGGATACACGCGATTTACCCTCATTGCGCTCGTTTTGTGTCTCTTTGTTACGTCTATCACTCGTAATTATAATAAAAAGGTCAAACAACCGCCAGGCGAAACTTTTTCAAAGTTGTGCATGACGTGTCCGTCGGAACAATTTTTTTTTTCAAAGCATACGTGTGTACATATATATATACATGTATTATATATTGGTATGCGTGTAACGATATACATCACTTGAATGTATCTCAGACGCGTCGACGTATACCTCTTAGCCCTTCATTTGACTAAAATGATATTCTAATATCATCCGCGAACACCGGAGGGTAATTGAATTCTCGCTGCAGCTATTTCGCAACTTCGTACTTTGCAACGAAGATTGCATCTTTACTCGTGAGATAGACATGCGCTGAGAGGTCGCGGTGGCTATTATCGTCATGAAATTTGCCGGAAATTCCATGCGCGTCCCGAGATTGCTCGTTTTGGTGAATAAATCTCCGAGTGCACTAACGAAAACGCTGTCGTTCTATCATCCGGCTTATCAGAATCGGCGTGATGGTTTTCCATCAAGACTCAACGCGATCTCGATTCTTCCTCTTTGACATTTTCCTACCCGGGTCCATTTACAACAAAATGTATCCAGAGAACTTACCACGCAGCACAGGATTCGCTACACTAACGAGCTTAAGCTACGTCATCACTCACCTGTAACAAAAAAAATGAAAAGTCTATTGTCAGTTTGAAATTATAAGCAACTGCGGTTTACTCACAGAAAATAAATCCTTTATTATCTCTATAGCTATACGTCGAACCTCATACAACTTTCTCAATAACGCGGAGTTACTCTCAATCTCTTCTGCCTCCCCTCTCGCTTGCAGCATTCGATTCTCTATGAAACGCTTTCTCCGAGAGAACTCGTAATAAACGAGTTTCGCACACTCGATTATCCCGAGCAGCAACGCGTATAAAATCCAATCCTTAAATTGCAAGAATAAATTTGCACTGATACAGTAAAAAAAAAAAAAAAAAGGAACGAGAGGGCTATGATCCTCTAAGCGAAACTCCACGGATTTGATTTAATACTTTGAATAATCATCTTTACGACCGAGTCGTAGTTGTAACGTAGATTTTCTCTACGAATTAAAAGCCGCGTCGCGGGATGCGAAAGCTCGTCTCTCCGAATACAATGCACCGAGTAAATTCTTTGTTTAAGCTCATCTGCGTCCGGGACAGAACTCAAACGACTGTACTGGTACGAGAAGTTTACGAATAAAAAAATAACATTTGTAGCCACTCGACGAATGCTTTCCAAAAAGAATTATCGACAGAAAAGAATTAGTCTGATGGAGAACATACGACGTGAATTTCTCTACTACGATTGAACAGCAGACAGTATTTGTATATGTCGAATACGAAAAGCTACGATGCTAGTTAATCCACTGAAATTTATACAAGCTTGCATAGCACCACAAATTCTTCGATAAATAATTTACGCGAGTTGAACGCCAAATGATCCTATGGGAATTGCTGGAATAGGCAGTAGGAATGCACTCTTTCCCACGTCTATTACTTTAATACGCCTCATATAATTCAGCCAAGTATAATATAGGTCGTAAATTTTCGCGTTGTAGTTTCCGTCTACCGCATATAGAGTAGTCTCACCGATGGATATTATTACGGCTTTATAATATATAATAAAATTGATAATAACATCACGAACTAGCATTGACTTTATTCTCATTAGCGAATAATATTTTATCGGTATTTAACAGATTGGTTGTCTGCATGATATACAAATCCATATGAATAATGTATCGAGTTTAATAAGCAAATTTATCATCCCAGATTGAAATTCCGGGCAAAATACAGAGGAGATAGAAATGGTGTTATAATAACAACGCTTGACAAGGACAAATTATTGTTGGAATAATAATTCACGGACGTGAATCGAGACAGGGACCGCTGCTCAGCCGCACAATGCATCGAGACGTGTTATGCATTCGAATCAGTTTATCGGGCTGCCTTTGAACGTGTGGACGCCAAGACATTAAGAGAGGCTGCGAAGACGCTGTCTCGCAAGAGCCATGTACACACACAAACCGCGTTATATTAGTGCTTTCTCGATGCAGAGCCGTGGTCGTTTACTTAGGCAACTACCGGACGACCAAATTGCACCGGCAATCTCACAGGCCCTTCCGTCACGTTGTACGGCTGACCCTTTGAGTAAGCTCTTTGAATGGTATGTGCAGCCAAAGTGTAACTCTATATAACGACAAGACACTGCGATAATGTCGTTGCGGTAACAGCGGCGAAGCTGAGGGGGTTCGAGTGAATTCGAGTCAGGGATGAGTAAGGGGTTGATAGTTGTCTGTAGACACAACTCACCACCAACCGAAGTATGACAGACTCGAGTAGATCGTGGCTTTCCTCAAGGAACACGAGCATCTATGGATATATGGAAATATCGATAAAAGGACGAAGGAACTCGTTTGCAAAATTGATGCACGCTCATCGTTCCCCCGCTTCCGATATCCGTCGGAATGCAACGCGATAATGAGACGCGCTGAGTCAAGATTGACGGAACAGAGTTTTCGAGGAGGAAGGAAGGAAGGAAGGAAGGAAGAAAGGAAGTGCACGAACGAGAAATATACTACGAATGTTGGGACATGACCTGGTGTGTCAACACCTCGTCAGAGCACAGCGGCAAGAGGGCGATACTGTGGCGCTTTTTCTTTCAGCCACGTGTGCCATCATTAATATCGGGATGCCTGCCGTTGACAGAGCCCATAGCTGATGTTGCTGCTGCTGTTGCTGTCTGCACTCATCTTGGCAAGACGGAGGTAGAGAACACGGGGAAAATAGATGAGACAGCGCTGCGTGCTTGCTGGTGTAGCAACACCGGAGGAGGTCGTGACAAAGACAACGAGACGATGTGCCAGTGGTAAAAATAGATGTAAAATATATAGTGAAACAAGAAAACAAAAGATACGTTCCTGAGAAATACAACGACTTTTATGTGTCTTATCAATAGTTGTCAATAACGTGGTTACTTAAAAACTGTACTGTCACTTGCAAAGCGTTGGTTGGATGGTTGAATTGAAATTAAAAACTCTAGTACAAGGTATCAAAGTAAAAGTAGGAAAAAACTAGCTGGAATATGCGATGGAAATCAGGATATCAAGGAATAAATGACGTCGGAAGCTGACTGGCTTAAGGAGACCTAGGTTCGTTACAAATTTATTCCATTGGATTAATATCCATCGATAAACAAAAACGATGTCCTCCACTCGGGAGTCATCGAACGTGGGCCAAGGTTTTATTAGATTCTAGGTGAATCGAGTTCGTCATTGAAACGCTGACGATTCTCGGATAACTGAGCGTAGCAGCGCAAAGTATTAGTGCAACGATTGTACAGAGAGTGGCGAAGGCGCTTAACTTTTGGCACTTGAAACATTCAAAGGAATCAGGGTGTGAACGTGTCGAACACGTCGCCTATTCTGTTTACGAAGCACTTGGATTTGGCCTTCTTCTTTCCCTACTTTTCGCGAGGTTAGCCCGTTACGCCGAGGGATCCGGACAGCAATGACCTATGATTAGACTGCCCTCTTCCAGTTTCTGACCTTTTTCTTTCTATCTTCACTTGTATTATGCCCGGTCCATACTATTGTGCACGAACGCTTTGCCCGCCATTGCCACTTGGTCCGCGAACCGTTCACCATCGACCAACGTTTTTCCAATTAGTCGACGATAGGCGGTGCCTACTCTAAAACCAATATATCCGACGGCACAAGTAGCAGCAACGAGGTTTACAATCCTCGCTATTCTTTTCTTTATCTATCTTTCACTAGTTTCCTCTCAACAACGAAGCTTTTGTAGCTTCCTTGAGGCACTAAGCGTCGATGCCAATGGCAACAGCAGCATCGACCTGAACCCCTTGTTGGCTATATCCTAGCTTCTCGCTTTCTCTGTTCGTCTCTATCTCTATATTCATGTCTCCGTTGTTCCGAAAACTCTTCAACGATTCCTTGAGAGTCATTGTATATATATTGACCTGTCGACAGAATGGATAAGGGTCTTTGGAATTTTACCTCTCTTTTTTCTATCATCGCCGGATTTTTCCCAATCGGATGAAACCCGCAATCAAACAACGGAACTTTTTATCCAAGTAGCATCTCTCCGAGCATCAAAAGGACTATCTATTTGCACATTATACAGCCCTATAACTCCTGCGTATAGGGGGGTATAGGGCTGCATCTGCACCTCTATACACTGCACATTCTATGATATTCTGTTTCTCTCCTTCTGTAGTATAGATGCACTCTAGAAGCACTTGAAGGTTGCTCGTTGTGTTCAAGTGTCTACGGGAATTTCTAGCAAGAAATAACAACCCTCTGTGAACATAGCGAAGGCTCGGTGCCTGCTATATATTTTTTATAAGAACTAATAGGATTCCAGGTTGCCCGTAGGACAATTTGTCAACTTTTTTTTAATCATCCAGATTTTTTGCTGTTCGTTTTACAGAAGCGGTGAAAGTGCGAGTACCGACTCAGGGTCGAGAATAAGTCTTTCGACGACCCAGGAGGAATTGGGTCCTCCGACTCAATGGAGGCATCGCAGAAGAGCATCGACCTACAACGAAGCTCATCTCGAACGCGTTGACTCGACGTCACCTAAAGCGCCGCGGAAGCGTTCGTACAGCTTTCACGAGTCAACGCTTCTACGTAAACACCATTCGGGCTGGAACAGTACGAGTCTTGAGGACGCTAAGGATCAGGTGCGTCGACGAGTTCTCGATAAAGATGGAGAATTAGTACTTCCGCCACCCTGCACATGTCCATATTTCGGGGAATCATCGAAACAATCTCCACCTCCGCCCTCGAGCGAAGTTGTAATCGTTCCGAGCGATAACTTGAAACCCATGGGGAAAAATCTTGACATGGGCCTTCTTGGAAGGGTGGCTAAGGCTGAGGCTAAGAATTACGATGGATCGAACTCTGTTGTTACTTGGAGAGGTGGCAGACGCGGTTCCAGTATCGGTACGTACGCTAAAGTCATCGATTTCTCATTTCCTATAATCGCAGTGCAGTCGTTGATGATTTTTCTTTTGTAAGCAATTAAGATAGTCATCTTCCTTCTTCATAGCAAAAAGATGATGCGCCATTATAAATCTTATTTGTTTTAAATTAATTAAACACAATTTTTTTCATCATAATTTATGTTATTATCCAATTTTTATCCATTACTGGATCATCTATTGACATAACATTTCCACTTATTTTTATTTTTAGGCAGCACGAGAACCGTCTTAGCCTCGTCGAGACCTACGCCTCTTCGGAGAGCAGCAACGATGCGTGCTCACAACGGGCAAACATCTCTCGTAGCTAAGAGCAACTCGTCGTCGCCGTGTCTGCTGAGGTATTCAGGGGCTGTGAGGACACACCACTCGAGAACATCGAGCGTAGTGTCGAGAAACAGTTCGCGTCACGGTAGAATCATAAGACTCGAGCAGAAAGCAACCAAAGTACTGGGTGTTGTTTTCTTCACGTTCGTTATATTGTGGGCACCTTTCTTCGTGTTGAATCTCGTGCCTGCTGTGTGTTCCGACTGTGAGAAACGGATAGACCGTAAGATATTCGATCTAGTTACGTGGTTGGGGTACGCCAGTTCAATGGTCAATCCTATATTCTACACGATATTCAACAAGGTATTCAGGCAGGCTTTTAAGAAGGTATTGTTATGTCGATACAGAAATCAAACTTGGAGACCGTCGAGGTAGGCCGCGTCCAGGCGACCCGAGCTCGTTGTCACCAAGGTTTGATAACTTTTGTTCGAGCCGCCGATGGGCTTTGCAAAATCGTTTACAAATACGTGTATCGTTTATATTCGATGATCAGCAGGAAATAAATAGGATCGAACCACCTAAGGACTCTCCATCTATCGTTGCAACCTTGAACAACCAAGGATAGCAGAAAAAAATGAAGAAAAATGCATTTTAATCTTTTAACATGACTCTCTCCATCTAAAAACCCTGCCTACCTGAAAAGCTCATAACGGACAGAAAGAAAAATCGGATAAAACGAAACGAATGCGTGTTTGAAAAGTCGTGGTCGTCATTGTCCTAGGCTTTACCCGTGCGTTAAAAAAATTGATCATTGCCCAGTTATATAAACCGTATCATGAGCGAATCTCAAAAGCGACGCGGTTCTTCAGTCCGCGGTTTATTTCGAAGGCGAAACGAGCATGATCGTCTTCTGGAATCGGCTGTGTCACGTGAGCACGCTCGTTCGCCTCGCTATCGTCACGCGTTAAGCTTTCTCACGGCTGAGGAGAACATTTCACGCAGCAACGACCTCCTTTTACGAGGGCATTTTGGAAACTCAGTCATCCTTCTATAGAGTACGCTGGGAATCCTTTAATCGCGTGCACGAGTGCACCAGCCAGTTGCAACTGCACAGCGGGATTGTAACGCGAAAGCCGATTGGCGAAGTTGTGTTTCAACTGTGGTAAACCTTTGTCACGCATGGTTCCATTTACAGCGGGCTCTGCTATGCTTTTTATGGAAACATCGAGCAAGCCTAATGTGCCGATAAATAAGACAAAATGTCAGAGCGATGGCACTTTGGAAAAGAAATAAAGTTACGAGACACGCGAGGTTCACACTGGCCTAGGAGTTGAAAGAAATCTGGTGGTTGAATGTGAAGATAAATATCTCTTCATTTTGTTCCCTGTGGCGATACTGAAATTTGTTGCTGTACACTTGGAATGATATTTGCAACAAAGTAACGGTAGAGGTGTAAAGGTATTTACGAACATAGTAAACCAGGAGATGTAAACATGTCTACATTTACAGAGCCATTCGGACTAATTGTCAAAGATACGCAGCCTGTTGATTGAAGTTGAGATTCGTAGATTGATCTACCATTATTTACGGTGCTAATTATCGGATGATGCACCGATAAATTTGCAGATTTGTGAATTATTACAAATTTATGAAGATTGCCTACGGTATAATTCTAATCGACGTGATGTCCACTTTGAATAACGATCCCTTTGGAAGATAGTCCAAGTATGTTACTGGTTCAATATTATGCTTATGAATTCCAAACTTTTCTGTTTGCATTAAATTTTAACGTTGGTACTTGACAACAAATGGGAGTCAAGAGCAGTATACTAGTTGCAACACACTCATCTGCCGTGGGCAACGTTTAAACTACATGTTTTCGAAACATCGAGCGAAGTATAATGCCAGTACAGGTTACGCAAACTTATTTTTGCACATAGCCGCATCAAGGCATTATATGTGCATCTAGTTATGCACGTACTTCTGACTAGATAAAGGAGAGGAGAGACCGATTAGTATTTGCATACACGAGAGGTATGGTAAGGTGAAGGGTATCTAAGTGAGAAAGTTCACACAGCCACAGGGTGGCACCAAAGAAGACGGAGAGACTAGAAAGGACGAGACAACGACGACGACGACGACGTCGTACAACACGCTTCGTGCATCTACCAGTTTCAACACTTATCGCGGTGAAAGGTTTGCTTGCATACAAGAGAGGGAGAGAGAGAGAGAGAGAGAGAGAGAGAGAGAGAGAGAGAGAGAGAGAGAGAAAGAGAGAGAGAGAGAGAGTTACGAATGCGTTGTCCCTACCAAAAGTTCTTTGGACGATAGTCACGTACGACGCGCGGATCGATCGTCAAGGTAACTGAGTTGAGCGATGTAAGATAATAAAACACGTAGATGCGTGGCGATAGAAGAAGACCTGTGGTGAGTCCTACAAAGGAATTCAGAATATTTCTCAAGAATTATCAGAATGATCATTTGGAATTTGTTAATGATTATCGAATTGTTCGCTGTAACAAATACACCGGTGAATCAACAACCTATATTATCAAATTAATGTGAACATACAGCTACAAATCAATTTGTAGCCGCATGTTCCTATTCATTTGTATTCCTATACAACCGCCTACATTAATTAACATTAACCTCTGTTATCAACTGATTTTTGGGTAGACCCGCAAAACGCTATGCGCAATGTCATACTATAGAGGTTGAATAGGATTTAGGACATTAATGACGGTCGAAATTCGCATTTTTTTTGCTGGAGTACAATCATACGCGCATCGTGTGAAAAGATTGGTTTTTTTCCTACAAAACATTAGAAATTAAATTTATGCGTTTCCGAAAGTTATAAACCGTTCGTATGACAAGGCACGTTGCAAAAAGCTCGTTAGAGGCAAGTTAATCGTAATATAAAAAAAAAAAAAAAAAAAAAAAAACATTAAGTAGCGAAAAATTCATTTAAACTGCTTTGTAATAAAACGATTTGTTTTTTAATCAACGCACTTACGGTTCAAGTTATCTTATGAAAACTTATGTAAAGCCAATATTAACATTCGTTGATTAAAATAAATCCGAAAATGTTCAAGGCTATATTATCGTATGTAAAAATACGAACGCTACTCCAGTAAAATTTGGTGAATTACGGCGGCCACAGCGCCAACGAGCTCGCCGCACGTATCGAATATCATGCGAGAAATGTGTACCAACGATACGCGTAATGATATCCATCAACGTTGTATTATGGTTGAACGGCGGTATTGTAAATCTTGGTCTAGAAGCTCAATCATTTATGAAACGGTACTATGTTTATGACCTGTACTATACGAATGACTGACGGGAACGAGCGAGATACGTGCGCGTATTACGTGAACATTACCTCTCAACAGAATCAACCACCGAGCGGGCGAGAGGAGAAGAGAATGTTAAAGGTCAAAACTAAAAATGGGTCTAGTAGAGAGATGTTACAGGAATTCATGACGATATTCATGATCAAATTGTGGTAACAATCATTTTTCCGAGTACACGAGAAACGTGTATTCGCAGTATTAAATTTTGTCTGCGATGATGTAATTAATATTGAGACTGTCGAATTTTTAAGAAGGGAGATCCGCGAATGAACAATCTTTGTAATATGCGTGTTAGAGTTTGCAGAAATGAGATTTTATGTACAATACACGAATTATTAACGAGCGAGGAATGAAATCTAATGATTTTATTTGGTGGGGATTTTAAGTATAAAGATGCGCGAGCAATGTATTGCATCTAGACTATAGTAGGAGACTTTGCATAAAAAAGAGCTTGAGCGATTGAACGTAGAGTAAGATTTGAAAATGATGCTAGCGTAGGACTCTACCGAGGATATGATCGGCTGTGGAAATATTGTAACATGTTTTTTTTTTAATCGGAGACCGACGTTGCGTCATACTAGTACGGGGGTCGAACGATCAATCTCGGAATATCTTCGTGACTTTCGATGATTTTGTTACGGATAAAGCTCAATTTCTTTAAAAACTCTCACCATTCATTTTTTACACGCATCCGACGATACGAGACCTAGAACAAACGGTATTGTGATTTGGCAGACTTTTACCTTTTTATTTATTTATTTATTTATTTATTTATTTATTTATTAAATGCCTCATAATGAAGCGGCAGTAAGTCGTATCTTCAAGTTCGAACTTAATACATGAGTGACTATACACGCGTCATCTGCGCACCTGATACGTTTTGAAATGAACAGTGTGCAGTTGACGCGTGTAGAGTAGCTGCTGTGTACAGTCGCTGCTGCGTACAATTGGAACCTGTAGATACGACTTACGGCCCCAATGAAGCCAATGTTTTTTTAATCATCTACTTCTTTATAGATTATATCTTGCCCTGTTCTGCCATTAATGTGCTAACCAGAATACCGTTTATCTTGTGAGAGATTTATTATATTTCTAAATCGCGTAGAAGATAAGAATATAAGGTGCTAAATATATGTAAGATATCGACAAGTAATAGATATTACTATACGATATGATATATTGTAATAGATCAAAGAATGTATTAAATAATTCAAAGTGATAGCGACGTGAAGTTTATCGTTTGCGATAGAACGACAGTGGACTTCGTACATAAAGTAGGTGTCACGACATGATAACATACCTAATCTCTAGAAGTGGACGAGTTCATTATTAAACCGAGATTAATCATTATACGCGCTTGACGATTAATCATCCACGTTCGAAATTATATTATACAATATATCAGCCAACGACCCGAATCGACCCCAGAATCTTGCGAGTATTTACTCATCTGAACGACAAACTGCCCACAAAAACTTTCATTAACGCCCGGTATATTGTCTACTACTTACGCGTAATTGTAATACGCATTAATTAATGTACTCGACCGTACTAGACCGAGTGAACTATCGTTAAAACACAAGTTGGTAAAAGAGTAGAAAAAAGAGACAGCGAAGACTCAATGAATCGCAACGTCATTTTGATTGATATCCTCGTAAACTTTCACCCCCCCGCCCCTCCCGGCTCAATCATAACATTCAGACACTGAATTCATCAGGTCGCACTGATTTTCGAATAAAATTACAAATCCATGGTCGCCTTGTCTGTACTTCAATAACTCCCGTTTTTTACGCCCTCGTCCAAGCGGATTGGAACAAGAAAATAACCAGCTTATCGCGCCCGCTGAACTTCAACGTGTACCGTCGTTTCATTTATATCCTGTGATTATACGCGCCTCTCACGCAATGACCGTATGTAATTTTTTAAATACTTGGCCTCGGGATATTACTGGATATTATTATCGCGATGATGTGTGCACGCTCGACTCGGTGACATTGGAAAGCGACAAATCCTGATGAAAATCCATACCACGCTTCTCCTTTACAAAATAGATATATGAATACAGTTTCCAAATAGTTTCCGATATGCGAATATATAGTTTCGTTGCTTGGTAGGTAACGTATCGGTGGCACCGACATAGGACATCGAGGTTCGTGAGCTGTGGATACGACCTCTCACGTTTCGTGTATCAAGGCGGGTGTTCCAGTTGTTGATCCCTTAAGCCCTACTTCCCTGAAGGTTCGATCCTCTACATCCGGTATGTTTTTGAAACACAAATGTTCCACCACTCGCTCACGTACTTGAATACAAGTCTCGTAAAAGAAAATTATTTAACACAAACATCGTTCCTTTTTACATTACAATCAAAATGTTACAACTTTAGTAAAATATTTGTACCGATGTAATAAAATTAACGATAATCTAGAAGCATTCAACAATTAAAGAAAAGAGTTAATAAAAATAATTTGTTTCTTTGGTTCTTGCGATATGGATTAATTCAACGAAGTTGCGAGATTACATTATAGTTGCTGGAACACACACCTCGCATGACTACATAACAGTAAATGAAGAAAAAATGTTGCACGTAGGTAACGCGTCCCAATAATAATATGTAATTGTCTCTTATTTTCGAGTAGACAATCCTGATTGATACATAATTTAAGCTAAGTGCGATAAGAATCACGTGAATCGGTGTGGATGGGGAGACAGTACGCTTATACAAATAGTATTATTGTAAATCAGAGAAGTGTGTCGTGTACGTGAAAATGTATGCATTGTCGAAATTAAACTTTCAATCGATCGTGCCATTCAGCTGAGTTAACGATCGTAAAAAGAATTATTTAATAATACTAAATTTTATTTGTTTTTGGTTATCATCCACCCAAACTTGTACCCTAATTAATACAGTTGATTTTTTAATTCCGATCAACAGCTGCCATAGCACAGTGATTGCGCGCAAGGTCGCAATAATTGCAGTTGATGCCCCTGGCATTTTTGCCCGGATATATATTGTATATAGATATAAAGCGAAAACGAGCTCCAGCGGGTGGTTTGTACCCCAGCTATGTTCATCATATGTTCTGTGTTATATATATATATATATATATATAAGCACGACACATGGCGTTGTGCATGCATTTGTGATCTGCCATAGTTACTTGCGTGTATAAATTGAGCGTTTGCGTATGTGTGCAGAGGAAGGACAGCCCAGATAGCTTGTCGCACCTACACGGTATGCATTGTACATCGTGTAAATAAAGTTTCTTCGTATTAAGAGTGTTTTACGGTGTACACGTAATTGCCTTTCCAGTAAATTTCTATAAATACATAAGCACAGATACGTGGAAGGTATGTACGACATGCAAATTATATTAAGATTCGGCTCGTGATTACAAAAAATATGCCAAATGATAATCCGAGTATTGTACCGCTAGCTCTGATTGAGGCAATCGTATAGCGATAAGGATAAAACTTTATTTGATTAAATTTTTATCTGTACGTCATTGATAATTGTTTATTAGTGAGCGACGAGCAAAATTTTTATTAATATTGGACGAATAGAGTTGAAATATAATTTAATCGTAGCGAACTTTCCTACTATTTCATTTTTCTCATGCATCGTACGGGATTAGAAGTAAAAAAATTGGAAACTGAGAACGTTGTCAAAGGATATATCAAAGGAAAAAATCCAATCCGAATCTAGCTTTACTTGAAAATTTCCATCGTTATCGAGACACGCCGTTGAGGTTAAAATGTAAAAAAGAGGGAATAGAAACGAACCGGTATATCGGTAACAGCATGATATTTCTTCTTTCAGTCACCATTTGAATCGGATCCAATGAGTTCGGTCACTCTCAGTTATAAAGCAGATAAAGTACAGAGAGTTCGTTTCCGCCACAAGCGCGCGTTACCAGCTTTCGCCAAGGATAAGCCAGTGATGATGGTACACGTCAAACAAGCAGCAGCTATAACTACGAAAGGTGGTGTTTCGATAAACTCTCTCTCTTTCTCTTTCTCTCTCCCTCTCTCTCTCTCTCTCTCTCTCTCTCTCTCTCTCTCTCTCTCTCGACTTTTTCGTACTCTTTGAACCACACGAATGTAGGTTTCACGCTTTATCTTTTCCGACAGACGCTAGTTTGTGAAAGATCACGATTTTTATCCAGCGTACTGCAAAAGCAAAGGATGAAAGAGGGTCATGAAGGAATAATTCGATGGCGTGAATAATTCCTTTGCCCCAGTATTCCTTTCTGACACCTTATTATTTTTACCCTCTTAGAATGTTACACACGGGGAGTTGATTGCTCATTCAAAAATATGCGAGCCATTTCATACACGAAGTAGAACATAGCGAGACGAAAGGATGGCACCCTATCAACGGGCAAAATAGGCACCTAAGGGATACAATGGGTCTCTTTATGGTACGATCTTTCAAGGGCGGCGAAAAACAAGCCCTTCAGCGAAATGTATAGTCGATATAAAGTTCAACGGGGCGACGAATAGAAATTTAATGTCCTAACCGATAATGTCTGTGATATATTAAAGCAGTTCTCAAAGTCGTTATAACAACTGCCCAGAGAAGCACTATAGGGAGTTGTAAAGACAGAAGAAGAAAGTTAGGTTAGGTTCAACACCAGTTACTGCTATACGACTGTCATCAATAATTTATAAATCTCTTGATGGGAATCATCAGCGTCATTAATATTATATACCATTCGCGTTTAATGATCATTTTAGGTATATACGAAGAAATATATTATTTACGTATCCATAAAACAATCACAGTCGTTAAGTAACCAAATTGATCCACACGAAAAATTAATTTCCATTCCTCGATGGATTCTCATAAGAGTCGTTACAAAACTCTCAAGAAAATAGTCACCTTTCAAGTACTATTTCTTGTTCAATTGTTCAGTGACCTATGATCTTTGTACAAATGTAGAAAAACTTTTTACACAGTTAGCCAGTCAGCTTGGACATTCGTAGAAAACGGGAATACGAAAGGAATTTCAGAAAATTTTCAACCGACGGATAACATATAATGTAGAGTGAACAGAAATAAAAAAAAAACTCATGACGCGTTTAGGTAAATTGATGAAGGTACTCGGTAAAAAAAACTGGAGGAAAAAAAAGTACATGAGAACGGGATGTGGGAAGGAAATATAGGCGAGTAAACGGAGAAGCAGTTAAATTATTGGCTATCGTAGCGAGATACGAGCAATGACAATTGTTCGGAGCGAATAAAAAAAATTGGACGCTCGTGAGGAAGGAAAGGAAATAAAAAAAAAACGACGAAAAAAGTAAACGAAGTTTTCTATAATAGGTGTACCAGTGGTGAGCTTCGGTTGGCACTGTGTAAATACTCGGGACAGTACATGCAGTAGCAGCAGCAGTGTGAACTGTTGAATGCAGTTGATGTTTATCGTTGTATCGCTGATGCTGCTGTTGTTGCCCAGAGCACTGTATGGAGAACGTGTGCACAGTCCGTAATAGTAGCAATACACCGATGAGTTTAGTAAATTTTTTCGACCTGGTGCTGTTTCGACAACAAATGAAGAAAACTGTAGTGAGATAGCGATAACCTAGAGGCAACATTAGTTCTTCTTTCCAACAATTTATTTATCGTTTGTGGTCAAAGCTCTGATGCAAATACGGAAAATCTTCGAAATAAGAAAACGTGTCATTGTCGATTGTTGAAAGTCGCATAACATCTTGCGACAAATATCGAAAAGTTCTATTTGAATTAGAGACGGAAAGGTTTTCCAATCTCGATTTAGACTTTATAATATATATAAGTAGGCGGCCATTGATGAACATACGAGAGAGAAGTTTCGGGTTTTCAAGGTCTTCAGGAGTGATTTTGTTTAACTTTTCGGTCCTAAAGTGCAGCCCCACTTCGGAATAAACATTTTATTTCACCCCTGTGAATAACCTACGATATGCGGTTTTCTTTTTTCCAGCACAACTCCAACTCAACCAGTGCGACAAACCCATCAAATTTATCTGACTAACGCAAGTGATGGCAATCGATTGCATCAGTTCTGGAAAATGCATTGAAAAGGGAAGCAAGATGATAGATTCGACAATCATTTTCCGACAACTGTCCAAATTAATTTCATATTAGCTATATTCCTTTGTAAGCTGTACTCAATGTCTTGTTGCTCCCGGATTGAGAGTTAATAATAAAAGATCATATGATTATAGACTTTAGACATGTTTTTTACTTTATACGCTCCTTTTTCGGTACCTCTATAGCTTTCACTGTATCGGCACTAATTACTGGAATAATACCTTTGAATAATACCTATTTTAGCAACGTCACTTTTCGATCGCGATACTTTCAATTACAAAAGTTACGGTGGATCTCTTGTATAATTTGTTTTTGTTTTTCCTAGATCTTTAAAACGCCTTTGAGTTCCGTACAATGTTCCTAGCGATTCAAGGATTCTGTACGAGACAGACTGTTGAGCTGATGAGCGAATTTTAGCCCTTCGAGATTTTGCGCATCTGTAACCGCGCATACCTTACGAAATCACAATAGATATATGAGCTCGTAGAAACTCTCTCGGTGGGTATGCAACTGAGTAGACTGTAGCTTCCGGGTCTACCCGTATGATTCGGAGGAAGCATCAAGCATAGCATTGTTCCCAAATGGGTAGTTTCATGGGTCGTTGCAGTATGTACCGCTTCGTATAACGTGCATGCTAGACCAGGACAACGATCTCCGCGCTACCAGGGTTTCCACCCTTCTGCCGCTAACTGTACTGATACTGTCCACTGTAAGGACGACGGTGCATCGCGCGATTCTCCACTGCGTCGTTCATGAGCTTGCCATGCCAGCACGAGCTTGATCATTGTCTTATTTGCCGTACGTATAACCACCGATGCTTTCAGTCTGATCCCACACTGGCACTTACCCCTTCGTGCTATAGCAATTTGAATCTAGATTCACGAGCTATTCGAAGTGACGTGAATTACCGATCTCCCGACTATCTCGAAATTCGTGCCACTATCTTATTATACTCTGTTATCTTGACTCTTATAATTTTTCCAAGCTAGGTTTACCGCACCACTTTCGACAAGTTTGCGATAAAAAAAAATTATATACGCTTTTGTTTCAGTACAATTGATAATCAAATAACTAACACTTCGTGGAACAGTACATCGAGACAAAAAAGATTTCTTTGATTCAAATAGATTGAAACATTGAAATATCTATCATTGTATCAACGAAATATTTATTTGAGTGATAATAAAAATGTTTACTTAATTCCAATGATGTAATGCATTTGAATACGATGAAGATATTTTATTGCCTTCAAATAAACATTTATTTGATAGAATTCAGTAATTCGTGTGTGTGTGTGTGTGTGCGCGCGCGCGCGCGCGAGGTGACACATGAATCATGTTAAATCCTAAAGACGATTTAGCAAAGGTAGCAAATAAAAGTTTCATCAAAGTAAATATAAGCAATTAATTGATTTTAATATAATTTCCATTGTTTCAATGCCACCGCATTTGATACAATTCGCGATCAATTAAATAAAAAATAGTATTGACTTAAATATATTTTTTCATTGACAGTAAATATAAGTTTAATAGGCCAAGATTTTAATCTCTTTGATTCAATCAACCTTTCTCTCTCCGTGTATACCACTTGTTTTCTTTTATAAAGTGATCATAGAATCCTTTTTCGTATCAAATAAAATCATGTTCGAATGGCAAATGGGAAATATTTAAATAAGAATGCACGTAATCTTAAAGCTATTCATATTTATATTTATATTATTTTTTAATAAACCGAAATTGAGTGTCATTGTTGCAAAATGAAAAAAAAAAAAAAAAAAATGAAAGGCAATTAATTATATCGTTAAATAAAATAGCACATTATGCTCTATCGACAATAATTCCTACAAGGAACTCAGTATGTGTTAAATGGCTTCCGTTACGTTACACAAATATCGAGGAATATATTGCGCGAAATATACTGCGATATATTTGATTCGAGTCCAATGTCCATTTTAAGCCGAGTAAAATTAAAGGATTTTAGGTTGAAGTACTTCGGACTTGGATTACCTACCAATTGGAATCCTCTGACCCAGGAATAGAAACCCTAACACGAGGCAATCTCCGCAGAACTGCTGCTTGGCTTGAGCTCTCTACTCGCATCACACTGGGGGAGCACGATGAGGTATTCGTGCCTATTACGATGTGCCTCAAGCCAATCAACATCGAGTGCGATCGAAGCTGTGTAAGGATGAACCTGCAGCTTCTACTGCTGCAGCCTGGGATAAGCTACACCCGGTGATACCGACCCGGTGATGCTTAGGTGCACTTGCGGATTGAATTCAAATCAGGCGTGCCAGTCAGAGATACGAGTACCCTACGGTCGATTGTAAGTACATCATTAGAGTCGATGTATGATAGATTAGGCTCTCCAAGGTGCATCCGCGAATCCAGGAGACAACACGTATCGATTAAATCGGTCAACTATTAATTTTATCTAAAAAAAACCAGATCAGAAGGTTCGTCGATGTGGACACATGTAACAAGTTAATCTGCATTATATTGTTTTAATAGCAGATGAAATACATCGATTGGTCAAGTTCGCGAAGCATAACTAATCAGCCTCCACAAAAAGACGTTTCTGATTTTATTTGTACGTTGGAAATCCGATTCTTTCTAGTCATGTAAACTGTGAAGTTTCATTTTCTGTTACATCAATATTCAAATACTTAGAAAGTTAATTTATTATCAGGAGTACAAATTGAAAATGCGGGATTTTTTTCTATTTTTGAACGTTTATTCTGAAAAAATGGTAACAAATGAATTATTGAAAGTATTGTCCATCGCTAGCCACAACTTTTTCCCATCTTTCTGGCAATTTACGGATACCGTCGCGAAAAAATTCGGCCGGCTTGGCTGCTATCCAGTCATCGACCCATTTTTGGGCTTCTTCGTAAGAATGGAAGCGCTGGCCAGCTAGGCCATGTGTCATCGATCGGAAAAGGTGGTAATCGGAAGGAGCAATATCTGGGCTATACGGCGGGTGGGGTAAGACTTCCCATTTCAGCGTTTGTAGGTATGTTTTGACCGGCGCTGCAACATGTGGCCGAGCGTTGTCATGTTGCAAAATTACTTTGTCGTGTCTTTGCTCGTATTGTGGCCGTTTTTCTTTGAGTGCGCGGCTCAAACGCATCAATTGAGTTCGGTATAGTGCTCCTGTGATGGTTTCGTTCGATTTCAATAGCTCATAATACACCACACCCAGCTGGTCCCACCAAATACAGAGCATGAGCTTGGCGCCGTGAATATTTGGTTTGGCCGTCGATGATGATGCATGGCCGGGGTAACCATATGATTTTTTGCGCTTCGGGTTATCGTAATGGATCCACTTTTCATCACCAGTGACAATGCGATGCAAAAAACCCTTCCGTTTTTGCCGTTCGAGCAGCAGTTCGCATGCAAAAAAACGGCGCTCGACGTCTCTCGGCTTCAGCTCATACGGCACCCAATGTCCTTGCTTTTGGATCATTCCGAGGGCTTTTATACGATGGGAAATGGCTTGTTGTGTCACTCCCAATGAATCTGCGAGCTCTTGTTGAGTTTGACACGAGTCTTCATTGAGTATTGCCTCCAATTCAGCATTCTCAAACTTTTTCACTTGGCCCGGCCGCTCTTTGTCCTCAACGTCAAAATCACCACTTCTAAACCGCACAAACCATCTCTCGCACGTTGAAACCGATGGAACATGACTCGGATAAGCCTCGGAGACCAATCGATGTGCTTCAGCAGCACTTTTCTTCAAATTAAAGAAGTAAATTAAAACTTCCCGCAAATGCTGTTTTGTTGGCACGAAACTCGACATATTGAGAGCTCAAAAAAACTATGAATTTGACACTGCGACAAATTGACACATACTGAAAATTAAAGCTATAAGACGTAGCTTTGACATGAACATAGTCACAGTACTGCCTGATGCGTATAGCGTTAGTAACGCCATCTGTTATCAAACCCGCATTTTCAATTTGTACCCCTGATATATAAAAAGAAAAAACAATAAACCGTGTAGATCGATTAATTATCAACCTTTTCTTATCATAAAAACGTCTTTTATTTTTAACTGGTATGCACGAAGAATAATTTTCAAAGAGTGGAACAAATGGTGGAACATGGCTCTATGAAATACGACTGCCAAGTAGGAAGAAAGTCTCAACGCAGAACTTACGGGAAAGTATAACGGTAGGCCCGCGGGATATGTCAGTGTCGGGATGAAGAGATAAAGTCGATTACACTGGCGTACTATCACATGAATGAACCGCAAAAAATAAAAAAAAAGATCATGAGAGTTTCCGCCGGAATCAGAATACATTCATGCCAAGTGAATAATATAACGCCTAGACTGAAATAGGAAAAGTAGGAATTTGATTGGACGTCGTGTCGGATTATCTCGAAGCGACAAATCGTTGTTTTTTAACCCCCACGGTTTCTACGTCGTTACTACGCTTAACTTTCTTTCTTGAGATAAAATAAATGTAGAAAGTACATTTTTCATAGAAGATTCTTACAACGATTTTATAACGAATATAAATAGTCGATTAATTATTATTAATGTTGAGGGAAAATGATCAATCCCTCAAGAACGGAAGTGTCAAGTGGATAGTAGAACGCCTAGACCGCAATAAAAAAAAAACAGGAATTTGATTGGACGTCGTATCGGATTATCTCCAAGCGACAAATCATTTTTTTTTAACTCACGATTTCTACATCGTTACTACGCTTAACTTTCTTTCTTGAGATAAAATAAATGTAGTAGGTACACTTTTCCTTTGAAGACTCTTACCACGATTCTTTAAAGGAATATAAACAGCCGATTAATTATTATTATCGTTGAGGGAAAATGATTAATCTCTCAAGGACGGGAGTTTATAAATTCGAAGTTTCTTTGACAAATAAAACTTTTATAACAGTAATAATTCTCGCGGTATCCAAAACTGGCCAGCAGGTAGCAATATAAAATTTCACGTTTCTCAATCATCACCGTATAATATAATTTAATTTGTTTCGATAACTTTCGTGATTCAGTCAAAGTGGTTTGTGCACTTTAGCGAATACAAGAAGCACAGCCATTTTCGATATTTCGTGGGAAAGCTGATATTGGTTATTTCTTTTATTTCCCGATACAGATAATATTTCCACCACTGTCGAGACGCGAAAACCGCACACGAGATACACTTGCCGTACGTAGCGTATAGATAAGAGCACATACGACACGAGGGCTTAATGAAAATCGCTATAGACACACGAGCAACGAGTTCGCTGCACGCGCATCTGTACTCGTCCCACCGTCGAGTATGTGATATTTCACGACGAACCTTTATCGAAAGCTCAGCAGCAGGAGCAGTATTCGAAACTTTGAGAATGGGGCAACGTTATTGCTCATGCAATTATTGGTTGACTATATCGGATTATTGATACAAAAGTTCTCGAGTTTTAGACTCGACTTGCTCGGTACTTTCTAGTTGTAGTAAGGGAAGTATCTTGTTTTTCAAGTATATAAACAGTTCAATTGGTGGTGAAAGGAAATATAATTGAATCAGGATAGTTACTTAAGAAATCTTAGAAAATGTAATTATTGCTAAAATTAAATTATAAAATTGGGTTATGAATTGTGTTTAAAAAATTATATTTTAAAATAAAAATTAAAGGACATGAAATTAAGATGTGAAGTAGATGACTGTGCAAGGATTTGCCGACAAAGACAATACGACTGGACATCGCGTTAACTTGCAAATCAAAGAATATTCCAAAACCCCCACTGAAAATATTTCGTTTGGTAAATTTTATTAACGATTTGATGTTCCGAGAGTAAAACCAAAGTTTGCGTTTACGCGTTGCCGTAACGTTGTAAATTTGGCTTCAAAGAGTTAATGCCTCCGCTGCGTGCTCCAGCTCCACTCGGGCTAAAGTTATATGCATGAGCTTTGCAATTAACGAGAAAATTAACGCGAGCAAACCCTCGAGTCTCAGCGGTTGTAGGGACGATGACGACAACAAGGACGATGATACTGAAGCTCTCGCACACTCTCGCAAACTTCTCCAACTATAACGTTCGTGCACTGCGTAAACATCGCGAGCTTTCCTTCACTTTTGTACTTTCCCTATTAACACACACACACGCACACACCCTCTCTCTCGTTTGCTTTGTGAACGATGTCTGCAATAATTCGTTCACTACTCTTCACAGTTACGTCTGATGGATAACTCCCTCGAGAACCTACAGATTTTCGCTGTCACGATTTACAGTAAATCATTCCGTAATCCAAAACGCTTTAAAAATGATCAAATGTTTTGTACCACCGAAATCTATAGGAATGTTTAGGAGTCGATATATAGAACACTCGAAGCGGTTGCGACACCGTAGTTATAAAACCCATTTTGGTTATTAATTTAAAAAAATAAAGTCTCTTTTAGTACGATGTTATCTTATTTAGGCGAGTTTCAAAGCATTTGTGTTCCTTTAGAATAAAATATTAATAGCAAGACTATGTTTCATTATTCCGAAGCGCGCCCCAGCTTCATCATCACCGTGCCAGAAACTTGAGTGCGCGGAAGTGTTCAATTTCATACGCGAAATGCAATTAATGCCGAGCTAACTAAACGCTAATACTGTTCGGTCCTTCACAGAGGCTACAGGTATCGACGAAATGAGCACAACAGGCCCGATGTATATACGTAGAATGCTTGGAACTGTGAGGAAGCTGAGAGCATCGTAAAATGGAGCATTTATGTATATGCTACGCGCTGCTCAATAAAGCTTTCTCTTTTAGAGAAAAGCTTTCGGCGATTAATAAAGCTTTACCGGTAGGATAAGTTTCGAGTTCACCACTAGCGTCAACGTAACTAGTTCTTTTGTCCTACCGCGTGGCTTGAAACGCTTGCTTCATTTTCAAGCGAAATTCTAAAGCCACTGTGACGCTGTCGAGCGACAACTGTTTTTCTTTAGGTACACTCAGCCGAGTCCTTCATACGATCGAAGAATACACCAAGTAGATACGATAAGGCTTTCATAGATATTAATACACCCGGTCTCCGTTCTGAGATTATATTTGAATGATATAACGAATTTACGACTTACGGAGACGATCAAATCCGATAAAGCGCATTTGAATAATATCTCAATGCAAATAAGTGAGCTGCGCTATTGATCTAACAAAACTATGCTGAATATTATTATTGCACTGGTTTTATTACTAATAAAAATTCATCTTATATGTGGTTTTATGCGCGCAGCAAAAGCGTAAAATATTAAGGCGTCCACTAAACAAAGATCTCCTTAGTATAGATGGGCAATAACAAAATTTAATTTATATCCAATGCTCATTGAATGTGACGGTAAACCAGTTGCAACGTCTACGAGTTGAGTCAAAAAAAGAATAAACAACGAGGAAAATTGAGTGACAACATAAACTTATGATATCCTGGGAGTCACGTTGGTTTAGCTGAATAGAGAGCAAGACGGAGACAATAACGTCGAGCAGAGGTGGCAAAGAGGAATAAAGCACTGGCTTGCCGGTCGGGATACGCGCGATCGTTTCATTCCATTAGATGCTCAGATTTGCGAGCGATGCTTCCGCCGTTAACATTACAGTAAGAAAATGTCAAGAGTATTATAAGTCCTTGTTGTGCTCTTTTGTCTGCTTCTTTTCACTCTCTTTCCTTCCGATTTATATTTTTTTACGAGGAAAGAAACTCCGTAATTTGTTCCAAAAGATGTTTTGGAAGTAGTTAACTGGCTGCCGGATCGGGATGCCCTTTTCGATCGAGGAACAGCAGAAACGATCGGAAATAGAAAAAGAATTTTCCAAGGAAATTATACCGATCGTAGGACTCTATCCGGAAGAGTTGGAAGCCCGAACGCAATTGGAGTTCGACCGACGCGACTATACGATGTGTACTGGATTGCGAACGAGGATCTCAAAGGTTTTTGTCCAAAAGCGAATAAAAAACCTGGCGTGGAATTTATCGTAGAAATTCAATTTCCCTCTGCTCTTTCTCTTATGGTTGTCAGGTGATAAAAACTGGGACCCGAAAGTCACTGAGACACGCGCAAGTTAGAGTGAGTTCGATCCTCGGGCTCATTCGAACACGAACAAAATTCGAGGATGAATTATATTTTTTTCATGTTAAACAGTGAAGCAAAAATGACCAAAGTTTCTGAAAATATTCGATTTTTAAATCGCACAAATAATAGTCAAGTATACATGGAAAGTTATGCAATTCAAATGCGTGATGCGAACATTTTTAGAAGACTTAATAACCATATATAGGATCGTCATTTACATAAGAAAATTGACGTAAGTTTTGTTTACAGGTTTATCAAACAAAAGTCTGTATAAGGTTTCCACCTGGGCCCACGTTGAATGTGCAGTAGTTATATCCATAGAAAGAATTCACTTCAAATTTGTAACAAAAGGTGAAAGTGTATGTTTATGTTAATATTTGTTGGTTCACCACTTTCATTCTTGAAAACGAAAGAATTGAGAGAGGAATAATAAATGTTGTAGGACTCGAGGCGGAAATTCAATGACGCTAATTCGATGGCGCGTTGAATGAGGCGGCGAAAGCGTGAGGATGGAAAGGAAAGAGGATACTAGAAAAAAAAAGAAAAAAATCTAGCGAAAGAGAGAGGGGAAAAGGAAAAGAAATCTAATTAGAATCCAGATGGACTACAAAAGAACTCGTAGTACTCGCGAGGCCTCGACTATATTAAATTTCACGAAATCTGCATGCTGTTCCATCGTCGTTGTGACGCGGTTCGCCTCCTTCTTTCTCGGTTACTCGGAAGGCTCGATCGCATTAATTTTTATTGAGAAAAATCACGAACAGCGAACGGAACCATAATGCAAACGTAGTACGTGCTTGGTTAGAAGATCGACCAGGCATAATGACCGTGATCAACGTAGAGGTGAGCAACGTTCGTAAATTATCACTGCAACACTGCGAACACCTTAACGCGTGCGGACTTTAACGAGGCGAATGCTTTAATCATTTATCAAGGTTCACTGCCGGCTCATCCGCAAGTTACCAGACAAGTAACTAAACGAGCCCACGTTTGTACGAGTACAGGAGGTACCTACGTAATAGAACATTTTTACTTTGATCGCAAAAACACCTGTCAGCATCCGATAGTTTCCTACTAAATAGAAGAAAAAGAATAGCATAGTAGTTAACCACTACTTTATTCTTTCTTATCTTCATCTACAGCGCGCGCACGTGGCCTTTCATTCAAGAACCATCTCGGCAAGACGATATCAAAGAATTCATATATATACTAACAATAATTACTTGATTTAAGATAATGCCGACCATTGCAACATTTGTTTTGTCTACAGAAAAAAAAGTTATTTATTTCAAGATCTTCAAGTATAATAGCTTCTCATAAGCAATATAATGAAAAGTAAACAGTCACAGAAATATACGAATTGCCAGTTAAGCAACTCGGATTATCGACTTTTTTGTATCAGGCTACAGTTCACGTCGAAGAAAACGGAAGCTCGATCTCATGTTTTTACCGTAAGCCGCTGGGTGAAATGACATGGGGGATGGGGAACGAAACAGTCGGAGACCGAGAGAAAACTTGGAACTCGGTGAAGGATTATCAGCGAATCGAGATTGTACTTGAAACGTATAAAACAGAAGATTTGTCGGAGTGTCTGGTGTAGTGCTGAAAAAGAGGGATTGTCGATTGTACGAGCAAGTTGGAAGCACGGCAACCAATTGGTGACTAACGGTTGTATATCGAGGAATGGGAATGGTTGGATGAGGGGTGGCGGGTGAGATTAAAGAGATGGAAAGGGGTAGCGAGGTTGGGCGCCATCTAAGTGAGACACAATTATTTACCGGCAGTGCCACGCCGAGGGCCTCGAGGCTTTCATAGTGATTAAACCAGCCGGAGCAATTAACGAGGCAATTTCTAATTAGTCGCTAGTTAAAGAGAAACTACCGTCTTTGGTACGAAGGGAACGACTGTTGGTATGGGAGTTCCGTTCCGTCAAGACGGAAAATCATGTGTCAGAGAAGCATTAATTTTCTTGATGGCTGTTAGGAAGGGTGGTACGTTAGAGCATTTTAATTATTTAAGCGTGATGCAAAACCCCAGGTATATAGATTCATTCTTAACTTAAAAGTGTGCAAAACTTGAGAGAGATTCACTGTTCAATTACCGATATATTGACTACGCACTTTGAATTATTTAACATTGCTCTTATAAATAAGTCATAGCCTTAAAACATTCAAACTATAGCTGCAAATATTTGGGAATAGATGTTTGTTAAAAAAATGTATCGATGCCAAGGGGATACTGTCAGGACACGTACATTCAAATTCCAAAGAAATTCACCGTTTAGGTTTTCAGCTAGCACGAGTAGAAGGGATATTCCAGCTATTATCTCGGCACGATCGGGATTCCCCACAGCGGACCTTGAGCCATCGAGATTTAGGGGTAAAGCGAAGATGTCTCAAATTTCGGATCTCTGTACACCTTGTACACAGTAATCACGATGTGTTTAGGTAAATCAGAATTGATAAATTCCGCGATTAAAGGGCTGAAAATCAATTACTGTAGAACATTTATCAACATCCAGCTTCATGTAGTTCAAGAATAAATAATTCAACAGTCGGCTTTGTACGACCACCGGCATTGTTGGAGTACAAACACAGGATGGATCAAACATTTTTATTAATATGTTTTTTAAAAAAGTTCCCTGCTTCCCAATATCAACTTCCGAAGCATAGTTGGACACGGCCCAACAAACAAAATAGATGGAAATATCCACATGTCGTATGGTGCTATATAAGGTAGTTACAGCGATGCTTTCGATCCCGGAAGTTGCCAAAGGTTGTCTCTGACATTCCTCCCAAACTTTGAGGACGCCACAATACAGGTCTACAAGCAATTGGAAAAAAAATTAAATAAAAAAATATATTGAAAGCATATATCTGCCCTTGGATAATTGTTAGTAAAGAAAATAGAAAAACTTTTGAGGGTGCATCGAGGTGCTGTGCTTACAGCATCCAAGAGAAGAAGTTTACGACTTTCAACGATGAAGTCTCGGGGCCGCACGGATCTGGAAAATTGCCTTACTCGTCGTCTTCAACCATCGTGAATTACAGCGGATGAGTTATAAAAGTTCAGAGATCAGGGTCCAAGATACTGTCATGGACACTGTCACGAGTTGTGCTCCCCCCCCCCCCGTATACACCTTGATGATGATAAGTAACTCCTGGTCCCAGCTGATGTGGCGTTGCCAAATTTCGAGGTAGACATCTCGTGTCGCATAGTTTTTTTCATAATCCGCCTCATATTTTTCGTAATTTCTATTTAATTTAATTGATAAACCGACAATACGCTTAAGGTAATAATCATGACCACTGTACTCTGTATTACATAACAAGTGTTTCTTATACAGCTAATACTGCTCGTACGAGATGAAAATCAATAAATGCTCCGGGTGATGCCCCGCGGCATATAACCGATGTATTTCCGTGATGCCTGGTTTTAACTTTGACGTTCAATATCATGAAAAGTAATATTATAACCGGTTTCGATGTTTCTTTTTTTTTAGTCGATACAGTACATTAGCAATCTGTGTACTGTGTAAATTAAATAAACCTGGCGTTATTTTAACGGTTCCTATCAAGAACCTTAATCCTATAAAGTGAGAGTAGATATACCATCCATTTGGCTGATTGAAACGACTGACGTATATACCACAGCCATGCTTGCTTCCGTGGTATCCGAAATCTGTGGTAGTTTCGGTATTGCCATGAAAGCCAATGAACGAATGTTGGTGTTGTGATAAAGTCAAACGAATTCACAGATATAATCAGGACGGTCTTACGTAAGCAAAGGGTAGTCGATCCATCGAAATGATTAAAGGGATACTCGACCTGGTACGACGACGAGAGTTCGCCGACGCTCGTCTTTGGGATTGGCGACACTTGGGACGACACAGAAACTCCCAAGTTTGTATGGAAGTGTCTCTTCCAATTTGACGTTTGTTGCTCTTTTAATGAAGTAATATTCAACCCCTGCCGTGGTTCAAGACTTTACAGAATGAGCAGACACGTTAAAGGATTAAGATAACTTTTGTTTGCGCGTATTTGTTCTTCTATCGAAGTAACGAATCAATGTCGCAGCCTTGTATAAAAAGAAGAAACATGCACGTCGTAATGAAGCATTAAATACAACTCTACACCACGTCTCGAATGCATTTGACGTTGCATTCTACTATTTTTCTAACATTCTTATTCTAACAATTGCACGGCACCGTATATGCTTTTTTGCTCCGTATATAATTTTCACGGGAAATTCGCGAGCTATAAAAAATCAAACATAATATCCGATCGGAATGTAATCGTCTTAAAGAATATGTAGGATTTGTTTGTAGGTATCGAGGTTGTAACTGCAAGTCGACAGAAGTTTAAAAAAAAAATAAATAGTTATTACTCCCGATGGGAGTATGCGTTTCACTGGAATGGGGCGAATATGCCGGTTTCTATACGTGCGATGTTCTCCGAATCGGCTAAAGATATCTCAGCAGAACTGATTACACAGATTTTGTGTATCATAACGTCTATTTTAGTCCTAGATTGTATATATTAGGTGAGATTTCAGAAAGATATAAGTATTTTTTAAAAATTTATAAAAAGCACGGTTGTATATATCGAAACTCGCTACAAGATCGCTACAAGATGGCCGTCATTCCTACTATAAACGTTCATTCATACCTAACTTCGGAGCGTTCACGGTGGAGTGAGAAAAAGAGCCCGGGGGATTCAGTCAATATTTGTATATATGTTTTACAGCAGCATGTAAATTTTAATAAGTTTGTTGTAAATCAAAGATGTTGAACAACTAGAAATTAATAAGAACGCAACGCAATTTTCTAAACGCGTTTGTTGATTTAATTCTAAATACACGATTGCAAAAATGATCGAGTGATAAAATAAAAATAAGTTATTAAAAATGATGACTGCTTTATACCTTTCAAATTACTTTTTTTGCTTTAATTCTAAATAAAACAGCGCAAAAATTATTGATCAATTAAATACAATAGAGTTATTAAAAATCATTTAGCTGTTTTAGATTTAAAAAATATAGCATAATTATAATATATATCCAGTAATTATAAAAATGCTGTTGAAAGTCACATTGAACTAGTTTTAAAAAGTTTTTGTATGAAAATAAATCTAAAAAGGATGAAATAACTTACGATGCCATTTTAGTTAACTTCATATTTAAATTAGAATAATTCATTTACCGCTGTCATTATAGTTTGGTGACGTCTTCCGAACATTGCAATCGTCTTTTATAAATCAAAAAACATGCTGGCGTCTAAACTCCAATCTAAAAGAAAAATTATATACGATATGGACGTTTTCTAACGCAGAAGAGGACGTCTTCCGGATGTTGAAATATGAAGTTAACTAAAATGACTTTGGAAGTTACTTCATGCTTTTTAGATTTATTTTCATATAAAAACTTTTTAAAGCTAAAGTTCTGTTTATTATAGTTTTTTTGCAATCGGGAGTTTTAAAAATAACACCTTTTTTTATCAACAATTAAGTCGCATGCGCCAAAAGGTTAAACTACATTTTCCTTGTTTTATTTTCTGCGTGAGAAAGACCTCATTGATCCATTGGACGTACCTTTGGGTTAGCATGCGTCTTGGTATAATGTTTGATACAAGACTTTCTCTTTTATCTTCTTACATCCTCTATGAAATACTATGAAAATTCCTGGGATTCAAACTGAGAAACTTCAACCCCAGGATTGTTTCAAGGCAATCTATTTTCCTATAACACTCGCTATTTCGTACGATGATGCAATGTTCTTATGAAGTAAACTTAAATTGTCCCTAACACAATAATCGCGCGACTCTGTGATGAAAATAACAAGTAAAATATATAAAATCGAGGACACAGTCGAGAATGTTATTCTCGAGCTGCCAATTTCCCAACTCATCTACCAGAAGCGCGAGAACTTAGGAAGAACTAAAAAGAATCCGGGAGGCGTTTGTGAATTGAACCCCTTGAGAAATTGGAAAATTTGACGTCTCTCTGTATCCTTGAAGCTCGGGTAAAAAGATAAATGACCGCACGCTAAGCGAACGTTAAAGCATTGCCCAGCGTCTTGGTAGACAGCGTTGTAATTCACGAAGGTGATAAACGAACCCATCAATTTTATCTCATCGAAATCAGAATCGACGATCTCGAGAGTTGGAGGTAAACAATTGGAAATCTATTCGAATTTCGTATTATCACAGTCTGCTCTCTAATGCGTGGAAAATTTAAGAATTTATTCTCACTGACGGAAAGACGTAATCATTGAAACGCCATTACCGAGATCGCGCTGACAACGAAGCTATATGTTCTCGATTTAAAACGTTACCTCAGAGAACTTAATCCGAAAAATGTAATTCTTGTGTCCGGCTCTAAAATTACCCGTTATAAGTAAAATTAATATTTTATATTTTGCATTTTTGGCTTTCCCATAGTTACGATTGTCGGAATAATAAATGAAATTAGGGTGTTATTGCGCAAGTATACGCAGCTTACTATAATTTGTGTTAGAAATTCACAAAATCTGCAATAAATTGTAAAAATGTTATTCCAATTTTGAATCGCGAATTGTATTTATCACAAAATTTCTCGTGTCGTCGTTACTTTGTGTTTACTTAGGAAATAAAAATCTAGTTTCATAGATTCGACACAAAAGTTAATGTGAAAAGACACAAAACGAACAGTTAGCCGCAGACTTCTATTGGTTCGAAGATGTTTTCTAACTTTACCCATCTCCTCTCGAAAACGCGGTGCGAACTGAACGAAAATAAAAAAATAAAAAAATATAAAAAAAAAAGAGCCAAAGAAGTATGCCGGAGCATCAATAAAACTCTCAAGACACGAAAGTTTTGCGCCAAATGGATCAGACTTACGCCAGGTGCTAGAAGCGAATTTCTTTTCGGCGTATATCCTTATGCGCGAAGGATGGCACCGGTAGTGCTCTCGATAAATCCTAGAGAAGATCGATTTGCGCCCAGGGAACCTTTAGAGCTCTTACGAACGACAGTTCGACACGCTGAAAGGGACGGTCTTTTCAATGGGCATGCAAAAACCCAGTTCCTATTAACGAGTCGGATATATTCACGAGATATCTTGAACTACCTCTGAAAGACCAACTTTTCGACATTTAATTACAATACGATGAAATACTTTAAGCGGACTAGCTCGTAGTAAGTTCATCCCAGCAATGAAGCGTTCACGAGTTAATTGGATTTTTAATACTTCGTCCTAACAGGCACTTTTTCCAATACTATTCTTAAATATTCTTGCAATATTCGCCCGATCAATGTCTGACTCCAAGTATTGTGCATAAAAGTTAAAAAATTGCTTTCCCAATCGTGAAACGTTAATGTCTTTAATATATCTTTTAGCTTTCAGCGTGAAAGCACTTTTTATCCAATCCCCTTTCACTCTAAAGGCAATCATCGTATAATTGTGAAAGAGTACGTATCATATATATATATTTAAAAATTCTTATGTTTACAGCCTAAAAAATGTAATATGATTGTTCTCTTTTTCGTCGACTGTCTAGTTTTTTTAACGGGCAGTGCTGTTCCGAGAAGCTTCATTATCCAACACGCAAGGCAAAACGTGGGGAAAGCGCTTTGCTAGATAATTCAATTTTGTCGTACCACGAACGCCGATCTATACCAGGTTTATCCGTGGGTTTTACGATCGATGTCTCCAGCGTCGCGTGTATCGGGACGGACAGTTTCACGTAACTAGTGTAGTTCGTGAAGCACATAGATGGCATCGAGGAAATGGCGTCAAAGGGTAAGGGTCAGCGGAAGCACGAAGCGCAAACACCGAGTAACCGATCTTCGCGATATGATTGTTACGAACAATCCGAAGTACGAGGGAGCAATAATTTCTTGAGGAACATCGGGACGTCCGATGGATATACGGGGATTTGCTTGTTATATCGCTACAGTGTATCATTGCGAGCTGACCTACAAGCCGAGAATTTAATTTCGGTTACACGCTAGTGTAAGGCACTGCGCGTGTTTCATAATTCTCTATCCCTAACCAGATCCCGTCTTAAATATAAATAGATATACCTACGGGCGTTACCGTACGTATAATATAATTTGCCACTGATGAAAACCCATCACGGGAAGGAATGAACCTAATTTATGCTCCGGACGAACGCGAGACTAGCCGTTACGTTACCGAAGGGGGTAAACGCTAAACTTGGGCAGATGAACTAGCGCGAGCGCACATGGTAAATTCATGAGTACTATTTCAATTATATTTTCGGGTCAACTGGTAACGGGAGATTCGCTACAGTCCAACGGAAATTGTGTAATCACCTTAGAAGTGTATATATGCTTCTGATTCTAATAAAAATGTATTTTTCTAGGAAAATTCACAACATTTTTATTTCTTTAAATTATGGACATTTTTAAGAAAGTGTAGTCACGTGTGTTTCAATTTTGTTTAGCAGTTCAAATTCTATGTTCAAATTTGGATGCGACGTGCGACACATAGTGTAGATAATAAAATTAAATGTACTGAAGTAACATTTTCCCGTGCTTAACTAATTTATGCATCCCGATTCTCTCTCTCTCTCTCTCTGTTTCTCTCTCCGGCTATACGCGGATGTCGTATTCCTCTGTCATTTCCCTTTCACACTTTTGGTAAGGATATCTTTCAGAGCATTTTAGAACTGTGTTGATGTTTTATCTACATACTTCTCCACTACGTTTTCGGACCAACCGGTAACGCGATATTCTCTTCGTATCAAATTGTACCGTGTAACCATATTATTGGAGCCATATTTTTGAAAGTTAATTTCTTTTTTTTAGCAAAGGCCAAAGCACTTATCATTTGGGAATGAATCGTGCACGCTGGAGCCAGTGTAGTAAAAACCGGAACCTAAACGATTTGAGTTAAATCGATCGAGTATACAACAATAGCGAAAGGTAAACGTACTCCGGTCACGACTCACGAAGCCCATTTACCGCCCCACACAGGCTTTGTATCTTCCCGACCTAATTAATTTACATTTATCCCTCAATTAAAGCGTTGATTAAAACGAGGCCCATGCGAAGCTTGCGAAGTCTTGCCTCATTTGAATTACGACTCAATCTCGTTGAGCTCAGTTGAATGTACTGATACAATGACTCTCACGACAGATGCAGAACTCTTTTGCATATATTTATAAAATCGCTTCATCGTATTTCTACCGACAGGAAGCACCGCTTTTTGATCTTCCTTGAAATTTCATTCGCTTTTAAGAGTTTCTCTACCACTGCGAGATGGAAACTAACTGCATAATTAACTTTCCCGCACACTGTTGGCTGCCCAGTTAAATATCCATAAGAGTTTTGTTCCGTAGGGTATTTCCATCTAAGATGCAGCGACTCGGTAAAGTTTTTCAATTAAATACCCTCTGGCCGAGCCGCAAAGGATGCGCGTCCGACGCGTATTTTAATACTGACGCGAAGTAAAGTACACCCGCGCACTGCAAAAACTCTGAAGTCGTAGAAGATTATATATTAACCCCGCAATCGGATATTTCGTTTATGATGAATCAAGAAACTTGATTAACCGCATTACCGAGACGCGACATATACTCTCGCAATTCTCTAGAATGACAAATTGCGCACGCTTTAATGCAACAATTTCGAAATGGACCTAAAAGTCTTGTGCACGCAAGGCTGTAAAATTGATTTGAAACTCACCGAAAGAGTAAGAATCCGAGACCGGTGACGGCAGCACGGCGAACGTCGTCGTTGACATCGGAGACCTATCGAAACATAAACAAGGTATGGCATTCGAAAGTTATTCAGCATCGTATAAATATAACGTAACTGATGTTAATTTCACTAATGGACGCCACAGAGTAATGCCATCAAAAGGATGATAAAAAATTATAACTGCAGTCGAGAAATTGATAAATTGATAATTAAAAAAAAAAAATTGATAATTCCTCAAAGACAGAACTGGGTATTTTCCTGGTTCACTTTACAAATTAATGGTATATTACGTTTAGATCGACTCGTTGCTGTGTCAAAGTATTTTGCAAGTAAATATTTACGATATAATTGATTAAATAACTTACGGCGACGTGGAGAAGTTTCCGAATCGCTTGGTTGTTTCCAGTACCGCAATAAGCCATTGCCAAAGTGTACATTCCACTCCGCCGAAGTATCGGATCCTTGTCAGCGCAAAGAGACGTCACCAGAGGATCAGCTTCCTCGAGACGACCGTACATCGTAAGCGCGATACCGACAGCCAAACCGCGCAGTATCTTTTCATGCTGGGTCTCTTGTGCATACTTGAAGGAATAACTCGCAACGTTGTATACTATTACTTGTCATTAAAATAATATTGACACTTTACGTATTAAGTACGAAATGTAAAGGTAAACTCACCGCGACCATATCTTCGATAGCTTGTGTGGACTTGGAGCCCAACATCACCATTCCCATGGAAATACCCGCAGCCTCACCGGTTACCGCATCGTCTTGGTAAAGATTGAATTTTAATTGTTCATAAACGTCTTGTCGATGGGAGCCCATTGCGGCTAAACCCAGACCTAAACACCCACCGTGCCTCACCATCTGGTACAAAAGAATTGATAGTGAAATATGGTTTCTCCCGACAAACATTCATTTGCAGCATTTTTCAGTCATTGATCCATTAAACACTATGTAATACGAAGCGCCTAACTTTTTGTCAGGCAAAAATGGATTTTATAGAACTTTTTCAGACATTATTCTGAAAATAATACTTTTATTTCTATAAAAACGTTTTTATGGCCGTGAATCAATTTTCTGGATACCGTTTGGTGTGAGAATATGGAAGTTTCGAAAGACGAATGTAAAATGAATACGAAAGTATTTATATCACTGATCTCAAACAAAAAAATGTCCCAATCTTATATAAAAAACTAAAAAAATGACGCTGAAGGATCCTCGGTCAATGGCCCATTGGCACCCAACATGTAGAATAAACCGTATATAACTGAACACATACATATGAATATACGGAAAACAATACAAATAATATTTTACTACTACTACTACTGTTATATCGGTGGAACATGGGAGTCAATAACTGGATCATCTACTTTAACGAATTGTATGATTATCGTAGAAGGTACTTACTTCGTTTTGGGCATCTTTCAATTGACCGAGAAGATAGTCCGTTATCGTAGCACCATGGTTAGCGTGGATAAGACCAAGGGCGTAAAGTCCACCACCTTCGGAATATCCAGCGCCAGCACCGGTGTCCCGAGGCAAGTAAGATTGCATTAACGCTAGAGCTTCTTGTTCGTGACCTCGGTGGATTACTCCCAGGGAAGCGGTGGCGGTCAACTTTGCCCAGTTAGTCGCTCGGGCCAACCACTCCAAGTTATCTCTAGTTATCGAATAACAACGGTATTTAATGTCCAAGTGTTACATTCAATAACGAACATTATATGAACTCTCTGGCCGCTTGTGTAGCAACTTGTAATGAGAATATTAGGAAATTTTTCAAATACTTATTGACCGAATAAGAATAAATTCTTCTAGCATAAAACGATGTAGTTTTAGGCTACTTTTCACACTCTGATTTAATAAATGTCCTAACGATTTATGAACTAGTTGCGACATCAAATATTGCAGTTTATAGAGTTAATGTAATAATAATAACCTGAGGAACTGATCGCTCGTCGTGCCGGAATGCATGAACGCATTGGCGATGACAGTTGCGGTGTGACATATCGATACCCGAATAGCATCCTTAGTATTTTTAAGAATTAGCATATCGGTGTGATTGCTGCGGATGAGAAATTGCAAGTGCAAATCGATCGAGACTTCACCACCCAAGATACTGGATAGGGCATTGACGCGCTCCTGCTGTGCACGTTCCTCCGCGTTCTTAAAAACAATGTCATCATTGTGAAACGTTGGTATGCACATTAAATGTTAATTTAATGTTACAATTTATCTCGTGAATAGCCAACGAATTGATGAAATAAAAATTACGGTGTAATTCGGTGACTATATAGTCGATATAGTTTTAGTGTAGTAGAATCTTTAAGGGGAGGTCTACTGATTTTAGTAAAAAAAAATGTTCTATTTTTTTTATTTAAAAAAAAATCATACCAAAAATATCATGCGAATGATTGTCTGTAACGGTGTTCATGTAACAAAAATCCGAGATCGGAATATAATAAATTGTAGGAATTCCATTTTTTAAAACATTTTGTATTAAAAAAAAAAATGGAACTGTTGGTACGATTTTTTATATTCGGATCTATAGATTTCTTTACATGATCATAACATCGTTACTAATAATCAAGAGTATAATCATTTTTTTTTACTGAAATCAGTACCTCCTCCCTCCAACCCTTAAAACTTTAAAAATATAAAAATAGTCGGCTACTTACCAGGCTATCGACGCTACGTTCTGCCTTTTCCTCGACAACTGGCGCTAGAGCATCCGCCTCAGCGGTCGTGGTTGCAGATTCTGCGGTAATTTCAGTCGTCGCTTTAACTGCCGGTTTCACTATGGGTTTCACCATAAGAGCACTTGGAATTGGGGCTGTTGCCCGTAATGCTTGCAAAACACGACCGAGGAACTGTTGGGTCGCTGATTCGTATAAATCGAACGCGATTTGATACGCCATCAAAACACACTCTTGCGAACCTTTACTCAGTCTGTCGAGGAGTTCGGCGACCGCTTGCGGATCGTCAAGAAATATAAGACACTGACACATGTTCACGTAATCCGGTGTACCTAAGTTGCGATAAAGACTAACGAGGCAGCGAAGCACCGTGTTGCGAAAACCACGGTTCTGTATAAGACTCATAGCTACTTGAAACGCGTACGAAAGCATTCCACCGACGTCATCCTGGAAAAATATGTTTTTTTTACAGTTTATAATACAAGAAACGTGTAAACACATTTAATGGCGCATGTTTTACGAATTCTTTTGATAGTCATTGTGCATTTATCTAGACCCACCGTTATCAAAGCTAAGTTAAAATGTGTGTCTTTGATATCTCCTTGTACGTTCGATGATTCAATTATTGGGTGGTTAATAAAAAAATAAAGAGCAAACACGAGTGTTGAAAAACATAACTTACAGATTGCATAATAGCTGCTTCAAAGATATCCATGCGTCTAGTTTCTAGGGCCAAACCTAGAGCCTGACGATACTGATTATCGTCCAGACATCTTTGGAACATCCTATTCACAATACCCTCGAGCCTTGGGTCGATTCCTTTATGACCAGGCTGGAGTTTGCCTTCTACATCCAGCACTCGTTGTTGAGTATAGAAATCGATGCATTTTGCTAAAATAATAATTTGTTTACAGTTCAGATGTAACGCCAATGTTATACGATTATCAATAAAGTATGAAATTAAAATCAGCATCCGAATGTCGCAATGTATAATATGATGTAGAAGTTTGTCTCTACTCGAGTCTTTGCGGAATAAGAATTTTTACCGATCGTAGTATCAACGTATTCGTTGCGGGCATTGACATCAAAAAGTTCTCCGGCACCAAGAGCGTAAGTGAGCGAATCTTCAAAGCTTCCAAGATGGTAGTAGACCTTGCTCGCGACCAACGCGGCAAGCTCGTGTTGATTGAAGGCTTTGTCCTCGTGAAGAATCTCACTGTACAATACAAATGCAAAATATAGATAAGACAGTAATGTAACATTTGAATTAATCTATGCAATTATAAAATCATACATCTTTTCAATGGCTTCCGATATCTCTGGCCAAAATTCGTCCACAATCATGTCTAGCTTCTTCAATGCAAAGACCTTTAACTCTGGCATTGGCTCCTCCAGGAGGGAGATAATACCCGCTGGAACAACATATTTATTAATAAAAAGATATAATAAAAAATCTCACGATTCACGAAAACCTTTTCGATTCTCATTTATTCTTTTAATTTCAATATTTTATCGAATTAAATTGATAATTCTTTATTGAATCCAAACGGTTTTGGAGGTTATGGCCGGCAGGATTTGCAAATCATCCTCCGAAACCGTCAACCCTGACAATAGGTTAAAGTTGAAAAATGTTTCATACAGTTTAATGTAATGAATATAAAATTGTTTATAATTATCTTACCTGCGGAAGTGATATTCATCTTCATTTGTATTAACCTTCAGCTATTTTGAACTTTAAAATATTTCGTAGGGAAATACACGGCGAAATACAAATTGTCGACACACCGACTGTCATCGACTAGCGTCGAGTCTGCTCGAGTAGAAATTACTTCGTGGTCACGTTGTTAACTTGATGGGGAATTTGTGTTCGACCTATCAGCGAGGATTTTTCGGTATACTCCAATGGAAATGTGTCAATGACCTGGGTTGAGAATGCTGAAAATATCATTGGAGTACATATTCTGCTATTCATTCGGGACTGAGTGATCAAACAACGGTATTGGCGTCGTTGTTGGTTAAAAGACATTCTGACATCTTTCAAGAGAAATAATTATTTGACGGTAGATTGCAGTTAATTAAATAACGGGTGGTATAACCAATGTCTCGAAGACTCAATCTCTCGAATTGCATCAGTCGTTACTGTCGGTCAAAAGCTATTCGTCTTCGAGACATTGGTTACCACCCGTCGAAAAGCATGTTCATCATTTAACTTGTTGGTAAATGATGAAGTGTCGGTAAGAGTGAACATGCTTTTCGACGGGTGATAACAAATGTTTCGAAGACTCAATCTTTCGAATGGCTTTTAACCAATAGGAACCACTGAAGCAATTCGTCAAAATGCAATTCGAGAGATTGAGTCTTCGAAACATTAGTTATCACCCTTTTCGACTTGACGTTCAACTGGACTCTCAGCTTGATTATAAAACACTGTAGATGGAGCCACTTACTCGATTCACGACGATTCAGTATATTACGATCGTTATTTATAAAATTCACTTTTACCATAATAATAAAAACGATGTAAGGCAGAATCGATACTGAGTTATGAAATATCAGATTCCCTATTATCACGGCAACGTTTAATATATTAAACAAAAATTAATTAGTTTCGATTGTGTCCAGTCATCCTGCACGTTAATCGAAATTGTTTTTGCACGAATTATAAATCGTCACTAAGAAAATAAAGAAGGCAGATGTATACCGACAGAGTTTGAATGTAGCACAGTCGGTATGTCACATTCGTCTTTTTTCAGAGAATTAACTTCCGGTGTACGTCCTTTCTATTATGTTTCGCGTTAAAGCTGCATATTGCCGCTGATTCACGAATCTACCATAGATAAGTTATGCGATATCTCCAACAGGAGTAAAAAAAAAGCGTAAAAAAACAAACGGAAAAAAAACTTTTTATGGTTATAACTGAAATGGATATAACTTTTTTCCCGATGGAGTTGAAACTTCGTTCGGTGCATAGTTTTTTTAGTAATCGCTCAAGATTTGAAATAGTTTTCGATTTCAAAGTCTATGATGATTAAATCATACAAACAAAAAATTATTCGTTTATAGCCGGGTTAATGGATTCTATTTAAAGCCGAGCAAATTTTTTAAATCTTTTACCTATCATCGAGAAATCATCATTCTATAATTGATGGCTAATATAGACACATATATAGTGGGAGGAGACGTTAGTATTTAATTGACCCGACAGATAACGCTATCTCGCGTGATAGCGGCGAATCGTGAGTCTCGATCGGGCGCAATGGCGTAGGCGGTGATTCTGTGATAAATTAATTTTTATCGCATCGTGGGTGGCGGCTCTTTCTATTGGCCGCTCATCGGGCGCCTCCTACTTCGTTTATAAAGCAGCCTCTCGATCCATTGCCCCCCTCGGCTTGTGCTTTCTCAGGCAACCTCTCGCACTTGAATTTTTATTCTGTACCCTGTACGTATATAAATATAAATATATATATATGCATATATATACGCGTCGCGCGATTACTGCGCGCCGGCGATCCGGGCCGTAAATCACGACAAGAGTACGTTTCGCGCGCACATAAACGAAATGAACCTCGATGCTGTTTGTCCGTTGCTTATTCTCGATAGTCATGACGGTTATAGCGCGCTTCACCCGCGCGGAATATTCTAAGAAGCGCACATAACACAGGCGTGAACTCTACGTTGATCGACATTTTTCTAAATTCCATATAAGCGGCCTGCTACTGATCTTAAAACGAATGTAATTTAAAATCTTTCTTTGGGTCATAAGTATACTCAACGTTATATACTTAATGTTAAATAAAAAAACTGCGTGGAGTCTGATTACTGTAAGATGCAGCGTACGTTTGTCTTGGAGGCCAAACTCGCGACGATATAGCAAAGAGATAGTTCGCTCAGTGATAAGTGCTCTCTGCCGTCCTTGTGCGTAACTTGTCGTGAGCTAAATTATACAGCTGCTACCGGGAAACTGATTTGAAATCGTTATTTCAGCTTCTATATTTCCATGATCATGACGAAAAGATTCATTAACGCTGTTTCTAAGTGCTGATTCTTACCAACGCCGGGATGTGGGCACAACAACAGGTCGGACTCGAATCTGAGGAAACAAATGAAGAGACTTTTAAGGGGCAAATCACCGAACGCTGGCCGTCTAAGACGTAACGGATCTGATGAGGGAATCCTAATGGGTTCCTTAATGGGTACTCTATTCTGATACCGGACATTCCGAGGAGTCGATTATCACTCCTGTACTCAGGAATCAGGAGCAGAATGCACTTCAACCCTGTAGTAAAAACTTTGGATATTGTAAACGTCCAGGTCAAATTAGGATCTTCCAACACTATACTGTTACCGACCGAGTCTGGTAAATCGTTAAAAAATTTCTATTTACGCGGTTCCGCTGCAATTCGCTATTTTTCCAACGACGCATCTAGGACAGTCTGAAACCTGAACAAAAACTGATGGCGCAAAGATCTCTGATGTATATCAGAAACATGCAATGTTCGTCTTTTTGCACACAAAAACTTACCCCAGTCCCCAACATCAACGTCGTGGACCAGATTGTCGTGGAGGTAGACAGATACGACTAGGCGCAGCAACAGGTTGCCGGTGGGACGCGTATAATGCTTAAAAAAAAAACGTAGTGGGAGTGTTACGAACCTATCCTACAGATATATTACGTACATCCATACGCTGTAAGTACGTCCATACCCACTCATCCTCCCTGGCTGTGGACACGGTTGAACAAGTATGCACCTTTGTTGCATATCGCGCACACTCTTACCGAACAATATCGGAATATGTGGGTGAGTATGTGCTCACGAGAAACTGTGGGAAGAGGAAAGGAGTGTGCTGCAGGTTGTACATACCTACCTGCCTACCCACCTACCCACTCGCCGGTTGCGCTGTTGGCGGTGGTACGCTGCACGGCGGATGGTGGATCCTGTGGTCCTTCTATACCGCTGCTTCTGCTGCTGCTTCTGCTGCTGCTGCTGCTGCTGCTGTTGCTGTTATACGGCTGCTGCCGCTGCCGCCACTGCTTCGCGATGCTGCGGTGCAAGCGAGCGAACGAACCAAGTAGCGATGCCCGCGCGGGGAGTGAGAAAAGGCCCCGCACGGTAGTAGTCTTTCTCAGGTACGTATGGGCCCACGTTAGCGCGATAAGGACGGACCGAACAAACGGACCTGATGCTGCTGGATGCTGGGGGCCTCAGCAAAAGGTAGGGGATAAGATTCAGTCTTGCGGCCACGTGCTACACGAGCGCACGCCCCGCCGGCCGGTGCAGCTCGACTCACTGACGGACGATCGAGCTCGCGTGGCCCTATACCACCACCGTCATCTTCCTGCTTAAGTTGTTGTTATTTTTTCTTTCTTTTTTCTCTCGTGTCTTCACTTTTCGCCCACCGCCGGTTAAGCTATATCCGACGCGGGCACACCTCCTAACCCGGAAGTTATATTCAAAGTGGCACATCTGGATCATTTGGAACATTCCGAATGTTCGTAGTTGGAAGATCAAGAAACGTCAGAACGACAGTTTAGTTTTTGGTTTGACGTTTAGACATTTTTTAGCCGTCGAACAACGGACCGGAAGTAACAGGCATACAAAAAATAGGAATGTGCGTTGTGACAATGATGTCTTTGTCGCCGTCAAAATATGGATTTCTTCATTTTACCGTGTGACTTTGAGAGTGGCGTGCGAAGTTAAGGTTTTTTTCTTGAATTAGCGCATATCGAGACGAAGTGATTTATGATAAGATACATGTAATCTCATTTATGAAGAGTTTGAATCATTAAATGAAGCTATTAACTATCGAACTTATAAACTGTTATGAAAAGTGTCAACTAACCCCGTGGTCTAAAAGTTTGTGGATTAAATACATATTCTGCTATTGTGGGCTCGTGCTCTTGGCTAACATTTGATAAAGTGAGTATATCGTTCATTTTTATAAACATAATATATGTTACTATGCGTTATAAACCTTTGAGCACGTGTTATATCATAAGATGAACATCGCATAATCAATGATCAAATTGTATGAAAACAAAACAAAAAACGGAATAGGATAAGAAGAAAAGCTATTTTCCACGTACTTTATCTTAGCAATTTAAGCAGAATAACAGTGTTTGTGTTATTTACGACGTTCCGACGAAACAAAAGAACAATAAAAGCACTGGAATATCTTTAAATCAAGAGGAAGCAAAGAACAGTTTGATAGTGTTCAAAATTATTGAAGATCTAACAAAATTAGATTCAGATGCGTGCGGTATAGCTTAACTAGAAGACCGGTTGGACGTAGAAAACTTAGATTGAGCTTTTCGCAAAAATATAAACAATTTCGCATTGTTCGATTCATAGATCTTTTTATCGTCGTTTTACGTTTCCAATTTTATACTGGAAAAGCTACAAAAAAGTAGAAAAACACGGTATAAAATAAGAGGACCGGCCAGGATAACCGTCATGCCTGTCGACGGAAACACTTGAGGGATGTTAATTAAGTTGATGAATTGATTGGAATCGCAATTATGTAACGTGTTCTCGGAAAGTAAATCACAATCGGTATAAACTCTTCCTAAGGTGATGTGAAACAGACTCACCCGGTAAGAAAAACTGTAATACATTTTTTTCAAGGGTGCCAAATACATTGGAGCAAATGTGAATTGTTAGCGTCTGTATTGATAAATTGCATAGACGTTTCCCTCGAAAGGATTAGCACCGAAAGGTTTAGTAAGATGTAGAGGAAAACCCAAGAAGGTGCGACTTACACTGTGTTACATGCGTGACTGCATTCGCATATGTAAATCTGTGTGTCGAAAGGTTACGGAGGTCGTCAGCTTCCAAGGAAAATTTACTGACACCGGGTGCGTTTCGCTAACATCGCTTCTTCTCCCTCTCGTTTTATTTTTCATGTATGCCTACTACCTACAACGTATTTGTTACGCGTGCGCGTAAACTTTTTTCATCGCGCGCCCGCTCACATTTCCTGTTCCTTGTCCCTTTTACATCTCGTGATATTAACTAACGAAGAGGAAAATTTACATACAAACGCTTTCCATCGACGAGCTGATCGTTACTCGCTACGGTGCATGCCGCATCGACGAATCCCACACATTTATCGACGCTGCTGTCTTAGACACACGTTTATCTACATATTGACGCAACATGCAGTCCGATCTATCGCGTGCACGCGGAAAAACTTTATGGAAAACGCGAGGGAAGAGCGAGCGAGTGAGACGAATCGAGTGATGAAGTGAGAAGAGAAATATGCAGCCGTAGTGGGGTCGCTTTGCTAAACACGGTTGTAAAAATGAGTTGCGAGATATCGGATTATTACTACGAGCTCGTAAGATGTTTGCAAGTATAATAATCATTGCAGTCCCCCAGGTGTGTGCTATGCGGGATGCTGTTTGATGGTTTTTCCTCACAAGAATCTTATTGCGCTGCGTGATAATGTTAAAACCCAAGGAAAAAGTAGCATATTAAAATCGACTCTAAACGTAATGGATTTTACTATTTTGTGGAGTAATATATTCGGGATAATTAACCTGGAGAGTCATTCACACTGCTAAGTAGTCAACACTCGAAGTAATGCTTTTCCTTATGGTTATTTAAAATGATTATCATTATGTCGGGCAATTATTATACAGAACAATTAGAGCAAATAAATAACATATTAAAATGCCTAGAATATTCCGTTTTAATTACCAATTATAACAAAAGTAGTAACATTTGTCAACTGAAAGGAGAATTTGTAGGCGATTGCCTCGGCTTAGCCTCGCCTTAAATGTGATTGGCTGATAGACGAATTAACATTGAATATTTTCTACGGAGCTTTCCTATTCGGAGTTGAGGTCGATCAACCGATTGTATCATTGTGTTATTTTATTTTGTGTTACTTAATTCAGTCTTAACCTGGCATGTCCTATTTTTAAGTGTTTATTTAACGTTGCGCTGTGTATATATTTAATCGTCAATACTACAAATTACAGCACAAACGGAAATGACATTAATTTATTTGTCACCAATTTATTTCTTATTCGAGAATAGAGAAAGATAAACGATGAAAAAGAGCTGTATACATGTAACACGCTTATACATGTGAGACCATCGAGCACGTCGTGGAGCCAGCTCTGCTAGCCGAAGGATTATGCATCGCGCCGACGAACCGGTATACACCTCTTGGGGATAACGACTCTTAATTAATTTGTCATTAGTTAATTAGGATAGCCGTCCGTATGGGTAATGGAGTGCAGTGGCGTGCCGGGCCAGCAACGCTCCACGCGTTCACGATATTTCCCTGTGCACCTTTGATTTAGGTGAATAGATATGTGAATAGATATACCTTGGCGATATATATATTCGCGCGCAAGGGAAAAAGGACGAGGTGATCGGGTAACCGCGGGCGGCGAGTACCTGGTAACCGCGCAAGATCGATTATACACGTTTATATATGTATACCTCCATAACTATAGTATACACTTACGTTATAATATATTTCCATCGTCGTTGCCCGACGCTATTCTATATGAGTATCTCGCGAGCTAAAGTTAATACCGATTCCCCTAACGAGGGAAAATCGAATATTAACTTTATCCGAGTGCAGAGCGAATGCGCTGTCCACTCGCTCGTCCGATATTTTGCTAAGCGCTTTCTAAAAGTCTCATCGCATTTATCTATTTGTGTATATCTGCGACGTCATGCGCAATGTTTCCTGATATATTTATAAACGAATTAAGATTTTGTACTTGGTATTAAATTTATCTACGTATGGGTCATTCCTTGCCGGATCAACCACTTTTTCTCCGTTACTTAATGACTATTTTACAGAATTGGGAAGATCGGAAAATCATTCGAACAAAAATACGGCTGATAGAACATTTCAAACAGACTGAAAGGAACATTGGATGACATTTGACGAGAATCGATAAAAGGGTTGACATAGCTAGATATTTTTCAAGTTGTTGAATCGATGAGACATGGCTTTTATATTAACTGTAAAATGAAAACTAACGAAGGACTTTATACTTTTGTCGGTTTCAGAGCTTTCACCATCGTCACTTGTGAAGTTGTGAACCTGCGTCTCGTTCAATCGAGTTACCACAATACTGGATGCTCAACGCTGTGCTTTCTGAATGGTTGAATCGAAATTATTTAAATTGGAAAGAAAACTTTTGGATGAGGAGGAGTTCATATTTGTTCAAATTTTTTTACCGCGAATGTACCATCGAGTTACCAGCATCTTTGACGTTCCACTCGAAACCTTCCGAGGCTCTCTCGTGCGCGTGCTGGTATCGAAAATGAAGAAGTGTTGGACAGTGGGAGTGGCGCAGCTACCAATAGTTCTGAAAGCGTATGCGGGACGAACGCTATCGCGTGAAACGAAAGCAGCACGACGGGGATAAAGAAGTAAGGAGCTGGGAGCTGCCTGTCCGAATGGACGTGGGCGATCTGTCGAACGCGGCAGCAGGCTTGGCGGGCAGCGGTGGTGCAGCGGCGGCCGCCATCCTCGGTCCACCGGCGGGGCATCTTCCTGCTGCTGGGATTTTAAGCGGCGGTGGCGGCGGCGGCGGCGGTGGAGGTCGCGGCGTTGGTGGTGGCGGCGGTGGTTTAACCGGCACGATTATCCCCACGACAGCGACGAGCGCTGGTTGGTGGACACCGACGTCAACTATCGTCACATCACCCGCAAATACTGACGTGGTGAGTGCTCCGCATATTTATGTTCTGCTGTTTCTGATGGCTCGCTGAGTATATAGGCTTAAAATACAGGCCACCGCCACGTTGAAACTTCATTAACTTCCTACGCACACCCACGTTTAAAGAAAAAAATAAATATGGAGATGGGTAGAATAATAAGGAAGGTATAAGCGAGAGAGAGAGAGAGAGAGAGAGAGAGAGAGAGAGAGAGAGAGAGAGAGAGAGAGAGAGAGAGAGAGAGAGAGAGAGAGAAACCCAATAATATTTACGCAACAAGATTCTTAGCGATCGACATCAGATACTTTCAATCAATTATTTCTCAATCGTAATAACGGAAAGGTTATATTACTCAACGCACGATTTCCGTTAAAAAAAATTTTTTATATATAATTCATAGCTGCTTTTTTGACGTCCGAATGGATAAAAGACTCATCTATATCGTCGATCGACCGAAAATCTTAAAATGTCAGGGGACCATCGTCTGATTTTAGAATCAGTTTGAAGCAAGCCGGTTTTTTTGTAGTTAAGAAACATCAGGAACACGCCTCACGCGTTCGATATCTTTTTACGTCTTCCAGTGATTCGAGGGCTCAGATGAGTTTTTTTTTTTTCATAAATAATAACGTACTGTTGTTAAGCGATTGACCCCCTTGGAGCGGTGCGTGTCTAAAACTTGAATCGAATATGACATTTGACACTGGATTCGAGCCGTCTGTGACCACTTTCTAGACAGTCAGTCAGAGCACAAATACGACTGCGGTATTTTCATGAAATTTCATCATCCGCAAACTTTTAACAGAGAAGATCAAGAAATAACAATTACCAATTTAGCTTAGTTAATAAGCAAATTTTCCAGTGGAGTAACATGATGGGATAATATATATAATCAAATGTATGTACTTCGATGTTATTACTAAATAGAAATTCACAATTTTCTTCACGCTCGGTCACTCGTCAATGTTGCTTTGTCGTGTTAGTCGTAAGTTACACGTGTGTCACGTTCGGTGACGCCTCTATCCTGTCACTTTATAGAATAATCATTCACACCGATAATGAGTAATAACTACGACGGATGATTGTGAATTTTTTTTTATTCGCCCCCTCGGACTCTGGGAGTGTAATAGACGTACCGCGACGTATGAGTACACGCACGGGCCTCACTATTATTATTATTATTATTATTATTATTATGTATTTTTTCGCTTCCTTCGCGTCTGTAAGTAGGATGGTGGACCTTTCGTCTACTCGACCGACCCTCGGGTCTATCTTGTACTATGCATTCTTATGTGCGCGTCGCTACAGCTGGTTAGTCGTAGTACGTGAGCGTATATATGTGTGTGTACCTATTATTACCTAATGAGATATCTTTCGGTCGATGGGAAACGGAGAGGAAGAAAAAGAAGAGAAACCATAAGAACGAAAGAAGTAAGAGGGCAAAGGAAGGTTTCATTAATACGTGTAAGAGATTTTAGGTTTACGGTCTCTAGCAATTAAAAATATTAATATTTACTCAGGTTATTCTGAAATTATGAAAAAGCGAGTATAAGGGAAGACGAATGAATTGACCGAGTAGTACAAGACGGGTACGATCAGCCCGTCGTAAGAAATTCTGGTTGTGTACTCTCGGGCTGACGATCGTTATGATTCTACCTCAAAGTAAAAGTGCGCAATACGGACAGAGTGCAAAGGTATACACAAGCTACGTACACGCGTTATGTATAGGTTTTTTTTTACCCTTTATAAGTATAGCCGGTTGACGAATGAGACGTGGGATATTATTTAGTTTCCTTGATCGTTGAAGTGTGCGCAGGCGAATTACTATAATATCTTCCGCAAAGAGCATCCATATAGTTATATCTGACTCGTCGATTACAAGGACAAGTTAAAAATCTCAGTGCGTCATGGACGCGTCATCCGTTGGATGCTCGATCGTCTTTTTTTCGACCTCTCCATATATTATTTACTTTTCTATTCGTAGAATACTTCTTCTCACCTACTCTTCTCGATGGTGCAATAGAATAACAGTAACTAGAGTAGATTATTAATTGAATATTGGAGCACAGAGCTATAGTTGAGTGAATAGCTGATAAAAATGGTTTCAAGGCTTTCCTATTATTTAGATTACACTACATCATTATTAATTATCTTTACGAGTTAACGATCTTTTAGTAAAAAAAAAACCAGTCTCAAGTTCAGCTACAGTTGAGTCAGGGAAATACAAATCGTTCCTTGGTTACACTTCGTTGTTCAATATCTTCGTCCAATATGTATCTTGAAAGATGATGTAATTAGGATGAGCTATAGTTCATTTACACTACATTTTTGTTATATGGTCTTTCAAGTGAATCGTTCGAATGAATTATCGAGATCTGATAATTTTAGAAATAGCAAAATCACGGTCATAATTTTTTCTCGGCCTAGTTCCTCAACTTTGAAAATACAATAAAATACTTTTGTTATTTATTCTCATAAAGATGAGTAACTGATGAATAATTGATGTCCTAATTTCTCTTCATCCAAGCGGCGATCCTTCAATTCGCTTTTGTTTCGCTTCCGGTAGTAATATACCTTTCACATTAGTTTGACGAATCCTTTTCATACATTAGCAGGATCTCATGGTAGTCGAGTCTTCTGAATGAAGAAGAGACGAAAAAGTCTCTGTCACCCGACGAGGATTTGCTTGGGAGCCATCAAATAGCCACCTGTTGCTGCCTAGTTGCCTCTTCCTTCCATCGAGGCAATAAGCCGAGTGCTCTTGTTGCGTGGGAATCGGTCTCGCGACCACGACCGCCTCTCACTCGTTGAATACGTCTTATTTGCTAGGCTCAACCGCGACTCAAATCTACGAGAATCTTGAGGACTAACCGTTACTCCTCTCACGTTACTCTGTGTGCATAGCCTGTCCAATGGTGCCTGTTCCTTACAGTCTCCTTGCACGTTATTGCACCTATTTTCACTCCCTACAGTGCGTCCAAGCTGTTTGACTGTCTGTCTTTACCTATTTCCCACTGTAAGGCCGTCTCTCTCTCTCTCCGGGCTTGTTCCCTCTTTATTCATTTACTATATAATTTTGTGGCCAAGAAAAGGACTTATGGATTGCAAGGTACTTGTAACGAGCTCCCTGCAATTTTGTAATGGCTTGCTAATCAGGTTTTAATAGGAACACACCGGTATCTCGCAACCGAATCCCTTTGCCGCTTCTCACGCGAGAAGCCATTCCGTTCTTATACGATGATGGCGAATGAGCGAAGGACCACTTCATCGCCAAAGTCCGGATTTCTCTGCATATTAGGTCTCGCGCAAATACGTTTCACTTCTGATTAAAACTCATTGACGTTCTTGTCTGTTCTGACTTATGAACAACAGTCTTGTATGGTATTGCTTCAATTAAAAATGTCATAACAATGATTACAGATGAATCAACTATGTAGAGTATGCGGGGAACCGGCTGCAGGTTTCCACTTTGGGGCGTTCACGTGCGAGGGATGCAAGGTTAGTCTGAAATTCAGTAAAAAGCTGTGAAAAAAAGGGAATCGATTTTACAACATCCTTCCTATGAGACATGGGTCACCACTTCGATACCAGGTTTGATTTCTCTTATTCCATGTTGCACAGTCTTTCTTCGGCCGAACGTACAACAATCTGGGCAGTATATCCGAATGCAAGAATGGCGGGGCATGCGTTATCAACAAGAAGAATCGCACGGCGTGCAAGGCTTGCCGTTTGCGAAAGTGCCTTATGGTGGGTATGTCCAAGTCAGGCTCGAGATACGGACGTCGTTCAAACTGGTTCAAGATCCACTGCCTTCTCCAGGAGCAGTCGCATCAGGCACAAGCGCGGCTTAAAGATCCTAAGTCACCGTTCGATAAAGTGCTCAGTTCTTTGGACGCGGTCAACAATAACAGCAGCAATAACGGTAGCAGCCTGGGATCTGGGTTGTCCAACGTTATTGCGGGAAACAACAGTTATCAAGGAAGATTACCCAAACTTGACGATCCGCGATTGAGGCCACAGAATCTTGCGTCCTTGAGATCACAGCAGGACTCGCCGCGACCTCAACTCGTAACGAGACCGTCCGATCTCCTGGCGGGTCCTCATGAGCTTCTTAGGCCTGAGACACCGCGATTTCCCATGTGGCGCGGACCTCCGTTCTTTCATCCAGCACTGAGTCCCATGCAATTTCTAAATTCGCCATTCTTTCCCTTCCAGCAGAGATTCGTCGTGCCTTACGTCAATCAAGTGAGTGCACCTCAAATTGCTGTAACCAGCCTGTCGACTTCGTCCAGCGAAAGCGTCAGTCCCAGATGGACACCGTCGCCTAAGCATGATGTTGACAATGAAGTAGACGATCCTAGAGATCAGGATGATTCGTTAATATCTTCGAGAGTCAATCACAGTATTCTAGGTATAAATGAATCACAAACTTCCGAAGTGAGTCAGGAAAAGAGTTTGGCGTTTCTGAGAACCCTTGGACCTGAACAAGATGAACCCATGGACCTCAGTGCAAAGAATACAGCGATGATAATGAAGAATCGTGATAGAAATACCGAGCAATCGACGAGTTCGGGTGACGATATGACGGAAGAGAGAACGGAAGGTTACACGGACGGGGAAGAGATTGAGACTTCGGACACGGAAAACGGACCACCTCTCGATCTCACCAGGAAGACATGACGCGGACTAAAAGTTCGCACTAAAAAGCATATGAAGTCCGATGAAACTGGTAGACCGTAAGGCTTCTAAAGCATAGAGAGCGTGATTGATCGATGAAAAGGAATAAATTCCAGCGTGTTAGTTTTAACGACAACAATCATGATATCTATATCCGTGGGGGATATAACGATTTTTTATAAACGTCTAGAATCCATTAAATAATTCTGGAAACAGGGGAATAAACATTTTGTCATTTCGACCGAGTATCGAAAAGAAAGAACTGTTGACTATGTTCAAGATTCTACATTGACTCTATACGAATTGTCATACCGACAATGTATTTTCAACCGTGTAGAGCTGAAATGATCGAAACCAGCATATACCGATGACACGAAGAAATCTTCGGGGTGTCGCGCCTCATGGGTCCAAGTACGACTTACGCCTGAAGCCTCAAAGGCTTTACGATCGTCTAGTACGATCGATGAAAATTGTTCAAGTTTAGCTTCGGTGGCTGCTGGCCTGTCGTCGCGAGCGGCGGTAGATATGTGCATCGGCAGTCTCTTGGATATCCAGAAGCGAAGCAAGAAGTAAAAAATAAGAAGAAGAAGAAACCGCACGTCGATAGCTTCGCAAGCAGTTCGAAGACTGAAGATCGTCACGATATCCTCGTGCTTCGAAGACGTACGACGCGTTTTCAAGACGGACGATTGTGCGGGATCTGTGAACGTTCTCGCCAGGATTGCACATATGCTGTACGGTAAATACGCAGTACCGGCGGTCTATACTATGTATATAGTGTATGCAGTGCGTGTGCATTCACGTCGCACGCCGGGGTAACATTAAAGCTGTTGAGATGTGAACGCGCGGGGACCACTAGCGAAGTAAACCATGCGCGCGTAACGTCCGTCTCGATAGTTTATTATCGACTCCGTTCGCGATTTGCCTGCGACGACACTCCCGTCACGGCGAGAAGAGACCCGAGATACAAGTTTCGCTTCAACGGGAATAGGTACAACCTGTGTAAGATTCAGCTACTGGAACATACTCCACGTATGTTGTAAATAAGAAAGACGACTGTACGGAAATACGACGAACGTACCGATTGGTTGAAGAATGAAGGAGACAAGCTTGACAAAAATCAACATGTCCACACACGGAGATTCATTTTTTCAGCTAAAATTACAGTTTTCTTGCGCCCTGGGTGTAAACCATTTGTCAAATTGACCAATTGTAGGTTAACGTTTTTATTTTATTGTAAATTAACGTTTTATTATGGACTAAAATAACTGCATTTTACTTTGCTTGAAAAAAAAAAATGACATACAATTGATTTCCCTATTATATTTATAATGTGGGCTGAGCTTTAATCAGAGGAATTTAGGAAATAGCGTGCTTCAGTAGAAAACGTCTTTGTTATTACGATGACATTCACTTCCAGTGCAGATAGGATTTTCTCCGTGTGAGATGTAAGATAAATGTTCCTATTCCTGGTCATAAGAGTCACGTTACTAATAAAGGTCTTAAAATAATAGCTTCCGTTTGGTTGAAACTGGCAATCGTTACTATGAAAATAATCGACATCAATGGTTTGACAGCGCAGACTGACCTTACACGGGACGCAATCTATCGTTAGGAATATAATAGCCAGCACGGGGGGGCAGCATTTACCTTTTAATTCTCGTCGTCATAGTGGTCGCGACTGTATTGGAGAAACGTAGGTCAGTTTAACTCGACGAAAACGATGATAAGGTCGACGAGAAGGAAGAAATAACAGAATCATGGACTTTATATTATAACTACGGTACCAAGATTTTCCGTATGAAAATAAAGAGTCTTAATGCCAGGTGTTATAATGCCACGCAGATATCACCGGCTGCAGAACGACGAGGAAGACGCGATGCGGGAAGAACTATGGGCCTCGATTGCCCATTAACTATGGACAGACTATCGTTGCTGCGGAGCGCACAGCACGCAAGATAAAAGATTGTATACTATACTACTATTTGAAAGACTCGATAGTTTACCAGAATGTAAGGTCACTCGATCGTGCCGGTGCTGCACGAGATTTTATGTCAAGAATAATTAACTCTTGATATCTTCTATACGCTGTGGTAAAGACGATGAAGAAGAAGAAGAAGAAGAAGAAGAAGAAGAATAAGTTGTAGTACTACGTTCCCACGGTGTCACACACGTCCTACTACGTTAGATGCAACTTCGTGTAACACACGGCAACGTGCAAAGGGGAATTATAATAAATTCTCGGACGCATCTGAGTGAAACTTTTGAGAGAAGAACGATGAACGCACGACGATTTCACGTTTCGTTCCCTTCGTCGATTGGCCATGTTCTCTTAAACACGGATTTTTAAATATATATTTATAATAGTAAAATAATAATAATTTTTATAATAATAATATAACGCGGGAGACACGCTCACGAACTGTATATTTTTATTATACATATACTCCGGTGCTCAAATATCATTATTTAATTACAAGCGGATGGAAGCTGAATATATATCATGAGGCCAGTAGGTGCGATTGGTAGCCGAGAGTGTGCATGTTACGTGTAAAACACACTTTATGCGAAGAATGATATTATGCCTGTAAATAAATATATATATATATATTATAACAAATACGAGTGTTCGAAACGTACAGAAATAATAATAAAAACGATTATTGTGTATTCTGGAATTGAATAATGTTTTATATCGAACTTGAATTCTTTCGCGACTTATCTTTCTCTTCTAAAGGGTGATTTTTTAAGAGCTTGAGAACTTTTTTTTAAAAAAAAACGCATAAAATTTGCAAAATCTCATCGGTTCTTTATTTGAAACGTTAGATTGGTCCATGACATTTACTTTTTGAAGATAATTTCATTTAAATGTTGACCGCGGCTGCGTCTTAGGTGGTCCATTCGGAAAGTCCAATTTTGGGCAACTTTTTCGAGCATTTGGGCCGGAATAGCCCGAATTTCTTCGGAAATGTTGTCTTCCAAAACTGGAATAGTTGCTGGCTTATTTCTGTAGACTTTAGACTTGACGTAGCCCCACAAAAAATAGTCTAATGGCGTCAAATCGCATGATCTTGGTGGCCAACTTACCGGGCCATTTCTTGAGATGAATTGTTCTCCGAAGTTTTCGCTCAAAATGGCCATAGAATCGCGAGCTGTGTGGCATGTAGCGCCATCTTGTTGAAACCACATGTCAACTAAGTTCAGTTCTTCCATTTTTGGCAACAAAAAGTTTGTTAGCATCGAACGATAGCGATCGCCATTCACCGTAACGTTGCGTCCAACAGCATCTTTGAAAAAATACGGTCCAATGATTCCACCAGCGTACAAACCACACCAAACAGTGCATTTTTCGGGATGCATGGGCAGTTCTTGAACGGCTTCTGGTTGCTCTTCACTCCAAATGCGGCAATTTTGCTTATTTACGTAGCCATTCAACCAGAAATGAGCCTCATCGCTGAACAAAATTTGTCGATAAAAAAGCGGATTTTCTGCCAACTTTTCTAGGGCCCATTCACTGAAAATTCGACGTTGTGGCAGATCGTTCGGCTTCAGTTGTTGCAGGAGCTGTATTTTATACGGTTTTACACCAAGATCTTTGCGTAAAATCTTCCATGTCGTCGAATAACACAAACCCAATTGCTGCGAACGGCGACGAATCGACATTTCACGGTCTTCAGCAACACTCTCAGAAACAGACGCAATATTCTCTTCTGTACGCACTGTACGCATTCGTGTGGTTGGTTTAATGTCCAATAAAGTAAACTGAGTGCGAAACTTGGTCACAATCGCATTAATTGTTTGCTCACTTGGTCGATTATGTAGACCATAAATCGGACGTAAATCGCGAAACACTTTTCGAACCGAACACTGATTTTTGTAATAAAATTCAATTATTTGCAAGCGTTGCTCGTTAGTAAGTCTATTCATTATGAAATGTCAAAGCATACTGAGCATCTTTCTCTTTGACACCTTGTCTGAAATCCCGCGTGATCTGTCAAATACTAATGCATGAAAATCCTAACCTCAAAAAAATCACCCTTTAATATAATAAGAAAATCGTCACTTATGAATTACGCCGAAAAATAGCAATCGTAGACAACCGTATTCCATGAGAAAAAATATATTTTATATAATATATAGTGAAATTATGGTAGTAAAAGATACCGACCGGTCGAAAAAATTCCGAAGACTCTAAAAGAGTAAACATAGTTTATTAACATAAACGATGGAGCATGGGTTACGTACGAAAAAAAATTCGAGATTCTTGTCCTCGCTAAACGTGCGAAAATAATTTACTACTAGAGACGGGCAACTTACAGAATCCATTGCATTACCCCACTTTGATATTAACAAAGGAGACTATACGTCCGCTATATAAGTCGTGCAATATTTGTCCTGAGACGAGTCTGAGTCGCCTCGTCACGAGAACGCATATAGTACAGTTCTCTGTCAATATATCCAGTGTGTTGGTCGCGAGATCGTTCGTTTCAGGGCTACGTGTGTTGGTCATCTGGAAGGCTCGGATGCTTACACGCCAGTTCTCAAACATCTACCAGCTCTCTCCATGATTCTTCGCATACAGAGAGTCGCGTTTCGCTCGACCTGGACGTGTTACATAGGTATACTTAATGTACGTGAGCGGAAAGACGATTGACGAAGCAAGAGATACGACCGAAAATCATACATCCTCGTCTATCTTCATCCTTGGTCGATGTACTAACTTTTGCATGTAATGTTAAATTTCGTTTTGCAATTCCACATGAACCGGCGAGCTCTTACTTTATCTTCTCCAACGTGTCATATAAAACCTGTCGAATTCGACTTCTTAAATTCTTTTTCGATACAGACGAAGAAGAATGTTGTTCTCGCCCACACTTTGTAACTGCGTACTTCCGCGTTTCGAGAGGATCGTTTGAGATGACAAAACAACCTAACTTTACCTCGTCTTTGTTTTCAATCTGGTCATAACGTTCTACGGTTACATTAATTTATTTGTATTGCGAATGCAAAGGATATAATTTTAATCTTAACTTGTTGTCAACGAATACAGAAAATGTATTTTTTGTCCAATACCTATGAAATTATCATTGTCATTCATCGTATTGTTCGTTGCTTTGATTTGCCTGCAATAGAGTCATGTACAATTTTTTTTCTGTGCTGCGTTCTCTGTGGTCCAACACAATTTTCATTGCAACAATTTCCTGTTGGTTCGTCTCCGCGGTCGCGAGGTTCTGGCATATGGCTAGTTTACTTGGTAAGTCAAACGCCTCGACTTTTCTCTGCTCTGTTGATTTAGGCGGCTGCTTACCTGAGAAACTGAACACTGGAATATGAACAAGAAGAGGATACCACTCGGCAATCCTGCCACTCTTATAGCTCCGTGCATTCCACCGAGTCCTTTTCCATTCGATGGCTTCGAGTTCGAATTCTTTGGAGCTTCAAGAGTTTCCCTACCTTCTGTTTAGAAACAAGCGCGAAAAAGTATTGCCCTCGAGCAAACATCGGTGGCCAACGAATCGTCAAGATGACAGTAAAATAACGTCGTGGTGCTTAGCTCGAACGTATATCGTCATCCAATGTCGATTATAGTTTATTTATGCTAAACGTATTCGACTGTAGTAATGCAGATGGTCAAGCGAACATGATTTCTATAATCGTTTTAGCATTGAATGTTAGAGCTGGATGAACGGGATGTGCCATTCTCAGTGCTCGATTCGTGTTGATCCCGGTTGAACTGAACACCAGTTTCAGCACAAAAGTTGAGAATTTTTTATTCTTTAATATTGTTTTCAAAGTTGTCACCTAGTACACGTTACCCTTATATTAATTTAAATAAGTCACTCATTCACGTGGGTCTAAAACGTATTATTAAATCTAGACATATGTATGGTAAAGAGTCCTACTGTGAATCGTGCTTTGTCAATTACGACGGAGAGAGCAGAGACGATATCGGCCAGTGAACAATAATGACCACTCATGTTGTTAAGTATTTAGAAGTTATACATTTGCATAGATAAAGCGTCTATGTTTAATCGGTAAGATGGACATTTTTGCGAAAGACAACTCATCAGGGTGCGATATACGTGATCACGATTCTAAGCACAGGAATAAGAGGCCTGATTCAAATTCCACATTTGCTAATCATTATAAATATCGGGTCTAATTGCTTGAAGAAATTTAATAAAAATTTATTAAGTAACCACATTCGAGAAATTTTTCAACTAAGGAACTGTGAAAGAAATTTCGCGGCGACCCGGGTTTGAATCGGATACAACCAGAATTTTAGTTTTTGGTGCGTTACCAATAACACCACCGTGGCTCTGGCCGAATTAATCGCACAGTTCTCTATTATTTTATTGACAATTTTTATTAACCATAGCAATTCTAGGTAAGCGGCCGTGTAAACTTAACACTTATATGTTCGATTAGTAAGATGGACATTTTTGCGATACACGAAGTACAGTAGCTAGAAGTAATACTAATAAAAAGATTAAATACGTTTCTTAGAAAATTTAATTTTATGTTGTACATAAACGATTATAGTTTAACATTTTACAGTTTACGTTATTTTTATTGAGATTAGCCTTCTCTCATCTTTCGATCCAGATTCATAATGCAAATTTTGAAAATACGTAAAGATGAGAACCCATCAAGTCTCCGGTTCGTTCAACGAAGAAGGCGTACCGTAATAAATTAATAATCTCCAGGTGCCCTGACACGAAATACCTGTATGGTTGAGTCCGGAAGTGACTCGGTAGACCGGTTCATCGATATGCAGCTGTGTGGCTAGGCGGGCGCGTGAAACTCTCGTGAATGGGCGAACGATCTCGGCGAATATAATAATTCGACGTAATTTGCTAACTTCGCGTTAGGCGAAGAGTTATTTTTATCTAGCTTTCTCATTCTCTTTCGATATTCGACATGATCTGTACTGATATTTAACGTTTCTTTTTTCTCACGAGTTTGTACCATTGCCATATGACCATAAGAATGATTAATTAATCATTGCACATGATACAGCAAAGATGATTGCGTACCTTTGGACACCTATTCTCATTTCTGTCAACAAGAACGAGCGATCAATTGTAGTGAATCGCTTTGAGGAAACCGAATCAATACTAAAGCTATACACTTTTGTCGGAGTTGCAATTCTATGCCCATCCAATTAAGCAAGGTAGAAGGCATTTCGTTCCGAAATGTCACTAGGTTTGATCAATGTCAGATTTCTGTATGGTCCCAACGTACAAGTAACGATCACAACTTTGTTGATGTACATTTTTATCACGTTAAGTAGGGCATTGATATGACGTTGATATGGTACAAGTATGATACTGATACTGCATAAACATACCACAGATTGAGGGATAACATTCTTTCAGGAAGCACTTACAAGTCAGTACAAGCAACGTCGTGCTTTATCTGATAAACGGTTAGAATATATATCTTATTCCATCAATTGTTTTATTTTATAATTGTATGAAAACATTTTTCAGTGCGAATCAATAATTCTGATATCGATGGGTGAATACACGGTATTAAATGATGTGAACATTTTACACGGCTGTATCATTTAACAGTGGTTTAGAGACAAGTGTAATATAATATACGCAACAAGACATAATCAGATCCGTTGGATCGTGCACATCCATAAATATATTAACTTTTGTTCTATTCACTGGAACAAGTGGCAGTACCTAGCCGAGAATCGACGATTGTGGGCGCAGACGCGACATTCCTCGAAGTTCCGTGCGTGTGTCGGGCGCGAGTTGAGTGCAAACGCATAAAGTGGAGTTCGGAACACCGGTATTATGTAGGAAAGACGAAGAAGTAGAAGAAGAATGAACAGAAGAAGCGAGCCGAGGCACTCAGCCATTACGCGAATGCGTGAGGTAAAGGGGTTTACTACACCTGTGGCCTGCGGTTCATCCGCACCGAGGAGCGAACATACATATAATACAACATATAATACTAAACGTCGGTGAGGACTCTCGTCGTCATTATCGTCGTCTCTTACGACTAGAGCGCGAGGTATAAAAGCCTAATGCGAAGGAAGAAATCCGACTACATCGGAAGGCTGACAGACCGAGGTCACCGACTAAACGATCGGTGGTCGTATCGGGAGACCGATTGGATACCGGGAAATTCATAAGACGAATTTTTCTATCGTTTCGTGCCCGTCGAATGTAAACGCTCGGGGCCTTGTGCCAGGACAAGTGTGCGTATGCAGCCGATGAACGGTCATCGTGCTGCGGACGACCACGACGTTTACGAGCCAATGCGCAGGCTTTACGTTTGACCCGCGGCGTCGAGAGGGCGCGGGACATTTCCTTCGAAAGGCGCCTGCTTCGTCACCGAGGGATCTTGAGGGAGCCTAGACCAATCCTACGCATTTTCTTTCAAGATGCGTCTGCTGGCTCATTTCGATGAAGCTAACCGGTTTAGTATATCACCGCTGTACTCATTAGAGGATACGTCTGTAATTAGTATTTTTTTTTTAGGTGATGACTATCGAAATTTTAAATATTTATTAGAAAGATTTTATTTTTCATCGACCTATGACCGGTACCGTTATTTTTCCTTCCTTCGGGCTTAACAAAAACAAATTGTAAAGGACAGTCGGTCAGCTTCAATGAAAACACGAAGATAATAGTCGAGCTTCGCCGAACGAGACCCAGCGACAGCATCTCCGTTAGCCTCTCGATCCTCTTGTCGTTGAAGGCTAATTGGGTACATCCAGAGGGCAGAATATCCTTTGGATCGTATAAGAACAGAAGAGTCCAGTCTACATAGCACTGCACTGTAAGATAATGCTGTGCTACTGTACTTTGCCTCGTCGCAAATGCACTCTTCCGTGTGGAACTATTGGTCTTGCGGAGTATAGTCCGCCGCTACACTCCTTTGGTTGACTACAACTTCTGTTGCTTTCGTGGAGACCTTCTACGGCTTTGGAATGCGTAGTGGCACCGCGGCTACCAATCTACTTGAACAAACGAGACGAGTACCTGTCCGGGGTTGCATTTCAAAGGTCGAGGTTTGCCCGCATCGCGCGTGTAGCCCCTACGGTCCCTCCGCAGCGCTGCTTGGACATTTCACATTGCGTTGTAGTCTACGTTGCTCTTGATGCTGCTTCGAAAGTTGTCCCAGCCGGCAAGCGAGTCACGTACTACATGCGCTACGCACGTTTATCGATAGGGGGAATCGAAAGAATTACATCTCCCGTAACTCTTCTCTATCCATTCGAACGGATATTCCCTTCCCTAGCGATGCTGCGAGCAAATGTCTGTGTTTCAATGTTGATGTGAGATATTCCACAAAGTGTAGATCGATTTTTTGTACAATGTCAACTGTATGGATCCAGGGCTAAAAATGTATATTTGGCCGTCAGACAAGCGTCCATCTTTCCCGGAATAACCCTATAATCGTATAATAGCATTCATATTCAAAGATACGCATTGATAAATTTGGAATTGCGTCTGCGAGAAAGGTCACTGGCTCGATCATCCAATATTCCCATTTTCTTCTCCGAACAGATTATGATTTGGTTTTTTATTTTATCGCGGTAGAATTTATTTTAATTCGGCGTCATATTTTTATTTACTTATTTATTGGATGTGCGTAGTGCGGTGTAGAGGACGATCGTAAGATGGGGAAGTTGAGCCTGTGAATTTAACCCGACGCGAAATATCGAAACTGTGGGGCATCCACTTGGTTCTAGTATAATCCAGTGATATACGGTAAGCTGATAAGTAATTCTCTCATACTTATATTCGATCGAATATGTATACTATATATTATATTATACACAAATTCGAATCAAATCTCCCAATGCGCGATTTTTATTATTATGACGCGTGTCCGAATTCACGACCAGTTTAATTTAATTTATGCGGCGCCACTGGGAATCCTCTTCTCACCCGTCCGTGAAGATGAGGCGTTATCTTATTACAATATTGTGTGCCCGTATCAAGTAATAAAAGTTCGCGCTTGGATTTCAATATTTATTGACGAATAAATTTTACGACCCGAGTCATTCAAATCAGGTGACATTTTTGTATCCTTTCGACTCAATCAAAGTTAAAATCTGACCCCGATCATCGATCATTTGTTTACTTAGGGTCTTGACAAACAAATATCTTCATCTTTGTACACGATAAACAATATAAATATCTTTATTACTGTTAATTATCTAACGAGAAATTAAATTACGGCCTTAAACATATCGCGTACAAGTGCATTCAAGTGTTATGACATACCGCATACACATGTCCGTTTCATGTGCTGCCGTGTGTGGTCGAGTATGATCATTGAGCAAAGCTATTACTGTAATAATACATTTAGTCATTTCCAAGAATCAGCGTTAATTTACCACAAATCATTGAAACCCGTCGATACAAACATAGTAGGTAGATCGGTATATATATTGCGGAATATTTATTTGTGACACAAGTTCGAATCGCCTCCATCGCCGGCCGAGGATAGGAGGGGACACTTTTTCGTAGCGAATGTCTCAAGTGCGTGGGCTTCTGTAATCGATGGGGGATTTCATGCGCACGCGCGTGATAAGCTGATGGAAAGCTGGGAATACAGGCGGTCCGTATATACGGCAGTCGTTTCGATCAGCGTCAGGGCGGAGATACTCGGGAACTTGTCACCCGAATGGGCGTTCATTAATAAAGACAAGAATGAAACGAGTCCTCGCGTTTGTCGGTTGCGATAAGAGGCTGCTGCGACTCGCTGGTAAATCGCGTTATCCATCTCGGACCGTGATCGTTCGAGCGTCTTTTTCCGAGCGCGCCGTCACCCCGTGAGGAGTCTCTCGTTCGGGCAGAGGGTAAATCTGTCGCCTTTCGCGCTCACCGAGGTAACTTATTCTCTGTCTTTGCGGCAATGGCAAGAGGAACAAGAGGAGGGAAGCATAGAAGCAGCGAGCCCTTTTGCCGGGGCCGCTATAAGTTCGCGAAGCTCGCGCGTATGTACGGTCGCACAGCGCGCGTGCGGGACGGGGTTAAGTGGGTGCGACCTCAGGACGCTAAATAATATCGAGCTGTGCCATCCACCGCGAGCACGTACCTATACGAGACTCTTTCCTTTTAGCCATCTTGAAATATTATTCACAAGGCATTATTCGCTTATGTGAGATAGATGCTGCGCTGCTTGGGCGACGAGCATTCGCTGTTTATGTATACGAAAGTATTTGTTGTACACCGTGGACGAGAGACGAGGAGTCGCGACGATATTCTCAAGTTATCGTAGCAGAAGTTCTAGAAGTGGAGTTGGAAATTTTATGCAGGATCGTGGAAGGATTTTTTATTTACCGTTGGATTGAAATAATTTCACGCTCGATCACTCTTGGTTTTTACCTTTGTACAGAGATGACATACATTTTGGCTCGTACGTCATATCGGAGGGTATAACAACGGTTTTGTCGCTATCCAAAACTGAACCGATAATCAGTGATAATTACTTTTTCAATTCCCCGAGAATATCGTTGTATGTTTGTTCTTTGTGGAGACAGAATGGGTGACACACTCCAAACTGTGCTCAGTCTGCGTATATAGACTGCCCTGTCGCCAAGAAAAAGGTTCGACGCTAATAGCGCTAAATAACGTGGCCAACTGCTTCTTACCATTATTTCTTTCTCCTCTCTTTGTTGCGTCTGCCTTTTCGATATTTGCTCAGCTCACCGGCTAGACACTACTCGGTGTATAATATTACGAAATTTTTTTCTGATTCTTCGACGAACAACTTTTCTCTCTCTCTCTCTCTCTCTCTCTCTCTCTCTCTCTTGTATTTGTCAATGGTTTATACAAACTTTGTCGAGGCTTTTGCCAGTCACGCGTGTCTTTTACCACACAACACGATTCGTCTCCCCGTAAAGTTATATACGCTCCTCGAACTCTCCAGTCGAATCGTTATGACGAACCGGATTATTACGATCAGGACTTTGAGACAGGTTTCAGAGCATCCCAGGGATCACCTCTCTCGATACGTGGGGCACGTACGCGGAATCGTCGCGCGGGGCACAAGCGCCATTCGTATATATAGTATATTAAAGACGCGTTATATTATTATTCTCGTATATGTATTTCTTGACGACCCGGGCAATTAGAAAGACGGTAATGAAAGTGCCATTCGAATACGCGGGTTTCGCCTGGTCAACAATAAAGCTCAGGCTTTACGGTTCGGAGTGGCATGCCGGAGCGAGACTCTCGTTCAACGAAGGGGACGCGTATCGCGAGAGACGAAGGGGGACACGAAACGCAAAAAGGAATAAGGCTAGAGGGGGACAAAAAGCGAGAAACGCCATTCGGCTCACCTAAATTCCCTGAAACCTCGCATTAAATTCGTACTCGCACCCCCCGCTAACTGGCCAGTTAATAATTAAGGATAATTGCAGATGTTTATGATATCGTTGAGGTCAGTTAGTGGTACGGCTCGGTGGCCCTGACGGTCACCGTCTCTTCCTTTCATGGATTTTTTCGTTCCGCCAAGATTTTTTCGCGTGAACCTGAAAATTGCGGCGGCTCGCGCAAGATCCCGCGTGGACCTTCCAAATATACTTTGACCGAACCCCGAAATAATGCATGAATGAAATAAAAATACTCTAGCTGCGAGAGAGGCCCCTAATGTTATAAGACAGAAATCTTTCAGCGTTGCGTCACCCTATAAAACAAACGGACTGCCGCGTGTTGTAAACCTGCTGTGCGTTATAGACACCGCGTGATATAAAACTTATGTCTTGTCCATAGACAGCATCGCGGAGCTCAAGCGGCACTTATAAATTGTATAACACCCCGATAAATAATTCATCAGAGAAATGACCACGTTTTACAGTTTTATCGCTTGGCAAAGAAAACTGTTTCTTCTTGTTTTATATTGGCATAGATCGGGATGTCGCATCGAGAGATAAGAATATGTGAGAATATTTTAACGGATCTCCTGTCTATAGCAGAGTCTATAAAAGGCTTCGATTAACGATTACGAGAAAAGTTAAAGCTGGTTGATAAATGAAGGAATAAAAAAAAATGAGCTAAGTGTCTGATGCTTATTTAGGATCCTCAAGATATTTCTTTCCGCAAAAGACAGAAGACGTAAGAGGATTTGACTTCGTCCATTCGGCGCGTTCTGGCCTCCTCCTACATCTGCATCCTTCTAACCTTTATTCACAATTGAGAACAGTTTGAATAATTTCTCATGGAACAGGCTTCTTATTGTGAGTAATTACAGCGAGAGATAAAAATAAATAAATCAAATATCTGGTGGATAATTTGCTAAGTCTTTTAAAGAGCTTTTTAGGTAAACTCACGAATCGTCGAAACCAACGAGTTATCGGACACTGACATACATATTGCACCGTTAGATCGATTAACTACTGAATTATTTGATTAAATGGATTCTTTATACGTCACCCGTAAAAAATGTACTTTTCTACTGAATTTCAATGCCGTTTGTAATTTAATGCCGTTCATCGTGAAAAGAAAACGAAAACTACGATATCTGTCTCTGCTGTTGTCGTTCACGAGGTCTATAAAAATCTTCGAAAGATGATAACGATAAAAAATTCGCTTTTAAACAATGAAAACAAAAGGGAATCCTCTATCCTCGTCGGATTTCGTTGATCTCGATATTGCACACGTGATAAAGTGCTAAGCCAGTGATTCACCTTCTTCGTTCTGGTGTCCTTTTACCTTGGGGTTTACATCCTCTTTCCTCCCTCATCCGTATAGCCATCAGCAGCAGTCTATCGTAGTATCCTGAGGTTGAGATTCGTGTGACGACGTTTGGCGAGTCACACACACGATCGGAATCGGGTCTCGCGGTGCATGCTCGTCTTCCTTTCTCTCTCGGCATACCTGTATAGCTATAGTGATTTGTTTTCAGTCTGGAAGGGTCGAGCGCGTGCGACCGTGCTGACTGCCGGTTCGAACAATAATTCTCTCGTACGATAAGATCGACTGTGGAGAGCACCCGCGAACGCGCTGTTCCGAAAGCTGTTATCGTGAATTGAGGCGCGCGTCTTCGAAGGCTCCCAAGGCCGGGGGGTGGAGGACGGTTAAAGGGGTGGCGAACACATAAGAGCGCCCGATGTACACCTGTAACTCTTACCATCTCGTTTCTCTACTGCACAATTCTCCGTTGGTCTCCTGCGCTTTGCCCCCTCTTTTTGCCTCGTACTCAGTCTCATCTCCACTCATCTTTCTCACTCTCTCCGTACCTTTGCCGGGGTATCAGTTCCTGATCGATTCAACCCGTGGGTGGTCTCAAGCCTGGTATACAACGTGCCTGTAACTTTACTCCAGGTACGTCCTACCCAGTGTCTCGAGAATAGACGAAAGTTCCGCTGCCGATCTTCGGTATAGGAGTTTCTCGCACTCGAAGGATCGATCACACGATGTCCCCCCAACCCCTACACGCGTGATACTACTGTTGGCCATTGAACAACAGTGCGTGGGACTCGTGACTTTATAACGAATCATTCGATCACACGTATAGATTTTGTTTCGGTCCAAGAGTTTGCGCGGATAAGCATTCTCGTTGTCTCGCTCTCAAGGTCTAATACTTAAGAGCTTTGAATCGCTGCATATCCCAGTCGGTAGGGAGGTATACGTATATACATTTTTGATCGGTTATCAGAATAGCATTGGATATATGACAATAATAATAATGTGGTAAAAAAAAATTATGCCTGCAGCTAAAGGAATACCAGAATTACATTATTCAACAATGTGTGATTCATAGCGGTAATCGTGAATTACAATTAAGATGTTCTTCCAATGTTAATTTACATGTTGATTCATTGATTAAAGAAGATAAATATTGATGGAAGTTTGAATGAACGCAGAAATTGATATAGCGTCTGGAATAACCCAGTGAGGTCAGGATCCATCGTTGAATGTCTTGCAATACCGGACTCGCGAGTGGTTCGAGGTATGGAAGACAATATTTTTAAGGATCTGATCCTCTCGAGGTTACCACCCGGTACGTCGTACTCGAGTGCACCATTGCAGTGCACCGCGATACACCGGACTGCAAGCTGAACTCGAGTGCGCACGGTGTAAGATACGGTGTAAAATACTCGGAGACAAATGACGTACAGGAGTGGTAACCAACGGCCTTCTGGTGATATCGGATCTGGCTCGGAGCGTCTTGGAATATCAGCCAGGAATCACTCTTGACCCCGCGCACTGTGAATACACGTGCACCGGGTTCCTGCCCTCGCGAACGCGAAAAAGCTTTGGATGCTCGCGCAGCACGGTACGTAGGCCACAGGCCACAGCACTGCACTACCTATACATTTGTACCTATTTATATATTTATATATATATATATAAAGGTCGCAGCTCTGATGACGTCTGTGAGCACCTCGCCCGTAAACGTTCGCGAGAGAGAACGGATAAAAGAGAGCGATAAAAATTCCTCCGACCCCTCTGCGCTTTACTCTTGACAATTCTTTTAATAAATAAAATTAGACATCATGTTTTAATTTCAATTAAAAAAAATTAGATAGATATCTCATGTACATGTACAGTCACTGATGCCTGGATCACATTCCCTTGTGATTCGAATTGCGGATATGTTAATTATTATCCACACAACAATGACGCGTGCTGTACCATCTTTTGATTCGCTAAGCAATCGACTGTAATTGGTTCGTTCCATTCCCAGACAGAATACTGCTCTTTGTAATTTTAGCGAGGCAGACAGAATAACGGAATTAAAAGACGCGCAAATGATAAAAAGTTACAGATTATACACTGTAGGAAAACAACGCGCTTTATCGTTTTTTTATTATATTATATTATATATTTATTGTTTAAAGAGAGGCGATTAATAGAATACTGACAACACCTTTATTACTTTGTGCTCGAATTTCTCACCGGCATATCCGATTAACCGTTTTCGTCTACCGTTTTACGATGGAAATAAAATGTTTATGATACTTTCAACGGAATTAAGGTAGTCGTCTTGTTCCATCGATAATTACATACACTGTCAAATATGAGATATATTCTTAATTGCGCTTGTAGCCTTTACGGTGAAAAAAAAATTATACGGTACATTGCCAATCATTTCGAAATTTCACCACGAAAACGGTAAAATTAACACTGTATCATATTATTCGATTAGATAGTCGATTAGATAGCGTTGAAAATAAAGATGCTTGTATGTCAGATTATCAGGATTTCGACGCAATCGTAAAAAAGTGGCTTGCTGGTATACTTTTAATGGAAATTTCGAAGTACGTCGCGAGAGAATGGCCTCCTTCGATTTATACAAGTCCTTGTAGAAATCGCTGGATCAGCCAAATGAGAGAATCTTAAAACAGCAACAAAACTTATTTAATTTTCATAGATAAATTTATATCGGCATTTTAATCAGTTGACACATAAAGGTTTATTAAAATTTATGAATACCGAAATCTTTCATAACTTTTTGTGTTTTTTACATAATTTGTATTTAACTTCAATTTGAGTAGAAGGTAGTGAAACGACTACCTTAAAGATTTCGACATACTTGCTTTTCGATTAAAATCCGTAAAAACGAGAAATTTTGTTTTCTATTTTTTGTTAGGCTCAGTTGTACCAACGTTTCTATATCCCGTTGCTGTGAAACGCAAGTCTTGAAAACGGTTAATCGATATTTCTCCCGAGAGTAAAAATATAAACAATTTTCCCAGAGCTATTTTGAGTAATATCTCAGATGATATATTCAACGAAGATCGAAAGTCTGAGGGGAACCTCTACATCGGAAGATGTTACTATAACAAATGAAGAGGAAAATCGATTTGGATGGAGAAAAAAGAAAGAAAAAGTATCAGAAATGCAGGTAACTGCAAGATCAGGCCAGACGTTGATATATCGAAGATTGAAATATAACGAGAGACGTCGCCTGGGGCGTTGAGAATTAAATCCGAGGGAGCATATCTCTCACCGAGCGCAGCAAGTATAACGCAGGGGGCATTGTGAGAGGATCTGTCCGATGGCTCCCGCGCAGCTTCTTGGCAAAAACATATATATACCGTTCCCTCGCGGGTTTATCGGGTTTAGATCACGCGCGTAATGTCCCGCTATGACGTATGCACCTCATTAATTCGCGTTTGCGGCTATCCAAGCCAGCTGAGGTGGTCGCGGGGTCGAGCGTGTGAGAGGGTTCCGACTCATCTCTTTTATTTCCGTCTCTTTCCAGCTCCCTTTCAGCTCCTTTCCGCTGCGCTTCGAGAGCTCTCGCACTCCCTCGTGCATGCCATCGCTCGATTTGAGGTCTCACTCGTCGCGACCGCGTATAATGTACCTATATTTACGAGCACGGTATTCGAAAAGATCACACGCTCAGCATCCATATGAGGATTAGTGTCTTACGAGAAACGACTTATTTTTGGATCACAAGAAATTCCCGATCCTGTCGGCCGATGACTTATTAATCTATTCACGGTATAATGATGATATCAAAACGTGTATTAATAAAAGTGGTTATTCTTTAGATAAATAAGTATGAGCGTAGACGATTCTCACCTATTCACAAATTCTTAATATTCTCAATGTACGGTAAATGATATACGCGAATGGGATCTAACGATTATTATTTATATAGATATATCGTCTATGTCCGGTCAGTAGGATACGTAATGGCGATTCTAAGCGCGAGAATGACAGGCCTGATTCTTTGTTAAAGAATTGTCGAATCTGGTTGCTTAATAAATTTTTATTTAATTGAATCAAGCAGCTAGACTCGATATTTATAATGATTGGCAAATGCGGAATTTGAATCAGGACTCTCATTCCCGCGATTAGAATCCCGATCGTGTATCTCGCATCCTGAGTCATGTTTCGCAAAAAATGTCCATCCCACTGACCGGACATAGACGGTATATCTATATAAAATGTTAAAACTTACACGGTCGCTTGTCTAAAATTATTATGTCTAACGATTATTTTTTTTCTCTTTACTTTCGTCATGATACTTTACTTTGAGAATCAGAAATCTCAATTTCCACATCACTGATGAGCGCGTTTAACATTTTTTCTATTGAAAGCAAATGGTAGATTCCTCCATGGAATACAGCTTCCATTTTGAGATTTATGTTAAATTTTTATTCACATTATCGATTCCATTGAGACTAATGCTCAACGCGTGTGTTGTTTTTAAACAACTGTTGATCATTGACTGAGTCTTCCATAAAATAATTGTCGATTGTCAGTGAAGTAACCATTGAAAGAGATCTTCTTTATTGGCAACGAACAAAATTACCATAATAGGCAACGGTGACTGATACCTGTTCGAATATCAAAACGATCCTGTAGAGTAACGGGTAGTTATAAAATTCATCACCCAGTACGTAGTGTACAAACTTTCAAGTTCTTCAACTAAATGGAATTATGTCAGCGGCGATATTATTTCTCTCCTCTTTTTTCACAATGAAGTCAGAAGAGAACGAAGAAGAGGGGCAAGCTCACTGCCGGCGGGCCGCACCGTGATACGAGAATGAGATACGACGGGAGTACGACACCTCGCTCGTAAGGTAAGCTACGTTATGTATCCACGTTACGCGGGGCTATAGTGCACACGGTATACGTACCGTATGTGGCATATGAATGCTACGGGGGTGGTCCCGATGACTCTTTCTCGCTTACTCCTTTTATTCCGCTGACATGGACGACACAGGGTACATAACGCGCGAGTACACACGGCAGAAAAGACCGCGGTTCCTAATCACATTCTCCGTTACCCGCGTTCAGGTACGCGTTCGTGTCACGTACACCCGTATCTGTGGTACCCCTGCGTGACCCCTGCGTGACCCCTGTTCATCATGGTACCCCGAGGAGGTCGAGCGCAATTCACAATGAGCTTTGCACGATGATTGATCTCTCAAATTTTTTTTTTTGAGTTTGATTCTTCAACCAAGATGGAAAACTGTCATTCAATGATTCTGTTAATGTTTAAAATTTGAGGTACGATGTAAAGACACCAAAGTGAATGCGACAGAAACTAAGACACTCGTATGATTTCGAGGATGGCAACCTCAGTCAGTTGCTATTTAAACTAATAGATACTCAAGCGAGTTTAAACTTTTTAATTCAGAATCAATTTTGGTTTGGATATTTCCAATATCGGGATTTTTTACATCAGATTCGGAAGCAATCACCTCAAAACTAGATTTAAGGTTTCTTTTTAAATATTTATATTTATAGACCCAAATAATAAATACACTTTTCTTAAAATTTACCGAATGTATGCAAGACATTTAATTGATAAAGTATTATCGGAACTCACCGCGAATCCGCTTAAAAAACTTTCGCTCTCTGCTTCTCTCCGCATAGCGTTGCTCGACGGATGCGTCGCTATGCTCGCACGTGCTGCGGTTTATTTTCTTTGTCGTATTATATCTTTAACTCGCGTAATATATATATCAAATATATTTATTTATTTATTTATTTATTTATTTATTTACGGGACAAGCTCTTATATATAAATTATTTACATTAACTGGTGCATTATATCATTATTAATCACTAGTGAATGCAATATGTTATTTTAAAAAGTATTAAAACACAATATTGTGCGATATGCATCGTCAGATAAGGCTCGTGGAAGTTTTTCTTGATTCATTCATCATCTATCCACGAAATGAATGCTACAATGCTAAGTTTCATTTATCTTTTCTTTAATTTCTGTGACGATATGTCCGTGAAACTGAGCATTTTATATTATTGTCAGAAAATGTTGTTAATGTCGCATGTAATACAATTGATCTCACTTATTTCTTATTGCGACTAAAATAATTATCCTGTGAAAATAAGAACAAAATAGATATTTATATAACAAATGTGCGTGAATGGATTGTTCGAATTCATAATTATTTTGTATTGTATTAAAAAATTCGATGATGTTTACTCTTGGATCCGTGCTTCCATGAATTTTAATATTTCCTGATTAATTCCACATAGTTATTTTCCATCTTTCCCCATATTATTCTTGTAATTTTCGCGTTGTGAAGAGTATAATTTTTCTCGTATATTTGTTTAAACTTAACTTTACTTCGATTTGCAAGCTATACATTCCGGGTAAATAATTTTTTTCAATCTATACGGATATAAAGTTTGATAATTGATGAATTTAACTTTTAAAATAATAAATATTACACATTGATGGTTAGCAACTGTACCTTATATCCCAATAGTTTTGATCGGCAAAACTCTGATAGGAATACATGTACGATAAAGTATATGCGTTTTGTAATGCGGCATGCCCCAACGTCGCGTATATAATGTAGACAAATCGTAATCCTCGTTCGGATAAACGAGTCTCGATTAATTCCGAGATGATCCTTGTCAAAATATAGGCAGACGGGCGCGGGAACGAGGGGGCGTACCGAAGGATGCCGTAGCCACGTTTATACTTATATAGTACAACTGCAGTATAGCACACACACGCACGCACACAGGCACACACACACACACACACACACACACACACACACACACACACACACACACACACACACACACACACACACACACACACACGCACGCGCGCGCGCGCGCACGCACGCACACATTGTATATAAAAGAATATAAGCAGCGACTCCTAATCTTGACTAATAACTGTCGCAATGCTTTTACACTGGCCAGGCGTCTGCTAAGATTCGTACGTTTTCATCTTTCGTGCCTTATTGTAGAAACGAGAGAAGAGCTCACGCGTTATATCGATGCAAGGCGATCAAGTGTTTGTGTATAATGTAAGTGGTAGCGCAAGATATCTTGGTCTATCCGCGGTGAAGCATCCAACGCGACTCCCGTTGCGGTTCGCGGTCTTTAGCCAAGATTCTCTACCACTAAGATGAAGAAAGACTTGTGGAAGAGCAGGAAAGAGAGAAAAACGTTCTATCAAATCGTTGGACGGTAATTCCCCTGGGAACTGGTACAAAGACCGCCGCGAAGAAACTCGGCGTGCGCGCACTCGCTCGTGCATTCGGTAACGATGATTCGCGGATTCCTCGTTCGAGTTTAGCTCTTATAGCCGTTGCGCATAATCGGAGTGCGAGAATAAATAATGAGTGTAGCGCGAAGGGGATATAGAAGGTGGGTTGGAAAAATTATGGTAGTGAGTCCCATCGTAATCAAGTAATCTTGACGTTGATTCTAGGAAGTAAAACAAATCTAATGTTTCATCTTAACACTTGAAGTATGTTTATGACCTCGAATACCGTATATTAGGACGATACGTACGGTGGAACGATAATATCATTTCATCAACTTTTTAGAATAGCGATTAACTCTCACTTACAGTTTTCGTTTCTGAAATAAACCCAAATATTAATTGGCGTTTAGATTTAATTACTTTTTCGTTTTCGGCTAATCATTGTCTCAATTGTTTTGGTACCGAGTAAAAGCGCAAACTGCGCTAATGTCACCTACATAATATGTTCCTCTCTTTCGAATCGACTACTTATAGGCATGGCAGGCATCGTTACGATCCTAAATCGTCAACCTTGAAATTCAGGTTCAGTCCTAACCTATGATTCATAAGTTCTATACAAAACAATTCTGTACAGCTTGCACTAGTCGATGATACTTTTGCACAATAGAGATTTCACATAGAGTTGGTAACGGTAAAAAAGTAATACCGATTTCTACCAAGCTATACCTAAGCGTCACAAAATAAAACAGCGTGGCGGTGAATGGTCAGCATTTTGCCACAGTTCAGAATCGCACGATCGCCGTTCTAAATTCGAGATTGGGCACTTAGTATCAACTGCAGACTCAGTCTGAGATTTATATATATATACATATATGTATTATACCGAAGACAGATGCAAGAGCAAGGCGTGAGGTGTCGACCGCAAAGGCATTTCACATGCTACGTGACTCTACCGTCCGGTCAGTACCGATAATCCACGAATGACGTTACGGGTAGAGTATAGAAGTATGAAATGCCGATATATTCGAACTTCGATGGAGACTATATAACAATAGAAGCTCGAACGACTGTAAAAAGTTTCTAAGTAATATGAATCAATTATTGGAATACAACAAAGAAGTTAACGGTAAACGCAGTTTTTTTTTTTTAGAAATTTAATTCATCTTGGGGATAAAGTATGTTCGAAATATATTTAAAATTATAAAGTCAAAGAGTTCTACATTCATTATTATATTGATTATATATGCATCGAAAATGTAATGAATATATTTTAAATATCTGTTGAATATAAATGGAATCAATCTTTGATATATTCATCTACATGTTGGATACGTGGAAATATATTTACTATCCATGTGGGTAGATATCGACTCGTATGTCTCGCTAAAAGTACTTCAGACGGACTGAAGAGGTTGCTCAAGCAATATACTGTAAGAAGGTAAGCGAACGACATGTACAGGGTTCTAAAAGTGTTCGTAGGGTCATCAACGCTAACTGCGGCGATTCTTGCTGTGCTCGAGAGTGTTCCATGACGCAATTTCATATCCTTTCTGTTATTCGATCGTCGTTTGTCTCTGAGGTACACGTGTGTACGGATGTACGCGGTCAGACGACACAACGATCGCAAATCTTGGCTTATTGCACGTACTTAGAATCGCCCCCGTTCTTAACAGAAATACGTTTTATTCTATAGCTACGTAAGCACAGTGACTGTATATCTATATAAACCTTTGACTCGTCCTGAACCTTTGACTGGTCTCGGACAGAAAGCATATACTGTAAGAAGAATCCAACAGGTCCTCATGACTGAGGAACGAGACGACGACCAGATAAACACAGACAGTCACTCCGGAGTCTTTCCTGAGCGTGAGCCGTAATCTTGGAAAGTGCTACGCTTGTAACTCCAAGCGCGCGGCCAAGATCGTGATCTTGATCTCTCACGCTCGTTTCGTGCGAGCTCAGATCGCGAGCGAGAACCAACCAGCGAAATAATCTTTTTTTAAATCTTTTAAAAATCTTTTTCGCTCGCGATATTATACACGCTCTACACTCTATACCGCAAAAAGGACGAGAGCCGCCTTTCGGTTCTGGCTATGATATGTCCAAAGGCGGGCGAAAACCGAGTTAAAGAGAGAAAAATGAGGGGCGCCCCTCATTGACCATTCCCATGTTAATATCCGGTTATACGTAAAGTATGGTGGCGTACGACCAGTTTGCATGGAAACTAAGGTATTATAACATCGGACCACCAGAGTCGAGTTACTCGTTAAGCTGAGGATCCTCTCAGCTTCGTATACGAACGACACCTCGAGCACCCCGAACCCTCAACCCAGACGGTTGATGCTCTTTTTACTCATCGCCGTTCATTCGCTATACTTTGAAGCCACGCGCATCGAAAACGATAAACAGCGTTCTTGGCATATCGTCCAATATTATGGTATAGAATATATTACTTTAAACACGAATCGTTAAGAGAAACCATAAAAAGGTACGCATGACGCAGTTGCTTCAATGCGATTCAAGTACCTGGTGGAAACTGTTCTCATACAACTCATACGACTAACGCGACAGCTCAAAGCATTTTCAATCCTGGACACTGATATTTCTTTGCGAGCTATGACATCACGTCGATTTTTGTTTGATTGCAGAACGAAGAGAAAAGGTGTAGAGGCTTTTAAAAAGTACTCTTCGTTCGAATATACTTGTCACCTATCACTTGTTTGATCACTGATCGACAAACATTCCCTTGAAAACTAATATATCTCCCATAGGAATAACAATATACTCGATATATATATATTATACTTTTTATATATATCCCATATATGTTATAAATCAAAAAATATATTTGCGCATATACTTTATTTTCATGGGGGTAGGTGCTTGACTGCAAAAATCAGCCCAGACTCATAGCAGAGTGCACACGTGCATTCGAGCCAAGGCTCGTCGTATGATCCTCTACGAGGTTCAAAGTTCCTTATCCCCCCCGACGCGCAACGTTTACGCCTTATTTATTCTCGTAATTTATACTCCCACGCCACGTGTGCCAAGTACTCGGACTATTGTCTGCCCTTTACTGTACGCGAACACTCGCAATTTACTTTACGATGATCATATCTGGAAACGGATGATCCCTCGAGAGAACAAAAGGGTCGACAATGGCTTGCTTGCTTTAGTGCAGAACAACCCGGTCAATACAAACGAAGAAATAGATCACGCAAAGTCATCGTAACGACAAGATGTGTAGAACAGTTGGACCAAACGTATTCGGCGGAATTGCAAACGGACAAACTCGTACACTCGGCAAAATGAGGGATCGCTAATCGTCATTGCGCAGAGATGTTCTACGTTCCATTTTTGATCACCGGTCAAGTATCATACGAAAAGGAAAGAAAACCGAACCAATGCATGAAATCCACTAAATACGAGGGCCACTTGAAAAGTTTCCGGCCTCATCGACATAAAGTAACTGTAGAAAAAAGTTCTTTCGCCGTCCGATAGATGGCCTTGACATATGTAAATCGTAAAAATTTCAAGTCATTCTAATCATTACTTTGTCTATGGCACTCTTCCAAAATTGTCAGCTGACATTGTCTGTCAACAATGAAGAAAATTGCGTATCGCACAATGATAAAATTTCTTCATTTAAAAGGGAAAAAGACTCAGGAAATAAAAGATGAGTCAGACTCTGTATACGGTGAAGCCTCTCTTTCATTTACAACGGTCAAACATTGGGTGACCGAGTACAAACGTGGTCCTACGACCCCGAAAACCGCTACAACTGACAAATGGTCGATTTAATGCATCAAACTGTGATGGAAGATCGTCGATTGACTGTTAAGGATATTGCTGAAGCTTGTGGGATTTCATCCGAACGGGTGAACAAGATTTTACATCAAGATTTGGATATGAGAAAATTATCCGCGCGCTAGGTGTCGCGCTTGGCGATGATCGACCAAAAGCGCATACGGACGGACACGTCGCGCGAGTGTCTTAGCCTGTATAAAAAAAATCCAGCAGAATTTTTGCGGCGAATGATAATCGTCGATGAAACCTGGGTTCACCACCGTACGCCTGAGACTAAACAACAGTCAATGCAGTGAATTGCGGTGGCGGAACCAACTCCGAAGAAGGCAAAGGTCGTTCTCTCTGCAGGAAAAGTGATGGCGACAGTTTTTTGAGATAACCGTGGAATAATTCTTATCGATTACCTTGCAAAGGTCAAAAATCAACGGACAGCGTTACGCTGCATTGCTGGATAAATTGAAGGCTACAATTAAGAAAAAACATCCGCATTTGGCCAAGAAAAAAATCCTGTTTCACCAGGATAACGCTCGGCTTCGCACGTGCATGGTCGCAATGTCAAAATTGAACGAATTGAAGTCTGGATTGTTTCCGCACCCAACCTATTCGCCAGATCTAGCTCCCAGCGACTTTTTCCTGTTTCCTAAATAATTTGAAAAAATTTCTCGGGGAAAAGAAATATAAGTCAAATGCTGAGGTGGAAATCACTGTAAACCGGTATTTTTTAGGTTTAGACAATCAATTTTTTTCTGACAGTTTAAAAGGATGGGAGAAACGTTGCAAAAAATGTATTGAATTGCAGGGAGACTACGGCGAGAAATAAATTTTGTATGGCTTCGAAATATGTGTTTTTCTTAAAAAGGCCGGAAACTTTTCAAATAGCCCTCATACGACGTTATGGGTAGGAGCATAAAACAACTCTAGAAGATCGTCTATGAAAACTTCGGGGCCAAGAGGTACAGACGGTGGATGCTCTCCTGGAAACAAAAAGTTCCAGCAACTAAACGATAGAAAAAGATCTTTAGAATGTTTACGGTTCTTAAACATCCCGGGGCAATCAGTCCCGCTCTGGCTGATGGCCTCGTTGTTGATTAGAACTTCTTATTCTTGCGTTTTCACCACGACAATCTAAGATATTTTATCCAAGAATTTGTAGAAGATCCCACGTAAGTATATGGGCTCACGAACCCATATTTACTTCTTTTAATGTTTTTTTTCTATTTGTAATCTCGTTGTAAATGATGAGTATTAAGATGACAACAGCGATAAACGTACGCTCGAGTGTTTATTTCGATTTGATGACAAGAGAGAGTCGAGGAAAAGGAGAAAGAAAAATAATTGTGCGTGTTCGCTGTCGATGGACACCGCGACGGGCGGTGTCGTAGTCGCGGGACAAAGCATCTCGTTTTATCGTCTCCTTGAGAGCGTAACAGGCGTGGTTTAGATAGCTTGAACGTGCGCCGGGCTAACACTTTACGGCCGCACGTGGGCGTGTGAAACTCATCGCCGATGTGTGCGCATCGAATACATGTTGATGAGAGCACCGCAGACCTAAATCCATACATAGCTAACATTCGGAAAAGCTGCTGCTGGGATTGCGACTTCAACTTCATTTTTATTCGCAGGCTTCTTCTTCTTCTTTTTTTCTTTTTCGTTTTCTTAAGAGGCGAAGACCGCGCGTGCCTTGTATTCTGCCATGTGGTTTGCATTCTCATAATATGCATGTATTACCCGTGCAGATTGACCAGAAGCTGCAGAAGCGAGGTATCGGTAGCTTTACAGAAGCAACTTACCATACAAAACGAACATTCTCTTACGAAAGAAAAGTTTTCGCTGATATTGAATCACGCCTCAGTGAATTTATACGAAGATGAGACATTGTTTTTCCTTCTGTAATCAACACTTTTCGGCATATCTTGACAACTTGCAAAACATCTATAAAACTATTTCTGAAAAATTATTTCTTCCGTACTAACTAGTCAAAGGAATGCGTTAAAATTGAATGATACGCCTTGTTTAATATAGAGGCGAAAGCGGGCGCTAACGTATCGATATTCACTCATGGATTGTAAATAACAGAAACAAATTTACTTCTAGTCAGTAAGTTGTACAGCCTCTCTCTTTCACGAGCTATCCAATATGCGCATATAGTCCAATTATAACGCATACGCACACAGTAATATTTATAATCACTTATTCGTGCGCGTGCGTACGCCCGACGAAATGAGCATTAAATATATCTACAGACGTGGTCGCGTGCGCAAGATACTTAATGAGACACCGGCTTTACAAGGAAAGAGTGGATGTGGCGTATGCACGATGACGGAGATACTAAAGATTAATTAAATTGATATTAACTGACACATGAGCCAATTCCACGTGTCCATTTTACTTGAGATTTAACGTCGACCGTGATCACTTCTCCTTTTAATGAGGAATGGATTTGAACTGAGCTAACCACTGTTGAAAATTCAAATGGAACGTAATAAAATTGGATATAGGAGAAGAATATTGGGTACCAATCGAGCCTGAACCGGGCGTCACTGGCGAGTCGTTAATGAACCAGAAAAACACGCATAACGAACTTCAAAATAAATGCAACAGCTAGAATGTGTGCTACTTGTACTATCTTTATTGTAGAAGCACGTTTTGTTTCACTGGTTTACATCGCTCGTGTATATTAATTGGTGAACATTTTTTGCTTACCGTTTAAACGCATAAAGGCAAATTGTTCCTATTCTTTATGTCGTAACTCGCACAGAAAGTATGAATTTTACCTGTAGAGGTCTCCCCATTTCAAACATATTATGGTGGTCACCGTCGCATGAGTGGAGTGACTTACTTCAAACGTTTGACCGCTGACTAACTGTTCTGTGTAGGGGAAAATTAAAAATCATTCTTTACCTGATAACCTACAATCACCTGACGTCCCTGACAAATCACTGCGTATCATGGTACTCGGACCATAATGACCTAAGCATCGGAAAATAGCTCGGACAATCTCACTGCTTATCACAGGTGTGAAATTAATATAAATGCAACCATTCTGCTTTCCTCAGGACGGAGAAGAGAACAATTAAAAACTCATTATCCGCATATTTTCCAACCATTCGCGATAGTTTAATAAAACTTGGTAATCAGAGGCGCCTACATTAATCCTATGATTTGTATAGTTCTGGAGAATGCCAACTCATCCAGGTTAGATATTATATCTTGTGTTATTTAGATTATTCGTAATCGACAATCCCAATTGTTCAATTATCGTACCATCGTCCCCTAAATCTCTGGAATATGTCGAACAGACAAGAGTAACTGTCGATTTGTCGATCCACTCTAATCGAATTTTGAGGCTCCTGATGTGTCTCAGATTCTTGGATCGTCTGATATGGCTTTCACTTGAAATATCGTTAAAAAAAAATATTATTTCATATATAATAAGAAAAGGTATGAAAATATGCGATGAAGGCAAAGTATCTCACGAGGAATGATTATGACTATAAAGAAAGTGATTGTTTATCTGTTGAAAAAATACGACTCACATTCTAATTAAACATCCTATTCCCACAGATAAGTCGAATTATCCGCATTATCTTGAAGGACGCCACCGTTGTCCTGAATAACAACATTGAACAACAATCAGTTTATGTGGAATTTAGGTGCAAGAAGTAAAAACAAAATATATGACTTTGGTTGCACGGTTCAACATACCTTTGACGTAACGCTTGACTCATTTCTAGTTTTTGCGGCATAATTGTAATTTATTAGCAAAAAAAGAAAAAGAATCTGGGAAACGTCAGAAATCGTATGCGCGGCCATATTAAGAAGACTTCAGATTTAAAAAAGGTTCAAGTGCTAAAAAACTCTTCTCGTCAGCTTCGTCGGAGCAGTACTGATTGCTTTGTTAAAGTTGACACATATTTATAGAATGATTCTACTGTGTCGTAAGTAAAAAAAACACGTATGGGTTGAGCAGTAAAGCGAGAACCGAGCAATTACTCTCGGCTATAACTCATTCCGCATATTCGAGAAATACGCGTACGCTCTATAGCTGTTAACTTTTTGCTTTCCTACTTTTAATGTGCTGTGTAAGACATCTCGAGATAGAGAGTGTGTGTTTTCTACGGAACGCAGCAAATCCCATTCATCTTATCAACTTATGCTGAACTCTGTTACTTTGTGCAAGTAATTGTGTCGATAAGTATTATTTAATATTTTCAGATTAGCGGCCCAGTCCCGCCGTTACTGGTTCGTAACAATGTTAAATCATCGTTACAAACATATTTAATATATGAAAATAACTAACTATAACCTTCAGACACAATATTACGTCACTTGCCACGTAAAGTAGAGCTATCTTCATGAGTTCAATACTATGTTAATGAGCCTTAGCAAAAAAGAATAATGACAATGAAAAAGAAAACGAAACTTCCTTCATGAGGAACAAACAAAATGACAAAGAGATAAAGTCGAGACACGGGTATGTTGAAATCTTATAGAATAATTGTTATCTACACTTCGCGTTAGAATCTTTGAATGTCACGTCACAAAATACGAGACTTAGCGTAGTGCTACGAAACGTGTTGATGATATAACGTTGCATTAAATGAGGATTTAGCAACGAGTCGTCTCAAAGCTCGGCCATACTATTATCGTCGCAGAAGCCCTGCCGAATCTTTACATCAATAGTTCGATAGGTTAATATTTCACATTTTACTCGATGTATTTTTCTTAACCAATGACTCGCTTGCATCTCATTAGAAATTTACATAAGATTACTTATTTTCTACCAGCTACTTGCATGTGAATCTATCTGTACATCACAGTTCGAAACGTTATTATGTCTTAATCAATCTGCGGACTAAAAATAAACCTCTCACCATTTTGTGTTATTTTCCGGATAACGTATGAATAACGTTGTGTGATTCAGTTCGAATTTTTATTTCATAACTGTATTTTAAACATAGAAAGCATGTAACAAAATTTGTTGCGATCCGCTTGGAAAATTTGTTATATATCTACGGTAGATCTATCGTAGACTGTTTTTTTGTTCACACAGGATGACACGAAGTAACTTGTTCTTGCTCATACGCGTGTAGTGTACACGAGTGAACAAATCACTAGACCGATTGTCCTCTTTCCTTCTCTCTGATCCAGACGGCTGATGACAAGTACCGCACCATGTGGCTATGGTACGCGCTGGCTATGGCAAAACTGAGAAAACAGCGTGAACCGGCCCTCTACAGGACCAAGGTCTAAAAAACAGGGAAAAATACAGAGAGGAACAAGAATCGAACACACATGACGTATTCCAAAAGAAATACAACGAGCTAAGAATTGTGATACTCTCTATATTGTAAAAACACGATCGGTTACAGTGGTTTTCATCAATTACGCACATTAATCCGTCAACATTTTTTTATTAATGTCTAAACTTAAATAACAAGTTATTTCTATTCTTAGGTTAGTGCTTGACTTGCACTGTAAATGTGAGTCTTACCTGCAGGGGTTTCCCTATTGAATACCTATTATGACGGGTTTGGGTCGCATGAGTGGTGTGGGTTACTTCAAACGCTTGACCACTGACTAATTGTCGCTGAGTCGGGAAAAATTCAAATTCTTTATTTACCTGATTGTACCTACAATCAAATGACGTCCCTAACAGATGAATACGCATCATGGTAGACGGATCATCATGGCCTATGTATGTAAAAGTGGCTCGGACAATTTCACCGCTTATATCAGGAGTTAAATTGATATAAATGTTGCTACCCTGTTTTCGCCAGGACGGAGAATGAAACAGTTCAAAGTTTATTACCCGCATATCTTCCCACCATTCGCGGTATTCAAACGAAATTTGGTAATCATAGACGCCGAAATTAATCCTATGGTTGAAGTGACTCTGGAGAATACCAACCCACCCCGGTTGAACATCATAACCTCCGTTATTTACATTATTCACAATCGACAGTCCCAATTGCTCAATTATTGTACCATCGTTCCGGAAATCTTTGGAAAGCTCGGAACCGACAAGATCATCCGAGACTTTGTTGTACCAATCTAGTTTTATTCTAAGACTCTTGATGTTTTTCAGTTCCCTGGACTGTCGGATATGGGTTTCACCTTTAAATATCATTTGAGAACATATTATTTCATGTATAATGAAGACATTCATACAAATATGTGATAAAAGCAAAGTATCTCTTTTCTCTTGTTAAAAAAACCAACTCACCCTCTGATTCGACATTCTCATTCCATGGATGCCCCGAATTATCCGCGTTATCTTGAAATTCGCCATTCTTGTCCTAAATAATATTGTTATATAAATATCAGAAATACCGGCGAATTACGTGCAAAAGTGAAAACGGTTGATATAATTCTGGTTGCACGGTTCAACATACCTTCGAGGTAATATTTGGCTCTTCTTTTGTTTCTTCGGCATAATTGTAATTTATTAATAAAAATAGGAAGAGAATTCGCGAGACGACCGAAATCATTTGCGCGGCCATATTGAGAAGACTTTGAGAAAAAAAATTCCAAGCGCTCGGCAACTGTTCTTGTCAGTTCTGTCAGAGCGGTACTGACTACTTTGTTCAAGTTGTCACATATTTATAGGACGATTCCACTGCCTCGTGAGTAGGGAGACGCACGCGAATTGTGCTATAAAGCGGAAATCGAGCAAATGCTCCCGGCTGCGACCCATTTAGACTATCTGAGAAATATGCGTACTGAATATAGCTGGATGCTCCACTTGTTTCAATAAAGAGTCTAAGATATCTCGAATTGAAATGTTTCATGACTACAGAATGCCGGGAATCCCAATTATCTTATCAATCTATGACGAGTACTGTTGGTCTGGGGAAGCAATTGTGTCCATAAGTATAATTTGATATTTTTAAATTAGCGTTCTAGGCATCCTCACGGTCTCGACAATATTAAATCTTTATTACGAAGATATTTTATTTTTGCATGAAATGTATAATATTTTAAGCTTAAACACTATTAATTCACTTGTGCGTTCAAATAATGTTATCTTATTAGATTAAACACTAACTATCTTAATGCGTCTTAGCAAAAGAGGATAACGATTACGATTTCAAAAAAAAATAAACGATAAAGAGATAAAGACGAAATCGAGTAGTGAGAGTTAGGAGTCACCACATTTACAACAAATCTGTCGAGAGTATGTAAATATAAGTGCACCGTGCTTCCCTCCAACACATGTTTTAATATTCATATAAATTTTATACTAAAATGTGTAATAAGATGAGAATTTTGATTACGGCTGTCTTCTCATATTAAAATGCACGTACAAACATATTTTGGTCGTAATTCACCAGATCATTTTTGCGCTCAACTCAACGCGTCCGATATTAAATATTAATTAAATTAATATGAACCGATGCATGAGTAATTCAAGATGCACAATTTACTCAAGCTACATCGCCCACTGTAGTTATATATATTTTTTTTAAATGAGAAAACGTGTTACGTATTCGAAAAGAAATGTTAGAACTTGTGGTACCGATAATCTTTTTATTGTAAATACAATTTAGTTACATTGGTTTACATCAGTTTCGTATGAAAATCTGATCACATTTTATGCTTAATGTTTTTATTTAAAGTGAGTGATTATTTCTATTGTTAGCTTATGTCTGCACTCGTACCGTAAATGTAAGTTTTATCTTCAGAGGTTTCGATACTTCAAACTTATCATATCGGGTTATCGTCGCACGATTGCTATGGCTTACTTCAAACGCTTGGCCAAGGACTAACTGCTTTTGAGTCGGAAAAAAATCAATTTCTGCGCTCGATCTGAACCAACATTCAAATGACGTCCCCAGCAGATGGCGTTTAAATTAATCTGATGTTTGAAATAGTTCTGGAGAATGGCGGTCCATCCCGGTTGAACATTATTTCCTCCGTTATTTACATTATTTACAATTGACAATCCTAATTCCTCAATTACTGTACCATCGTTCACTAAATCTCTGGAATATTCCGAACCGACAAGAGCATCCGTGGATTTGTCGAACATCTCTAATCAAATTTTAAGAGTGTGGAGATCCCTGAATCGTCTGATATGCCTTTCACCTGTAAATATCATTTGGAATATATTATTTCATGATAAATTCAATTTATAATATCTCGTCAGAAACGATTATGACTTTAAGTAAGTAATTGTTCTTCTCTTGGTATAAGTGATCATGATAAGTTAACAAATGTATAAAAACACGAAAAAACCGATTCACCTTTCACTTCGGCATTCTCTTTCCACATATCCGTTGAATTATCTGCATTATCTCGAAGAACATCAGCGTTATCCTGAATAACATTATTTTGTAAGAATCAGTTTGCGTACAAATTACATGCAAAAAGTGAAAATGGATGATAAGATCCAGATTGCACGGTTCAACTTACCTTTGAGGTAATACGAAACTCTTTTATCGTTTCTTCAGCATAATTGTAATTTATCAATAACAGTAGGAACAGAATCTGCGAGAACATCCAAGTCACCCGTGTCGCTATATAAGTTTTAGATTTTTTTTTACATTAAGAAAACTGCTATTTTACAAAAATAGCAGTTTTCACATTAAATGACCACCAAAAATTAAAAAATGAAAAAAATAATAATCAGAGAACGTTGCAGGGAGGATTCAATGATACTTTGACTAAATTTAAATGGTTTTTTATTTCAGATAATTTCCAGCTGAGGTACAGTATACACCGCAAATCGTCTATTTCCAAAGACGTTCTTGGAAAAGCTCCGTCACCGGCTTGTTTGTCGATATTTTCGCATAAAAAATTACTGAGTGTTGTTGAAATCATACTTAATAATGTACAAAAGGTTTCAATAAATTTGCTCAATCTATATTTCTAAAAAAAAATCGCAAAAAAAGTGTTTTTTTTCACGCTAAAACCCACAGTCATTCCCTCTGTGTACTTCTATTTAATTGACTTCTTAAGTTTTATTCAATCCCGATGCGCTATATTCAAGATAATACCAATTGGAATCTAGTTACTCTTTGTTACACCTTGATAGGAGTCTGACGAACCTGGAATCGGATTGCCCGATGGTCTACGATATGCAGGAATTCTGAATTATCGTGCCAACTTGCGCTATTCTCTCGTGCTCTGCGAAACAATTGTGTCAATAAGTGTAATATGTTACTTTCCTGTCAGAGCTCCAGGCATATTCTCTGGTTCGGTGGTGAGAAATCATCGTTGCGAAGATTTAACGTATATCTATGTATACCGAGTACAGCTGGTTGCCTTTTATATTTTTTTCAATTAATATAGAATCTGACACATCTCAAGCTGGAATGGGCATATCCTCTACCGAGTACAAGGAAACCCAATTATCTTATCAAGTTATATTGAACTGTTTTGCTCGGTGCAAGCATTTGTGTCTATATATTTAATCTTGTATTTCGAAGTAGCATTCCGGTCTATTTCACTGCTTCATAAATATTAAATTACTTTTACGAAGATATTTTATATCACTGTTTGTTCGGTTGCCAAATCGAATAGAGCTATCTTTTTTAGTTTAATACCGATTACGTTATGACACATTGATAAGTGAGAATAATGATAATGAAAAGGATATAAATAAATGAGGAATCAAAAGATTAAGCGAGCGAAACGTCAACAAAAAAATGAGAATTATTTTATCAGAAATTCCTTCACATTCCCGAGATGACCGAGTTGTAGTTGTCTTCCTACCATTTGCGGTAATCAAAGGTGCCCAAATTAATATCATTGTTAACCCTTTGCACTCCGTAGGCACCGCTATTGCGCCATCTGCTGTTGAGTAACAAAACACTCGGAGTGCAAAGGGTTAAAATAACCCTGGAGAATACCAATCGATCCGGGTTGGACATTGTATCCTCCGTTATTAACATTATTTACAATACCGTACCAACGTCCCCCAAATCCCTGAAATATTCCGAACCGGCAAGAGCATCTGCGGATTTGTGGAACTATTCTAGTCGCATTTCCAGACTCTTGGTATATTTAAGTTCCCTGGATCATCTGATATGGTTTTCACCTTAAAAAATCGCTTGAGCACATAATATTTTATGTATAATGAAGAAATTTATTTTTTAAATGTGATAAAGGCATAGTATCTCATTAACAATTATTGTTCACTGTAACGTAAGTAATTTTGAAAACATCCGTCTCACCTTCTAATTCGACATTCTCTTCCCACAAATACTTCGGATCATTCGCATTATTTTGAAGAACGTCATTGTTATCCTGAATAACATTATTATATAATGATCAGAAATACTTGCGAATTACGTACCTAAAGTGGAAACCGATGATTATAATTTTAGTTGCACGGTTCAACATACATTTGAGATAATAATTGGTTCTTTTAACGTTTCTTCGGCATAATTGTAATTTATCAGTAAAAAAAGGAAATAGGATCTGAGAGAGGGTTATAGCCACCCACGCCGCCATATTAACAAGACTTCAGAGAAAATTGCCCAAATGCTCGACAACTCTTCAAGTGAACGATCCTGCCACGCAAATTCATACGTGTCGTGCACTAAAACGATAACTGAGCAATCATTCCCCGCTGCAACTATTTGTACATTGTCCGAGAAATACATGCACCGACTACAGCTGGTGCCTTTTTGCTTTAAAGCCAAATTATTCGCAAAATATTCGACGCCTCTGAAAAAATAGCACTACAGCATTCGATATTGCCTCGTTATATCACATTTGTATTTAACATTTTGTCGGGCTCTATAAACTGCCCGATCTACTCGAGAGACTATCCTTTCATATCCCTCACCGGATACAGAGAGTGTCTACTATTTTATAAACTAGATTGGTGTAAAGGTTCTTCGGTATTTCAAGTCTCGATCAACGATTTACTTCGGTACAAATGATTTCTCTTTCTCGCCAATCATTTTATTTTATCTCACTAGGTGTGAAAGTCAAGAGAAAACCAAGGAGCTATTAGTTCACGTACTCTTTTTATTGTAACAACACATCTACTGATTTATACAAATTGCGTATAGTAATCTGATGATATCTTTTATTTAATGTTTAAACTAAAAGTCAACAGGTGCTTCTATTTTAAATTTATATCTAAGGTAGCACCGCAAATTTAAATATTACCTGCAGAGGTTTTCCTTGCTCAAACTTACGATAGTGGGTTTGCGTCGCACGCGTGCTATGGATTATTTCGAAGGATTGACCATTGACTAACTGCTTTTGGGCCGGATAAAATTCAGTGTCTGCCGTTGGATTAAGCCAACAATCAAATGACGTCCCCAAAAGATGAATGCGTATCATGGTATTCGGAAAATTATGGCCAAAATATCGGTACGTAGCGCGGACTATTCTACCGCTAACGCCAGGAGTCAAATAAATATAAATATTGCCATTCTCCTTTCGCCAGGACGGAGTATGGAACAAATCAAAAGTTAATACACGCATATCTTCCCACCATTTGCGGTAATGAAACGAAACTTGGTAATGAAAGGCGCTCAAATTAATCCTGTGGTTAAAATAGTTCTGAAGAATACCAACCCACCCCGATTGGACATTGTATCCTCTGTTATTTACATTACTTCTAATCGATATTCCCAATTGTTCAATTACCGTACCATCATTTCCTAAATCCCTAGAATATTCCGAACCGACAAGAGCATCCGTGTATTTGTCGAACCACACCAGTCGTATCTGAATATGTCTTCGGTCCCTGGATCGTCTGATACGACCGTCACCTTTAAATATCATTTAAGAACATATTATCTCATGTATGAAGAAGAAATGTATGAGAATATATGATAAAAGCTAAGTACCTCGTTAAGAATGATTGTGACGTTAAGGTAAGGAGTTATTATTCTCTTGGCTTAAGTTATAATACTAAGTTAACAAATATACGAATCCGTTAAATAATCGACTCACTTTCTAATTCGACATTGTCTTCCCACAGATACGTCGAGTTATTCACGTTACTCTTAAGGACATCAGCGTTTATCTGTATAGCATTATTGTATAAAAATCAGTTCACTTGCGAATTGTTTGCAACAAATGAAAACGAATGATGTGCTTCAGATTGCAGGTTTCAACAAACTTTTGAAGTTGGCTCTTTTATCGTTTCTTCGGCATAATTGTAATTTATCAGTAAAAATAGAAACAGAATCTGCGAAGCGGTCAAAGTAATCCACGCCGCCATATTGACAAGACTTCGGAGAAAATCGTTCGAGTGCCCGACAACTTTTATTGTCAACTACGTCGGAGCAATACTGACTGCTCCATTCTCTTGAAATATATTTATACGACGATTCTGGTACAGAAACGCACATGTCTTGTGCACTGAAACGAGAACCGAGCAATCACTTTACGCTCCAACTAATTACGCGTGCGTCTGACAAATATGCGCACTGACTATAGTTGGAGGCTTTTCACTTGAAAACAAAATATTCCGCAAAATATTCGACACTCTTGAATAAATAGCATTACAGTATTCGACATTGCCTCGGTACGTCACTTCGCAATAAGGAGATGTGACACGCCCATAGAAACAGTAATCGGTATCAGAAACTGTAATCCAATCTGTTCAGAGACGAATTGAGGTTTAACCCTTCAGGTGAGGTTGACGTATTGGGAATGTCATTAGGTTGTACGATATTGAAATGGCGGTATCTAAAAAGCCTAAAATCAGATTAATAAATCTAAAAATATAAAACAAGGAACAAAATCTTCCAAATTTTCGTCTTTCAATTGGCAAAAATGATTACAAATGAGGCTGTCAACTCCGCCTTAAGCGTGTAGAAAAACAGAGACTCGTGCGTGTACACCAGTCAAGGTATATGTGTGATGCTGATCGAAATTCCTACAGACACTGCAGCATCCAACATCCGTCAAAAAAGTTATAATTTTTTTGCTGTTTATGAAAAACCCTGGTCTTTTGCACTCGAGGTCATTTTTAAAATGATTATGAATGCTAAATTCACTTTCATATTTCCGACTATTTTCTGGATCGCAACACTTTTTAACAACTACTATTGTAATGAAACTATAAAATTTATCGACGTCAGTCCCAACATTCGTACCGCCGACGATAGCAGCTCCTTGAATTATTTAAGATTTTTATGTCGCTTAATATAAAATTAATAGCGAATTCAAGTTATACGGATGAGTGAAAATCAATTAAATTCATGCTTTAAGCCATTTATAAAAAGTTAGTGAACGAACGGACGTTTCGAACGTTCGATATTTGATAATTAATTTGAACAGTACTACGCTCCTTAAGACTATATTTTTCCGATGTTAGGTTCTAAAGTTTTTCATTTTTCAATATGGATTCACAACGTCGTTCAGACCCCGGTACACGAAATGACTCGTAGCGCGAGGCTCCCGTACTCGAAGGGTTAAACAAAAAACAAATCTAATTGCACTGCAGAGTAGATGGTCGAAGTGAAATCGAATTAGATTTTGCATAAAATAGTAATAGCCTCTGCGTAAATTGGATTTCCGTCCCTTCTAGCGATTACAATTTCTATATGTGTGACACATCACCTCAAAGTGAGATGGCGCTTCAACCAATTCAAAAACGTAATCCGTAATTTCTCAACAAATAAAACCTCCGCATAGATTGGTACATTGTGCAACATAGAAAATACACGCATAAAGGGAATGAAGCTTTATGTTTTTCCTCATTTTTCAAACAAGTTCACAGATTGATTACCAACGTCGTTCTCTCGGTGTTTCTATTTTAAGGTGACTTCTAAAAGTTTTATTCATTTCCGATGAACCATTTTTGAAAAAATACGTATTAGAAACTTGTGTTTTTTGTTTCTCAAGATTTTGATATCAATGTATTTAAAAAATTTAAAAACGTCGGGAAATTATGCTTAGAAAAAATGTCCGTGCGTGCGTATGTGCGTGTGCGTATGCGTGTCTGATGAAGTTGCAAAGTATAATCAATATATCTTGGTAACGGCCATCTTGAAACTTTATACACGGGTCGGGTTGCAACTCCCGTCAGTTTGCTACAATTTTCGCCCAAATCGCTAACGGGTGTCTCATTTTATGATTGTTTGAATTTTTCAAAAAAAGAACGTACGTTTTCTAACTTTCTTAAATTTTTATCTCTCAAACTGAAGCTTAGCATACAAATTGGCTAGGATATAAGGATACATGGTCTTGAATTTGGTGAGAATCGATAAAAGAGTTTTAACTTGATGAAATAGGCAATATTAATAAAATAAAAAATCAATAAAATTGAAAATTTTAATACCACTTCTTCTATGAGGAAGCCAGAATTAAGATAGTCATTGCCCGCAGAGGAGATTCCGTGGCTTGGCGATAATAACGAGGAAGCAGTGTGAAAATTTCACATTTACGCGTCTTGTTTCTTTAGTTGGAACGTGTTTATCCTCTACGGAACAAAGAGAATCGTAATTATCTTATCAAGTGATGCTATGCTCTGTTGCTCGGTGCAAATAATTATGCATGTACTTTACTGAACGCAGGGAATTCCAATAATCTTATCAATTTTACAAAACTCTTTGACTCTCTGCAAGCAATTGTGTCAACAAGTATATTTCGTAATAGCGTGTACCAGGATTCTTCACTGATTTAGCAGTATTAAATTATCGTTACGAAGACATTTGATATAGCTTTTTATTTTCTTACCCAATATACGTATCTTCATCGGTTTATCTAAATCGGTTTACCACCTATCTTATGGGACCTTGGCAAAAGCAAATAATTATAACGAAAATAAATTAATCAAATGAATAAGATATTAATAGAATTTACAGTGCATTTATCGAAAATAACGTGTACGCAAGTGTATCGTGCCTGCTCCGATACATGTCGTATAAGATAATATTGATAAAAACTTTGTACCCAAACGAGAGAAATAATGACATCGAGATTCCACATGAGGCTTTTTCTCATAATCATACGCATGTAAAAACATATTTTCATCATAAATCAACAGTTGATTTCTTTGTACGAAATATAATGCTTCCGTATCGTCACATAACGAGATAGATAAATTTTTAAAAAAGCCGGCACAGCCAATTTCTACATTGCGGCGTTTCTCGACTATGACAAAGGTGTGCATCATTGGGAAAACGCACGCTGAGAGTTAACGGGCGCAAAATGAATTATCGTTAATACATGTATATACCCATAGAATACATTTGCTTATACGTATATTAAACATAGTACACTGGGATAGGTATAAGAACGCGACAGAGGCAGAGCAGGGTACATGCTCGGTGTCGTGCAAATTTGCATTCACGAGGCCGCACGGCTGAACGGTTAGTGCGCGGCAAAGGCGAAACATAGGGAAGCCCCACTTCGCACCTCTCACGGGTGCTCCGCGCGGGTGCACGCTACACGTTCCGCACGCAACACACATACACGCGACAGGCTTGCTCCTGTCAAACTCCGTTATTTATTCCAATCCGCGGGCCTTTATAGCGGAAAATTAGCGAGAGGGCCTCACTCATCCCCTCCCACCCCGGGACGCATACACGCTGTCCCCCGTGAATGCTGTCGCCACTTAGAGCGATGGATGCATTCATCGTCATGCGTTCACGGCTTCGTTTATTTAAAATTTTTTTTTACTCTTCTTTGTCGTCTTGTTCGGCTTTTTTATTCCGTATAATGGTCCATCGCAAACGCGACACGCCCTCCTTAGCGCCCCTTAACACTTCACGACCTGCTTTAAAGAGCTCGCGAGTCCTGCGCTGTACCGCGCCACCAGACGGGCTTTATCTTTTGCGTACAACCCGGATTGTTTCAGCTTTTAGAAGACTGGTGAAAAACGCCGAGGTTGGCAAGTAAGACGCCCAATGTTTGCTGTGGAGAGACGACAATGACCAAGACTCGTCCTTCGTCTCTTGTCCACTTACTCTTCCACTCACCGGTCGGAGCAGTTCTCCCTTCTATAATAAGAGACTGTGAAGACCTGTTCGTTCGTTCACCATGAATATGCTACGGGTGCGAGCGGATGTAGCAAATTATCAACACTTTGTACCAACGCAAAGTGCCCAATGTCGTGTGACGTTCGGATATCGATGGTCATCAAGAATTGCAAAGGTCTTACGGTAGATTGTTACATCACTGAATTGACTAGCTGTGTTGATCTATCATTTTTACGCACAGAAGTCTCTGCTAGACAGTTGCTAGCCAGAAAGCCTCGATACACATCACTCCACTGTATACATCTAGTTATCTGTCGTGCAATACGTTAACTCTCTCGTATATCCATTATATATCCCATATACATATTCCATGCATCGATAAATATATTCTCGTAGACATTTTATTTCCACGCGCTTCTAGATGTAAGGATAACGAAGGAAATTGTTAATAGAAGACTAAGATTTGTGTGTCAATCAATTTTTCTTATATTTTTCTTATATTTGAAGTAACATCAATATGTGTCCAATGATTGGATACTTTTTAAATAATGTATATCTATACTTTAACTCGTACGGTGAACGTTAATACTACTTGCAGAGGTTTAGAAAATGAGAGACGACCATGATTCGTTCTCGTTGCACGTTCAGTGTGGCTGACTTCAAACGGTTGACCGCTATTTAGCCTTTTCTGCTGCGGGAAAAATTCGATATCCTTGAACGTATTGAGGTCACAATCGAATGACGTACCCAATAGATTAATTCGCATCATAGAACGCGGTAGGGACATTCCATGATAGTGATACACCGCCCGAACGATTTCACCGCTTACGTTCGGTGTTGGGTTGATAATCAAACGACCGTCCTGATTTCGCCAGCCCGGAGTTTCGTACAAATTAAAGCTGATTACGCTCATATCTTCCCACCATTCGCGGTAATCAAATGCCACCTGATAATCGTGGGCGTTCAAATCAATCCTCTGCTTGAAATAGGGCTGAAGTACACCAATCCATTCCGGCTTGACATCATATCCTCCATTATTGACGTTATTTGCAATCGATAACCCCAATTGTTCGATTACCGTACCATCATCCCGCAAATCCCTGGAATACTCCCCACCGACTAGTGCGTCTGTACTTTTGTCAAACCATTCCAACCGTAATTTGAGGCTTTTTATTTGTCTGAGATCCCTAACTTTTCTCAGATTTCGTTTAGGATTAGGCGGGTCCCTTTGCGCTCCTGTCTTGTAATCAAAGCTACCCAAATGAGTTCCATCGCTGGCTCGATATCCCTCCAAATCACCATGTCGCGAATCCCATTCGTAAATTGTTCGTCCTTTCGCATCCTTCCAACGCTCTCTCAATCCTCCACCACCCTGTTTAGGCGTCTTTTTCTTCTGTGGAACGAGCCCAGGGAAACCAGTTATCTCTTCCGTTCTGGGAGCGGGATGATAGTCGTGTCCGGCGTCGGGAACACCCTTGCGGGGCTTATTGTACATCACGTAGACCGGCTCCAGACCGGAGTTATCAGGATACACCAGTACCACATCTCTGTCCGTAGAGGCTTCGGAAGCTGGAAACGGTTGCACGAGTGTAGAATGCAATCCACCAACATTACCGGTATGTACCGTCACAGGAGGACTGGGTATCGGATTGACAAGCGGACGTTGTCCCTGTACATTTGGTACAGTCGGTGGAATCGTTACAAGTTTTCCACCCGCTACTACGCTGCCTGGTAAAGGGGTGTTGAACAGTCCCGTTTTCACATCGCGCACGGCTTCTACCACCTTAACGGGTTGGACTGTGGTGGTTCTGACGACCCGGATATCGACATTCTTTTCAGTAACCAATTCACCACGAATCGGCAAGTTGACGGTGCCCGTTTCTTTGGCCGCACGGCGCAAAGTCGCCTTGTCTGGCAAGCTCATCATGTTCGCAGGAACTGCCACGGAAATAAAGTTTTCTGGAGTTCGTCCTGGTACCTTGTCACTACCCAATCCTGCACTAGGGATGTAGCCAATCGATCCGATCAAAACTCCCATAGGCGACGTTGATGCCAAATGCTTTCCCAACGTCGCTAGTTTACCCAATGCCGCGGTCATTCCCGCTACTAGAGAATCACCAACAGTCCCTGTGAGGGCAAGACTTCCTACTCCGGCGACTGAAAATACCGGTGCTGGCGTTTTACCGGGCGTCAACTGTTCGCCCAACACGCACAGTGAATTCGTTTCAGCCAGTAAGAGTTGCGCTTGCACAAAATTAGTTACGCCATTAGGATTCGGCTTTGATGATGAGCCACCGCTGTTTCCGGAATTACCGTTACCACCACCGCCTCCCCAATGAATACCGCTGTCTCTGTTTCCAGTTACAGTCATGCTGTCATGGTCCATCTGCCTCTTTTTTCTCACTGGTCCTTCATTTAGATGGTATTTCTCATTATCTTTGAACATTATATAGAAAAATTGTTGTTAGATCTACCGTCAAACAAGGAGACAATTTCGAGCGATATTAATAAAAATTAAAGATTAGATTTAATTATTTTGAAAAAAAAGATTCACCTGCTAATCTGCTTAGTTTTTCCTTCCAAAAAAGCGGTGCCTCAAATTCATTAGCATTGTCCTAAACAATTTTCTTTATCAGAATGCCATTTAACACATATAGTCATGTAAATTATGATAAAAATACGGATGTTCTAGCGAATTCTGAGTTCCACAAGCTTTTTACTATATATATATTATTACGTATGCATAAATACTCAAACCAATGTAGAACATTTGTAAATTTTACATACTCTTGACGCAATGCGTTCTTCAGCTCTCGATTGTTCGGTGTGAACATAATTTATCAGTAAAAATAAAACGAGTGTATGTGAGACGTAGCCACAAGTCGACGTCACCCGAGCAGTCATCGTTAAAAGTCTCCGTATACACTTGTCCGAGTGTGCAGCAGCTCTTTCCTTCGACTCGGGCACTACAATACTGAGTGCGGTGCTTACTGCAACATCTATTTATATAACAGTTTCCCTGTGTGGGATGAGCATACGATGATATTCTTATAAACGCAAAACGAATGATCGGAAGTCCCCGTCTCATCATATCTATATTTTTATTCGTCTTATCTTTAAGTACATGTACGACAGTTGACCAGCATCTACTCCAGCAAAGTCTTTTTGTTTTTATTCATCGAACAGCAACGCTGGCACGTCTCGGTTCGGATCGTGCTTGCTTTCTTCTGAACGCCGGGAAAACCAATCATCTTATCATTATTTATTGAAGTTTATACTTTGTAACGTGGTAAAATATCAGGCCCTTATACGCTATGTCCTCCTTGCACAACGGCTTCCAGCATGATCTCGCAAAGCCCCGGTATGATTGCGTAGGACAATACTTAATTATTTTTTTGTCCTCTATTTTTTTTTATTCATACGACCGGACGGATCAACAGCGAATGAGAGAGAGAGGGGGGGGGGGGGAGAGAGAGCGAGAGAGGACACATCGTATTCACCGGTTTTTATCAGCTACGGGACCTCGCATCGCTGCATGCCGCGTGGCAAGATGCAACCTTCTTCCGCTTTCCACCGTCGGGATTTACAGCAGTTTCGCTTGATAATCGTCTGCGGTGTCTATAAAGAGCAATCTACTTGCCGGACTGAGCTCCGCATCTCTATTGCTTTTAATTTATGCGTTGTCCAGCTGAGGCGCTAGTCGCGGTCATCTAGCGACAGCGATTACCCCAATTAGCCGCTTTTGGCTCGTTAGGAGGGGATTATAGTTCACGGGTACGTGTGCCGGCAGGTCTTCAGAGCTTTTTCCCAGTTACCGTCAAGCGAACAGGACATAGCAGCGAGCATTATATTTTTCCGCTCTACCGTTGGTTACGTTAAAATCCACCACCACATACTATATCGTGGGTACCAGAAGTCTTCTCTTGGAAGATCATATTGAGACCTGGGTCGAGGGAAAAAGCTGAGTCGAGAGAGAAATTCTTGGAGACCTTTTGAATTCTGGAATTATTGAGGGCTGACTGAAAACATCGCAGTCGCATCGTGCCGGTGAACTCTCCTTACTCTCTACGGTCTTTCGTCATTTTCATTGCTGGTGTATATGACTGATAACTAAAGCTTGGTCGTACATGCGATTCTTGTATACCACGCGCAGTGTCTTATTCGTATCGGAACAGACTGCGTTTATTTGAATGTAACATCGAGATCGCTTGGCAGTTAAAGCCGGGAATAAGTGACTCCGTGTTTCCTGTTACTCTTTATTCGTTTATTGTAAAGTCGCAGGCGCGTTAGTACGTCATCCCGCAGTGTGTTTCTTGTGAGAGGGACTGTCACGTTATAGACCGCGTCGTGTATATATTTATTTTTATTTATTACTTTGGACTTCGCATTATTATTTTCGAGAGCTCGCGTAGTGCGTAATAGGCCGTCGTCCCGTATTTGGTACGTTGATGCGAGGGATTTGAATGGTCCGAGGCGTATCTCGCTTTGTTAAATCGTCTGTTACGTTTTATTATATTTTATTGAACTAGCGCGGTTTATCGGTCCGTTATCCGTGAATTATTTATTGAGTGTAATTATTGTTTTATATTTATTTATTTTATTTGTTATTCATTATTTCATTTATAATTCACGGTCGGACGGAGATTCTCGGTTTTGTCTTTTCTGCATCATATGATTTCCAAGTTTGAAGAATTGAGTTGTTAGAGGCTTCGCGTATGTGACCTTCTGGCGTCCCGTGGTGTCGAGTTGTTTGTGTATGTGGGATTGACCCGGCCTGGACCGTATCGCGAACTAAATTTGCGTCCAGAATTGTTATTTGACTTTGTTTGACTTTCTGTTGTTTGTTCGGACGGTGCGTTGGATTTCCGTTCGAAACGAGTTAATTATAACGGTTGGGGATCGATTGAGATTTAGGTTGCACATAGGAACGTGAGAGAAGGAGTGAATGCCGTGATAACTTATACTGCCGAGATAATTGAGATTACGAATTGTTAAAAGCCAGAGTTTATTCACGGGATTTTTTCTTAATATTTTTCTTTGTTTTTTTTTATTGTGAAATCAGTAGTCATTTAAAATAAATAAATAATCTTCCCCTGTGGCTCACTTGTGAATCCCGTAGATGTGGTGTTATCTGAGCTTATTTATCGATTTATTTATTTACTTTATTTATTGATATGATTAATTACCACCTCGATAGTCCGAACCACCCACTCTGCCTTAAACAGCTGTTGCTAGCCTGGGCTGAGTCCGGTTACTAACATCGTTATTTTCCTCCCGGCATGTAAGCGCCTGGCACCCTGCTCGAGAGAGCAAAAATAAAGGGAGGAAAAGCAAAGGAGACCGGCTATAGGTAACGCGTGGTACGTTGAAGCTAAAATTTACGTTACAACTTCTATAGAATCAAATGTGATAATACGTTCAATCCATTTGGGTACCAAAGCTCAGGGCATCCCCCTATGATAACGAATTGTTACAGGTTAATGCTTTCCCTCTCCACATGTACACTCGTAGTAAGGACAATAAAGGAAAACACGAATGGAAAAAGAAGATTTATGCGACATGATATTTTTTATTGTTAAAACGTATTTGTGGTCGTACAATTATTTCAACATCAATATGCGTACAAAGGCTTTGGTTGTTGTTTTTTTAACCGTTTTTAAGATTTCGTTTAGGATTAGGCGGGTCTCTTTGCGCTCCTGTCTTGTAATCGAAGCTGCCCAAATGAGTTCCATCGCTGGCTCGATATCCCTCCAAATCACCGTGTCGCGAATCCCATTCGTAAATTGTTCGTCCTTTCGCATCCTTCCAGCGCTCTCTCAATCCTCCTCCGCCCTGTTTAGGCGTCTTTTTCTTCTGCGGAACGAGTCCAGGGAAACCAGTTATTTCTTCCGTCCTAGGAGCGGGATGATATTCGTGACCGGCTTCGGGAACACCCTTGCGGGGCTTATTGTACATCACGTAGACCGGCTCTAGACCGGAGTTATCTGGATACACCAGTACCACATCTCTGTCCGTCGAGGCTTCGGAAGCTGGGAATGGTTGCACGAGTGTAGAATGCAATCCACCAATATTACCGGTATGTACCGTCACAGGAGGACTGGGTATCGGATTGACAAGCGGACGTTGTCCCTGTACATTTGGTACAGTCGGTGGAGTCGTTACAAGTTTTCCACCCGCTACTACGCTGCCTGGTAAAGGGGTGCTGAACAGTCCCGTTTTCACATCACGCACGGCTTCTACCACCTTAACGGGTTGGACTGTGGTGGTTCTGACCACCCGGATATCGACATTCTTTTCAGTAACCAATTCACCACGAATCGGCAAGTTGACGGTGCCCGTTTCTTTGGCCGCACGGCGCAAAGTCGCCTTGTCTGGCAAGCTCAACACGTTCGCAGGAACTGCCACGGAAATAAAGTTTTCCGGAGTTCGTCCTGGTACCTTGTCACTACCGAATCCTGCACTAGGGATGTAGCCAATCGATCCGATCAAAACCCCCATAGGCGACGTTGATACCAAATGCTTTCCCAAAGTCGCTAGTTTGCCAAATGCCGCGGTGATTCCCGCTACTAGAGAATCACCAACAGTCCCTGTGAGGGCAAGACTTCCTACTCCGGCGACTGAAAATACCGGTGCCGGCGTTTTACCGGGTGTCAACTGTTCGCCCAACACGCACAGCGAGTTCGTTTCAGCCAGTAAGAGTTGCGCTTGCACAAAATTAGTCACGCCATTAGGATTCGGCTTTGATGATGAGCCACCGCTGTTTCCGGAATTACCGTTACCACCACCGCCTCCCCAATGAATGCCGCTATCTTTGTTTCCAGTTACAGTCATGCTGTCATGGTCCATCTGCCTCTTTTTTCTCACTGGTTCATTATTCAGACTATATTGGTCAAAATCTGTGAATATTATATAAAAAACTAGTTGTTTTATGTAGAATGAATAAGGATAACAATTTCGTAAAAAATAATAGTATAGCGCGTCGCTATAAAACAATTGCAACAGATGAAATTATTTAAAATATATAATCACTACCTAAGACCTCCTCCAAGAAATGTTGCTCTTCTTCAAGTCCACCAAGGTGATCCTGAAAGAGCTACTTTTACTGTAATAACTTTGTCCACACATAAATATGATGGACGAGTAATTAACATTTTCACGTGATTGTTTCCCCATGGAAATAAACTACCTATATGCAAGATATATTAAAGATATATTTTAATGGAAAAATCTATATCTCAGATATATATATCAGGAAATAAACGAAATATATTCAACGGGAAAATATATCTCAGATATATTGAAAATATAGTTCAAGTATATTTTTTATGAATAAACCGTCGAAAAATTCGATGTTTTTCGATATATTTCTTTTCCATGGGGGTTATTACATATCATATAAATATATACATAAATACTCAGGATAATGTTAAATATTCGTATGTTCCACATACCCATAACTTCATGTTTTCTGATTGTTCAGCGTGAACACTACTTGTCAGTAAAAATAGAACCAGTATATGCGACACGTAGACAATAGCCGACGTCATCCTGGCACTCATCTTGAAAAGTCTCTGGATACTCTTGTCCAAGGATTATTCGTCAGATCTATCGTTTTACTCGAATACTGCAATACTGAGCGCAATGTGTCGCCTCTGTCACCTATTTATACGATGATTTCCCGGTGTAAGATAAGCGCGCACAACTGTACTGATATAAATGCGAAACACGCGATGCAAAGTGATTTCGTCTTATCTAAATTTTTATTCATTTTAATCATATATACTCAACAGGTAACAAGCACCGATTGTAGCGAAGCCTTTTTGTTTATCTTCATTAAACAGCAAGCCTGAAACATCTTGGATCGGAACATGTTCGCTCTCCGCTAGCTGTAAATTCCACTCATATTATCATTGCATTTTAAGCTCTATGGTTCTGTAGACTCAAGTGTGTTAATACGTTTGATTTGTTTCGATACGAAAGTCCAGAGAATTACTAATTATTGTCGGTAATCTGTTTTCCTCTCTATCCTGTCCTCGATGCATCATCCACGACCATGTGCGAAGCGGAGAGAACTATGTAACTATGCTTGATGCACTGGGGATTCTCAGTATTGTCATTACCCCTTCTCTCCAATCATTGCTTTCTATGGAATAATCTTTGGTATTATTTCCGCTGCTGTTCGCAGTAGATAAACACCGTCTGATTGCTGTCTGCGTTCGGTATAGGGGATAGAAATAGAAGACTTTTTACGGAGCACCTAGAAAAAAAGATTCACCCTGAGATATATTTCGGATCGTCTTAAGATTAGCTTGACACGTATTTGGTATCGTTCACTATTTAATTGGCTAACGCGTGATTGACTCTACATTCCCGAAATGTGACCTGATTTCATACACGCACCTATCAATCGGAGACATCAAAGGCAAACATAAACTTTATTTACGGTGTGTTATGACATTTGTTATGTAAACGGAAATCAATAATGTGCGATTGATTACATATTTCATGAGTTTTTTAAGGTGATTAGCATTCATGAGACAGATTTTTGATCTATTTGTTCAGGTTAGCAATTACGAAAAACACTCCACTTCTAATGGTTTATAAATTATGACAATTTAAGTGATCTGAGTCACCGCAAAATCATAAAAATAAAATTGGTCTGCAATCTCACATGAAAAATAAAAGCAAAGACTGAAAAAAATTTTTTACTACTAACGACTTATTAAAAAAATATTTTCATAAGTAAAATATTGTTTTTGAGACCCAGTTAACAGGTGCAAATACTTTTTTTTTTATACAGGTATTTTTATTTGATGGAAGATATAATCACTTTTGTAGTAAATTCTTCTTTACGCATTAATATTTTTACTTAATTTCCTCTGTAATGTTTGCGTAAGAGCTTTAATTTAAAGTTCTTCTACTTGGATCGGACAGAATCTTCTTTCAAAGAGAATGACACTTTGCAATGCCGATCTGGTCCTTCAGTGCAACTTCAGCACTACGACAAATTGGAAATACAACAAAAATTTGCAATGACTGTGTCACAAAAAAAACATTTCACTTATCAAAATATATCTTTTTTTTTGTCATTTTTAAGTTGTATCATTTATCCAGTTACAAAATTTTTTATGTGCAGTTGTAAACCAATTTCATTCTTTTTAGGTGACGTGGCCCCCTAGATCACCCTTCACTTCACAAAATTCCACATATATTTTTAAACGTATTCTTAAGTCATAGTAATTTTAGGCAAGCGACCGTGTAAGTTTTAACATTTTATACAGATATAGCGTCTATGTCCGGTCAGTAGGATGGATATTTTTTGCGAAACATGACTCGGGATGCGAGATACGTGATCGCGATTCCAAGCGCGGGAATGAGAGGCCTGATTCAAATTCCGCATTTTGCGGATCATTAAAAATATCGGGTCTCACTGCTTGATATAACTACATTAAGATTGATTCAGCAACCAGATTCAACAATTATTTAATAAAGGAACTATGACAAAAATTCTGACACAACCTGGGCAGAGAATGCTTGTCTAGAATTATTATGGTTAATAAAAATTGTCGATAAAATAATAGAGAACTGTGAGATCAATTCTGCCAGGGTCACGGTAGGCGTAATTGGTAACGCTCCAGGCTGGAATTCTGGGTGTTCCTGGTTCAAATACGAGTCGTGGCAGCATTTTTTCACAGTTCTTTTGTTACAGAATTGTCGAATCTGGTTGCTTAATCAATTTTTATTTAATTGGTACAAGTAATCAGATCCGTAATTTATAATGATTCGTAAAAAACGGAATTTGAAGCAGGCTTCTGATACCCGCGCTTAGAATCGCGATCACGCATCGTGCACCCTGAGTTGGATTTCGCGAAAATATCCATCCTATTGACCGGACATAGACGCTATGATATTCTTAAACGTTATATAATAACAAGTGACATATAAACGCGGGATAATAGAAGGTATCAACGGGCGATATTTCTCAGAATATTTATCGAGACTTGAAAATATACAGAGCATAGAGCAAGATATTTATTATAAACAATAGATACATCATTACTACGCAGATTGTACACCTTACCGACGATAGTTTTCGTGGTATTGTTCAATCGTTCTATGCAACATTGAAGTTCGATCATTAATCTCGTTCATCGCTCGGTTTTCGGCTAGGTACAGGTCCACTTTTTATTTTCCCGGTATATTGATCAAAAATACCAATGTGCTCTTTATCGCTGGTCCGGTAAACGTCCAATTCACCATCCTGTGGATTCCATTCATAAGTATTTCCATGTTCGTTGTCCAGCCAGCTCTGAGTTACGTTTTTCACCCGATCTTCTATCTCATCTTTGATACGATCTTTAATAAAATCTTCAATGATCTTCAAAAGAGGGTCTTCGGGTGGTGGTTGGTTGGCCGTCGTATGTATGAGGGTTGGTTTACTTTCGGCTTTCGGGTTTGCTTTTTTTTTTTGTACAGCCTCCGGTGATGGATAATACGTCGACCGAAAAGAAATTGGTCGTGGTTGTTGTAGCTCCATTAATACAGGTACTGCTACAACTGCTGTGGTAGCGAGTGCGACAGCTGGAAACATAGCTGAGATTGCAGGCAACAAAGCAGGCAGTGCTAGAAAAATGAACCTCTTCTCCCTCTTTTTTTCATTGCTCATAGAAGACTCCACGGACTAGAATAATAATAGTAATTACTAGATGCTGATACATTTATTTGAGTTATTTGCAAATAGCTACATTTCAGTTTTCCAGATTTGACATACCTTTTCCATGATAATTGGATTACTTTCCGGTACCGCTGAAGCATCACGGCGGTTTCGTGCGAATTGCAACTCATTTCCGAGTCCTGATCTATCGTTACTATCAACGAGGTAAGAAGTTCTGCTTGCTGAATCCGTCGTGTCTTTTATTGAATGTAGCCTCCTCGCATGGTGACCGAATCTTTCACCGGAATTGTATCCTAACGATACAAGTAGAGTAAAGACAAGCGCAAAGTACATCTTGTGCGAATTACAGCAAGACTGATCCCGGTCGACGCATCAGCGTCTATTCATTCGATGGCTAATTGGAGTGGAAAGGGTGCACACCAGTTTTTGCGCATGAGCGTCTCGCAACAATGTTTCTACGCAAACAATTTTTTTCTATCAGACATAGATAACCCGATAGATAACCTGACTATATGGTAAGAGACGCACCCCATATCTTTTTTTAAAGTTACTAATAATCTTTCACTATTTGATAAGAGGAGCAATGCCCTGAGTGTAGAAATATCTTAACACTTCTGTAAAACGATCAAGCAAGAATAAGAGACACAAATTCTATTTATATCGTGCTCGGTTATTTTCAATGCCATAATTTTCTACTGCGCAAGCTACCTGTTGCACAACTTTCTAACTATAATTAGGCGCATTTTATAGACACCCATTTATTTGTCTATTTTCATTCATATTGATCCGAGTTTTGACCATTCGAACAAATCATCGAGTGATTTATAGCGGAGAAATTCAATGATATAAAAAGATGATTAAGCAAATAATATATTAGTACGTAAGGTGCAATTAATTTTCCTGAGAATAATCGAGGAACGAGCGATCGAAAGTGCTTCTTTCGAAGAAATATCCGATTTCTTCTGATCTACATCCGCTCGAAAACAGTCACGAGCACATAAGTAATCCTCACATTCTTTCGGCTTTTCTGCAGTCTCGATGCCCACAGATTCAGTAGTTTTGAGCCGTCTCATGGTCCCAAAATCCCCACTTACAGTCCTACCCGTGCTTCCTTCCATTAATTTATTGTCCTCTCAAGCAATCATCGATTAACATTCAAACAATCATAAAGTAAATATATTCCAAAGGGTTAAGCGTAGTGCTTAAGTATAAGTTTAATTATAGTAATTAGTAATTGTCATAAACAGTGGCAAGTAGGAAGTTCTTCCTGTTCAAATCAGTGTTTTACAAAGTTAATAAATTCGGCTGTTCAAATAAATAATCTTAACGGGCGTGATAACTCGAAATTCTGATTTCTATCCCTAATCGAACAAGATTCCCAATACATATCAGGGGTACAAATTGAAAATGCGGGTTTGATAACAGATGGCGTTACTAACGCTATACGCATCAGGCAGTACTATGACTATGTTCATGTCAAAGCTACGTCTTATAGCTTTAATTTTCAGTATGTGTCAATTTGTCGCAGTGTCAAATTCATAGTTTTTTTGAGCTCTCAATATGTCGAGTTTCGTGCCAACAAAACAGCATTTGCGGGAAGTTTTAATTTACTTCTTTAATTTGAAGAAAAGTGCTGCTGAAGCACATCGATTGGTCTCCGAGGCTTATCCGAGTCATGTTCCATCGGTTTCAACGTGCGAGAGATGGTTTGTGCGGTTTAGAAGTGGTGATTTTGACGTTGAGGACAAAGAGCGGCCGGGCCAAGTGAAAAAGTTTGAGAATGCTGAATTGGAGGCAATACTCAATGAAGACTCGTGTCAAACTCAACAAGAGCTCGCAGATTCATTGGGAGTGACACAACAAGCCATTTCCCATCGTATAAAAGCCCTCGGAATGATCCAAAAGCAAGGACATTGGGTGCCGTATGAGCTGAAGCCGAGAGACGTCGAGCGCCGTTTTTTTGCATGCGAACTGCTGCTCGAACGGCAAAAACGGAAGGGTTTTTTGCATCGCATTGTCACTGGTGATGAAAAGTGGATCCATTACGATAACCCGAAGCGCAAAAAATCATATGGTTACCCCGGCCATGCATCATCATCGACGGCCAAACCAAATATTCACGGCGCCAAGCTCATGCTCTGTATTTGGTGGGACCAGCTGGGTGTGGTGTATTATGAGCTATTGAAATCGAACGAAACCATCACAGGAGCACTATACCGAACTCAATTGATGCGTTTGAGCCGCGCACTCAAAGAAAAACGGCCACAATACGAGCAAAGACACGACAAAGTAATTTTGCAACATGACAACGCTCGGCCACATGTTGCAGCGCCGGTCAAAACATACCTACAAACGCTGAAATGGGAAGTCTTACCCCACCCGCCGTATAGCCCAGATATTGCTCCTTCCGATTACCACCTTTTCCGATCGATGACACATGGCCTAGCTGACCAGCGCTTCCATTCTTACGAAGAAGCCCAAAAATGGGTCGATGACTGGATAGCAGCCAAGCCGGCCGAATTTTTTCGCGACGGTATCCGTAAATTGCCAGAAAGATGGGAAAAAGTTGTGGCTAGCGATGGACAATACTTTGAATAATTCATTTGTTACCATTTTTTCAGAATAAACGTTCAAAAATAGAAAAAAATCCCGCATTTTCAATTTGTACTCCTGATATATTAATTATTTCACATGGTCTCGGTAAGCTGGGGCGTAACATATATCTTGCGTAGACTTTATTTCTGTGGGGAATCTCCTTTGATATTCGATTTTACTGTTTACTGGGAATCTTCGAAGCTCGACAAAGTTATCTGATTTCATACACAACCGTCTGGCAATACCAAGCCATCAAAATTGTACACAAGCTTCATTTGTCACGTGTTCTGATATTGCTTAGAAATAAAAATCTATGTTTTGTGATTGATAACAGATTCCATCATTACATCACGACGATTAATATTCACAAGACGAATTTTCTATTTACTTATCCAGAAGATACATTACGAATTGCGCTCCACTACTGTTGGTGAAAAAATTAAGTGTCTACTTATGCGATTTCTAAATAAAGCGGATAAGATCCGCATGAGTTTCTACGTATTCGCAGTTCGAACGATTAGGCTACGAAAAATATTTATTCTGATTACTAACGTTCGCTGACTGTTTGATAAGTGACTAACACCGCACACTAACGATACGAAATTTTTTTTTTTTCATTAAATATGATGGAAGAAGAAAGGAACTTTGAGAATAAAAGTGCTAATTACTTGTGGAATGGCGAAAAGTAAAGTTTTTTATGGGGTAACAATGTGGAGCGGTAGTAGAGGGTGGTAATGAGAGATATAAGTAGGGAAAAATGACCGGGACGTAACGACCGGTTGTAAAATATACTTTTTGTACCTGTGTGTACCTTTCCGTGCCTGTGAAGTATGGTGAAAGTGGCGCTTTTTAGTAAGACGCGCGGAAAAAATACTGCGCATGCGTAAATCATACTAATTACTTGTTCGCACACTTTTTAAACAATCTTGTTACTTTTTAAACCATAATACAGGTATGAAAAGTGGGAGTTTTTGTACATTTGTTGCAAAAAGTGGTATGTGACACCCGTACGAAAAAGTGGAAACTCGACGAAGAGTGTGAAGTAGGTCGACTCGCCTTTAGCTCGTATCACAGACAGCGCTCGCCTCCGGGACGTGACCCTGAGGAACTCGCTGCTGGCCCGTGCGGTCAACTTCAGAACCTTTGTCGAAATCCTCTGATTCGCCCTTGCATCACAAAGTATTATTCTAAAATGAATGATTAATTATTATTTACATTATATTTAATATTACAAGCGTTCTGGTGCAATTGTCACCATTATTAGATTTTATTGTCACCAATCAAGGATTCTTCCATTCGTTGTCAATTTACCATTCAATATATTCAAATAGTTGAACAATGATTTTCCAATCGGTTAACGTTTGTTAATAAATTTCCAATGGTTTACCTATGGTTATTTTTTTATGGTAATCAAAAGTTCATTTCCACGAAGGACATTCTATTGATATTTTTCAATCCTACAATTTTCTACCGCACGAAGAACCTTTGCGTTTCTTCCGAGGTACAAGTGGGTACATTTTATAGGCAGCGATTTTTTTTTATCTGCTATATTGACCTGATCTCTGAGTGTTGGAACAAATCATCGAGTGATTCATACCAACGGAAAGTTCAAATGCTCTGAGAAGATGCTTAAGAAAATGTTATTTTAGAACGTGAGATGCATCGAATGTTCCCTATAATATTTTACGGATGTTTCTCATAGTATAACACACGCTTTCACTGTATGTATCACAGTATATTATACGATATAAAATTTCTTTTCGAGTCTACCCTATGCTATAGAGACGAGGTCATACGTCTCAGCGTTAAGTTACAACAACTCGCGCTTGGCCTTTGACATCCAGGACAATGGTTGACCGGTACACTATAATTGTTATTTTAATAAGCTAATTTTCGCGGCGCGAGCAAAGCATCGTTTCTCGTCTCCTCTGCGCCCATGCTGTATATTATATGTTTATCGTATACCGTCTGGAAGTGCAACCCGCAGACGAAAGTTCAGAATGTCTTGCTCGCTGCTTCATCGACGCGTAAACCTCGCCTGCGTGAGATTAACGGCATTTACTTTCCAGCTAGTATCTCCTCACTTGTGAACTGCAAATACATTCATAGACCGACTGGCTCGTATCAACAGGTGAAAACGCATAATTTGGACTAATTAAATATACCGGTAACCAGCTCGATTTGTAAACTTACCCTACGATAATTGAAAACCTCGATAATACGTGATTAGCCGATAGATATGTATATTTTTTAATAACAAATATCTCGACTGAATACATTTTTTTTCAATTTGGTTTTGACGAAGCGTTATTGACCATGCACGGAGAAAAAGGTTTAGTTGTTTCAATCAAACGTTTCGAGCGGTTTACTTATCTTCGCCAACAAATTAATCGGTCGAGCCGACAAAACAGTTGGTTGCCAACCAATTCATTGGTCGCACTAATTCGACTGTTCAGATAAATCAAGACAAAGAAGTATGCGCTGTACAAAAATGCTCGTTAACATGCGAAAATAAATATTAGTTCAACGTGCTCTTGCCTTCAAACAAGGTTTGACCGCAATTTTTTAATAAATTATGAAAGTTTAACGTCAATCTCGTAATTAGAGGAATATGTAGAATTAACTCTACCCTCCGTATCCTTCTCTCAGGCCTGAACAGTATGCGTTACAATCGATATCCGTGTATCGCAATGAATTCAAGAAATATCTGATAATGATCCAATCTCCAAGAGTTCCCTCGTATTCATTGAATCGGCATCTCTAGGTTCTGTGATCCCCGCACGGTTCCACCCCGGCATACCTTTTCCCACAGGTGAAGTCGAGGAAGATGAAGAAACGGGAAATGCGCATCTGCGCGTTATTCGTGTGCGTGCGAGTGCGGTTGTCGATCGCAGAGGCCTATACTACGCTGTATGCCACACTATGGGCATTCGATATACGCGCGTGCATGGGGTATCTATCTACGGGTTACGCGGAGGTCGAAGGTCGCCGCGGCGTTGGCCGCGGACCTACGACGTCGAGGGTGGAGTGCGCGGTGAGAAGGGAGTATAGCTGAGGCGATGGGCGTAGCTCGTATTTGATGTAAACCCGAGCCTCCACCTCTATCTTCTTCTTTGTCTTTGTCTTCTTCTTCTTCTTCTTCTTCTTCTTCTCCTTCTCCTTATTCGTTTTCCTCTTCCTCTTCTTGTGCCTCTTCTTCTACGCAGTATATCCGTTCATAGTATAAGAACCCGTGCGAAGGGGAACGCGGACGCAAGGCGCGTTGATACAGCAGCACAGTTCCGTGCCATCGAAGAGAGAATCTTCGAATTCGAAAAATCTGAGACTCCGGCTGTCGGTGTGCTCGAGACTTCTTCCACCATTCTGGTTTCACGTAGAAGATTCGCAGCGGGAGGGGAATACACCAACAACGCATACTTGGTAAGGGAAAGAACCCAGATCGAATCGACTCTCTAACTTCACTGGACGTGTGCTCACTCGGGCTGCACTTGAGAAACGAAACTTAAGAAGAAGAAGAAAAAGAGAAGAAGGAAAGAAAGAAAGGAAGAACAGGGCAGTGGTACACTGCTGAGAAGAGAATAAAAATAAAGAAGGAGGAAGAGTAAGGATCGAGTGTTATTGAATCCATGCCTTACGTAGAATATATGGAATACGACATTGATATTGTAAAAAAAATCTACAACACAATAACGCTAACTCCCGAAGAACGTCGCATAACCTAATTGTAACCAACGAAATAAATATGAACAACAACGCCAAATATCTCCAAATCGATACAAATGAGTTCCGTTTATATAATGACTCATCTGTGTATCATACGTAAATGATCTAGTAACTCAAGACCAATATCGTGTCATGTCCCGTTGACAATGGTTGAACACAATGCCAATTGACTGGACCTGTCATGCTGGAAAATAGCTCGTACGCAGCACGAAGGAGCTTCGTAAAGAGCCATCTTACACCTTTGCCGAGTCGACGGGGATGACGAGGGGATGCTTTTATCCGCTAACGCGTTGATAGACCTGCGCCTAAGGAGACTCGAAAAAAGCTTCGGAGCAAGTTCTAGTCTCATTGCGAGGGTGACCGCATCTCGGATGTTCCTGAAACATACGTCTGGCGTATACAACTGCACGTCAATTACCGATAGGAAACCGTGAATGCTCATGGGTTGACCGCCGGATATTCATTAGAATTATGAATTTACGTGACAATTCTTTCCAATGTATACCTTCGCAATATCTTTAGTTAATTTCGTGGCACGTTATGATTCTTGAATTAAACAGCTTTAACCGTATTTTTGTTTCCTACTCATGCCGCGATAAAGTCTGTCGACAGATCGCTTGGATGGCTCGCGAAGTATGTTATTTAGGTCAGCGTGATGATCAATTTTTGTGCTGGTGTCTCAATGACCCTGCATGCTTAGGATAATTAAAATAAACTAATTAATGCAATATTCATATAACTTCCTGATATCGATTGCAACAAAGAAGGACCGTTTAAGACGGAAACAATTTTGTCTTACATCATAAGATGTAAATCTTTTATTTAACTTGTGGACAAACTTATGTGATTCATGAAAACGGTAAGACGAGGAAAAAAATTGTCGTCGAAAGGCCTCCCTTACAGATAACGCTTAATAATGTTTACAAGCAATATATCGAAACAAGATAATTCATTTTAGTAAACGAGTTGCGCGTTCTTGCATATTGAACGTTTACGTATGGAGCAAGCGAGCAGCTGCCGCCGGTAAGATGAAAGAAAAGTGAGGGTATTTCGAGTAGACACCCAAGTACGAGTCGCGGATTCATAACTCTTCCGCGTGACCGAAACGTTAAACTTTTCTCTGTGCGCGGCAATTAAATTTCCGTCGCGACCAACCCCTCTCGCTCTCTACCCATTAATCCCAAGCGAGTTCGCGGAGGAGGAGGAAGAATTCGCTCGGATGCCTAACTCCGCAGGGGCTCCCGACAACTTGTTAAGATGTACTTTTGTTGTAATTTTTTTCAGCGAGTTTGTCCTTGCCCGCCTCCCGTTGTTTCGACGAAATAGCCCAGGACGCGTGAACAAAACCCGATTTCAATATCCAGCCGCGTCACCAAGTAATCACGACGGGAGGGACGAAACCAACGGGCCATCCCCCACGCTCTTTTCAAATGACCTCGTCTCCGGAATTGACTCGAGTAACAGTAAATAAAAATAATGTCTGATAACTGCGTGCAGCAACGTTCTCGAAACAGAATGTCACGCACATGACGGGTTTTTCTGTCTTTAATCGTCCTTGTATTATACTTTACCAGCATCGTCCATTTGACTATTACAAATTAACAGCGCACAGACCGCGGTAATCATGAAATCGCATTTGTTTTTTGGCGCCTGTGGCTAACAGACGTGACTTTTATGTTCATTAAGCTCGTGTATTCCAGTCTTTTTTTACCAGGTGCATGCTTACAGTAACCTTTTCGCTCTTTGAGACAAACAGGTTCAGGGTCAACCTGCATGACTGTAGTTTGCAAGGTGTGATCCGAGAAGCGGGCATATGCATCCCTTGGGATTCGGTTAAGTATATATTAAAATAATAAATTAGCGAAAAGTTGGCTGAACATATACAAAAATGGAATAATTACCGAAGCAAGTGCATTTGCTCGATACAATGCTGGAAGTAGACAAAAATATACACAAATATGAATTTAATTGAAGACGCGCATGCTGCATTGGAACACAGATATAACTCCCACACGTACAAAATACATCAGGGACACGAGGCACACGGTAGAGAGGAGGCGAGCGAGCGAAAGCTCAAGCCCCACGGAAAGACGCAAGAGTATCGCGACGCTGATGCCTCTGCCGAGTGTAACCTCTGATCTCGAGGCAGGTGAGGCACAATTTTTAAGCGATCTCGCGCGCGCTCTCGAGATCCCACAAGTCGGTAGAGTCAGGGGACACAAGAGCGAAGCGGGGCGAGGGCTAGGCATATCTCTGAGGATTCACCGATTGGCCGGCTTCGTCGCGATACAGCCAGTGACGAGAATGGAGGCCATCCGGGGACAACCAACACTCCCACCCTCCCCGTATCTAGCATTACCTACCTTTGAATAATCTACCTTCGTACAGACGCTTATATACCTTCTTATATTCAGTTGTATCGATATTTGTAGTAGTGCCGAAGTAGCAGGTATCCGTATGCCATACAAACGTATCGCATACCGATTCACAAATCCTACACATCCGTTTAATTTTCTATTTATATAGTAAAAGCGATACGCACGGGCGGGTAATACTCTCTTCGTAGCTCGACTATTATTTCCCCTTTTACAAGAACCTAAATAAACCGATGAGCTGTTTGTGCATGCACTGCAAACTGTTTCTCTATGCATACTCGAACCACGTTCATGATCGTACTTTGCTCACCGAACTTCTTTGCTCGTTAGGGATCCTTATGGTGTTTAGTCGGTCGTCGTGCGCAGGTAGACAATTCTACTGTACACCTTCTGCTACACGATGCATTTTAAATATAGTACACGGAGAGAATTTTATAGTAATACTACCGAAAATTCGTTAGGAATAAACTCTGGACAGCATAATAAACGTGGGACAAGTTGGAAATCTCAGAAAGTTTTCTATACCGTTTGGGAAAACTGAACGAGACACAATTTAGGATTTATTCTCACATACTGTTTTCCATGAAGCAGCAGTGCGGATTGGTGAACAGCAGGTTATCCGCGAGAACTACGATAACCACGGTATAGTAATTCTGACGTGGTGTGCCACAAAGTTCTGGCGATCTCTCTTGTGCCTCCGTGATCACCGATAGTTCTATCTCACTTGCACTTGGAGCGACTCAGTCGGTATAGCGCATCACTTTAAATAAAATTGCTTGCACTGAAACAGAATTCATAGAAAAATGATAATAATGGAGAAGCCAATTTTGAATTGATAAGTGCACGACATTTATTAATCCGGTAGAATTTTTAAATGTGTTTCAATCGTCAAATTCAACACGCGTCACTGTAATAAAAACCATCACTCGCTTTATTAACGAAAGTAATTGTTGAGGATGTCGAGTCACCATGAAAGAACGCGTGTATAATGTAAATAAAATAATAATTTCCGTCCGAATATACTATGAGAAGCTGAGCACGACAAGACACGACGAAGCTTACTGCGTGTAAACATTGAAACGACTAACGGACTTTTGTTCTTCTTCGGAAGTCGCATGCCCTTGGCACGCTGCCAATCGAAAAGTACAACGCGATATCGATCGGTTTGGGCGCTTGAGCGAAATCGTCTGGAAATCATCGCGCAAAACTGTTATCCGAGCGAAAATTATAAGAAAAATTAATTAATGTACGTCGTAAATGGTACAACGGTCTATGCATAGTAACAACGTAGATGCGTCTGGTAAAAAAATGATGTTTTTAAACTTTTTTTTCCAATTGTCATACGAATCTGGAAATCATTGCCATATTTTTCTCTCCGTGTAAATCCTTTGGCCCTTTACAGGGCAACCTTGCAATAAGGTTTCATCGGATAAAGTTAACGCACAGATGATGTAGACGTAATACTATTTTTTTTTATATTTTGCCATTCGGTAGATTGTAATTTGAATAAAAAGTAATAATAATAAATGAAAAATATCTGTTTCACGTTAGACAGGAAGATGGAACAGTGAAAAAGTTTTTGCAAGATGTGTTTACATAGAAACGATACTTATCCCCTTCGCAATACTCATGGAATCCTCGTGAAGATTTGTAGCAGACTGTGCATATTAGTATAACAGTGGGCGTTTATTCGAAATGCCGTTTTGCGAAACGTGGTAATCTCATAACTGAAGTATTCTCCTACATAACTCTTTCTCTTAGCTTATAACTATACCGATGTTCCGTAGAATACTATAAAACTGCGGTGGTAGAGAGAGAGAGTGGTTAATTGCTGCAATCAGATTGCATGTCGTTGATTGCCGCAATTCGGTTGTACGAGATCTTCGGAAGCACGTACACGCTACAATTATTTACCGCAATATTAGTATAGGGCATACTGCAGCTTATAATGTGTTTCGCCAGACGTTTGATAATATTTTCTCCATATGGGAATATATCTTTGACTGTGCTCCTGATATTCTCAATACCTAATAGCGACGCCAATCGGTCCATCGTTATTAACGGTTTTTACACCTGCAACCAAATAGCTGATGGTAAAAATAATTTTCTAGAACTTTCTAAAGTTCATTGACAATTCATCATGTGGCAAGAGCAAATAAAAACGGAGATGATTACATTTTTGGAAATTAGTTTATTTGAAACAGTTCTTCGTAGGCATAGGTTGGACTTGTGTTGCAGGCATCGAGCGTAGTTATACCTCCGAACCTCCGAAAGATTGAGCCAGCGTAGCATTTTCAGGATCCTTTTCTTCATCGTGCTCGACGTGACGTGTGTGGTCCACGCAGGCAGAAACAGATTAGCGAGATCAATCTGCAGGAGCGCCGAACTGCCGGCCCGTTCACTTTCTTAATGCCTCGAACAACGAACGCGGGGTGCAGGCACAAGTGAAATAAAAACGAAGAGTGCGAGAAGCGCGTCGTCAAGGCGGCGATGAAGATGCGCGAGTGTCTCGATCTCCACGTGCGATCATCCGCACTCTTCGTCGGACCGGCAAACCGCACCATCGCACCGGCACCGCTCTCTTACGATGTTACGATGTCGTAATGCACGATCCGAGAGCGCGGGCAGGGAGTAATATCTCTATTAATAATGTAATTGCCGGGCGCCCGAGTAGATCGTGCATGCTCGCACGACCATTAGGGCTAACGCGCGAGTCCGCTGAGGGTTCTTCTTCGTAGCTTGTTCCAAGTGCACTTCTCTCGGGGCCTTCTTATAACTCTGATGCTGATGCTGCGTGTATACGTTCGATCGCTCTTCAAAGTTTCTTTAGCGAGAAGCGTGATCGTTTAACTGGTCATAGCACGGATCATCTCGGTCATCGGACGTGAACTTTGGTCAGAGGCTATTCGGAATGAGTATGAAACGAGAGCAGGCCATCACTCTCAACTTTTCTTCAACGGTCTTGCGGGGTTTAATTCCATTACAGCTGGTTGCATGAGACGGAAATAAGAAAAGTAATTGGGGAAATTAATAAATGGATTACGACAATCAACAGAATAGAATTACAATGTCGTTCGTACAATACCGCTGGAACGGTCGCGCACCGATATTGCAAACTCGGTTCACCGGTTGGTTGGTGCAACCAATTAGTTCGTTTGTAAAATTAGGTTATGTATATAAAATGTACGAGGATCACCAAGTATTTCGCTTATTGCTTTCGATACTCGGAGGTAGTATAATAGCGAAATTGCACTTTTTACTAACTATTTACTAGCAAGTGAATTTTAATGAGATGCGATGCGACATTGGCATAAAATAAAAGTATTTTTCATACGATGACATTAAATTTTACTTTCTGAGAATTATCTTGTTTGCGTAGCCCTTAAAGTTTTGCTTTAAAGTACAATCGTGATTTGTCATTAAATCAATATATATTCGAGACGTCTTAGGGATATCCACAAACTTAGGGAAAGTTTGTAAATAATTCACTAAAAGATCGCTCAACATAGTTACGAATGTTTTTAAAGAATTATTTACACATTTTTTCTCCTGCTCATATGCCGAACAAATTTCAATAAAATACCTCACGAATTTCTTGAATATAAAGGCACACGCATATAAATAGCTGTAATTATTATACCAGGTATGGCATTTGTATCTTTCGAATGAAAATAACATCGGTAATATGAGTATACTTCATATAAGTATGAAAGGTACATAAGTTATTAGTGGTGCTCACTGGCGGCTACACGCAGAAGCGAAATATTCTGCGCTATAGCGCAGAATGTTTTTGTCGTTGTAGCTAATTGAAGAAGAATTTTTATCCGAAACATAGACGGGCAATACATATGACACGGGAAATCTAACGTTTCTTGCGGACTCGGTGCGTGCATCCGTCGAACCAGGATAATAATTGCTTTAGCAAGCTAATGGACAAGACTGGGACGATATTTGCCGCTTATGACAGGCAGCTGTTTTCTTATATTCGCGTACCTGTTGCCATTACAACGTTATGACAAAATACAATTTGACTGGTGGCACTACAGTGGGGATACGGACAAAAACATTAAACGTACTTAAACTGCCGTCGGAAAATTGGATTGCTACTGGTCTTGAAGAAAAATTGACATTTCGAAGATAATGTAAGATCGTGTTGCACTCTGACAGTCTTGTGATTGATGTGACATCGAAGGGTTGTATGACAAATGTCGTATATGAGAGGCACAATGATCAGCTTAACGTATCGGAGTATTAAATATTGTTCTATTGGCGATGATCAAACACTATCTCGCTCGCCTTAGTCGTGCTCTTACGACAGTTGTCGTTCTCTCCGACAAGACGAGACAAACAGCGCCAATAACGGGTCAAGCGCGCGAGTATGCATCGTGCTGGCCTATTAGGAGGGTATTTCACGGCGCGTCATGTTTATGTCGTCCACGTGACTCTGCGTGACACTGCGCAAGGCATGTGACCGCGCAGTCGCAATCCGAACCCCGGTCAAGGGTAAAGTCAATCCCTTCGTCCTCGAGTAATGCACGGAATGAGAATAAATTCTACGAATTAGAAACAATTTCGTCAAGTTATGACTATAAACTATACGCACATATATTTCCCTTCAGTACCTAAACAGCGCGATAGAGGCGGTCGTAACACTGATTTTATACTGGATGTGTAGTATACGCGCATAGTATAATACATATACTATGCATATTGTATTCATATCTCTCCGTGTGTCTCGAGAAAAAACCTGGAGATCACAGGGGACGTGTAATGGTCGAAGAAACGATGACTCTGCTCAGGGCGAGTCTGCGTCTGCTTGACGCGAGGCTGATGCTCAATAGCTCCTTAAGATATATTCTGATTTGGTGAAACTTCTGTAAGTGGCAAAAGTCGAGAGTATCAGATCTCGAGGAGGTTCTCTGCGACGCGCGTCGAATGGACCGGCTATCGCGCGTCACACGGCGAGTCCGGCCAGCAGGGGTGCGCGTCAGCCTCTTAACGACTCATTTGCGTCGCACCGCATCTTTACGAGTCGACTGATCAATTATTTTACTTTATTTAAGAGTAGTAGTGGTAAGTGCGTTTATCGACAATTAGTTACAATGATTATCGGTCGGGACATTTGAGTACAATACAAGAGACATATAGCGTGGCATATATAAATATAATAAAATAAATTGCCATCGAGTCATAGACCGAGGTCCTTCAGTCCGACTTTTTATTTAAAACTTTCACGGTTATCTCCTTCTGTCCTCTTCGTGCGATCGAATTCTATCTTTATTTTTCTGACTTTTAACCTTGATTCTCACACATGATTTTTGTTTGGTCTACATTATTAAAGAATGAGTGAATTCACAAAAATATAATGGTGAACAATCATACCGATTACGTACAAAGCAATAAAGCAAAACACGAAATTAACAATTTCCCCTTCATCTTCGAGACATGGTCATCGTTACTTTTTTTTAAATGTATTTTCATAAAGAAATCTTTGTTTTCAATTCTTTCGTTTTATTAAAAATATTTGTATCTAATGCCACGATACTCAAAATAGTCCAAAACATTAAGGATGTCGTTTAGGATAAAATGTCCGAATGGATGTGTGTGTGTGTGTCCTTGAAAAATTCCAAAAGCCTGTGTGCCGAGAATTACTCGACCGATCGAAATGAAATTTCTGTGTAATGTTCGTCGAAATCAGTGCATTAAAATTTTATGACGTTTCGTATTTTATGATAAAGTTAATTAAGGTATAAGGACGTTTAGAATTGCGTTTGGGAAAAATCTATAAAAGCTCTTGTTACGTCCAGATTAATTATGAATTTCTGTATTGTATTGTTGTAATTTAATTCTTAAATTGTCGCTTCAACCACGCATACGTGTATCTGTTTTTGTCTTTTCCATTAGTACTTGTCACTGCTGGATACGGACATTTTTGCTTAAGTCAGGAGTTCCGCTACTCAATCGGTACCTTTTTCAAGGTGTAAATGCGCCGTGCCTTCAACATTGATTTTTCTTCATTGTTTCAGCAGTTCACCTTCGAGAGTCAACCACGACTGTCGATCCTCGTAACGGCCAAGATGAAATTCAACGTCCTCGTCAATTGTGCTACGTAAAATATATAATTATTCGATGTTTTAAATATATAATTGTTATTGCTTTAAAAGTTTATGTTAAAAATTTATTTCAACTCCATCGCCAGACTACTTTAATCCCGAGCCAGCACATTCGGGCTTAAAGCAGAGATAAATAATTATTACTTTCGCGTTGCATCCCTGCCTGTAACATTCAGGATGTAACACTCTCGTATTTTATGGGATTTTGAATCGTTGGAAATACGAGATGTCGTTGCTATAAATCACGTGAACTTTGATGAATTGATCTAAAGTTTTCCACAGGAATAAATTTATACTCAGTGATGCTGTATATTACATTTCGCTAAGCTCGGTAGAAAAATTCAAATATTTTTTAAATGAGCTAAAACTTCAATTTTTAAATTACGTAATAACATTTAGAGATATCTGGTGTCAAATTTTGTGAAAATATTAACGCAACGAGATTTAAGGTTACGTTCAATTTCTTTCTATTACAAACTTCAGTTTTTAATATTTTTAATCCCGACTGCCCGTAGGGCATAAATAAGGAAGTATGGATTTCACTGGCATGGCGCGAATATGCCAGTTTATACATCTCCGATGTTTTGCGAATAGGCTAAAGATGTTTTAACATAGTGTACAGATTCTGTAAATCGTAACCTCCATTTTTTTTTTAGATTGTATATATCAAGTGGGATTTCAGAAAGATAAAAGCGTTTGAAAAAAAATGTATGAGAATCACGGTTATAAATACCACAAGATGGCCGTCATTCCTACTATAATCGTTCATCCGTACTTAACTTCAGAGCGCTCCCTGAGCTCTCTGAACTGAAAAAGTTCTCAAATGAAAATAAATCTAAAAAGGATAAAATAACTTCCGATGCAGTTAACTTTATATTTAGATTAGAATAATTCAGTGATCGCTGTCACTAGAGTCAGGAGACGTCTCCTAAATATTACAACAGTCTTTTACATATCAAGAAACATGCTGGCGTCTGGACTCTCCTTTAAAAAGAAAAAATTCTATACAATATGGACCTTTTCTAATGCGGAAGAAGACGTCTCTCGACTGCGGTGACAACGATAAAAGAATTATTCTTATTTTAATATGAAGTTAACTATAATGATATCGGAAGTTATTTCATCATTTTTAGGTTTATTTCATATGAAAACTTTCTAAAGTTTAAATTTTGTTCATTACAATTTTTTGCAGTCAGGAGTTCAACATTTAAAAAACTTTTTAATATATGAATGTAAATTTGAACTTTGCATATTGTTTCTTCATTATTTTTCATCTTTTAAAATGCTTTCTTTATAAGGAAACTAAAATTGGTCAACTTCCTTATAGAGGTGACTTTAAGGAAGGTGAAATATGTCGAGGATACGCAAGGTATTACTTTGCTTTCTATTTTTTATTATTTCTATTTTTTACCTTTAGTATTGTGTATATTTATCTCATACATTTCAAGTGTCTAGATTATTATTTAAATTATTCTACAATGAATGCTCTAATTATTTGCAAGTATAGAATTTCTACGAAACAAAATTCAACATTTATGCATTGATATATATATATTATATTCACGTAGATTTTTTTTAAAAGGTGGCAATTCTTTTTGCATGTCGACTTCTACCTCTCACTTTTTCTTCGCCACGTATATTCGCTTCGCCATATTCGCAGCACCTACCTCACCAGGAGTAGGTATCTCATTTTATCGAAGTATCAGGTTACTCGCGAACGATGCGAGCAAGCGAGATATATGTATATGCCTCGAAATCTCACAAGCTAGCCAGAGGTAGTTGCTAGCTAACTCGAGCTCCCGAGAAGAGCGAAGAGTCGAGCAACCTATGAGCCTTCTGCTTGGGTCACGCTCGTTCGATAGCATAAAACCTCACCACGGTTATACCTCCAAGATTTATATTAAAAGAGCTCACGAGCTTCAAACTCTACTCTGTTATAAGTTATAAGTTATAAGTATTAGATAAGACACGGCGAAGATTTGAGATACCAGAAACCTACACGAGTCGATACTGAAACGTAATGACGTATTGTAAACTAAATTAATTATTGTAGCATTCGAAAGAGAGTCGGTAGTTGAGATATTAACAGCTTTCTTGTACTCTTGAATGGCATTGGAATCATCTGGCTACGATAATTCTTCAATTTTTTCCAAATTTTTATAGTTGACGAATTGATTTTTAAGATTCGTCGTTTACTCTATCACGCAACTCGATGACCCGGTTTCCAAAACAAACAAAAAAACAACTGTACACCAACTTTATAAGATTTAAAAAAAAAAGTAATTTGTCGCTATCGTTTGTGGTCTCGGAAAATGTGCATTTTTACAAAGTTTAAAGTTAGTCGCGTTATACACGCGGGGATGCGATGCTTAATTGACCGTTTGACCGTTTCCCGTGCCTCGTCGGTTCGCGCATATATAGTTGTGTGATACTCGTCCTTATGGCAGTGTGTAACACCTGTCAAGGTAAAGGACATTTACGGTTCGTCCTAGCTCCACTCGCGCATGTTTCGAGCTACGTTGGGTGTCGTTCAGTCATTCACCGCGATATTCTAAGCTCAATGCGTAGAGACCACGACAATTTTACAATGCCGCCGCCAGAGCGGTCGAACGCGGGCGCGAGAGTGGTTTACAACTTTATAGTACTCACCTTTATAATACGTTTCAGAGTTTACGACCGAGGGACAATCCTCTCGCATTACGAACGGCCTCGCACCGTTATACTATACATGCACCGGCTCAACCAAAGAATTCCTTCACCTTCGCGACGGAACTCTCACCCCCTCGGTCCCTTGAAGTATTTCGGCTTATCCGGTATCTTACAAGGAAAACACACAGGACACAGGACAATCCGGAACTTCTAAAGCGCTAAAATAATATTGTGGATTCGTTAAAAACGCGAATATTCATCCGTTTTCTTTAGAAACAAAAAATGTCTACTCCGGCTTCAACGGACTTTGATCAATTAATGGACAAACATCTTTGCGCACCCAGTGAACGTCGATGAAAATCGTTAATGTATGATTAAGCGCAGTTGTATGTATCCGCTAAACGTGAAAATACTGGTTGACCTCGAATAAGACGCAGTCCCGGACACTAGAGACAGCAAGCAGCTTTGAGATAAAAAAAAATTGAATCACTCGCGAGTCAATTTGTCGGCCGCCCACGTCGTACAAAATTGTGGAGAACGATGCATCTTGAGATTCCGATGTGTCCGAGCTCGATGGAGACAAATCGTCGAACAACGTAGGTGTAACTTGGACCAACCGGGGAGAAAGAAACTGCGCTGCCTGGCGAATATAAATGCTAGTTCAAGAATTGAGACGTCCCGTGAAGTGCTAACGACTACGGCTGGGCAAGATACGTCAACCGGACTAATCCGCGTGATCCTCGTTGATCCTTCGAAAGCCGCGATCCCTTGAACTCATTTTACCGATGAAGGTGAGGATCTGGCTTCGTGATACTTTTGATAAATTTCCTATCGGATACTAAACCATAATTCATTTTTCAAAACAACGATACCGCATCATTCGATTATCTCTAACTTATGCCAATGCAACTTCATTTTTCTTACAACCTGGAGCATATTTGTATTTTCTTTTACGCGTTATTGTTTTCTTATTTTGAGTTGGAGATTCGAACCTGCGCGTATTCTCTGATGACTAGGTCGCGTCCTACATAAATATCATTTGCAACTGTGTCGAGGTACACTTGTGCGGAGTTGTATGCAAGTATTACGCTTCGTAAAAGTGTATCAACGTCAAAAATCAAATGACGAACATTCCGTAAAGTACGCGAAGAAGTGGAAGTGCGAACCAATCAAGGAAAGCTCATTAACCCTCGCCGCCCTCGACGGAGAGCTGTATCCGTCATTCAAAGATCTCCGCTATTTGGTTTCCAGCAAAGCTTACAGGATGTATTTCGAACCTCCTGCTATCTAAGAATACGTGAGCCGGCTGAAGTTGTTGGAGCGAGTTACGAGATGCGTACATCTTGTCCATGAGAATCACTGCATCCCAATTGATCCTAGGGTCAATGAAGCTGTTGAATGATGACCAGTGACAGGCGCATTCACAAACTCTGCGCATATAAATCCACACATGCTCGCGCGTGCTTCAAAAGCCCTACCCGATGTGGCCTGTCCGTTCTCCCCGATGTAGTCGTGAGTTCGCCTTAAAGTCCGCTTTACCCTGTGCGCTGCAATGAATAACGTACCTGCTGTGTACGTTGTATCTGAACATGTATCGGAGAACGTTGACTGCAGTCTATAGTGGGGCAACGTTAATTGCCCATAGAAATCGGAACCACGACTGGTGAGAATGGAGACTGATCAAAGGCCCATAGATAATACGACGATGCTAGAACTGTCCTTAGCTTTTTTTTTATGCGCAAAGGTGGAACATTGTTTTTTCGCCTCAGACTCTTTCCTTGAAATTATTCCTTGTGTCGATGAATGATCTATAATTATATCCAGCGATATTGCGGCGCTTGAAAGAATCTTTTAACTATTTTTCATTTTCGGTCTTCGACTTATGACGGATTGTAGTGATAATCGTTCTGTCTCTCGCACTTCAGGTTCAAGCGAAACGACGCTGTGCGTCGACGACCCCGGCATGTTGCTTTCATTGGATGCAGATATTACACCGCTACATTAAAAAATCTATCGCTGCAAACGACTGAGCAATGAAGAATATAGCAGTAGTAAGCGCTCTGTCCCCTGGAAAAGTTGTGAACGATTGACGCAACGTTCGCACCCGCCATCGAGCGATCGTGCGTCAGCAAATGCAGTCGATTCATCATGAAATCATTCGCGCCAAGAGGATTCATTTATATTAAATAAATGACTTATTAATCACGAGCGAGGTGCACGTTTGCCACGCACTGCGGGAATCAATTATTCGTCACGGTATAACCAGCCACGGTACCACTCGCTTTGAGTATTTCCATTTTTTTTTCATCTTGAAACGTACATTTTGTGAAAATCCTGTAAAATTTTTCATGAAATCTCTAAGGAGCTCCACTTCCGAAATATTAGAATATTTTTCCTATTTGCGCTAGATACAATTTAAAAAATCAACACATTGCGGATCCCTAAAAAAATTTATTGTCAACTTCCTGCATTATTGCAAGATTAACATTGGTTTCCGAAGGCATCGATGAGGGCACCACTGTCGCTACTCACAACTTGTCAAAATGGATCAAAGCTAGCAGCCACTACGTGCAAATCGTCCGATTAAGTTATTTAACAGATCCACTCCTCTCCAGTGGTGTTCCAGGTAATACGTAGAGCGTATCAATATGAAAGATCTCACGATCAATCGTGGGAGAGACGCGTCTCTCCCGTTTTAAAAATGTTTTACCTTCCAGCGCTAGAAGGTGAAACGTTTCACCCGGGGTGACTGCGGTACAGTGCACATACAATACAATCTCTCTGCAGCCTTTCTTCCTCGAGTAATTAACATCTTAATTAGGTATTCACGCGCGGCCCGAGCTCGTTCACGAGAGTCTTAACCATTACTCTCGCAAGGTCCTTATGGGATTATACTCGTTTCTTCGCGTCCCTCGTTGACACCGGTGACACGCGAGAAATCTTTCGCTTCTCGTATATAACGTCGAGCGAACGGAGTGCGGTGATTCGCCGCATAGAAATCGATTCGGTGACTTTAGAATGAATATTGCGAGGGCTCTGATCTGTACCGTTCCTCGTTCTCAATGCAGTACCGCATCTATACGTAGAACTTGCAGAGCTCAACGAAAATCTTTTCCTCGAGCGGCTCGAATCTCTTTGAATCTGTAGGAATTTTTTTTTAAATTCGACGAAGCCTCGGTCGACATCTTAATATATATTATATGCGTTTATCCGAAACACACGGAGGGGGAACGACACGAGTGACATTGTATACTATTATTACATATATGGGCATTCACGGACCCGACTCATGTGGGTAATTACGCGAGGGCCTGGTAACCACTGGCGCCACAGGAGTAAATTAATGAAAATGTATAGTGGAAGGTTGAGCGAGGTAACAGATACCTAGGAGATTTTCATGTGTCAGGTGGAGATCACAAGTAAGGTAAAAGAAGAAGTTTCGAAGAGAGAATTGGACGCTCCGGACAAGACATAAACTATGGAACTGGAATGCACGATGGGCGTAAGATGCTATCGTAAGACTTTTACGCTTCCTTACGTCGACCACACCGGCGACGCAATGGCCTCCGAACTATACCTCGTTTCTTACCGCTCATTCGGACCACCGAAAGGAAACTTCATCGGGAGCGAGGGTACGAGTGTAAGGCCCAAAATGTTATGGCTGGTGGCATCATAAGTAAGCTCGGAGTTGAGCCCCCGACAGCGAAGTTTATGCGAACGACATTGTGACACCTCGCTGTGTGGTGGCTATCGTGCTGTGCGGTAACCCGATACCTCGGTTTTTCAGTTTTGCTCTCATGGGATCACGGGAGCCTCGAGGAAGATTCAGGGTCGTCATACCCAAAGATAAATAAATGGCAATATATTTTTCTTTGTCTACGATGGTCCGATCTACATCGAGAAAGGCTGTTAGCTTCGAGCCTCTTATCGTTCAGTGTTGTATAAGTTGATAGGCACGCACGGATACGAGAGACCGCGTATCCGTCTGTTAGCAACAAGACCTAATATTCAACTCGACATGAATCGCGAAAAGATAACGACCGAAGAAAATACAAAATGGAGAAACTGATAGCGACAAACCTACGCATCGCTAACAATACTAGAAAGAAAGCAAACTGCCTTCCTCTTATAATATATCAGCCCTGAATTCGTTCAACTTTGACACGTAGTAGAATGGTCGGGATAGAGAACTTGTCCAAAAGGGTTTCGATTGACTTTACAGTTTATGGAATCGTAACAAAAGAGTTATGGGTAAATACACTGCTCGATGCAATGCGTGAAAAAATATGACGAAATTTTTCTTCACCTTTGAGGTGAGGAAATATTTTTCGTCATTCAAATTCGCTTAGAAGATCCAGGTGAATCAGAGCTAGAGATTTTAGTTAATTCATCAGCCAGTTAAAATAATAGTTATTAAATTCATATTTAAATTTTTTAGCGGAGTTTCCAGGTCCAATTTCTTATTTCTTTCTTTCTGTAATACACATTTTTTAGATGCGATTCAACATTTTTTTTTGACATCCACACTAAGAGACATCATTTTCATTGGGCTAACCGTGTTATAGTCAATACTCTGAACCGAAGTGTCAGTGTGGAAAAGGCTCGCGCGTTCTTCGAGACAAGAATCGAACCATCGGAGTTTCTCCGCACATGCTTCTTACGTCTCTACTGCTCATTTGGCTCCGGCGTACCGAAAGGTTACAAGAATCCGCGCGCCGCGGGACTAACGCAAGAACCATGATGAGATATAACTGTTTAACGTCGTGAAATCTGTTATTGTTTATTAAGAAACATACTTTTTGCGTCTCGGGAGAAAAGTGTTGAGGCTAAGTATTGGACGAAGTTGGTGCTCGCGGGCGCGAATTCTTCGCCGTTTCAGCTTCGGAACATCTATGAAGCTCGGATGACTCTCTCGCACGTTCGCTCGCTCGTTCCCTCGCATGTTCGTTTATTCGTTCGCTCGCGGGAAAGCAAACTTAATCTCGCGCGAATGCATCCTGCACACACCATTCCTTTCTTGTCGAGTATCGTATACGTACACGAATAGACATACATACCGTAATGTACCATTATACGAAATAGAGACGTCGCACGTAAAGTAACGCGAGTACAGCGCGATCTTACGTATACGAAGCTAGGCAAGAAAGTCGGATAAGGGTTAAACGATATAAGAGATCGTTATCGAGCCAGAGTTATTTCGTTTTATACTTAATTGCTCGAGACAACGAGATGATGCGAGTGTGAAGTAGGTGCCTACACGTGATCCTTTTTCATTGCATCTATCGTACTAATGCGAGATACACCACGGTACAGCATCGAGCAATCGGTATCTAAGAAAGAAAGTCAATATATCGCACACCGGGTATTCCGATATGCGGAACAACTGGGGTTTGACACCAGTTCCATATGGAGAGATCCCAGCATGTTAAATTCACTGTTTCGTAATGTGTGCCATGTCCAAATTGTTATTAAACTCGGAATATCGATATTCGAGTAATTATGAACATTGATCGTCGTTTAATTCTTATTAACAGTATTCTAGTAACTTTTCCAGTGAGATTACACTTTTACCGTTCAAGATACAATCTCCAGCAGTAGAATGGATGAAATCGAATAAGAACTAAATGATAATTTTCTATTGTCGGTCTCGTTCGATACTTTATCGCTTACGTATGTTCGCTGTGTTGTACTTTCTTTGTTGAGACTTTCCGCCGCCAACATATCTGTTTATGGTATTTAATACTACGCTGTGATACGTACCTATGCACCATGCGTGTTTCGAACGAATCTTTTAAATGTCGAGACACGGTTTGAATCATTGCAACCGCGTGTATTCTATTCGCAACATAATACAGAATCTCTATTTCTTTGGATAGAAAGGCAATTTCTATCTTGACTGGTTTATCACGGAGATAGCCTCTCTCATCAACGGAGAGACACGCCGATTCCGTATACTTGAGCGCACAACCCGACGATACTATCGTTTGACTCGCGTGCATTGTTGAGAAAACGGAAGATGATATAGAAATTTATGAACTGTGCAGCATAAACTCTTTGTTTATTTTATTGTTATTTTGTTCGTTTCATTGACTATTCTTTTTATTATTAAAATGGAGCATATGGGAAAGAACGAGAGTCAATCTGAGATACAATTATTCGTTTAAAATCAATAAAACTGACTTTTTAAAATGGGCTTTCTTATTTTATTTTATTTTATTTTTAAACAATGGGCGGGACCAGCCCTTGACAAAAATAATAGTAATTGCATAGTAGTCGGCTGCACGAATCAAATACGTGAAATTAATATGTATGGATTAAAATAACACAATGAATAAACGTTGATATTATTGTAGATTGAATGCAAATTCAGACATAGCGATTATAAACTGACAATAAAGGTAACTCAACGAATTGTTAATTCTTAACTAATAATTACATTTACATTCCCTCGTTAATGGTAATAGTATATTGATTAAGTAATCTTAGAAAAGGGGGTAACGCTTCATAAAAAAAGTCAAAGAAAGCCGATGCTATGCTTCCGTCACGGAATATCCTAGTTAAAGGTTCATTATATCCATAATTAGTTCGATGATTATGAAAATTCCGCATAAGAACATACACAGTGACCGAAGCAAGCAATCCTGGGCAATCAATAGCACTAAGTATAACTTTATAGAGGAGAGCAAGCTTTGACTCAAGCCCACGCGATAAAACAGTTAACATTTTCAACGCCCTGTGCAAATACTTAAGATAAGATCCATCGGATATTCGAAATTTAAATAACGGAAACCGTACAATTTTACGCTAGACTCTCTCGATCGCATTAATATGATTCAGGTAGAAAGGGGATCGGACAATATCAATTTTGTGGAATGCCATTTTATTTCACACGGACATTTCTATTATAGTGACATTTATATGCTTTTTTGTGACTTGAGCCCCTATAATTTCGTACTGTACGTGTAAACACCAATAGCGACGAAATCTACGACGACATTTGAGCCAATTTTGCTTACAAATAATGCTCTTAGTTTTAACACAAATTTTTGTGGAAATAAAAGAATTTGTATACACAAACGATTGGTGCTCTAATGTACCCCTAGAATGTAGTCGATATCTCCGGTCCCCACTTTCGCGCGTTAGGCTCGCGCGTGGGTGTTGTGGGATATCTTTTGAGGCGTTCGATGCCGCGTCGAAGATTATCTCGCATTATCTCGCGCTATCGCGCACGATCCTCAGATCCCACCCCGAGATACGATCGCGGGTGCGCAAGGATCGAAGATCCCGCGAAGAAGCGAGAAGGAGGGCCACGACCCGTCGCTCCATTACGATCTTCTCGTGTCCTTATACCCAGTTCTCTCTCTCTCTCTCTTTCTCTTCGTTTTCAGATGGAAGCGCGAGCAATATTCCGTCGATATACCTTGAACCTTCCTCTCTTCCTCTCACTTACTTACCATCGATCGTAGATCGCGGACTTCGGCTCAAGACTATGAAGAACAACGGGCACTTGCGAAATTGGATCCTAAATTAGTATCCTTTGCGGATATTCTTATCAGCTAAGATCAGGGATGCTAATCCAAATGCCCGATGATAACATCAACTTATATAATATAGAATATGCATATTTAGACAGCACTTGGATAAAAGAAGACCCTTGTGAATAGATACATCAAACATAAGAATAAGAAACGGTAAACGAGGGAGCGATGCACCGATTCATACTTATTGTAACCTGTTCAACAATATTAATGCCGGTTACTTGTTCAATCTCAGTTCAGTGGAATCCTACTCAAACATAGATATCGAAGGGACCCTGGATTACACGGCGATGTATATAGTGAGTTGTTAGAATAAACTTGGGCGAACCAACACGTTAGTTAACAGGTAATTTGGTTGATTTGCAATTACAGTAAACTTGTAGCGTAAGTGTGGCTGATTCAGTAAAAACGAGCTCTAGAATCGATATATCAACTCCGGCACGACTATCAATCAGTCACCATTTGAAAAGGTTCATGGTTCAATATCATGGTTCGATGCAACACAAAAGTTAAATATTATCCCGGCGGCATATTAAAGAAGTCAACCAAATAATAATCAAAAAAGTCAGATATTCCCATGGGGACAAGCCGTAATGGCTGAATATCTATTTGCTCTTTTGAGTATCACAGAACTTCGGAATATAGCAGCGAGTCGCATAATGCACATCTTTGTGTACCACCATCATCACCACCGCCACCACCATCACCACCATCACCACCACCACCGCCACCACCACCACCATCACCACCACTAGCAGCAGCAGCAGCAGCAGCAGCAGCAGCATCGGCATCGAGTCGTCGTTCGACCATGCGAACCTCTCGCGCGCGCGCGCATAATATCATTCGGCCGATCTCTCGACGATTTGTCAGCGCTCGACCGGCCGTGTACCACCTTATCAAATATATATCGAACACCGCTCCTTCGTGTATTTACTGCTGACCGTGAGCTTACGTGCGAGCACCAGAGCGCGCTGGAACACAAGCTTTCGATTCGATCGTCCACGAGCTCGCTCGATCTTCTTACCGATCCTTTGCACTGCTGAATGTGCGCTATGAACTGACCGGACGGTGCGCGCGAGGAACGCTTCTTTTGCAGTTTGCGTTAGCTCCGAGATCCCTTATGGGAGTTTCAAATCCTTCAGAATCATCTTTTCCACCAAGATCTCTGAGTTACCGTGTATTGAGATAGACGAAGCGCATACATTCGCGCGACGATCGTATCGAACGATTCGAACGCTTTATATATATTATCCCTTGACTGTTCTGTACGCAGATATATCGTTGCAGCTTACGTATCTAAATAAATAAGGAGCGTATACCTTGCAATTCACACGCTGGTCCTTTAACAACAGATGGCACAGACTTGCGTATGTTAAAGAAGTTTCGTTCAATCGAACCGTTCAATTCAATTGAATTCTATTGGAAGATACTCACTCCACTGGTTTTAATGAATTGCCAAATACGGTAAATTATTTTACAATTTTTTATGAATTTTTTATACAGTTTCTTTACAGTTGTTTTCCTTTTTTGTAAAATTATTTTATTACTGATCTACTCCACACAAGCCATACCTTCCATATTCGTCCGGGAATTTTCTTTGCCGTTATTTCTTATGATAATTATAATCTCATTCACGTTTTAAATTAAGATTTCTATCGGATCGTGATTATCGACATTTTTTATTCAACAACGTCTACGAATTCTTTCACTGCGATTGATGTCTACCGATGCCAACGCTAATCCGGTCTTATCAGCCGTTTAGCAGCCGCACAGCTAAGCGCACGAGACCCCGCCCGTTCACACGTCCAATCGCGATTCCCGATAAGCTGCAGGCGAAGTCAGCTGCTGTACTGCGGCTCTGTCACGCGCAGGCGTTGCATGCGCATACAACGAACCGTGACTTCTAAATACTGTGGTAATGGTGCTTAATATATCGCCACGAGATAACAATCGCTGGAAAAAACTACAGGGATACGAGCCACAAGACTTTTAGCCCGGGTTTATCTTGCGAGCCGCGCGAGCGTAGCGCGAATTAACTAACCGATCGCGGTATTCAGGGTGCGATCGCTGCAATCGATACCAATCGATCGATCGTCACGAAACTCGTCTGGGTACGATTCTGAAATGATACAGATAGTATACTAGCATAAAAAAATGGTAATCCAAAAAGTAATCTTCGTTAACACAATTAAACTCATTAACAATTCAAAGACACTCTTGTTGAGGTTCATTTTTCAGGATTTCTCAACAAAAAAAAAATGTATCGCGTAAGGAATAATTTATGATACGATGGATGTTTAAAAATATTTATAATGTACTTTGACAAGTGTGTTATAAGGCGACAAAACAAAAATAGACAATACGATCAGCTGTAGTAGTTTGAAGCCATGGGTCTCGGTGTCATTTCCCGATGCCACGAGCTTCGGCTTTTAGAGATAGCATCCCCAATAAATGAGAATAAATTACAACATTACACGTTTGGTTGTATACTATAGTACTAACTATACCCATTCTAAAGGTGGATAGCACGCGGTGGAGTGGAGAGATATTCTCGATCTTGCACCTGACCACCAGCAGGGCGTATCTCTAGGACTGCTTGGACCGTAACGATCGTGCCAAAAGCTCAAGATTAAAGTTACAACCGAATACAATATATTCTCCATCTCGTGAAACGTTTTGATTGCAAAGAATCGATCGTAAACCGAACAAGAACGATTGTTAATATTTCAGGAAGAACCAGATACGCGTGATAAACGCGGATAACTTTGAGCCAGATGGAATCGACGAGGAACGAGCTTCTAGGGCGGAGTGTACTCCTCTGACGGTATAGACCGGTCATAGGGCGTGAGAAGGTACGGCAGTGACGTCACTCGAGTCCGCGCAACGTGCCTGGCTAAATAATTGCAGCCTCGTGGCAAGTGCCGTGTCATTAAAGGCCGCGATCATAGAATTTTGTGTCGTTCGTATATACGAAATGGTCATTAAATCATTATGTTTATCCGTCAACTCTGCGTGCCGGTCTTCGGCAGCCTCTTGACCCCGACCAGGGACCTCTGTATGCACTCTCTCGCTCCGTATACCTCGAGAAGAGAGAAAGGGAGAGGGACCAGAGATGAGTCTTTATTTATATACCTTCCTTCTCGATGCATTTCTGGTCCTCTCCGTCCTCTAAGCTCGTTCTTGAGCCCGCTATCGGTACCACCTCGCATCCATACAATCCAACTTGCGCTTACGTTCGAACGCTGTGTGCGAATATTATTGCTTATGAGATTTTCTTAACGACTCTTTATCAATGAATATTATTAATTTTCAATGCTCTATGTAAATTTATCAATCACCGCTAATGCAACGTATCGTCTTACGCGAACCTCGGGAAGAACCTCATTCCCATAACAAGGATACGGTAACGACATTAACAGTAACAACAGGGTCAAGTAGTAACTTGTGATTCGAGTGAAATATAATTTAAATATATAGAATAATTGCGGTGCCCTTTTCCCTACCGGTTTTGGATGATAAAAGTTTTACATAGCCTCGCCTTAACACTTTTTATCGAATTCTCAGCAAACTCAATAGATTTTTATTCGTTAATTTATGTACATTGCTTTAGAAAAGAATCGGATTTCTAGACTGGGTGTCGTAATCCGTGGTGAGTTTAATGGCGCGAGTTTGGATAGACCCCGGGGCTTAAATAAAATATCGATTAAAGACTCACACTTACGACCTGTATTAGAGAGGTTGCTTTTTCTCTTCGCTCGTCGAGAGAAAAAAGGTAGAGTCGAGATATCTTTTACATCTTTTTCTACTTGGTTTGTTTCTCGCTTCCACCCGCACGCGTATGTGAAGCTCGCTTCGTGTTCGATATAAATCAGATTGTATCACAGCGTCGGGTGCTTCTGTTTATCGGTAAGAGGATCTTTCAAACCCGATGTGGGCTCGACGTTGGGCAATTATCGCCGATATATCGACGCAGGAAAATGTCACCACAAACGCGGAGGAGCATCCCGAGAAGATCGTCGATGTACGGCGCGTGACATGACCGCACCGAGGTGAATACCGCTTTCATTGCACATAAGGTAATTACTACAATTATATAATTTACAATCAACTATTATTCGATTCGTTGAGTCCCAATATGATTCAATTGACTTTATTAATAGACTGCGAAAGATTCCGATAGAAAAACTCATAGATTAAAAGAAAACAAAATAGTTCAATAGGGCGATGTCAGATTGCTGGAGAAAAAGTCTACTTTTTTGTAATTTGTTTATAATTGAATTGATTCGGTTGGCTTTCCCATTGGATAGCTAAACATCTGTACGCGAGAACTTCCTGATTAGAAAAGGAGTCCGATAGCTTGATGTTACGGTAGAATCGACTTTTTCTCTTTTTTTTTTCGTGCCAACTATTCCAACCACTTAACTATGACCTCGTTCTTAGTCGTTAGAAGATTCTCGTAGTTCCTGTTGAAATTTTTAGGGCCATCATTGACCACCTTACACCAGGGTAACAGGTCAAAACATCGCAGCCTACTAAGCTATTTCGTAGTTTCGAAATTCTTTTCAACTTCTATTTTCAACGAATCGAATACGTAGGATAGAGTATTTTATCCACGTAAAAGACAGATGAGTACACTCAGAGACGTGTACATGATTATTATACATTTCAAACGAGGCCGCGGGTCTAACCAGGGCATAGGCGAAATAAAATTCGGCGATTCCCTCTAATCCTGGGATCAAGGTGGGCCCCTATAACGCTTTTGAATCTCAATTTCTTTTCTAATACGCTTCGGACGGTCTTCTCTTACCATGGTATCTCGCGGGAGGGCTTTGACTTGCCGGCGGCTAAAAGTTTTCGAATTTGAGCATCCTCACCTGCTGTTAACCGCTGTTTTAATATGCGGGTCAAGCTAATTTACGAGATTCGTTTGCGCTTTTCGAGCACACCGGTTCTGGACTACCGAAAACGATTAATATCCGCGATATCGAGGCTGAGCAATATTACAAATACACCGAAGCGTGTTGACTGAATTCCAACAAACGCGCGCACCGAGTGAAATCCGTGTGTATTTAATGTAAGTAAAAGTTAATTTGCTAATCGAATAAATAGCAATGCAAAATGTTAATGTACTATGAATGACGTAGATACTGATAGCAATCATGTACATTTTACGAAGACAGAGAATCTCGAAAGAGATTTGCTGATGTAGCACAGGATTCGCTACCGATACATATGTTAGTTTTTCTGGTAGGAACAAATAGTTAATGCTTGGCAATGCCTGCAAGCCGTCTGTTTGCTGTGAATTGTAAATGTAAGTTATAATTTGCTGTCCATATGTGAAAAATTGCTAATGGAACAACACACGATAGAAACTAATATCTCGACAACTTTCCAACGCAATGCTAGCAAATCAAAGTGACTTGCTCATAACCTAAAACATATAGAAAGCTATATATACATGCATTATCTACAAGAAATGAATAACGTAGCTTAAGGTAGCTCTGCTGGTAATCTGAAGTGATAGACGCTGAATACTATATTATTCAATAAGAAGTTTATGCTGAATGTTGTGATAATAACCACGAATAATTGGAAGCCTTCACTGTGGCGTAATTATGTGGTGTGGCCGAATTGTCGAGCAATTTATAATTATTAATGTTGATGGACTAGTCAGCAACGTGACAACGTTGTAACACGCGTCGTCCGTGTACGATGTACGACTGCGCTATCCGCGAAACGCGATTGCTCGTTTGCTGGCGCGGTGTTTCGAATCTACTCGTTTGTCCACGATGCTCGTATTAATATGTGAGGTTATGTTTTTGTTTTATCCGAGAAAAAAGTATACGTACCGAAGCTGTCACTAAGGAGAATCACAATGCGAAGTAACAAGATGAAAAGTCAATATATATTTGGAAAATATATTAAGTACATCGTATGATTAGAAATTTTCTGGCCCGAATATATATCACGCGTTCAAAATTTATTGTTGCATACATTTGATTTTTTTTTGAGGAATTATTATAATAAGTTCTAATCATTGCCCCCCGACCCCAAAAGAAGGGGCGTTTTTATGTACGTATCTATTTATCTCTGATAGTTTTTGTACATGGTTCATTGGTGCGAAAACATACGTATAGCGTGGTTCAGCCAGGCGCTAGCTTAAATGCGCTGTTGCCAAACTTTGGCGCCATTTATACCGTAACGCGTACGTCAATCTGATCTATTCTCGTGTCCGTTAACGTGAAAAAACTCCTCCAAATGTCTCGCGACCTTCTTTTTTTTAACAACAAATATCCGTAGTGTCTTACGAACGCGTAATGCATTTTCTATTTTATTAATCTCGTTTCGAAGTATATAAGTAATTGACCCGAAGCCGTGATTCGATCCTTCTGTCATAAGACGTGATACCAAAATGTCGATTTTAGACATTTTATTTCTCTTTCCGATAGCCCACGATCGACCTTCAAATTTCTCTAACTGAAATTATTTAAAAAGTTAAGTATATAAAAAATGTAGGTACCACAATTCAAAACGCTTTCATGACAAAACTACCTTAAATACGATCTAAACTAGAAGGGGGTGGGGGAGAGGTGGAATAAACATTTCATGTTTATTGTGTTTGAGTTATTTCCTGGTTTACATAATTTTGGTTTTTTTCTCACGATATATATTGGTTGAATGTCGAGCAAACACTCTGCTGCCTTTCTTAGGTTAAGTTTCCACTTCACATCGATATTTATATTAACGCATAGTCGAATCTCACCTCACGGGGCTGCGTCATTTCACTTTCTTTCTATTAAGTACGCTCCATATTACTTTGGACTATCCCAGTTTGTTAAAAATTATTGACAATACTGTAATCGGTATAGCATCAGTATTCTTCGATAGTTAGGTACTCGTAGCTAACTATAGCTAGATAGATCATAAGTTCAAATCACGGTACAGGCAAGAAATTTTCTTTGGCGGTAACCACTAATACCCAATGATTACTAAACACAGTATGCAGAGGGGCATAAAATATTATTGGCTACCATAACAAATCAAAACATCGGAATCCTGTTTTTCACTAGGTAACTTTTTGTACATTTAGTACTGCCACTTGTAACGTACGGAAACATCCTTCGCTGCTGTTATAAATCAGATTCATTCCCTTGTGTTGCGTCGTTTAATTATTATTTGTTGTTTAACGCGAAACTCGGTTGTAGCAACTCACTATTTTACGCCGTGCATGGTAAATTGACATTGATATTTGAAAAAACTCTTTAAAATCTCACTTAAAAGTTCTCACAAAAGTTTATGCAGATTCGTAATCAACAGAGAATTACTGGTCGCGTGGACAGTCTTTTCAAAAGTGATAACTTCACCTTTGCAGCACCAAAGGAAAACTGTCCAATTTGATAAAAGATACGAATGTTAAGGCCCTGTAAAGAGTTATATTTGCTATCACAGGACTTCAGCAGTGCGAGATTCGCATTGAATGTAACGCTACCGATTTTTAACTCGGTATTAACGCTTGTAGCGCTCCGTGAAAGAATTTCAAAATGTGAACTCCTTGTAGAATCTTCGTCGGTGAGTATTTGATGAGACGTTGAGGGGACAACGCTACGTTTTATTTCAAAATGTTAAACTTTTTGTAGAATCTTCATCGGCGAGTATTTGATGAGACGTTGAGGGAGCCACACTACGTTTTAGTAGGTATGTAGATGAGAATTTAACGACCAATATAGAACGATTTGATGAATAAATTAAAGCTTTGATCTCGCAACGCCTCTCTAATGAGATTCTTCATCGTCGTTGTTTCTGTTTATTGACAGTGCCAACTCTTACGATAGAGATACTATTAACTTATTACTATAGAGTCAGCGACATCACGACTCTCAGGGGATACTCTAATTCCAGTTTCACGGAATTATCATAACGACCGGAGCGTTGTCAAGCGAGTGCTCCTCGTGCCTGCGCTCGCTCACGAGTTCACGCTTGTATACCATCTTCATGCGAAGATAGAGGTCGATTTCTAATTCCCGCGGAACCACCTCGAGCAAACCGTAGCGTCTCCATAAATTCTCGGCTTTACGTGCGCATTCGCTTAGTTTTTACGACCCGCCCAAGTCCCTCATCGCGTCTCGTCTCGTTTACACTCTTTCCAAAGAACACGATCGAGAATATAGGCGAGAGCAACTGCGTAGCATGACCGATAATCTCGAGACCCCTCTCTCGTACGAATACATAAATATACCGATACATAGTTCACGGATGAGCATACGAGGACAATAAATAAACATAAAATAGTCATAGTATAATCAAGCAGTCGAGTATATATCTAGCGATGTACTCGCAGCATCCAAACGTCGTCAACGGCGTCCAATCTTTCGATTAAATCAATCTCGATTCTACGCATCCATGTCACAGCACATGCTGGACACGATCGTCGCCGATTTCAAGAATCATCACCGACGATTGCTGGTTGATTAAACTATACACGCGATCTAGTTAAATAAACAAAGTTTTTTTTCTTTAATTATATATTTAATTGAACAAAATATTCGGTTCGTTTAGACGACTAAATATCGATTGAATCACCTACACATTTGGTTCACCACACGCAATCGCAGATTTACTCAATTTTGCTGAGTAATCACATCAGTGCACGTACGATCGTGAGTAGATTTAATTTACAGTCAATTTTGTGAAATGAAAATATATTCTCATGATTATATTGTTCACCCGTCCCTAACTGTGACAAATAATTGCGTAAAATGACCTTACGGTCATGCAGTTCACAAATTTACAAGCCTTTTACGTACAAATTGTACTTCTAAGGTTAAAAGGTTTAAATAAAATGATGATTATATATGACGGCGCATCAAGTTCAGCATTCAGCCTTTATGTATTACATCCGTATGCAGAGAAAAATTGTAATACGTCACAACGAACGTTAACGACGTAAATATATTAATAGTTGGAAACCACCAGGTTGGTTGGGCCATCGAATACGTTGGTTGACCCAACGAATAAATTGGTTTACCCAACTATTATTAGTTTTCTGGCGCCAAAGTTAGTTGTGACGTACGCTATCCGTTCACGCGTTTATAAAGACCGTAGATGATAAGAAAATTTCATTGGGCCACCGTATAGCAAAGACTCTAATGGCCCCCGCACCGATATTACAAACACAAATCACGTGGTTCTGCCGTCTGTTATATACCTGTAAATAGGTACACGGTACAACATCATTATACGCTGGGGTCTACGAGATGAGCCAATTAGAGCCACACAGCAAATACACGGAATCACTGGAAATACGCGTAAGTCCTAAAGCATTCGCGAACACACGTGGCGCAAATACTTTTTTTCCCATCCAAACGTTATCAAGAATATTGGCGGGATACGCGTAGAAGACGTAAGTATATCCGCACTCGAGCGGATTCTGCTTTGCCGAGAGCCGAGGCAGTGTACAGACTACGATGATAAAAATCAAAGTCCGCGTACGCGCGCGCGCGCAAGGATGGGAAATCCTGTGAGTACGTATAAGAGCGATGCTGCTGCCGCCTCAGGGAATTATAGTAATCCGGTGGCACGTGAGGCGTACTCGTGTACCCTATTACCGCACATATTCCATTATCCCAGTCACCGAGCGGGCGGCGAATGAATAGAAATTATTTCTCGCTGTCTACGGACCGGCGAGTCGCCAGTTCTTCGGGTACAATTGGATATGCGCGAAGCTATATCAGTGTGTACGAGTGTAAGGTTCTTTGTGTCCCGTCACATCCACATCGCATTCAAGTTGAATACAACCGAGAGGGCACAATCTGAGCACAAATCGCAAGGACCCCTTCGAATAGTTTCTCTCGCATTATCGAGAAGTAATTTTTGTATCACACATTTGACCGGAAGTACACAATATAGATGCAAAGAGACGAGGCATATACGAGAGACTGGGAGCGAGGAAACGCTCTTCAATGGAACCTTTTAGAAGAGAACGCGACGATTCCGAGTGTCAACGTTATTATATGTTTCAGAGTCGAAGGTACGTAGCACACGACGAATTACAAAGAGGATCTTCAACACGGATGTCATTTATCGTTGAGCGGTATGACGTTAATGGTAAAATTATTTTGCGCTATTCGGAGCATAAGAGCTACCGCGACGCGCTTCCTTAAGAAATTGCCTGTTCACCAAGCAAAACGACCTGATGTAACATCAAAACATTTAGAATTATTTGAAAATCATTGATAATGTAGAAGAAAAACACCATTAGCGACGTTTTATAAGTCATGAGATTGTCATTTCTTTTATTTACGAGCGAGGGTTACATTTTTTCTACATTATTTTATTTATTTTTTTCTAGTTTGGTGTACATTGTCCCGAGTGTTCCGTTGGCGCGATTTTCTACCGCTCGAGTATTTTCGTCCGGCGACGTACCGTTAGGTTTTCCATTTAGTCAATGATTTACCGCGGGAACGTGTCTTGAAAGGTGTCGATCACATAATGGCGAAGGCGATCGGGGCTGTCGTCGTCGATCGTTGGCCGATACCATAAGCACGGTAATCACGCGATGGCATCAACCTGACTCCGATCATAACGATAATGCTTCTTCTCATACATCGCTAGCGCGCGAGCAAGACTTTATCCGAGCAGCAAAATGCCGGCATGCTTCTTCATCGAGTACCACGTATGATCGTGTAGAACAACGCTCGACTCGAGTCTCGCGTTCAAAATATTCTTATACAACGAAATATTTTGCGATTGAGAGTAACCTCGCAATAGAAAAATGAATATACCAGCATCACTCAATTTTACAGAGATGCGCTGAGAAAATATATTGGTTGGCTCAGCAAAATCCAATGAACACGGCCTGTCGGACAAATTCTTAATGAACGCATCAACATTTTTAAACAGCCCAAACATGTGTAGGCATACTGAACCGAACGAACGTCGAAGAAACAAAAAAACAAATGTTGAATCTAATTCATCATCTAATTCAACAGAGGCTGGAATCCGCGAATACGTTAATACATTCAAAGGTATTCAATAATAAATGAACATTAAACGGATCTTCGAACCTTTCCTCCGTTAGTACGGCAAGCAAGCAAAAATAAAACGTAACATATAATGTAATCATAGATGAGCATCACGACTTATTTATAGATACATTATGCGCGCGATTTCCAAGGTAAAAACGTAATAAAACACCGTTTTTTGTAATAACAATTGGCTCATTGTAATGTCTCTGGTACTACACCTTAACCATAACTCCTTTAAAGTTAAATAAAGTGAGAACAAACACCCAAGGTGAACGTGCCCGATATGGCACGTCAGGAACTACAGAATTTGATGAGATTCGCTCGAAGCATTTAATATGTAGGATTTGAACGAAATTTGAATGAAATCCTACTATCATTATGTAAAAGCTGATAATCATTTGAATAAAGCCATATGAATGGCGATGTAACAAATGAGAGGGACAGTTCGGCTCCATTCATAGATGCGTGATGACGTTTTATTCAAGTATCCCGAATCAAGATATTCCAGGTTGACTACAATTCGATTTATTTCATCGTGAATCGGGCTCACAATTATGAGACTGAGCAAACAAATAAAAATTTCATTGAAGTAAATAAAAATGTTTGGTAGGCTTCGATGTAATTTTTATTGATTCAATATCGCCGCCTTGAACACAATTCGTGATTAGTGAAATAAAAGATATTATTAACTTAAATATATTTTTTCATTGACGGCAAATAAAAGTTTCATTGGCCAAGATTTCAACGAAATCTCTTTGATTCAATGAACATTTTTCTCTCGGTGTATAATTTAAACACTCTCAAAATGCAATAATAGTTTTTCTTGTACTTTTATCGCTTAGAATTCATTAACATTTGATATATAACCTTTCTCGACATTTATCAAACACAATGTTAGCTACTTAGCTATTAGATCGTATACTCCGTCGATGTCTCGGCCGAGGTTTGTGCGATACGTAGAATATTATGTAGATATTAGCGTTTGATAGAAAAAATATTAATTGATTTGAGTTGTCAAAATATATGTAAACAACACATAAAGAAAATTAATATACTTTTGAACGGACTTTCGTCGATAACTTATTATCAAGATTGTGTTATAAATGTCTCTTCGATTAGCCGATCCGATGAAGTACCTGAAGTACCTGATCGTTCGAAATATGAAATAATATACCACTCATCGATTCGTTGCGCACGTGACAAGTTGATGGATGTGGAGATCTTTCGACATCCCTGTGAGGGGATATACACGCAGCTTTAAAATGTAGATCGCTACAGCGCCACTGGAAAAATTACTGATATTTCGGTAATGATTGTATTAATTCCAGTAAAGTGAGCATTGCATGTGGATATTTTTCGGGCCGAACCGTAATTTTTACTTCCAACATAAGTAAAAATAATGAAACGTATGAAAACTACTGTGTATACCAGTAAAAATGATTGGTATATCAGTAAAATTTACATTTTACATGATGACATACATCGCTGCACGACATACCAGTAGCAAGATGTGTAAATATAATGATACTGTAAACTTTTAAAATCTCTCATACATATTTCTAGCATTTATTCGCGTTTTACCGGTGTCATACCAGTATTTATTATCCATAAATTAAAAAATATGATTTCCCGTCTTAGCATCATGTGGCGCAGCATTCATAGAAATCTCAGTATAACGTATTAGAAATTATTAGTTATTTCCTTCTCTTTCGTACACATATTTTGTTAATAATAGGGTTCGGTTTAAAAGGGTTAAGAAAAGAAATGGATTTGGACCACCCGAATCAGATCAGATCTCGGCCTCGCTAATCCTGTAACGCATGTGCCTTTCGGTTGAAGTCGAATATTTATACCGAGGGAGATGCCTTCATCGTCGCCGTAACTCACATTGGAACACCGCTCAGCTCGTGTGTCCCCAGGTAGCGGTAAATTAGTGAACCGAAATCCCGAATTTCGTTCGGCGAGTCGAGCGAGGGGCTGAGCGGGGGAGGGCGAGAGTGAGAGAGAACGAGAGAGGACAGGTGAACGTAGGGAAGGGCCAAGAAGCAGCGACAGGACCAGCAGTGAAAATATCAGTGAAAGAAGGAGGAGAACGCGGGGGCTGCCGCTGGGCGCGACGTCCGTACGTTTAGCCCGTTGCCAGAGTCGAACGAGCATGCCCCCCGTCGGGCACGCCGGCACTCCTGATTAAAATTACTCTACCCCTCCGCCGCAAAGCAGCGAGAAAGATCTTCGTAGATCCGCGGTTCAAATTTATGAAATTGTACCGGTTATTGTTTTAAATGAGCCAGGCATATTCGAAGAGATCGAGGTCGGATAAGGTGAATGCTGTAAATCCCAGAGAAGCCGAGTCGAGATACAGAGAAAGGCAGAAGCAGCATCACCAGCGGTAAACGACTGGACAGAGCAGTTTGGATCCAGCAGAGGGACAAGGAGCAGTTACAAGGACGTGGATCACACCGACCCCCTAGAGCGGACGCGACTCTTGCCTCTCGTAAAAATAATCACGATCATCTAGCGGTTAAATAGTAAATAATAATAATAATAGAGATAATGGATTTCTAAGACAGACCCTTGCCGAAAAATCCAGTCGCCTTACCTTGACCGGTACATTATTCAAAAAGATATCGTTTTGATCATCGTGAATCCTGTTTGAACAACTCTGTGTACGTTTATTCCGGAGAACGGCGTCGGAGCCGTACAATCGTTTTATTTACCAATTTCTCGCGTATACACATTTACGCAATAATCCTTCAGCGAAAAATAAATTCGCTATGTACTTATTTCGAAAATTGCGCGGCCGCGCGAGCCGCGCGTGCCTCATTAGTTTCTTAAGTCTTGTTTTTAAAAGGGAATTATACACGAGCCTCCCGGGCATATGGGTGTCGAGTCAGGGACCCCCGTGGGCATCATGCGAAGATTCGTACGTTTATAACGAACTCTCGGCAACACCGCTCTTACCGAAATACTCTCAACGCGTAGCGAGTGTATTACACGTATACGTATACATACCATATACCACTTACAGCTACGTTCGTGCATATAAGCGATCGAGCGGTATGCACTTCGCAGAAATGTACATTACGCATTTACATACCGTACCAATCGCGTGGTTCTGACAGCTGACATCGAGACCCCGCGAGAGAATGCATCTCCACCTCCTTTACACGGATTTCGTCGGATTCAGTGAATCTGCAATACAATACATCCAGAATAAAGTCACGAGCGTCCACAAAATTAAAAGACCACTTTGCATCATAAGTACGCGTACGCGTATTGCGCCCTCGCAAAACGATTAAAGCCAATCAAAGGATATTTAAAATAAACAAGAGTCACGTTAAAATGCCCGAATACTAATAAGAAAAATTAATGATCGACGTTAATACGAAGCTTAATGGCCACGTATTGAATTTAAAAAAGGATAAATAATTAAAGGAATCACAATCTATGTCACGACGGGACAAGTGGGACTCTCGATAGTATAAAATTCTGCGTTACTTTCAGAAAAATTGAGCGTGAAAGCAGCAGAGATGTTGCGTATATACCGATGTACATATTTTGTATATATAGATATATATATATAGTAGGAGAAATGGAAGAAACGAAGCAGGTGCGTTTGCGAAGCTATACGCACCTCGTTCAGGTAGAGATCGATTGCAGCCGCCCGTGGGTGGACTTCGAGTAATCGATTACGTATTCAATGTACAGGCGCAAGGTGCGATGTGGCTATGCGGTACCTCTCCACTATTAGCGATTGTGAAGCTTCACGACGTGCGATGAAAGAACGTTTGTTTAACACTGTTATTAGCGGTGAGAGGTATACTTAGTATTCTTTACAATATTTTTAGAAAATCGAATGTAAACGTTTTCTTATACGATTTTTTTAGGATACCACGTAGTATTATAATCTCGATACAACTCGAATAATCTTTATGAAACGTATGTAACCTTATTTATAATATCTTATAATAAGAATAAGATGAACCATAGTAATTCTTAGATAAGCGACCGTGTAAATTGTAACATTTATATACATATACCGTCTATGTTCGATCAGTAGGATGGACACTTTGCGAAATACACTTACGGATGACGCCACGACAAATAATGCTGACTGTTAGCAGCTTTTCTCAGGTTGTATGAGCATTTTTACAATATCCTTCTTACCGCGTAGACTTAGTATAACTTGGTAACGACTCTAGATACAAACTTTATTTCATTCTAAGATTTTTGTAGATTCAGCGCCTATGTTCGGTCAGTAGAATCGACATTTTGCGAAACACGACTCAGGGTGCGAGGTACGTAATCGCGATTCTTTGTCTGGCAATGGGAAGCCTGATTCAAATTCCGTATTTGCGAATCATTATAGATATCGGGTCTATTTCCTTGAAAGAATTAAATGAAAAATTTTATAAAAATTTGAGTTTGCCTTTTCGTTCTCGCGCTTAAGATCGCGATCACGTATCTCCCACCCTGAGTCGTGTTTCGTAAAATGTCCATCCTACTGATCGAACATAGGTGCTGTATCTTAATAAATGTTAGAATGAGATAAAGTTTGTGTCTAGAGTTGTTACCAAGCTAAACTAAGTCTACGCGGAAAGAAGGATATTGTAAAAATTAACATACAGCCTGAGAAAAACTGCTAACAGTCACCAATATTTGTCGTGGCGTCATCCGTCAGTGTGTTTCGCAAAATCTCCATTCTACTGACCAAACATAGGCGCTATATCTACCATATATAAATGTTAGAATGAGATAAAGTTTGTGACCAGAGACGTTACTAAGTTAAACAAAGTCTACGCGGAAAGAAGGATATTGTAAAAATTAACTTGCAACCTGAGAAAAACTGCTAATAGTCAGCAGTATTTGTCGTTGCGTCATCCGTCAACGAGTCCAAGATTCCCCGATAATTTTTACCATATTTATGGGAATTATTCCTGCATTCCATGGCATATACTCGATAAAAATCGGACGATGAATTTGTTTCCACTAAAGTACTTAACACGTTGAATGTCGCGTCACTGAGATCTAGGTGACGGATTACGTTTTCGCGGGGGCCCTGTCACGATGGTCGATCAACGTGTTGAAGAACACGTACCCAATTAAAAAAATTTCAAGCCCTTCGTGCATGAGGGCTAATATATTTTTTAAAAATGTTTAATCTTCATTGCCTAAAATCTGAAAAAATAATAGACACAAAGTTATATGAACGCATTATTTACTTAAACATTGATAAAAACTTTCTTATAATATGGTTTGAAGAAGTATGAATGGGGAGTTACAGGGGAAGCGAATGTATTACGATATCAAATTTATTTACATTACAATGAAAATTAAACAAACAAATATATCTCAGCCACAGGAGTAGTTAACAAAATGTTAAAAAAAATCGATATTCGTCAAGTATTTTATATAAAACATTAAGGAACAGATCTGAGACATTATTGCCAGATTCTGATCGGCGTGTCATGGAATATCCCATATATATGATAAAACTTATCTTTAAATCCCGCAGTTTTTATCAGACATGCAGTTATTTTTATTCGCTTCTTCTTTCCGTGTACGTCAGTTGTTGGGCTGTAATTTATAGCGCACATTTACGGAATATATTTCGAGTGTAACAGCTACCTCAACGAGGAATAAAAAATTTTTCGCATTGGTATTTTCTTCAAATGTCATACGCGGTGAGAAACTACAGCCCTTCTACCCCGACTTGTCGTCGTCCGGGTTGGTAACATGCATCAGAGGCATCGAGAGTAAATCAATTAAAGTATCCCGAAGGAAGAAGTGGGGTAGATTTTCCTTGCCAGCGGGGGACTTATACATACCACGAGTAGGGCGCACGGATAAATGAGCCCACGGGTGGACCCACGTTGTGCGCTATAAATGCGTATAAATATACCAGCCACAAATCTGCCAGAGCGGTTAATTTATAAATTTCACGCTGACCTCGTAAATGCGTTTCTGATTTAGTGCGTTTAAATTATCACTAAAACGCCTTCTAACCAAGCGCAATGCCGCGCCGACAGCGCGCCGTCGCATGACTTCCCTCTCCGCTTGCCGAGCTCCATCAAGCTCGAACAAGTAAGCGTTGAGCTGAAAAACGACTATGGTTAATTCGTCACAAATTAACAGCAACAACAAGTGGCAACGACGCGTGTGCGAGTTAAATCACTTTACCCCGTGCATTGAAACGATGCAGCAGCAACCACCGCGTATATTACATCATTTAGGATTTTCAGAATCAGATTTATCACGATCTCGTTCGTTATCGAGCAATTATGCGGAGCCACGGTAAGTGGTCTCCAAATATTTCTGGTGTGTATCGGTCCGCTCTTGATTATTTAACTAATTGTATTCAATATATAAACTCTTGCCACCTCCTCTGTCATTTCAGATGTATATATATATATAATATTTATGTATGTGTATGCAACGGAACGCATAATTCCAGTCACGGCGATGACGGCTCATCGAAATACTCGAAATGTCAGTCCGAGTTGCACGCACGAACGCGAGTACTTTACGTTCGTTCACCAGCCGCGATTTATAGTGGATAATTGAAAATTATTTGGTGATAGAGGGTGATCGATAGCGAGTCGTTAACTCGTTAATACATCACCCTCGCCCGGGGGCCGCCAAGTTTGGGCCGAGCAGATCAAAACGGTTCCGAACCCTCGCGCGCGCTCATATGCCCTCTTTCTTCTTCTTCTTCTTCTTCTTCTTCTTCTTCTTCTACTTCTTCTTCTTCTTCTACTTCTACTTCTTCTTCTTCTTCTTCTTTCTCCTTCTCTACCTCTTCTTCTTCCTTCTGCTTCTCACCTTCTTCTTTTTCGTCTTAATCTTTTTATTCCTCGCTTCCCTCGATTCGTTCGCTCCCACTCAAAACATCGTACATCCCCCTTTCGGCCTCTCTGGGTTCCCAGCACCAGCAACACCACCACCAGCTAGTCAACCACCCACTCGTCGTAGTCCCGTACACACCGGGCATCGTCTTAGCGGGGTCAGGTCGACCAATAAATCCCATACGCCACGGTTCGTCCGCGCGCACGAGAGCGCACGAGAGCAGCAGTTTTACAATTCATGAATTTATTATGGGCACTGGGCAATGCCGAGGCCTATTGATTTATCGTTACGCTTTCACGCTCTGGTCTCTGCACATTGCTTGTGCTATACGAGAAAAGAGGATCTCTACGGTGACCGTGGACTCTCGCGAGATCGTTTTCGAACGGGTATACTGAGTCTGTGTACGATCCACGCATGGTAATCGTCTCGGCGGCCAAACAACGACAGGATATCCGCCCTATGGGCATTTCACCATTCATATAGGGCATTCATAACATTTGTACGAGATATTGATGGTTGCTGGCTATAGACTCGCAGTTATTTGCTCTACCCGACACCCGCTATACAGTTCCGAGTGGTCTTACATATTTAGTCAGAAGGATTGCAATTGGTACTTGTTACAGACTCAAACGTTATGTGGCGCATAACAGTTATTTATGCATCATAATTAAAATTAATTGAAGTAATTAAAGTGAGAAAGTCGTTCGACTTTCGAAATTATCTCTGGATAATGAGTCTGATGTTCACCAAGAAAGTTTTCATACAACTTAAAAAAAAAAAAAAAAAAAAAAAAAAAAAAAAAAAAAAAAAAATCAAGATCTACTAATAACTTCTGACCACAACTTTCGTTAACTTTCATCAAATATCGATAAGCGCATCAATTACAGCTAAATTAGTGGTAACTGTCCCACTTGTGAGAATTATATTTTTTTACCTCCGCAAGTTCACATCCGATCTCATCGTTCTCTGACCCGTTACACGCGTTACGAATCACAGAATCGTTGTGTCGAGTATAGTTATTATCCTTTCGGTAGCCGGAAGTGAAAATGATCATGATATTTGACAAGCATTTCTTTTTTTTTTTAACCCGGACATTGTACAGGTTGCGAATCGTGGTCAATCGAGAGGTGACGCGAACATCCAAATATTTTATTATGACAAACGTGCGCTATGGCGCATCACGTACTATAGATTACACAGAGCCAAGTGGCATAACCGTAGAAATCCACGTAGTTCATTAATCAACAATATACACGCCCGTGTTAGGAATGTCTTGGTATTTCGAGAGCTGCAGTCCATTTATCACCATGCAGGAGCGAGAGCGAGAGTATAGTCGAAGAAGAACGTATTTGTTGGCGCGCTTGGCGGTGGCTGAGCGTATGGTGCTTCTTCGGTTCTTCGCTAACAAGTGGATACGCTGTCCCCGTGGATGATGTAGCACCGTACGAGACCGAGGGCCCCCTACGGCGTCCGACACCTCCAACCTTCGAACCTCCGACCGATGAAACCACTCAACCTTCGTGTGCCCTGCGTTGCGGTCACTGTGCGTACCCGTCGCAGTTTCCTCGTGTGTTGCGAGGACTCAAACACATTGGGAAAAACCGGCAATCGCCGCAAACGTCCAAACGATTAGCACAAATCCTTTGCATTCCATTTTTCACAATATTCGGGTATAACAAGAGGCTATCGTCTTTCTCGTTCAGCCTGTTTCTATCATCCAATTCCTTGCTTCCTTCGCAACATTCCATCAACTTACTTTTAAGCTACAGCTGTGTAGTTTAAAAAAAAAACGTAGATCAGTTTTTAGACTTTCGTCGGAGTATCGATCCCCTTTTGCTCCACCTGAGGTTACAACTCGAAAGTTTCATTTCAGCATAACCTATAATAAGCCTAAGCCTTCAACGCTATCGAACAGGAATGGATCAAAAATAAATTGTCTACGATTCGAGGATAAGCTGGTAGAACTTTGTCTATGAGTACTTATTACAGTGGACGCTCGTAACATACACCTTCGTACCGAAATACACTGATATACGCTATAAGTCGTGATGCAACTCGAGGGAAGAGAATCCTCACTTCATTCATACGTCCGTCTTTCGTGGGGGCTCCGTCTTCATCCGGATCCAAAGTTCACACTGAGCGCCGTCTACGTTCGGACAAGATGTTCGTCCGTTGCTCGGTACGAGCTCGTGTAATAATCCGGACGTAATAATGCCAAGGTGTCCGGACTCGGGCTCGACGGTAACGCGCTCTTTGCGAACTGTTCGCAGACTCGGTCCAATAAGTTGTTCGAGTGCTACATGCTGAGGAAAAATCTGCGTCCTGACAGTCGGTAAGAGTGAGACGGAGATTGAAATGGCGCAGGAAGAAATGTTAGAAGTGAGCTGCGGCCGAAGGCGTTTATTGAAATCGGCCCACCGCGCCCGCTCGTTGCCGCTTTGATGGGTCCCTATGCTCCGCATGCACGCGGCACTCCGAGTGCCCGTGCGAACCTGACGTCTCGACCCCTCCCAGCCTGTGCTGCTTCGGACACGCGCGAGCTCATTCCCCGTATAGGTTTGTTCTCGTATACCATGCAACTTCCATATTAAACATTCTCAACCGCGGTCCTCGAGTTGGGCTTCGTTGCTTGCACGATTATACATGCAATCGCAATTCTTTCTTTTATCTTCCGAATGATCATGTACAATGGGAAACAACTAAATATCTTGACTTAATCATAATAAACTCGAAAAATAACAACTATCAATGTCAACTACAGGAGACGATTGATATTACGGACCTAGTATCGCACCCGCTAACTATAGGTTCTTACAAAATACTTAGCTACCGACAGCAAAGGTAAGCGCAGGAAGAACGAGTATGAGCCAACCCGCTGTAAGCTCCTATGGTGCTTGATAAACGGAAGTAAGTAGCAATAAGAAAAAAATCAAGAATTATAAAGAATGTAAAGTAGAATCTTTACACAGCTCTTAATAATTATTTTTCATTTATCACAAAGCCACCTCCATGATAAAGTATATAGATTAATTGCGGCTGTATCAAAAGTGGTAAATAATGAGGAAGCAATATAAAGGGTGATTTTTTAAGAGCTTGAGAACTTTTTTTTAAAAAAAAACGCATAAAATTTGCAAAATCTCATCGGTTCTTTATTTGAAACGTTAGATTGGTCCATGACATTTACTTTTTGAAGATAATTTCATTTAAATGTTGACCGCGGCTGCGTCTTAGGTGGTCCATTCGGAAAGTCCAATTTTGGGCAACTTTTTCGAGCATTTCGGCCGGAATAGCCCGAATTTCTTCGGAAATGTTGTCTTCCAAAACTGGAATAGTTGCTGGCTTATTTCTGTAGACTTTAGACTTGACGTAGCCCCACAAAAAATAGTCTAAAGGCGTCAAATCGCATGATCTTGGTGGCCAACTTACCGGGCCATTTCTTGAGATGAATTGTTCTCCGAAGTTTTCGCTCAAAATGGCCATAGAATCGCGAGCTGTGTGGCATGTAGCGCCATCTTGTTGAAACCACATGTCAACTAAGTTCAGTTCTTCCATTTTTGGCAACAAAAAGTTTGTTAGCATCGAACGATAGCGATCGCCATTCACCGTAACGTTGCGTCCAACAGCATCTTTGAAAAAATACGGTCCAATGATTCCACCAGCGTACAAACCACACCAAACAGTGCATTTTTCGGGATGCATGGGCAGTTCTTGAACGGCTTCTGGTTGCTCTTTACTCCAAATGCGGCAATTTTGCCTATTTACGTAGCCATTCAACCAGAAATAAGCCTCATCGCTGAACAAAATTTGTCGATAAAAAAGCGGATTTTCTGCCAACTTTTCTAGGGCCCATTCACTGAAAATTCGACGTTGTGGCAGATCGTTCGGCTTCAGTTGTTGCAGGAGCTGTATTTTATACGGTTTTACACCAAGATCTTTGCGTAAAATCTTCCATGTCGTCGAATAACACAAACCCAATTGCTGCGAACGGCGACGAATCGACATTTCACGGTCTTCAGCAACACTCTCAGAAACAGACGCAATATTCTCTTCTGTACGCACTGTACGCATTCGTGTGGTTGGTTTAATGTCCAATAAAGTAAACTGAGTGCGAAACTTGGTCACAATCGCATTAATTGTTTGCTCACTTGGTCGATTATGTAGACCATAAATCGGACGTAAATCGCGAAACACTTTTCGAACCGAACACTGATTTTTGTAATAAAATTCAATTATTTGCAAGCGTTGCTCGTTAGTAAGTCTATTCATTATGAAATGTCAAAGCATACTGAGCATCTTTCTCTTTGACACCTTGTCTGAAATCCCGCGTGATCTGTCAAATACTAATGCATGAAAATCCTAACCTCAAAAAAATCACCCTTTACAAAGCTTTACTTTACATCTTTGTAAAGTAATTTTTTATATTTTAATTCTTTATTTGTTACGACTACATTTGAGATTGAAATAATAATTAAACATTTTTTTAAGAGTATACGTTATTTCTTCAATCTCATATGGAATTGTAAGAATTATAAGTAGAGTTGAAAATACAATACATTCGCAAAATTTCAGAGAAAAGTTTTTTTTTAAATGTTGCAAATTTCTTGTATCATCCACAATAAGTTGTATCCCAATGATCGAAGGCAAATTTTCTTAGACTAGAACAAGTACCGGCAGGCGTTGCTCACGAAGAAAACACGACGTGGGAATCTACGTCGCCGCGGATTACGCCCCTCGCCCGACGCATACTGTACCATCCGATCCCGCGTGTCGGTGTATATTCACTTTAGTCCAGAAGGTTCATGACCCTGTATCTCCGATGCATTACGGCCTCCGCCGACGCAGCCATGAATGCAACTTTGCGCTCTGTATGCCGCGTGCTTCACTGCGCAACGCCCTCGTTCTTTTTTCATTCAAGGCGCCACGTCAGGCTGCGGAGGCTGCAATTACAAATTTGGAGGCGAGACCAAGTCGTGCCAAATGCTCCCCTTCCCTGCCAACGAGTGCCGCCCTCTTTCTCGCTTCGTCCTTACAAACCGTATACTCAAGAATTATAGTAGAACCTCGCAAAACTTACACACATTGTTCGATTTATATAAGAACGTTAATTTATATATTTTTTGAACCTACCGTACTGATACCAACGTGCGCACTGCTGATCGAAGTACAGTACGGTAATTATCGTTACTTGATACTTTCCTTTGCAAGTACACGAGTGCTGTTACCACTATTACGCGTGTATACGCTATGGTAGTCAATGTATTCTACAGAGGCACGACCATTGCAACGCTTTTCTCTGACGTTTCAACCCCTCAGGCGAAAGTGAGGGCGAAGAGAAAGGGTTGAAACTCTTGAAGCTTGAAACCCTGCGAGGTGAGTTGAGATCCGAGCTGGTGCACACTTCGGGAGTAGTCGCTAATTACATAGCTGATACTGGCTTATCCCAAGTCGTTTGTAATATATTCTTATATATATATATAGACAGTATAAGAAATGGACTGTAACAAAGAAAGAAAAATAATCAAGTGTAAGAAATAGCGATAACTGTACGAGTGTTACAAGTGTACGGTTGTAATACACCAAGTAGCCCCCGAGGTGTCTGAAGTACTGCTAATTGAAGGCTGTGGCGTGCAAGAGCGCTGACTGCTTTCGCACAAATGAAATTTACACCTGGAAATCATATTTCTTTTTCTCTTTATTAGCTTCTCGCGCTGTCAAGTCCATCACTCGATATTCACTATTGAAAATTTGTTTAAAAACTTCTAACATTAAAATATCGTGGGATAATAATAATCACTACAAGTTATTTCTATTTAAAAAATAATATTAAATGCGTATGAGAATAGTTACGACTTTTTGTTAGCGTGCTTCGTTACGTCGTCCTCTCGTAACGATCGAAAGTCGAATACAGACATTCGGCGCGTCCTCGTGCCTCGGAATAGCGACGAAAACTAAGAAAAAAAGAGGATTGACCGGACGTAGACGCGACGAATGTTAAAACAATGATCACTCAGCTATTAATATCGTTGCCTTAGCTATCTCTTCGGTATCGTCCGGACCCACGGACGTAACGACCGCTTCACACTCGAGTCGCGCCCCACGCACTCACGAATAACAAGAGACTCGTTCCTCAGCCTTGCGCCATCGCACGATTCCTCGACGAGGAAGAGGACGAACGAGTAAGAGGGACATTTTCGTCGGTTTATTAATGCCTCTCATCACGGCCACTCCGCACCGCATTACTCAATGTTAAGGGCTTGTGCGCCACCTTCAGCGGGGTCTAGTGTTTCAAGACCGAGTTTCGTACGTGTGTCGACCAGTCCCGGATGCGATGGATGTACGGACGGAAATGTATTAACCTGGTAGCCGACTATAGCCAACCCAATGGGGCGAGTCACCCGACAACCTACGTGAAAGCGGTTCGACGGTTTTGAGCTCACAGAACCTCGAGGGAGATTAATTGCGAGAATCGCACGTTGAAACTGGTCTCTGAATTAAGTACGTTCAGAGAAATCGTGGTTATTCTAGTAACTACCAAATGACAACTATTAATTGATAGTTCGTATCGTTGTTTTTATATTTACATTGACTTTTCCATTGTCACCTCAACTACCTTTAATTGGCATCGCACTACTGCAACTAAAACGGTAGTTACGGTAACAATACAAAAAGTTAATATGAATATAAAAAGAAAAATATGGACTATCAATTGATAGTCGTCAGGTAATTGTATTCAGAACTATTACGATTGTGTGGCTACAACTATGAAATTACTTATTCCCACTAATTACTCTAATATCATTGAAATATGCTGGTTACTCATGAGCCAAGTTCTATGTAAAAAAATAATTTTTAATAAATAAACAAATAAATACAAATATTTAGATTATTTATATGTTGTACTACTTGGGTATTTGAGAATATATTAAGCTTCATATTACACTGGGCGCTTGTTATTTACTTCGCTATTGGTGCTTTTGTGAAACCTCATGCCATAGAACGGTCCACGTACGTGGAGCGGATGTACGTATTGCTCACTCATTTTTACAGTGGAAATATTATACGCGCGTAAGTATACCGGTGGACCAAGAGAGATGAGAACACGTGGGTGAAAACTTGTTGTATTGCGTCGGGCGAGGTTTATCAGAACGATATGTCAGTCGGTGACAGTGCGTTGTGTAGACATCGCTCACTGTACAAGCGGCATTTCTCACCTTACTCGGTCGGTTGAAGCTCTTAGAGACTTTTTTAAAGATAGCTTAGCCCGAGGTGATGTTGGGTCGACATAACGCAGCGACGAATCCTCGAATCGTTCGATTAAATTGCATCATTTTTCAAAACACCGTTGAAGCGTGTACGCTTCGAATATTGTCACAGCCGAATAGTTAATATACTTGATAATGTCTTGGTCTATCGCTTTTCTTGGTCAGGCAATTTGTCCGACGATCTATGAAACATTTACAATTACTAGACAAAATACAGTATTCGTTTCTCAAATTAACAAAAGTCTTGCGATACAGCGACGAACGAATATAACTTTGTAAGCTGAAAACTCGTGCCAGCAGTTAATTTTTCTCCTAGTTAGCGCGTATCCAGCATTATACATAACTATGTTTGCGTGTTACCGTGTCCCGTTGGTACAAGAAACTCGGATGTCTCCGGTCCATCTTTTTCAAACGTAGTTGCGCTGCGGTTAAAGCGAGAGGGAGCAAGCGCTGCCGGATCGCGATGCAAAGGAGTCTCGCGACGTTCGCGCGTTGCTTTTAAACTCGCCGCCTCGAAGCGTATAAATTCGCCCGGACCTCTCGATCTATTAATTCGAGCCGGTTTTGCATTCCTACGGGGTCGCTCGACAGTCGCGCGATCTCCGACTCTTCGTCGCAACCTTCCTGCTTTCTCATTCTCTTTCGTATATATACGTACCGCGCGTGTACGCGCTCTTTTTTCCTCTTGATCGTTTATTTTATTTCTACTATACGGGGTTGCAATGCCCTCAGCGACAAACGTGCCTCGGTGACCCTCGCACTCTGCTCCGTCCCGTAGGACTGTAGTCATTCGAACCGTGGCTATACACATACCTTCCAAGTTCTTGGATGCACAAAGGCGAATAACTAAGGACACGATGAGCGTCGACAATAAGAATAAAAACTATTTGTACGTATGCAACGTATTCTTCCATTCAATTCGTAATTCAATTTTAATTCAAAACAACGAGAAAATAAATACAGTTACAATTAAAAATATAAGTGTCATATTATCCAGGGTCGAATGGACACTCACGTGGAAGGCCCCGCTGAGAATCGAGCCGTATTCGTGCGTTGAATTGCGCCGGGGTTCGGATATGTATGAAGCTATAAATCTCTCACGACAAATCGCCGACTCGTTCGTTCGTTCTCAGGCTAATTGTTGGGATGCGCATTCGAATGCCGGACTCTTTACAGCAGCAACGGCAGCGTGTGAGCGAGGAGCCCTTCCGTCCTTTTAACTCGCCATTCCCGCCAATCGATAAACAGTCGAACGGTCGATTAATCGATTATTTACTCTCCCCTCGATACGACGGCGGTTCATGGTCTTTCCGCACCTGCGCACGTTTTTCCCGACGTAACTCCATCGAAGCGATTGAATAACACCGTTCTGGCTCTATTTACTCCTCCTCACCTCGAGCGATTTATATTCATCGATATTCCTGCTCCTCGTCCTCGGACCAAGCTCACAATCACAATCATTTATGCTTCCGGGGAAACAAGATTCATTTTATTTTTAAATACGTGGCAATTCAATCTTGCAAAGCTTCGTAGTTTCCTTGATCAATATATAATCAATATCCTCAATTTATCCTGAATTTGTGCCACATACGTCTGCTCAATATTCTCTTGGATGACAATTAAACCAGAAAATATTATACTTGCGCGGTACATCATATTGTGCTTAATTTAAATCTCTTAAGTTCCAAACATTTAATATCTCCTATTGGCCACAATAAACATGTGGTTGAATAAAAATACCAATCATACATCAAATAAAATTTAATACGCTTCCTGACTGCTCGCTAGTCACATTTATTTATTCACAATAGCATTTTTATTCACCAAGTAAACGCAAATGCGAGACTACACCCACGCATGTCATTCACACTCGTAGATATACGTCCGTCCTCTTAGTCTCAGCGGTTCTCATAACTCCCACCGAAAACCAGAAGTCAGTCTCGAGGACGCAAGCTCGAATACTGTTCAAACACGACACATCGGCCCCCGTTGGCGTAACGGTTCAGTCATCCGTATAGCTAGAGATCAACATCTTCAGCTACATCAACACGAGGAGCGTACCAGTATGCGGGACGAAAGTATGGATCGTTGGCGCGATTCAACCGGCAAAAGGATTCTCCCGCGGTTCCTCTTAACATACCCGGATACACGGCACAGTCTGCCAGGACCATGATGCCCGAGGACCGTCCTAGAATAAGGATTGGATAGGAGAACATTGGTGGTGGTGTACACGTTCCGTGTAAAACTCCCGAGCTTTATCTAACCCTCCGAGCCTTGTGATGTCACGCGTCTTGAGACGGATCGACGCCGATGTCGGCGAGATCCAGCCACAAAGAGACCTCGAGATTATTTAAATCCATCGGCGAGCCTGTTCCTGGATATTGCAAATAACCGGCGTAGGTGCCCGGTGCTACATCTGCTGGTCGGTACACGAGATGATCGTGCGTGGTTTCCACACTGGAGTCGGAACTGGATAAAGTATAATACCCAACGTGCCAGTGTGTTGTGAGAGGACGTACGTGCGTGGATAAGCGTCTCTTCGAAGAGCGACCGGAAGAAGCTTAACGTTTGCCGAAGTCTTTGAGCCACTCACTCGTTTCACTTTGCGAATGCAAATTGCCTGGCGTCCACCAGAAGCGACCGGAAGAAGCTTAACGTTTGCCGAAGTCTTTGAGCTACTCACTCGTTTCACTTTGCGAATGCAAATTGCCTGGTGACCACAAGCTTCTGGTAATAGGTACTGGTGTACGCGACACGAGTCGCGGTCACCGAGCATGGCGCCGATATGACAAATGACTGGATTCTCGAGATAACGTCTATTGTTCGAAATGAACACCGAGAGAGAGAGAGAGAGAGAGAGAGAGAGAGAGAGAGAGAGAGAGAGAGAGAGAGAGAGAGAGAGAACACACAAAGAAATGGAACGATACACACTACCGACCGTGGTCCTGTTCTGAAACAATGACGGCTATAAGGAAATCGGTTGGACTCGAAGAGAGACTATTGGAAAGGAAACCACTATTTTAGTGCACGCATAAGTAGCTTACCGATGGCCACCGGTGTAACAGCGTCATGTGTTTCCATAGACGGCATGAAGTCCATTACCTATAGTTAAAGTAGCTTTTCTGATCATAGTCCAAGAAAGGCTAGATCGTTACCGAGGACCTTTCGAAACCTTGTCCAATACAACGTACCTAAAGTACAGAGCGGTTGGTCTTCCCTATCATCGTTTTAGAATAATCATAGCTTGCATAGAATTGCTTATCTCCCTATAGCATTATTAAACGAACCTTGTCCGAAAATTTACGAGATTCTATAACATTGCACCCGAAGAAGGTGTACGCCAGCAAGACATCCTTGTATATCGAGATTCTGTGCATTGTGGTACCGGGAATATTTTCACTGTATGGATATCAGTTCTGGATTAACGGACTGCAGTCTTCCATAGCAAGAACAATAGGGTTCCGTCCACATAGTAAAATAGAAGATAAGTACACTATAGCCATGAAATACGCACTCACTTGCTTCTATCTTCTTCTTATTCTTATTCATTTCTTTCTGGCTTACAACAATCCGATACATAATTTATGAGCAGTTGAACTTGATGCTTGGTTCTATCGTCCCTCGGAGACACTGTGGGAAGTGCGGCCCTCTTCTATGAACTTTGTATAAGCTATGTTACAACTGGAACGACATCACCGGGTTATCGCTAGTTCAATAGTGCTGTCTTCTTTTACTTTCTGTAAAAAAAAAATGTAGCTGTGGAATATTTTTACAACTTGTAACATGTAGACACCTCGCGCCAAGATCGTGTCTCGAAATGATCGATGAATCACCGATCCTCATTGTGATCGACGAAGATGAATCATCGAAGCGTAAGATCAAAATCACCTCAGGCACTGGCATATGCTAAATGTGAACACGAATTATTCTATGGATCGGTCTATTACCATGTAATCAGAGTCAAATCTTTAGTGTTATCGAAGTCAATTTATTTAAATTAATTTTTATCTTACGATTATGTTCTACTGTTACAAATAACCGCCAGATCGAATAATCAATCTGTACACTCATCGGTTAAGTTTTAATCCAAGACTTGGAACAATTGGTTCAACGCGTCGCGATACATTTTCGGTGAATGAATCTGTACTGATAAATTACAGAAAATTGCGAAGCATCTATAATGACAGTTTCGTAAGAATATCCATGTATTATTAATTATTGCTTTTAGTCAAACTGAAATTACAATGTTACATCGGGACACGAACCTCCTTAGCAAATATATCCCAAGCCTGAGTGAGTTGAGGAACTCACGAGACCAGTCGTCACTGTCGTCGTCGCTTACATGACTGCTCAAAGTCTCGGTCTGACTGCTCTCTCGTCTTGGGGCGACGACGCGCAAATTGGCTTTACCAGTGAAATCACGCGCGGCATTTTCCTCGAGCGTGGACGCTGTGCTTCTCGTAGCAGCATCCATTATATGCGCGCCCGGTTGTCTATGAAGGCCTGCGCTTCTTATCCTCGCCTAGCTTCGAGCCCCCGTACGCGCGAGCGCACTCGCAGTTGCAAAGCGTATTATGCTTTCTCGGAAACTGTAAACACTATCATTGAAAACCTCTAATACGTGCGAGCGCGCCGACGTTCGCGCAGACGCCGCCCGGTAAAAGGTCACGAGAGTGCCGATGCACCCACCACGCTCCGGTACCGCACACTCTTCTGATTTGCACTGCTGAGAGTCGTGCCGAAAGGATCGTGAATCACGTGTACCGAAATGTATAATAAAGTTTGCGGCTCTGAGAGCGCTCAGCTACTTCTTCTTCTTAGCGTCGTCTCGCGCTGGAGCAGACCCGTAGAAAACTTGCAGGATCTACTTATCCGTGAGCTGTACGGAGCTCCGGAGAACCGACATAATGTTATAGGTACTCCAAATCGTTGGGATTCTCATGGATTGGACGCTGCCGCCTTTCGTCAGCATCGTTCCGAGCTTCCCGTTTTCCTCCTTTCGAAATTAGTATATATATATATATATATCATTATGGACAGCCAGACAGATAGATAGATAGATAGATAGATAGATATAGAGCGAGGCGTCCGAGATAAAGAGAGATGGAATTGTTTACGGGGTTCATCTACTCATCTTCCGACTCCGAGCGAACATTCATCGATGTGAGTAAACGTTTCTTCACCGACGTCGTACGAGACTCTCGATACCGAAGTAAGGAATAGTCGTACCAAACAGGAAATATTTCGACGAAAGAGCAAAGAAAAATCTCTGAGAGCACAATAAAACATAAAAAATTATTAAGGGATGATAAAATATCGACCGAGTTTGTACATGTCCGAAGATCACAATTGAGCGAGACGAAATTATACACAGCTTTTGGTATTTTACCTGTCCTTGATGACTTAGGTAAATAAATAAAAGTCGACCACAAATTTTTGGTAAAAATTATTCTTTCGTTCCTGAAGGAATAACAATTGACGCAACAATTCTTAATTATCATGAACAGTAAAATGAAACGTGCTACTATCGATATTTGGAGAAATCTTCTTGAAAATTTGATGATGTTCTCATGATTTTAATGTTTACTTTTTCTGTCTTGGTGTTTTAAATTTTTCTTCTTCAAAGTCCTACTTTCACTTCTTGACGAGTCTACCGGCTCATTTTTATGCGTCCCTGGTATCTTCTTACGATCGTAAACACTAGAGTCACTCTCCTCATTCACGAGTCTATCGAACCTTGTGTCTCTTTCCGAGTTAGGTATGCGTTCAGTTGATTCGGATATCGGAGGCTTTGGATGTCGGAGAGTATTGCACATCAGTGTCAAACATCGCGTGTATTCCGAACGGCTGAGTTCCAGTCCCGAGTTTATGTTCTGATTTACATACGCTGAAAAGGAATAAATATGTACCACGAAGGTGATAACTTAATAGTAAGTTGGAAAATGAAGGACACTAATTCCGTGGATGGCAACTAAAGTAATTACAATTGAATCCTTTCCTGAGGTGTCAATATAAATGTCGTAGAGAAGGAACTGTAAAAATACGAAGAATAAATACCGTGGAAATAGAACAACAATCTTACTTTCGACGGCCAAGAAAATATGCTTCGGAATGGGTTTGTATGAACCCTTTCCCGTTGGCGTCATGTTTTTTAGAGTTTCCTTCTTTATAATGATTCTCATCAATCGTCGAACCATCTCCTTTGGCCTTTTCGACCATTTTTTTGTGATATCGTACAGTTCGTTCGTGACAATCCATATACCTGATTCGGGTACGAGCTCGGTCTAATCGAATTACAAAAATTGTCAATTTTATGTTTAATTGTGCGCCACACTAATATTTAAGAGAAAGAAACAGCGAGTATTTTTGGTATTATCATTCTTTAATCTGATTGCTATCGCTACTTTTCTCGTTCGATACCTTTCGTCTTGAAGAAATTACTGTAGCTTTTCCTCCTGCTGGGGTACAATATTTATTTTGCTCGGGCATTTGTGACTTTAAAACAGTAACAAGATTGTCCATGAATTCCAAATTTTCAGGGGTGACTAAAACAAATATTAACGGCTACAGATCGCGCGAGATAGCGGATTGAAAATATAATTTGTAATTGTCAATATCCTCGCTGCTTTGAGTGGGGAAACCATGGCGAGGTTCGTAGAATCGATACGTCAACGTACTTAAAGGCAAGTGACTATATTCTTGGTGACTTTGTGTCTGGGATGATTGATCTTTAGTGTCTTTTTTCTTCCCAGTACTAGTGTCACCGTCTGTGCTACTGTCCTCGTCCTTGTCACTGTAATTGAAACCAGTAACGGTTGACTTATCGTCCGCATGACCCGAGGCCCGAGGTGACATCGGTGGCTGCACGACGGCGTCGAGATCATCGTCGTCCTTATCGTCGGCACCGAGTTTTCTTTTTCTCGAAATGGTGCTGTTTCGATCGGCGGATCTACTCCACAAAACTTCTCCGTTTGCAATGACTGACAAAGATTCGAGCCAGCTCTTATCCTCTGTAGAAAATTAGATGCAATTCGATTGATTTCACGAGAAATATCATGATAAATGATGATCATCGTCAGGATTATACCAATTTTCTAATCTAACAGATACTCAAGGATAGGTTAGGCAGGTTAGCGCACAGATAGGTACCGATCGATTGACACACGCCATTCGAAATATAACCTGTCATGCGTGAGATACATCAAGCTTGAATAGTGCGAGAGTGTACGTGGGACTAACCGCTTTGTCGTAAGAGTTGAACCGGCCAATATTTTGGACCCCATTTAGCCCTTGTCTTCTTGCCGATCACTTCGACTTCCATCCATGGTACGACACTCGTGGTGGGCTCATCACCGATCCACATTACTAATGCATACATGACTCGGTAAAGGATTATCGCTCTGAGTTCTACCGACTGAAGTTCATTCAATGTCCGTCATCAACCATCAAGCGTGCGATAAAACAAATGACGATTGCTTGCGTTAAATTCATTTTGTTTATCGCTCTTCGAACCTCTAGCTCCGCTGCTTAAGGATATTTGGAGCAAAGGTGCGCGAGCGACACGAGAGAGGGGGCACGCTGTAAACGTTAGAAGTCAGTGTGCGAGAGAGGCATCCGACGTGTCACAAAGCTAAAAAGATATAAACGCCGAAAGTCTTTCGTTTGATCGACGAATCTCAAAGACTAAACGTTCGACCATTGTCTTCCGATCTGTTGGATATATTCAGATCGAACAGAAACTGACGGACAAAATGTCTACATTGTATTGTCATGGATTGGTTTCTAGACATTTCAAGAAAAACTGCGTAATTTTAATTTCTTTAAGCACGTGCTGCTTAAAGAATAGACGGTTACTAACTTTTTTAAATATTGTGAACAATTCAGCTAAATTCCAACGCAATCGAACAGAAACCGGTTTTGGTCCAACTATCCTTAAGGCATTACCTCCGCGTCGCAGAGATGGAGATAGATGCAGTGGCGCACAGTGTGCAAGAAGATTATATGTAACAGATACGTCTACCACTCTCGCCTTACCACATTTCCATTTAACTCATGATATTTCAAAAACTGAACGGTAAACCAATCTAACATATTTTTTAGAATATTCGTTTTACGTTTCTCTAAAATACTCTCAACTTTGTTGAATTCTTGAAGCTTGTTTGGTGGAAAGAAGAACATGTCGTTTGTGCGTATATACTTATTATGTCAATTAAATTTATTCGTAACATATCATCGACTTAGAAATGATAAATTTCGTTTAAATTGCACAGGCGTTCGGATTGTACATTCAATAATGTGTACGCTAAGTTTTAATTAATTGTTGAATAAAGTGATGAGGAATAGTCATGATAATATCCAGCTAATCTAGTATACAATGTAAAATTATAAAAATATAAAAACATGTACGGATCTTGCAATCCCGTAAATCCGGCGCCAAATCAGAAATAATTTAACAAATAATCAAATTATTAGCGCTTGATTCAGATGCGTGAAAGGCGGAAACAGAGGAAGAACATTTAGATGAGAAAGAAGGTCCCACGCGCGTCATTCACTCGATGGTGCTTCTTCCGCAAGGAACGCGTCGACATCCTCTCGCAAAGAAAATAAGTTTCCAGTAGCGCGTCTCCTCGCGCAGTCGGAGAGTACGGAGCGCACATTGCGGATGCGCACTCCTGGCAAATCAGCCGTTGCTGTCTCTCGTGGTCTTGTCGTTGCGCCGGTCGGTCCCTTTACCGTCGCCCTAGACGTCCGTCCGGGAAGTCAAACAATGCGACGTGCAGATTCCGCCTTATTTACTCTCCCTCGCGCTCCGTATAGCTGGACCACTGCGTATCGCATCCGTGCCTGCTTTACTCTCGACCGTGCTCGAATGTTTCCGATGCGGTGGTACCGCTCTCGTCTCGACGTCTCGCTTTCCGTCTGCGGACGAGAAGATAAACGAAGAAGCTGCGCTCTGGACTGTTACTTCGATGCTACCGTATGCTGCTGGCAGTGCGGAGCACTCGATATGCAAAGCACGCGTTGTCATTTGCTCCCATCTCCTACGGATTGGTCTACGCGGAACCGTGCGTAAACCTGAACGTCAACCTTCTTTCTTCTCCACGTCGAAGTCGTCTCTTCGCGGGTCAACCGAACAACCGTTTGAAGATGAAGTGCATCTTTGACTCTCATACTCGTATCGTACTATTCTCATCTTAGGAATTTGCATGTCTCGATCGAGTCGTGAACTTGACACCTGATACCTAAGATATTTTTTAAAATATTCGTTTCGTTACGAAAGTTATCGAAGAACTCTCCGGGACAATCATCAATTCTAATAGAATTTCTCTTTTTTTCACTTCTCCATTAGGATTTATTCACTTTCTTTTCTGGCATTTATTTTTATGGATCCTGACTATCGTACATAAGTAGAAAGACACAAAAATACATTTCCTTTTATTCCGTTATTTAGTTTTATTTATAGCGGTTTACAGAAAAACTAAACGAAACCCGGTGCTATGTTTCCGTCACGGAATATCCTAGTTGAAAGGTCGCTATATCCCTAATTAGTTCGATGAGTTTTAGCAGAAAAAATTGCATGGTTACAAACATTTTGCATAGAAACAGACACAGTGCCCGAAGCAAGCAACTCTGGCTAATCAATAACACTATGTATGACTTTGTAGAGGAGAATAAGCTCTGACTTAAGCCTACGCGATGAAAGAATTAACATTTCAACTCACCGTGCAAATAACGAAGGTAAGATCCATCAAATATTCTAAATTTAATTGACAGAAACCGCACAAACTTACGCTGGACTCTCTCGATCACGCTAATACGTTCAGATACAAATGGACCCTGACAGACAAGGCATACTCCAACAACAGGTCAACAAGAGCACAGTAATGAGTCTGAAAAGATAAGGGATTACGAAAATCTACCGTGTTACGTCTGATAAATTCTAGAATTCGCAACGCGCGTCCACAAACATACGATACATGGTACCTAAAAGTCAACGAGGTAGTAAAATACACACCTAGATCCTTCACGACATTTCTTACGCTCTTCTGAGAGCCCTTCAGCATATATTTGTAAAGTCAAGGCTTAGCAATTAGATAGAAACAGTCTGTTGCGAGTGCACCACTCGGATATTCTATTAATGTCAGACTGTAACGGGAAAACATCTACCGAGCGGCGTATGACCTTAAATATTTTTAAATTACTCGCATACAACAAGAGTCTCGAATTCTTCACGGAGCGCCTAATGTCATTAACAAATAAATTCAATAGTAAAGGACCTAGGTGAGACCCTTGAGGGACCCCAGAGGACACTGAAAGATTCCGAGTGAAGACCACTGACCTTTGCGATACGTCGCCTATCCGCAAGATACGAAGCGACTCACTGTACAATATTGTTTCATTCCTTTCTTCCACAAGGAATGAAGATCAGCTCTATATCGAAGTGGAACATACTGCCATCACGAAACATCAACACCATTTGTTATTATTTCATGACAAACGTTATTTTTCTATCTTTTTTTCGAGTATCTACTCGACTACGCTCCTCCTTCAGAAATATACAGCTAGTCTGTTTACCTTGGAAGAGAACGCGGGTTTTAGATCAAAGTCTTTCAATGCGCAAGAGAGAAATACATAAAGTGCGCTATCAATATGGATTTAAAGTTCATCCGTTGAGTACGCGCTTTGTGTGGCAGCTATATATCAACCTGCGAGCAATCGGTCTCATCGTAAAAGGACGCTTTCGCATCGCACATGGCTTGCCCTCGGTTCGGTCTTTCTTTTCTTAGCCTCACGCATTTTAGCATTCACTTATATGAATCCTCAGCACGTGTTGTATACTACAAAAAGTAGGTTTACCCGCGGGGAGCCCGCGGGATGAATAATTCGGTTACAATCTTAATCCAATGACGCATGGACTCGGTCGTTTGGTCCCCGGGAACTTTTGTACTCCGCCCTGATCATGCTCACTGTGCTCCGATTTAAGAGTCTAGAGAAGTAGCTCCATTTACTTTCTCCTTTTCTGCATGAGACCTCGTACCAATAGCCTTCGGACTCGTAAATCTCTGGACTCGTAGCAATCGGTACTGTTAGTGATCCTGATTACCGTGAGTAACATGCTTGTCCGTCGATAAAATATTAACACTTAACAATGGAAATAAAAGGAAGAAAATACAAATTTCATATTACTTCCTCATACTTTTTGTCTCACACAAGAAGACTTCACTGTCAGTTTTTAGCTAAATTTCTCGTTGCAAAGTCAGCAACGTTTGAACAATCTTAATACGCGCAATGCCATCGTCCTGATTATGACTCTGGAGCTTATTTCTTCAGGGTAACCGTTGTCTCAACTTCACAAGTTTGTTAAATAAAATGTAAAACAATGCATGGGCTTGTAAGAAAAACTGAAGGCTGTCCACCGAGAGCGAGTGAAATTAAAATCCCGGGCGTGTACGTAAAGCGCGAGTACAAAGTATTTCATCGTATTCGTTGGAATCTCTACCGATAAATTCTACCCGATGAGGTAAAAGAAAAATATGCACCGCGAGTCTTTGGGTTCTCGAATGTCGGTAGCCGCACGACGAAGGGTACATCGGATCGTGTAGTATTTCGCGAGTTCCACGGTCAATATGTTGGCAGTATTTCGTGGAACTTTGGAGCTCGCGAGGACGATGGCGACAACGAGGAGGAGGACGAGGATGTTGCCACGAACGCAAAAGGGCGATGTAACACACGAGGCGAAGGATCGTCGGGTCCTGCCGCGAGACCACCTTAGAGCTCACGGCTACAAATTGCATTGTTCGGGCATGTTGGTGCCATCAGTAGTGCCTTCTTAATGGCCCCGTTGCTTTTCGGTAACATATATTCTACTGTACGTACGGGATCCACGATCCTTGAGACCATCGGCAGAAATTCGGTGCGAACGCTATACGCTGCTGTATCAACCACGGAACCATCGAAGAAATCTTGTGTCTTCCGTACATCTTCGATTGTACTCCGTCGTACCGAAGGTTCCGGAGCCCTCGTGACCTCCGCAACGTTGATATACCCAAAGACCAGAAAAGTCCAGAGGACTCGATTCGCGTGGGAACCCATTCGGATGGTTCGTGAAAAGAGAATAAAAGTTGGAAATTCAGTGACACGCAAATATCTAAATTTCCATTAAGGTACCGAGGAGTGATTTCCGATACTGCGCATACTATATTGACTTTCATAGGACATTTCTTGTTTAATCTGTCACGATTCAAAACCATTTATTTCAGCTGCAAGAAAAAGCTAGTGCGCTTTCCTTGGATCGTACGGAGGATCCAAGTTACGATCTCAATTCTTGTGTCTCGATGTACCTATACTAAGCATTGAGAATAAAGGGCTGGGCTGGGCTCGATGAGAGCCAAGAAAAAGACCGAGGAAGAATCGTATAGAAAGGAGAAGAGAATGAGAACCAAAGCGGTGAGGTCGAGCAATAAGGAACAGAATGGTTTTGCGGTCCTGGTTTGCAGCGTGCGGAGTCTCTTCACCGAAGGGACCTGCTCGTTTCCCTTTCTTCCTTTTACTATCTTTCTATCTTCCTTTCTGTCCCCGCGTGCAGTGTACCAGTACAGGCCGACCATCATCAAGAATTATGATGATTGCAGGCTGCTACCATTTACAGTAGTGCGGTCTCTGGGCCCTCGTACCAGCCACCTCGCAACAATTTCTGTACTACGGACACCCCGCCACACGAGGTCTCTCCACTCCTTCTTTATCTTTCTTATCCATTCGGCCCTTGGTAGAGCAATGACAGCAAAATTATGTTATTGTCACCTGCATCGAATCGTTGCTATAATTACAACGATTAGTTACACTCCGTACACCGTAAAAGCTATTTTTTTTCAAAGCTTCAATACATTTAAACGATTAACGTAGCAACCTCAATAACAAAAATATATTTGATTACAAATTGTACGATCTATTTAACACTTGAGGAAGACACGATGAATCAGATGAAAATTATTGAAGCGAAATATATATACTTAGTCGTTATAACGTATAAATCTTTAGCTAGAAATTATCGGAAGAAATCTTACAGTAGAGACTCTTCGCGTGATAACTTCTTCTTCTCCTATCTTTTGACTGTAATATCTCGGTCAATGGTAGCCGGAGCGGCAAGATAGGTAGAGAGACGGAAGAAGGAAGAACGAACAAGAAACAGAGAAGACGAGAGGAGAGAGAGATAAAGAAAGAAATGGCAAGATGCAAGAGCGAGACACCAAACGCATTTTCGTAAGCGATAAATCATCGTGTGCCACCTCCGTGCTCGCACAATGCCGGACTAATCTTCCATCACGCACGCACGATATAACTACGCCCGCATGGCGTCTCGTGATTTACCATCCTTGTGGCTAACCTCTATTATGTATGGCACACGGTGGAAACTGTTGAGAATACCCGTGCACCTTGCACTCCTCTGCTACGGTATAACTATACTACCACGCTGTATATAGTTCTTGGGAGTACAGTGAGCTTGGAAAGTTCAAGGAAGGATGTATCAGCAGCTAGGCGAGTGCACAACATATGGACTGGTACAGTAGGTGCCATTAAAATTCACTTTTGAGTCGCTCTTTGATCATGAAAGTATCAATTTCGTTTTGTTCATTAATAAACTAAAAACAAATCAATTTTGCGACCTCGAGCGTCGTTCCAAAGGCTGTCCGAGTGTCCGTAGGTTGTTCGACATATTCTATTGTTTTTTTTTATGTCAAGATTTTTTAATTTTAATTCGATCATCATTTCGTTTGTTACTTTATCAGGCCCGCTGATCTCATGATAGTCTTAATACTCGGTGATAGTAGCCATAAAGTTAGACATTCGGTCCAAGTTGTTACTTACATCCACTGTACACCCGACGGAGTATAGAAGAGAATGGAATATCTCCCGCCTAAGCGCAGCCTCGTAGCTTCCGGTTCCGGCTCAATGTATCCCAGTCTGACATTTATGGAGTATGCAAAGAACATTGAATATCGACGAGACGATGAGAGGCTCGGTTTGTTGCTTCGGAACCTATCTCCTCCTCGTTTTCATACTCTTACACGAATGTATTATCCATAAATCAATAGACTGTTCAACAGTGATTACTGTCATCGTTATTCGAACACGAGAGTTCGAATTTAATGCAATAACAAAATGTAGCTGATGGAAAAGTCGAATGCAAAAGGCAATTGTATGTAGGCAACCGTTTGTAGAAAGCGAAACTCTCGGTAAACAACGGCTGCTCGGTGGCGAGTACTTGGGAAATATATATATATATATAAAGGAATCTATGTTTGATATTCCGCAAAAGCAGATCGCCGTTCATCCTAATCAAAGAGACCATGTATACTCTGCTGTAGTAATAGCACTTATGCTCGCGCTAGCCGCGCTATGAATGGAGCAATAAAAGACCAGGAGAATAAGAGTCGCGCCCCGTCTTTTACCAGCGATTTTCCTAGCGCACGGAACTAAACATACATCGAGAATTATTCAGGACGCTCGAGTATCTCCAATGTAGCTTTAATAGCATACAAATCGGGATGTACTGAGATTATTCACCGGTCTGACCTAATACGGATGTAACTACTGCATCCTGGACGCGCGCCTCGCTTATTCCCTTCTGTCGCTTATTTGCAACGCTATCGCTGCAACCCCCTATCGACTCTGGAACGCCTTTTACGTTATTATTTCTCTCTTTCTTTCTTATTATTGGATAGATCTCTACATCCAAATTGACTTCTTCGTTTATAATGCGAGCCTAAACGGAGAAATTATTGTAATAATTTTTTACTTCGAATATACTTAACTTTTAACCCTCGCGTTAAAAGTTAAAACGGACATTTTTCTCAATTTCTTTGGAACAAAAAATCGTCGAGTCTGTTTGTTCCATTAGTTCTCGATGAATTTATCGAGTAATCAGAGTCGAAACAATATTAAAATTCCATTTGTTTTTTATTTACTCGCACCGAGAGTATCGGTAACATAGGAAACGAGAGATCACTTGGTTCAGATCTCATTTGTATTGACAAATCTTAACATCTTGTGAATCTTGTAACTGCGATAGACGCGGTTTAAATAAAGGAAAAATTACAAAATAAAAAGTTAAAAGTTGAAAATTTCATACGATCCACCGAGCTCTATGAAAACCAAGATCTTTATCAGGTTTCGAACCCTTACAGAGGTGGCTTTGTGGTTTGTGTTAAATTTAGAGGAATCTATTTGCAAGCTTTCAACGGACAACTTTAATATAAAGCGCCGCTTTATATCGTTCCTGTAGAAAATTTAAGTTCAACTGGTCAACGTTGACGCGAGTCAGAGAGCCAACGTATATTTTTCGATGAATTCGCAATCTCTTAAAATCGTAGCCACTGCATGAATTGTTATAACATTTGCAATATATATAAGAATCGTGTTGCTTTACTTGTTTACGGAATTAAAATACTGCAGCTCCAATTATTCTCGATTTACGAACATGAGAAAGTAAATTAAATAATTCCAAACAATGTACTTGTAGTATTGGAAAGAAAATGAATATTATTTCATATCCACGTATACATTACGAGGTCGATTATATTTATCGTAACAACTCGATTAATGTAATTTTTTACTGAAACTGTATAAATATCTCTCTCTTTTCAAAAGTATTATTTTTTAAAAAGATTGTAAACTCTTTTGTTAGTGAAATCCCTTTGAGAAGTTCATTTGTTGGTGACTTCCTCGTTTAATTTTCACAAAGATCTAGGTTGTGGCAACAAATCCTGGAGTTGAAGAGGGTTCAAGAGAACTCAAGTGTTTTAACAGTCTAGTCAATTTCCAGTGACGTAACACGCAGAGATTAAGAGGTAGATCGTTAAAGGAATATGTGTATTACATTTAAATAGGTACAGTTCAATGGTTGGTTAAAAAGGATGTCTGGCACGTTCACAATTATGCTATTCTATACTACAACATATTTTACTTTATCGATATGCAATATACTACAGCAGTCCGTTTTGATTTCATTAATGGATCGGGTGCGCACTAATGCGAGGTTGTTTGCTGAGCACTCGTTGGGCATTAAGAGCGCACGGGTACGTACGCTATGCGCCCCAGGACACAGGCGTATTTTCTCATAACGTACAATGTGTAAGCTGGACGCGCGTTGGTACAGAGCCATAATGGAAAGAGGCGCGACACGAATTTTTGTCACGGAACGATCAAATGCCGCGCGCCTGCTGCAGGTGTTGCTGTCGTCACACTAAGCCCGGGGCATCCTAGCGCAGAAAATTAACACTTCTAGCTGTGGCTCGAAGGCTCGTGGTGTCCCGAGTTTGCTTATGTTAATCCGAGGTTCCGTGTGGCATCGCTGTCGCTTCAAATATATCAATTAACATCGTCATTAAGCGCCGCGCGACTGTATGCACTACTATTACTATAGTATTTGAGTTCGCTTCGGTCAGCACACATCAAAGCATCACGGTCTTGCTATATACCTCGGTGTATCATACTGCATATACCGCTCGTATGAATTTCTTGGGTTGCAAGCTTTTTGCAAAAGGAAGAGAGAGAGAGAGAGATAAGTAGAGAAAAGGTATGAAGAGACTCGGTACTGAATATTTTTTAACGCGAGCTCTTGAAACGAAGGTTATTTCAATACTTTGAACATTTTAAACGAACTGGTCGTCCTCTTACTTCTTACAGAGTCCTCGAGAAATGATAGCTGTGGATCACCCATGGAGAAGCCTCTCAGCCGATGAATAATAATCAGCGAGTATACAGCCGCATCGACGGTAAGTCAGCGTCGGGACAAGTCGACGCAATTACATTTTCTAATTAGACGATAGAGCGAGAAAGACTTTGCAATGTTCGACTGTACTCAGCTCTGAACACTGAATGCCACACTGTGCGCGCCACATCGCAGATCGATCGCTGAGATCTTTACGTCGATACACGATCGTCCCAATTAGTTGATCATTAGTTACCTTTCGCCTGAGTCGTCGTCTCTTCGGACGACAACGTAACGAGTCCCCGACAGCGACGTGTATCAGTATACGTGAGCAGAAGAACGAGCAATACTTTTATTTCTACGACTTTGCGCACCCTCGAAACGAAATACAATTAAAAAGGAATGTATTTATTGGACTCTGGTGGTGTCCGTTAATCTTTCGTTTGTTTGCACGACAACGAGTTAGGTCTACTGCTTTTTATTCTGGACGGAAGTGATTTATTTTGTTGTCCGACACCTCACCGATAAGGAATCATTGTTGGTGACACAACGGTACAAAGAATGACACATATATTTAAATAAATTTGTTATTTTACGGAACGCACGTGTTTATTTTCTTATAAATGTTTTCTTTTCGAATAGAAAATTATCGTAATTTTTGCAAATAATTATAGCCCGCTCAATCAACACTTATCTATTGGAGAAAATAATAAAGTCAGATACGTAGAAAATTAGCTGAGAACGAGTGGAAAAGGACGGTGAGGAATAAATACTTTTGAAACATCGCACAGAAGAAATAAGGATTGCGCTGCAACCGCATCGAGAGACTCGGAGCGTTACCGATAACGTCGGGGTTCCCGGGGGCTGAATTCCTTGCCCCCGAGGCCCGGCAAAAGCACGCGTGCACGTCCTCCCCCGTTCTTCGTTCTTTCGCGCACGCCATTATTTACTTGCAAGCGACACATGCCGAGAGACCACGCGCGGCTGTGGCGCACGCGGTGGTACACTCTGCCCGTGTAAATTATTGCCGAGTGGACTTTCATAAATTCCAGGACGAGATATGGAGCGACAAATTCAACTCCCAGGACCTCGGGAGCGAGGCGGCGCCCTGGCGCTCTTTTTCTTTCTCTTCTTCACTTTTTCTCTCTTTCATAAACTGTATGCTGTGCTGGTTATGCTTGTATTCCGATGAGTCGCGGAAACTTGCAGAAGTACGCGAGGGTTCGTACCAGTTGCGGAATCCTTTGCTTTGCATTCGCCCGTAGCTTTGCTTCCCTATGCAGTTCCTACATTTTCGCGAATTCTAAAGATGTTTATTAAGGGTAGAAAGTTGAACTGTTTCTTCTGATGACGCATTCTAAAAAAAACGTCTGATTAATATTACCATAATTTCCTTGAGGATAGAAAATTGTATAAAGAAATCGATAAGGCATCCGATTGCACATTTTTACGACATACGAAAGGCCCAAAATTTAATATTTATTATTATAACCTATGACTCAATCTTTCGAGTTTCACTTTAGCTATAATAAGAACAACAATCATATAATTAACGTAAAAATCTATTAGAGAACGCACACGGGGGATCGAACGGACAGGTTTGAAGAAATCGCGATGAAGGAGATTCCAATCTCGCGCTCGAAGATCTGACAACTGGCGAGTGAGGACTGCAGCGGGAACAGTGAGCAAAAGGAACTGATTGCTAGTCGCCCTGTCTCGCGAACATCGTCCCACTGTAATCTAATGAGCACCTGCTAGATCCGACGCCTACACTGACAATGAGCATTCGCTATATACGATCGCTGTACGTAAAACGCGAGTGCTGCGTATAGGTGAGTATCGAAGCGCGCGTACTAACATTTGTACAGCACGCGTGTACCGTATAAAGTACGTTCCCTATATTTTACGCAGACATACGAAGAGAGAAGAAGGACGTCACTGTATCCTTTCGATCGTCTCGTTGAGTACACTCGGATAGACCGCGAGGCTCGTGTATCAAACGCCTCCACGCTCGTCATTGGATCAAGCCCAGGGAGTCATTTCTATCCTCGCATCGTCTCACCGCGTCTACGGTAAACTTTCATTCTCGGCCACGAAGACGAGCGATTTCTACCGCGAGTGATAGAGCACTAAACCTCCTACTGAAGAAGTGGAAGCTTGTAGTACACACCTCTGTAACTTCCACTCGAGATATACTGTACAGTGGCTGAGCCAACGAACGAGGAACGGATGCGGAGATCCATCGACTACGGAGGTACTCGTGCTTTTCCTGGTCATCAAACGTATAACGTATGCTCCACCGTTGGCAGATGGAAGTAACATAAATATACGACTGAAAGATATAAGAATTTTCTCAAAAAAATATATATTACGAGTGGCTACATATAGAAACTTAGATACAAGAGAATAAAACGAAATAAGAATTTAATCTTGAGATGCGATTTTTATTTCGAAAATAATGATGAAAATGTCATTTAATTATAACTCTCATTACCAATTGCAGACACTCGGCTCTTATTACTATTATTCTTGTTGCTCTCTTCTTTAATTATTTTATCGTCGCTTAGTTTCCCTCTCCGTTTCCATTCGTTTCTCTTAACACTCGAATCATCTTTCTGCATACGAAAGACCCACCTCGTTCCTCTGGAAAAACTCTCATTTGCGAGTGTGTTGGCACAGGCGCGGGCACGGTTCGTAAGCTATCGCTGCTGAAAGTATCCGCGAGGACGCGATACCGAGGGACTTTGTTCTTTACAGTATACTCAAACATGTGTACGTGTATGTGCGTGAGGTCGAGGATCGAGCTCGGGTGAAAGTCTTCTTCGGGTCACCCGGACTCACTCGAATATAGAATCGTTGATGCGCCTTGTAAGCCCGGCTGTATATGTGACACGGTCAAACCCAAAGAGACTAACCTACCGTTCGAAATGTCAGAAATAGCCAAGGCGTTTGTCCCGCAGTAACACATCAAATTAATCAAATTCAACATTACGATGTTAATAAATTTTACTACTTCGAAAACGCCTATAAACACCTTGACCCAACATTTTATTATTCGTAATGAAGTTCCATTCATACTACGCATACGACACATATAAAGTTCGCTCTTTGAAATATTGTCTTCAATTTTATGGAAAGTGAAAGCACCATGGCGATTAAGCTACGTATTATTGTACCGTACAACCTGCTAACGATATATCTTTTCACTATAAGTGATAATGCCTTTAATTTAAATATTTTTCTAGTAATAGACAATAAAAGTATTTCGACAATAATACTTTGTGATACAAGTACGAAAAAAGTGGACTTTCGATGAAGGCAACAAACTGTTCTTTTTTTCTATTTTCCAATACATTCTGAAGATAATCAAAAGTTTAATTGATATTCAATGACAAACATCATTGTTATTTATTACCCCAACGATTATCGAGAATAAAATGTTTCTTACACTTTTTTTTTCAATTCTATGTTCGATACGAGTGCAGAGCGCTCAACAAAAGTCCCCGTGTGCTCTTTTTCACAATAAATTTCCGCTACCTTACGACCGACGGCTCGATTTTGTGCTGTGCTTGGTCATGTGCATCAGGAGCTGGTCTACCATGGAACCTTCAAAGGTACCAGAGTGCAATACAGTACGCTCACGCTCACCGTTCGACCCATTTTGGGCGTGGACGCTCGACCGCAGGGTCGGTCGTTTGTGGCTAAGTTTCTTCCCGCGAACGCTTTCTCGCCTTTTATTCACGGCTGCTGATGCCTCGTGCTCTCATGCTTATACACGAGAAGGTACATACGGAGTGCAGTGCGCTCGATGTGGCCACGGAGACCTCGCGTAACGCGCTTCATTTGGCGGTAGTCACGCGTCGCAACTCAGTCACGACGAAACGCTTTCTTCGACTCAAGAACTTCAAATGCACGAGTACTTACCGACGCACGTTACGTTGCAAGGATTGTAGAAATATTTCATTCCTCATTGAAGTAGTTTCTGCTGAAATAGTAGATAATGAGATAGTTTTCTATAAAAAAATCTAATTCAAGAGATTCACTTCGTAACGACGGTCTGAAATAAAAATCTCGTACGAGGATACATAAATTATTTTTAATTGTTTCGTCTCCTTGAGTGTCTTTCTTTCTCCCAGTGCGGCACGCACCTTTGTCTATCTCCGCAGCATCTCGTCTACCTTTGAATATATTATTATACGTATTGTCGTATCAATGTGAACGAATGAGACATCTGGTATGGAATAGAATGTGGTGGCTGTTGTAAAAGTGACACGCACATATACACGTCAGCATGGCAAAACGTAAAAGCCTGCAACGACACGGATACATCTCGTTGCAGTCGAAGACTCGACAGTCGAAGCATATACGAATGTGTTTCCGGGTGCGGAGGGCACAACCGATAAGCGAGAATTATACACGACGCGCCTGATATTTTTTTTTGCTGTGACTGCTGAGCGCCGCGATGTGTCTGCGACTCATCTGTCTTCGATGTAGGATATCGACGGAACAGCTTTGATATCGTTGGATGACAGCGATTAATCCGTTTCGACATTGGGATACTTATCGACTTGAGCTTGGTAAATTAATTATAGAATCGCAGTCCTTGTTATAATGGTAATCTGTAATGAAACATCAGTAATCAAACTAACCGATAAACAATATCAGTAAAATATCAGTGTTTTCTGTGAAGCAAAATCATTCCCACAAACGAATTTTCGGTAGGGAACGGGAATTCTTTACAAATTTTTAACTTCCTACAGGATCACTTAATAATTGAAGAACTTCTCTCACATGGAAACCCATCAGAGATCCCGTAGGATGAATATCTCTGCAACTTCCGGATACTTTGCAGTTTCGTTTAAGATATTTTTGCACGACACAACATTTTTCATCGGCATATATTCCTTAAAAACGTAAATAATGTTTTTAATCCGAATTTATTAATTTCAATGATGTATTTATTTCTTTAATGAATAAATAATGAGTGATAAGGGATGATGATTGATCTTCTATCGATCGATTGGACTAAATACATAGTTCATCGTATACGAACTACTCCGGGTCGTAGGAAACATAATCACGAGGCATATTACATTCACGCGGATGCGAGTAGGAGCTCCGGTAGAGATGAAGATTGATGAACAAGAAATAGAGCTGTGGACACGACGATAGTTACGCTGTTTCACGTAAAATCAAGTATCGTGTATCAGTTAGATAGATACAAACGTACTTCGTGGCATAGCCCAGATTAAAACGTAAGATTACTATCGGTACCAAAGAGGTAGAAAATACAGACACGTCATAGGTACATCACCCAACGTACGGTAATCGTTAAACGCGCGACCCGGTGAAAATGCCCGTTCGTCGAGGATTAATTGAGATAAGCTCCGCATGTGGTTCAACCATACGGTCGCGCGCGCGCGCACCCGCGGGCCAAAGACCGTACAGCGATATAGCGTATATGCTATACGCATAGCCTTGTGCTGCTGGCGCACCGCGTAAGATTGATTGTTATTGATTAATGATCGCAACGAAGAAGAGAGCGAAAGATAGAGGGCCCAGCGCATTCCATTCGCGTGTGCACGTAGAGCTATCTATGTATTTACATGGACGTGTAGCGTATAGTGTGGGATAGCAAGTGGAGACGTCGTTTCTAACGAGTCAATTCGACTTGTGTACCTTCGCAAAACTCCTACGACGTGAGCATCAACGATCTTAAACTATACAGTATATACATTACGCACGTGGTTTAATATTGTATTTCCTGTGTGGTATATTTACATTTACCACGTCGATTCAGTGTATAGTTAAATGTATGGCGTTATCGTAACAAAAGGACGCACCTCTTGTTCTCATAACTCTTGGCTCCTGAACGGGGAAGCAATGGGAGTTATGGATTGTACTGCGATCAACCGATGAATGACGTGGTATCGTGTTTAGGAGGTTTCCCTCGACTTGAAATCTCATCGAAATCTTGTTTTTCCGGTCGACTTTGCGTTATGGATGAACCCCAACCCTCTGAATGATGTAAAAAGACATGTTATAGGAAAATGGTATTTGTGTACTGTGAAATGATTTAGTTTGTAAGTATAGTTGACCAAGTTTAAACGAAAAGCTCAGAAAATATTACCTCTTGATGCTGATTTGCTTTTATGCTCTTAACGATACGCACCGACTGGTTTCCAAAAATTATCGATGTAATAATCATAGATCCGACGAGGGTCGAGAAATGTCGTGGGTCTGACGGTATACTATAACTCAAGCTTGGCTTTATTGTCGATCGTTAGGAAACGCGAAGTTACCGAGCTTCTACTGAAACGACGAGATAATTTAGAAACCAGCATCGACGGATCGGTAAAGCGTCTTAACGCAATTACCACGCGTTGAACGTGGAACGTGCAACGACGAGATATAGCTTCGTGAGACTGTGTTCTGTACGCTGTGTGCTCATTCGTTGAGTCTATAGCGAGGGCAAAGTTAAATCGGCGTCGAGGGCGGCGGGTCGAATCGCTGGGGTTTAACCTGCGTATGAAACCTGAGACGATTCGTACATTCCATCAATTAATTACTACACCAAAAATTGGTTAATTGGTTCCGGGATTGATTCATCAAATTTCTCTAATTTATTGGCCTTGCTCGTCTTAATTGATGAATTATTTAATATCGTTATAATTAGTAATCGATGCCTGTTTATCTTAAGTTGTATCTCGATGATTCAATCTCGTAGCTCTTACGAAAGAGGGATCCGACCACGCGCACCGAGTCGTCATCGAGGTCGCGTACAGGCATTCGCATGTTGTATACTAAAGTATCTCTATCTGCTGGTATACGAGGCGAAGCGGATCTTGAAGCGAATTGCAAAATAAATCCTATTAGCTTGAGCTCTGCGGGCTTTTTCGCATACCACGGGCGCCAGGGCAGAGCTGTGCGCGCAGCTGTAGCATGCTGATTGCGAGGCGTCGCGAGCTGATAGAAGTGCAACGCGAGCCAGAGTTGCACTTTTACCGTAAGACTTGGCGAGGACGCGGTGTACCTTCACGACGGTTCAACGAGACAGCAGACTTTCAGCAACCTCTTGTATACACTTTCGCGTACCCTCTCCTTCCATGTAGCATCTAACTTAATTAAGTAACATTACAAAACGTTAATATTTATCGTACTAACTTTACCCGACCCGAACGCGCGGCGAGTGACTAGAATTGAAAAGTGACGTTTTCGATGTCATAACGCTAGTGACCCGCTCACCCTTTTGTCACCTTATCGGCGCGGGTAGAGCGAAGAAGCGATGCATATGCTATCGCCGAGGGTATCCTGGGATAGCCTGGATATACAGCAGCATCTAAGATACTTGCTCGCCCCGGGGTGAGAGAACAGGCGCGCGACTCTTTCGTCTTCGTCTCTCTCTCTCTGTCTTTCGATGCTGGTATCTCGGCGTAGATCGGAATTCAGGTACACGGTAGCACTACCTCGAGGCAACCTCGCGAACACACCACCTTCTTCGGCCTCTTCTTCTCCTTCGTGTACTTTTCATTCTCTCTTTCCGCTCTCTGCGCAAAGAAGAAGAGAAGAGCGAGTAGGCGCGAGAAGAAGATGAAGCAGAAGCGGAGTCACACACAGCAGCGGTGGCTGGCGTTGGCGAACGAATGTGGCCCGCCGCCGATACTACACCCACCAACCACCAAAGCCTAAGAAGTTATCCACTTGCTCGCTTCTTTCGCTCTGTCTGCCTTTAACCTCAATGCGCCAGACCCTCGCACCATCTTCCCGTCATCCTCCCTCCTGATGCTCACCCACGGTCGTCGGTTCCCTTTCTTGCTTCCTCCGTTTCTTCTTCGGTCCGCGTGTATGTGTATCACACCGCTAGCAACGTTATACCACCAGCGGACCTCCGCTCCTCGCTCGGCTCGGTTGTGATCTACCGTCCCGAGCCAAGCCCCTCATTAACGCCTTTGCTAAGAAATTACACGCAGTCGGTGGCAAACAAGAGCAAGAAGGTGTCCGGGGGCACACTGCACATTCGGTTACACGCGGCATCGGGCACCGCTTGTGTCTGCCACCCTCTTTCACCTCTCTTTCGCGTCTTCGCTTCACTCTCGCTCGCACTCGAACCTTTGCTTCGGTTCTGTCTCTTATTACGCTAGCACTCGCGCACGGTTCACTCGTTACTTTCCTTTTCTTTTATATTATCCCATAATTCTCTCTCTCTCTCTCTCTCTCTCTCTCTCTCTCTCGCCTCACCTCTCGAGATCCTTTCGCGCGAAGCGTGCGAACTTCGAGAGGTAATTCGATCGAGATTCTGGTCCAGATACCGTGTATGTAGTCGAGGTTTGCAGCGAGCCCTGGCTCCGCTGAATCCGTTCTGGCTTCTGCTCGATGTTCCGCGATGGTGAGACCTCGCTTATGTGTATTCTCTCTACCATTACTTGACACGACACGAGCAAAAGCTCTCGCTTCGATAGGTTCACGGATTCCAAGTAATTATACTCGCACTTTTAGCCCTTTGCCACAAATCGCCCAAAGTGTGAAAGAAATAACTGGAAATAAAGGAAGACCCTCGCTGAATGTGAATATGTCGAATATATTCTTTCTCGCGAGATCGACCTGCCTTATCGATCTCTATATCCTGCCGGACTGAAGCTACACTGCTAACTCGCGATTTCCGATATCCCTGGTCATGCACGCTTCGATTTAATTTATTTCCACGCGTGGAACAAGAGTCGTTGCGATTGGAATAAGCGAGTAATGCACCAACTCGTGGTTATGTAGGCGATATAGTTATATTTAGTAGATACAGTACTTTAAAGACCGGACATGTTTTATTATTGCTCAGCTTACGTTGACTACCAGCTGCCACCTAGCGATTTTATATTACGATACGCGTCATCTTCGATCGTTGCAAATGTACGTACTGTGAGCAACAACAACTCTTGTATCTACGAACGACTACCCTTATAACTTTCTTGTTCGCGAGTTCTTCCTACTTTAGTCACGTGAACCAATATCAACGATCCGACAAGATTGGATCACGTTTACAGCTTTCTATGTCCACGGTTGCCTTTTTTATTACTCGTTTTTATTCTATTTCTCACTCGTGAACATGGTTTGTTTATCATTTTGATAGCACGTCATTTTCACCTTAATCAATCAATCGCGTCTTCTCTTCGATCATATACGCACCACAGATCATTTATTTCTTTGGTATCTACTCTTCTTCCGTTTCGTCGGTTAACTCCTCTTATTTTCACAGACCAACGTTCTTCGCGTCACCGATTCTCATCGTTCGCGAGTACGTACAACATTCTGTGCTGCTATAGCTGACCAAGTGGTCGACGACTCTTCTACATCGGTAATTCTACTGTGGTCCGAACTAGGCGCTCGCGACGTTATACGACAGCGTCCACGGTACGTCACTCATTTCGGTCGTAACACCACAATTGCAACTGTATATGCTCCCAGCTCTCATGTCCGGGCTCGTGAACGGCGGATTGCAAGAGATCGTTGCGCCGATGATGATCCAGGAATTCGGCAATGCTCAAACGACGAGTACCTTGTATCGCGTGGAATATTACTGGGAGTTCGAGTTAAACGAAGTTGGAAATGTTCCCACGAGATTTCACTGCTAGGATTTCTATACGAGACTCAGAACTCGCCATAACATATAACACATGCTGTCAATCACCTTCACAATGAATGGAACTTAAAATACTCTTACTATTGAGCATAATGAATTTTTTTCACACCTATGGGTGCCAAAAAATGTAAACCGGGAGTGTTATTTGTATGTTTCGAGTATCTCGACCCTCTTAGCGTTAATAATATTTAGAAGCAAAGAAGGTAGCATCGATTAAATAAGTTATAGCTCACCTTAATTGGTAGATTGGTCATTTAAATTTCTTTGACTACTGACTTTGCAAATGTTTGTTGCATTTTTATCAAATAAAAGAGACAAAAAATTAATTACAGCCTGCGATTTGAGCTGTCATTGACTAATCTCAATAGAGTTATCGAAAGAACGGTTCACCTTAATTGTCTGAAAGAATATACAAGAATGAAAGATCAATTTAAATAATTAATCTCTGCAGCTTCATTCGCATTGTATATTAGAAGATAAGTTTAAGTAGGAATTGGCTATCGACGATGCGTAATGTCAGCAAAAGACCCCTGCGGCTGTCAGTGAGCACAATCGTCTTTGCAATCGTCCTTCGTTGTATTTAAGGAGAGCAGCATCACATGCACGCTTCGAGACTTCGGTCTTCGGTGTGTAGGCGTGTAGAAGTAGAATGTAGCGTGTCTGCCAGATGTCTAAATGTTGACAAGCTTCGGCGAGCAGCTAATAGCCGTTTAATAAGATTACGTCTCCGGGCGGACGGTCTTGACGTGCGCTGGCCGGAACACGTTCCCTGCTCAGCGCCCAGTGAGTCTTGGCTCGTTCCTTTGCGTGGCCGTCTTGTGTTCTTACGGCCTGGTTTTACGAGCTCACCGTACATAGAACTCTTGCAACATATATATATATATATATATATATATACACACACACGCACTGGTACTCGCGGTTAGTAGTGTTGCAGCGCGCGGCTTTCTTTCACACGCGTCGTCGCCGTAGAGTCGTCTTTGATTCTTTTTTCTCGTTCGTTTCGATCCGTCACGTTGTTCAGAGACTCTGCAAATTCATTTTAATCAACTATTCGGCGAGCTATTCCGATCGGTATCGTCCAGTCGTCGAACCGAATCAAAACCGTTAACCAAATTACGAATTTTATATTTATCGCTCAATTTGTATTTGCCCGAGGGAAACGCGAGGTTTCGGATTTTTCGTTGGTTCGAAACGTCACTGCGCTACTGCAAAAATAAAAGGATGTGGGAAGAAGTACCCTCGGGGACTAGGTTTTTTTTTCCTCCAGCAATTTGCATTCCCATTTCCACCGGTTAGTGGTTTGGCGGTCAATATCATGAAATTTATTGGGATGCGGTTACGATGATATTTCACGCAAGCCCAAGAGAGCGAGCGAAAGATGTGGTTCCTCGTGCCAGACCCGTGAACGCGGGTCGGTTCCGAGGGCCACCCATGGCGGACCTCTCGGCATCACCCCATATATTTGGCCGCAGGGACTCCATAACCACGGTATTATTCCGCTATTTATTTGAGTACGCTAAAAAGTGTACAGCAGTTCACCACCACTGTTAACAACCCCATCTAAATCTTCTTAATACGCACCGTGCGATAGGGCGCCGGAGCTGTACTTCATTAAATTGCCAAATTCTGCAAGTGGCTTCTTATGCCACTCGTTCATCGTCCATTCGGGGCTGAAACGCCACGGGGAGTGCCAGCTGTGCGTTGCCACTATAACAAGTGATCCCACATAATGACAATGACAGTCTACGCAATATATGTGACACCAGCAACCGTTTGCCACTGGATTAACGAATCCCAAATGGATTTCTATAGCGATACGATTATCTCGTCGCCATAAAAATTTGCGATCATTCGACTGAATTGTAAACAATTTAATTTATATCAATTTTACATTCTATGCTATATAAGTTTTTACCATTTATCGATTGTATAATGCAAAACGATCGCACGCGGTTCGTAACCTCATCGCCGTCGTTGCTCGGCTCTGTACTCCTCGATGATCCCGGAATTCTGCTTCTCGCGCTGCGGAGCTCGAGAACTCCAGTCTCATTTGCATAGACGACCTGACCCGAGTGAGTATAGGCCCGGAATATCGCGTTGAAAGAGGTAAGAGGACGAGGGGCTGTGCGACGTTCGGTTCAGGCGCGAGCGATGCACCAGCGTCCGTACACACCGCTCGCGATGTTCATGCATGTATAGTGTCGCATTTTGTTTCTTCCAAAGGTGTTCCTGCTTCTGCTGCCTGTTGCCGTACCGCACGCCGGATGAATCTTCCGTGGTTATGGTCTTTCATGATCGTTGCGCGGACGCCAGGGGCAAACCGCGGAATATGGTACGTTCCACCTCGAAATTATTTATGATCTCGCAAATTATCGGGAATCGCCACCGGCGCGACTCGACTCGACAATGGATGAAGGCAGATTTATAAAATGGTAGTATAAACTCGAGCGTCAATTTTATACCGTGTGGTGCAGCATGAAACGGAAATTCGATGAAAAAAAATTGCAAGATGATGGAGTACCAGGCATCGTCGATTATGCGACAGGCCGCTAATAGAAACTATGAAGTGGACCACCAGTAGCAGTGAAGGCTGCAAGAGATCACGAGACCGTGGAATATAACTAAACTAACGTGTATTTACAAGTCACTGCGTACACAAGACAGTAGTGCTTCGTGTCGGGGATGAAAAAATAAAGTTTACGAGCTAGACATTATCTCGAAGCTTTACCGATAAATGGAACATCATTTTTGTTTTTTTTTTTTCATCAGGTTCAAGACAGACAAAGTAGAGTTCTTCGTGTATTCTATTGCCATTGCGATCCGATCTTTGCTCGGACCTCTCGCCGATCATTTTGGTGCTAACCGATTGTCGTAAAGTACTCGAAGGAACTATAAATTTATTCGCGAAGCACAGGTGTATGGAATTTATGCGACAGACCGAAAGGACGGATAAATGGAAAAATAATTAAATAGGAAAGCTAGTGAAATGGGGTGGATTCGATGGGGTCGAGTAGGGTCACGGGACCGTGGAGGAGCGTAACTATCTATTTCTCTATACCAATGTGGTATTCGCTTACCAACATATCCGCAAACCTTATGTTCTATACACAAACGTGTAGTACAGTATAGGCGCTCGGGCGAAATGTACATGGAAGTGGAGAGTCAAGCCGAGGGTCGGGCCTCGCGCGCCGCGAGTTCGCTCCCTCGCTCACGAACGAGCGAAAGACAGCGTCGTAATCACATTACGTTGATTTTTACGCGGCGGTCGGCTATTAATTCCGCGGGTGTACATATATGCTTTCGAGGTGAGTGCGGTGCAGCCAGGCCAAGCGCATAGTCAGCCAGTGGCCGTAGAGGCTCGATGTACTGCACACACTGCACGGGAAAAGAGCAAATCCTATACCCAGGCCAGAAGGCAGGCGCGGAAGACCTGCTGGGTGTATAAGCCTGCCGGGCCCCTCTCGCGACCCCACCTAAGCATCTCTTCGTCTTCTTCTTCTCCTTCTTCTGCTGGTTCGTGGCCTAAGCATCGGTGTGCGGGTGTGGCGAATACGTGCCGGGGTCGAGGGTCGAACCTCGATGGACCCCGAGCGGACCCTCTCCCCGATGCTGCTGTTGCTGCCTGGAACTTGGAACCTGGAACCTCTATCTTTCTTTTCTTCCCTTTCTTGCCCTCCCTCCTTGCCGGTTGAACACTGTGCTCACGCAGCACCTCTCACTCGTTCAACCATAACCATACACAGACGCGCATGTATATACACAAACGCATCCGTGTAACTAGAATATGTATAAGCGTATATTCCACTACATAGGGGGCATTCCAGCCCAAGTCGTATTGGACGTAATCTTCGTGTCTTTTTATTTATTTATTTTATCCAATTAATATATTACAACATGGCATCGTAAAAAGCACTGTGCACGTATGTTCAGATTTTATTTGAAAATTTACTTGGTTTTTAACGTTTTCAGTAAAAGAAATTTGATTTTTCCGACTGTCGGAGGATCAAATAAAAATAACATTTTTCCGGTTTAGATTGTTCAAGTTTTATTAAAGTAACGCTTGTTATGAGGAATATTCGAATAACGTTGTTGGGCTATAATGCTTCACAAGTATCCTCGGTATAAATGCTACAGAGCTATGGATTATAAAAAAGATTATATAATCCATGTGTACGCATGTAGTTGTACAATATATTCACGTACTGCGCATGTACTTTGTAGTCTAGTGTACATATATATATATGACTTTATCTAGTTTACTTCATAGATGACTAAATCCATGTATTGGAAAGACAGAGGTATATACGGGGAATTCCACTTAAAATTTACATAATAAAGTTTTTTTCTCCGATTATTTGTTCATTGAAAGAGTTTTTTTGCAACAAATGTGTAATTAACGTAATTATGCAAAATTAAGTTTTGCAACGATCGACTAAATACGTTTAAATGCATTACAATATTACTATCCTAAATTATGGTTGTTCCATTGGGTGAAAAAGATGATATAAATATAAAATGAATGGAAATGAAAAAATGCTCCGGGAAAAAGCTGTTCGAATTGGCATGGAACGACCCGTATATTACACTTGCACATAGGAAAGAACGCGGGGCGGGTGCATACGCGACCGCCAGAGAGGAGGCATAGGCGTGGGAGAGTTCATTGAGGAGAGATACTATCGGCGATTTTATTTCAAGGCGGACATGCCCGTTACGAGAAGAAAGAGGAATAGAAAGAAAGAATGAAGGGAGAGACGAGGTGGACGTCCAACGGGATATAATATGTCCTCCGCGTCCTTTAAGCTACGCGCTGTATACTCACTTGTTGTTGGGGAATATCTGTAAGATATTATTTTATTTTCTACCATTTTCTGCATCCCGATGTTTGTATCATGAATTTTTTTTTTTCATGAAACAAAGATTCCTCTATAAAAAGGTAAATTTTTTAATCGCAAAGCTAAATGATATAATAACATTTTTTAAAACTACTTAGTCTCATTCGTGTCTTTGTCCAGCTGCATTTACGTACTGCACGAGGCTTAAAAGAAAATTTCGTAATATCACAACGTTATAACGTACCCAAAAAATACGATTCCAAGAGTCCGTATTACATAAAATAGGCTCACGAATTGCAGTTCCTCTATTCGTTATAATCTATCTCTACGCTGTGTTTTCAAGTTCCACGGTCTCACAGTGATGAAGAACGCTTAAACGAGGCGAAGAGAGAATAAGAGACGGAGAGAACGCCGTGGAAAATGAAGAGGATACGCGAAAGGGGGTGAAAGAGCGCGTGATGAGCACATCGGAATCGCATGGAAGGCAAAGGGCGGCCGAGCACTGCGCATCGCTCGTACTCAAATAACGACCTCAAGTTTGCATCACGCTCGCGCCGCCGAGGGCTCATCCGCAGCTACCGGTGAATCCAATCGACGCACGGCGGGTTTCGTTTGAATTATATGCGTAGATAGGACGACCATCTATTGTCCGTAAGGATACGCTGGGTGCGTCAGAGTTTTTGCTCGGTGGACGAAACATTTCCAGCATCGACCGCGCGCGGTCTCTGTTGGACATTCGGTGAGACTCTTCAGCCCTCGCTGCGGAGTTGCATCGTACCGAGGCAACGGCGGTGGCGGCGCCCGGCCCTTCGCCGACTCTTAATAGTATTGAAATTGCTAGTTAGACGCATAATCGAGTTATAACTTTTACCGCTGGGAATGACGAAGGTGGAAGCATACGCGAGCATCGCTGCTCGTCCGTCTTAGCGCATGGGATATTAGCGTGTAGCGCTGGTAGTGATGATATCGAGCGCTGGAGCGCGAGAATCCTCTCTGACCATATAGCACCGCAGTGCATTTCACTCCGGATAATGGAAATGAAATCCTTCGGCTTCGAAACTCCCTTCGAAGAACCCTTTGCACTCTCACCACTGGACTCAAACGAGAATGAAGCGATGTACGCGCTACCGCGCATGGGAAGCCATTTCGCCAATTTCCTTGTCTATACCGACTATTCGCCCAATTCCCTATTATTTTCAAATACTGTTAAACATGATGAGGTCTCAGTTCGTCTGTGTTGACTAGCTCGTATAGACAGAATGATAAATCGGTAACTCTATACGTACTAATCTCGCTTCTGTTTTTCATTCGAGCGATAACGATCGATATGTGATTATATGTTCGCTGGCTCAATTTGTAGAATGTAGTTTCAGGAAGGAACTTGAATCCAATGTCAGATAAGGAAAGCTCGCATGGTTCGAAGTCCATGTTTTGTGAAACGATTATCCCATAATCTTTTTTTTATGTCAAACCGGTAACAGAATAATTCTGATTTCAGCTGAATGAGTTGAACTACGATCCAGATTAAATTGTTTTCTGTCTAATTTCGTAATATGTAATACAATCGCGGCATAAACCATAAGACTGCATTGATATTGCGCGAAGGCAACATATTTCGAGCACTGGTGGATCGATGTACAATTGAACGTTTCATTGAGGAACCAAATCTTCTTCCGGGTTCTGCGAAACGACGTCTTTCTTGACTCTTCTCATCTAACTTTGATTCTTCCAATGCGATTGATCCAACATGACGTATGAACCCAGCTTGATGAATACATTCAAAGCCATTCCAGTTCAAGAAATCTTTAACAGTATTTAATATAATCCCTGTATCAACGACACCTTTCTTCCTGGACTTCTCCAACTTGTAGGTGTGAGCGATTAGGTAATAAATATGACCGTACAGTGCTCGTCCTGTTCTTGACCGAACGATCGATTCTTCCCAAGACTCTTGCAATCGACGAGCGTGAATGAGAACAAAAAAAAAAACAGTGAGCCCGATGACACCGCGGGTGCAAGAGGGCTGAGAGGGATTCACTCGCTCGGCGGAACATCTCGCACGATCGACGACCCGTTCCTGTATTGGACAATGCTTCATTAGAGCATTGTCGATGCACAATATCACACAATTAGCCTGACCGAGCACGCGTTGCTGTATCGAGTGGCCCACATGCCCCCGTTGCTTCTCAAAAGGAATCTTGAACGCGCTCGCGCTTCATCTCGATGTTATACCGGCCCCCGCGGTATTTTCTTCCATAGTGCGCGATTCACCGATCACCGGAGCGTCGATCGTTCCGATCATTCGATCGACCCCGTTAAGTGTGTGCGCCTACGTGCATTCATACCCTGGCGAGTATAATGCTCTTAATACGCGACTCCTTCTTTTTCTTTCTGACTTGCCTCAGATTAAATTGCTAAAACATCTTAGACAACTGAGCTTAGCCCAACATATGGTATATCTCGCTGCGAAGGGCGCGAAAGCACCGATCTTTCATTCGATACAGCTATCACTGTGTGAAAGACTTGCAAATGAAATAAATCGAGACCAAGCTCGAAGAGTTCAACCTTGTTTGAACTCTTAGCGTATATTATTGTTAGAAGGATGGCCGAATGAAGTTCAATCTAATTACATTGAAAACTCCATGGAGATACGACTATGCTCATCGCCACTGGACAGCAAATATCCGTGCGTGATTACTCGCATCCGAAAAAGCATTATGCGTTGGGACAGTTGACTCGGCTCATCAATGCGGAAAAGCGGCATTTAACCGGTCTAAACAAACGGTCTTACATAACAATTAACTTCTTCGCGAGTCGAGTTAGAAAATGTAAGAGTTATGTAAGCAAATACGTTTGTTCTTTACCCAAGGGACACTCGGCACCGATCAAAGCAAGAGATTCAGTGAAGGTACACAGCAGCCGGAACGCGGTGTACAGCCCCACAGCAGCAGCCTCAACCCGGGTAAGATCTACCTACATACGTCAACGTTTTTCTAAAACCAGATAACCAGCGGTAGGACCAAGGCGCGCTCGCGCTCTCGCCCGCGCGAGAAAATTATGTGATCAAGATTTTACTCCGTTGCGCGCACGGCGCTGAACCTCGATGCGCTGCTGTCCCGCGACTGGAATTCCACCGGTACGTCTCGTGGGCTCCCACAACGTGTCCTCGTCGTAGACGGAGGTAGCGATAGAACGCGATATACAGTACATTCGTGTAGGAACCAGCTAGAGGCTGCTGTATACTCTATACATATATATGTATATATAAATGTATTGTACGCCGGGCATTGCGCTAGGGCATCTCACAGAGTTCGTGCCCCTATGGTGCGCTCGTCGTACGTAGGTGCATACGGGTGCACCGGGCCGTGTCTCTTCCGTCACGACAAAGTCGGTGCTAATGAAAATTCCGGTAAAGCATATATGAGAGAAGCCCCATTGGAATGCGGTCCAATTAGAGGACGTTCTCTTGGCACACCGGTCAAGCTCTTCTTTTTTTTTCTTCGTAGTACCAATATACTACAATATAACATACCGTGAGCTCTATGCGTGTAGTGGGTGCGGTCTCTCTGGCGGTTCCATTGCGCTCTGCTCTTAGGGCACCACTGTAAGAATTGGTTTATTACATCGAAGCCAGAGATACGACTCTCCGCCTAATGGTGATTCGGTTTTTACGTCCTCCTCGCAGCTCCGCTTCGAAATGCCTTTCGAACTCTTGGACTTTTTTTCTCTTTCACGGAGACTCCTTCGCTCCTTCTCATTCTTCCGCTGTTCCGTATTCGTCTTCCTCTTCCTCTTGGTCCACTTCATTTTCATCTCCTACTTGCTCTTCTTTTTTTGTACTTCTTCTCACTTTCTCTCTCTCTCTCCTTCTACTCATCCATCTTACCTCGATCATCTTCTTCTTTTTTTTCGCTGCTTCCCACCAGCCTTCTTCTCCTTTCGAATGTATTATACTATCCCTTTTTATACTTTCTCTTCCCTTCGTCTTCTCGTCCTTTTATCCTCTCTCGTACACGACGGGACGCCGTCGACGTCCGCGAGTACGCGAGACCTCCTTTAACGAACTAACAAATCAATTCGATGTTGATTAATGTCCAACCTCGGGGCGATCTCCTAATTACCCGGGTAATTAGTCGATTGAGAATGAGCGTCGTCGATCGACGTGGCGCCTCAACGTTCGGTGGCCTCGCAACTTCAACTGTAAAAACACGTCAATGTTTTTTTCCACTATAGTTTGTTATACGAAACATACATACGTTTCCTCGTGGATATAGGTGGAGTCTTGGACATCTTCTGGTAATGCCGTGTCATAGCTAATACATCTGAGAGTCCTACCACGAGACTAGAATATTCTGGACATCAATTCTAAGAACCAACGCGTGTCACGTACTTCCGTTGCGAAATTATCCTAACGAAGTATTAACGCCTGGTCATTTCCAGTATGACTACCGAGTCGGTTCCTTTTATGAGTTTTTCGCCACGGCATTCCCGCTTCCGTAAATTATCATATAGAAATTAAGTCTGTTTAGATCGCGGTGCCCCTTACTTTTGGTATTTTTGTTCTCTTTCTCGCTTATTTTTAGATTTTTTTCTTTTAAACAAGCATTAAGTCATAAACTTTCCAAAGTTCATGTCAACCGGGGCATTAATAAACTACAGAACTTCTCTTTCCATTTTGAATTCAACCTATGGATAACTCAGTGGTATTCACTGTTTTACTGATCGTAACTAAGGTTGTTCATACTAGTATGTGTCTTCTATCAATGGATGATTTTCATATTCCAATAAGACTACACCGGGCCAAGTTGACAAGAGCATCATCTCGGACAGATCCGTGATAATAGCGGGCGCAATTCAACGCTCCATAACTCGAGATCCCGTCTTGATTGAGCGTTCGATCAAGGGCACGAGTCTTGGAAGCTATTAAGGTGTACCGTGAGTCAAGCCTTGCGCGGAAGTAGATGCAAAGAGCTGAAAGAAGACGTGCAAGAGCTGTGGGCGAGGGTGGGTGAGCTGGAGTGGAACGGCGATGCAATACCGACGGTGCGAAGCGCCGTGCTCGAAAGCTTTTAAACGATCGCAGCTAAGGGAAAAGAGAAAAGTTAAGAGAAGCTAGACGGCCGCGCGGCTTGTCCGTCACGTCGAGAGCATGGCATAACCCGGAGCGCCGTACACGCACGGAACACGAACGTCCCAGCACTTCGGGGCATCCCCGAGTGCCGACGAGAGCTGATCCAGGCCCCGGAGGAAGAGGTGAGAGGTTACGCAAACACGGGGCCTTATCTGATGGCCCGTCAGCGCTGGCCCAGCTCCGCAGGGCCCGGCAGTGGCTCTCGCTGACCGAGCTCTGGAACTTCTACGGTGAACCAGAATATAGCATAAGAACCCCATCGTTGTTGTCGTCGTCGTTGCGCTATACGAAACCCTGATGTATACATATAAGTAACATGCACCGGAGCTTGTGCGCCAACAAGACTGCAACACGAGGCTCGAGGTGGTCCCTTATACCCATTTGATTTATTCAATTTGAAACGCTCGCACTGTGGTGAGATGTCGATCTATAATACGTCCTGTTCATACTGTATTGTGCAGTATAGATATAAAAGCGCTTGTAGTTTTACTAGATACGCCGAGGAGCAGAGTCGCGTTGTGCTCGTTCCAGGCAGACTTTTTTTTTGCTGAGTCATACTAAATACTGACAAGGTCGAAAAATTAGAACATCATCGCGTCCGTTCCTCCTGCTGATCCATCAATGACTCTCTGCTGTGTCTTTGTTGTCTGATTCGATGTATCGCGATCTTCGAGATATCGAAAGATGAGGTGATATCCATAGTGGCCAGAGTAATGAGTGGGTACTTTTATTAGGGGGGGGGGGGGATTTATGGCAACGATAAAAAACGTGTTTTATTATTTTTTATCAGTAAAATAATTGTCTTGAATATCCGATGCGATAGATTGTTCGTAACGATGCTCTCATCGTGTCATAAAAATCTCTACATCTGAAAAAGAATTGTGGGACGAATTCTTTTTTTAAAATTGAAAATAATATTGTAAAAAATGCAACTCCTACAATTTGATATATTCGGATTAAGGGATTTTTTTGTATGATGAGGAACACCGCTATGAAAAATCAATAAAATGTCATTTTTATGCCATTTTTTCTATCAATTAAAAAAAAAAATGTTTGTTTACGATTATTGGTGGAAGCATCCAATAGATTAGCTCACAATGTTCAGAATGTAATCAAAAACTTATTATTGGTCAATTCAACTGTGCAGGTAAAATCGAGAGAGGCAACAATATGCCTGAGCCGGTTGAGAAGAATGACTGACGTCGATTACGAAGCGTGGTAAACGCGGTAATAGAAGATCATTCGTGATTACCGTGATTCTCTCGGTGACGCAGGTAATCTCGGATTCCTTGGTTATACCGAACTACGTCTAAAAAATCGTCGATTATTCCGGATACGATACCTCGGTCTATGCGTTAGTCATAACAATTGGGAGTCGTGACACTGATGACGAGGTTTCTTGGCATCGTTTTCGTCGATATACTTGATCTCAGATCCATACTTTTCTTCGGAATCGCGATCATGTCCCTTTTCCTAATCGCAAATAGAATTTTCTACACTTCGATACGACGTTTTAAATAATACGTTTCTACGTTTCATCGCCGTTATCGGATACATCACAAGCATTTCTCCGAGTATTTCTCAACAATTGTCAATGTCGCCATTATCTTATCGATGACAATGGCCATTTTTGGCTCCTTCTATATAAAGCTTTTCCAAATAGGCTACGATGGCTTTGATCTTGACCCGACATTCTTCATTTATAGCGGTCTACTCATTCTTGGTACAGCAATTCTCTACTTCATTATACCCAAAACGAAAGGTGACTCGCTTCGAATTATCAAGAACATTCGTAGCAGTAAAAACTCTGAGATAAGTTACGACAGTTACCGCGAAGAATGACACATTCGTCTGCTACTGAACCGTTATTTTTAGATATTTTTGGTAAAACGTGGCCTGACCAAGGACGGGTAAGCGATAATACTCGATATCTCGAAGAGGAAAAAGAAAAAAGAAAAGAATTTATTAAATTTATTAAATGTATAAAGTTGTACACCACACTGCATAAATTTGATTTATTAATTTTTTACACTGAATATGTCCTAAGCTTCGAATTGGTTCTTGAATTTATATACGACGATGCAAACAAGTATTCGATGCAGACCTTGTGAGAAATTTACACGTACCGCATAAATATAGAGCCGATGTTAGCGTTGCATTTATTGCGAGAGGCATGCTGTAGCTGCTTCGTTTATATCACCCCTGGGTTACCATAAGACAAGCGTATTATGCCTCCCGATTTAGGATCCAATCGGTCGAGTTTATGCGAGTGCTTCGCAGCTGGATCCTCGTTCTGTTGCTTCTCTCCTGCCCTGCCCTGCACTCGCCCGGTCTTATTTCACACGCTGATGGTGATTACACCTTAGATTATTATTATTTGTTGTGTGCTGACTGTGTGGACTCGTATGTAAGTGGAGAGAATAAGCACGTATATATATATACCGAAAGGCATCGCGGGACGATCGGATATTCGTAGAGAAGTAAAGGAAAAAATAATAAAATAAAAAAATGTATTGTACTATGACGATGGTAATAATAAAGAGCTGTGAGATAAAGTATTGATATATATCTGAAAAATCTTATAAACTATTCTCATATGAGAAATTGCAACGAATATTGTAAGTTTAATAATAACTTTTTTTTTTAATTATTGCAATAACTAATTCAGCGATGCTGATTAAAAAATCGCGTTGGACACCACAAAATATTTGGAGATATATCCGGCATTCGGTAATGTTTGTTTTTCTCATCGCCCGGTAAACCAGTGTACCGGCAGGACGGTGCTCTCCGAGAGGATACAGGCTTGTTCGGTAATTAGGCGCTCGAGAAAGGGACCGCGGGGGGTCGTTCTTCGACTTGTTTGCGCGATATAGAGAATACCGTAGCGTGGGTGTACGAGGAACGGTGGTGAGGCAGGGCTGAGCTCCTCGCAAAGAACGCGTGTTAAAATGTAGCCCGTGAAATTGACGGGGACTCCTTAATAAGGCTTCGCGCGCTCACTGAACGCGGCGAATGTTTATGCGTCTCACGAGAGCTACGAAGCTCACGCTCATATTCTCGTCGAACAGCTTGCGCGCAATCTCGATTTTTGACCGGCTAATCCAATTTCAATGGTCAGCTATAAATACGCCTATAAACGTAGCGATAAATCATAGGGAGCGGTCTTTTAGTCCCGCGCACCTGACTCAACGTCTAACTCGTTTTTTTGTACTCTTGGAATTATATTCGCGTTTTTACACCTTCTAAATCATTCTCTTCTTACCGCTGGAAACGCCGGTATTACCAGCAGCAACGTGCAGATTTGAAAAAAAAATCGAACATTCAGCTTTGTCTTCCGTTTTCAACAGAGGTTTCATGGGTAATTGCACTTTGGTAATGCTAATTTACTCCAAGTTTCTTTACTACTTTTATTCGATAGATACGCGTCAAGACACCACATGAGCATTTAGCTCGTTAAGAGTTTAGTCTTTTTACAGAAATATATGAATAATTTCTTAGGTGACCAGTATCGGTCCTTTCGGTGTTCCCATCTCAGCTGTTTTCCGTCAACTCGATAGGAAACCTCACTTCTTCCGTCTCGATGGCAAGACTGGGATAGTCCAAGTGTTCCGTCAGCGCCCACGCGAACATCCGATAGTTTGTTTGCAGTCTGGCTCGCTCGCTCGCACGCATCGCTTATGAAGACATAAATCAAGTGGGCTTTCGTGGACCCCGCACACGATGCTCGCAATTACACACGCGTAAGCGTAACGCAATATATAACGACGCGTGTACGAGCACGTGATGTGGTATAGGGGCTCGTTATGATGCGCGCAAGCACGCGGGGTACGGCTCGTGGTATATACTCTTGGCAAAGTACTCTTTTGCGATTCTTTCGCTCGCAAGAACGACGTTAGTGTGGGAGTCGTGCCAATTTGCCCGGTATTTGGACCGCCCTTCATCTCCTTGTAACGAGCCATCCGCTTCACGGTCGCGTTCGTGAGACGTATGATGTGTTCCGAGGGAACTTTTATTTTTCTACTTTGCGTCTTTCTTTTTCCTTTTCTCTGGGTTGCACTCATCATCGCGTATCACTTCTCGTGTAATGTTTCGAGTGGTGAGCGTGGTTCGTGAGTATTGTATATTTTATTAATTCTTTTTAAATTCAAGATCTCGTCCAATTCGAACTTCAGCAAAAATCTTCGAATCTTCTCCGAAATTGTTAACAATATTTTGTTTTTATTTACGAATTCATCGACGCGTAAGCTGTTTTCGAGTAAAAAACCACAAAATATCATTGAATCCTTACAGGAAAAATATTATGCAACGATCCGTGCACCGTCACTTCACATGACAATCGTAAGTTCTTTACAATGTCGTTTATTTCTGTTAATTTTTTGTATGAACTGAAGTAACGCGCATTTGCGACTCTCTCATATTTGGCAATTTTGTGTGAAAATATTGTGCTAATTATGAGTCTGTAGACTCGCACGTTTCTTTGATTTTTTTTCGCAGTCACTCGTCTCATTCCATATTCCTATCTCACCTGCTGTGAAGATATTGAAGAAGGAGAATAATGGGGTCTGTCGAGAGGTGCGAGAGCAGAACAAACGAAGACCGAACGACCGCCAGTTCCAATGGGAAACCGCCAGAGGTAGTTGAGAAAAAAATTTCTGGTATAAGATCTGGGCCTAGCAGACGTCCTTTTCTACCGTAGATGACGAGACGGGCGATCTCGCTTGGCAATGTTTGCTCTCTTTCCACAAAACAAGCGAAGAACGTGTCCGCCCTCGCTTAAGCGTACGCGCGCGCGCGCACGCGTGACCACGACTGAAGTTTTCGACGGCTGAGTCCAAGAGCGACAGTCAACGTTTGCTCGGCAATTATGTAAGCCCGTCAAACTGTTTCACCAAACATCGTGAAACAGAGGAACGAGACGAATAAGGAAGAAGAAGACTCGAGCCGCTGGCCGCGTTCACACGGGCTACGGTCTGTGTTATCGTCGGCAAAGAAAAAGTAAAAAGAAAAAGAAGATGCAAGGTGAACGTGTCAGTCATTGACCACGTGTCTAGTACTGATAATAATGCTTGGAGTAAGACATTCCTAGTTTTTACACATCAAAAGAAGATCTGTTCCTAGTTGAATTATCTACACATTGTATTGGTTTCTTGGTTCACGTTGATTGAACAGCTATTCATTATACCGATCAAAAATACTATCAGGTTTTAAAAAACAGAAGAATGAATCGTGCTGATTACGCTGCGGCCGCGCGTAGTTCGTATCACGTGACCAGAACGAGATCTGGCAAACTGGCAAGCAGAGCAGAGTCAAGTAAAGAAAGTAAAGAAAAAGACGAAGGCGCCGAGCACACGGTGTTGCTCGTCCGCACCATGTTACAGATCTCATCCAGCATGCAGCAAACACAGGCTTGTTTGACTATCTCACGATCCCACGGTCTCGCGCGCTTACGTTACAACCGATCGGATACCTAACGAGTTCGACTTGTCGTCGCGTCTGCTGTGGGCTCACACGCGCGCACGTTCTGCGCAGAAGTTGGTGCACTTCCGTCCGAACAGCCGCTGCCACGATCCGGCATAGAGCTACGAAGCCATCTGTGGTGGCGAGCGAACATGTACCCGGGTAGGTAATGATCGCTAGCGATAAGCATCGATTGGATTCAGGAAACCGTCGAGAAGTTTCCGAGAGATTTCTCCACCCCGATCGATCCTTTTACTCAGGGCATACGAAGAAAGCGTTTGGAAAGGATGAAAATTCTTTCAGGTGTGAGCTTCTTCTGTTTGTATTATCCCACGGGAAAGTAATGTTTACGGTAAATGAACGGTTGATCGATCAATGAAGTAAACCCACTGGCGCGGTCCTAGGATTATGGTTCACTTATGGTTCATTCACCATGCAAATTGACCGTGAATTTGTTGTAAACTTCCCATCAATCTCCTGGACGCGGGTAGATTTATGGGACGTTTATAACAAAGTCACGACGATTCTACGTGGTGAATGAACCATTAGTCTACCATAAGTGAACTATAAGTCTAGGATCGTGCCTGTGGGTTGACTTTATTGATTTATCAACCGTTGATACACCATTGATCAACCGGAGATATTTTTTTTCACTCAGGCTCTACCACTTTCGTTTTCTGATATTTCGTTTTCCTTTCTACCATCATCTTCTTCTTCCTCGGTCTTATCTTCGTATTCCTCCTTTCGTTCATCTTCTCATCAGATTTTTTGTCTTTCTATTTTTTTTCTTCCGTCTTTTCTCTCTGCCTATTCATCTTATTCCTTTCTTCCGTCGTCTCCCTCCGCCTTTAACGTATTTTTTCCTTTCATCCGTCTTCTTCCTTTGCTTTTTCGTCTTCTTTTTCCTTTATTCCAACCTCCTCCCCCGCTGTTACGTCTGCTTGTTCTTTTCCTGCTAGTTGCTTGAGCGCACACGAGAGATATACCAGATTGGCCAATTTTTCACGATTCGACGTTAACGAGGAATCGAACGACGATTTGTCCAGCAAACGCTCCAAGTGCGGATAGGTTCTTTTGCACCCAAGAAAACTGCGCGTGTGTCGTGTACGTAGCGTTCGGAGACTTTCTGGGTACTCTTTGCGGGGGTGGTGGCTTTTGCCGAAGCGCATCTCGCACCTACGTTGCATGCGTGCTCTTCGGCTATAAATCATTCGGGCTGTGAGCTGGCTCGGTGTGTTGTGGATATGCTTGAGTCGAGAAGAAAAAGGGAGAAAGGAGGGAGCGCGCGGGTATTCGCTGCGGAGATGTTCAGGTTCCCCTGTTTTTCTCTCGCTTCTTCTAGGTGGATCTTCCTTCCTCATCACGGTGGGTCGCACCGAGCGCGAGAAACCGCGGGAAAGCTGCTTTTGCGGAGTCGTCTCGACTGCTTCGTCAAGGAATACACCTACTCTCCCGTCCTCCCGCGTGCGAGCGCGTGAAATCGGCGTTTCCATTTAATTAAAATTCTATCGAGATTCACGCTGCATATATCTTCATCGCGATAGATCCCAGACCAATCACGATTGGATATCTACAGCTTTCAAAGTTATTCATACGTTAATCGGTATGTTGTCAACTTACGATACGGCGAATAAAGTTGAAAAGGCGAAAATAATGTAGTATGCGATTCTGTTAATCTAGAATCGAATATTCTACAAATAGCAACTTCAGTTATTATTAATAACAAACAAAAAAATACGGAAAATATTTAATTTAACCAATTGGATATTTTTGGTTGAACAAAGGGTTGAATAAAAAATGAATCGAAATAAAAGATGAATCGAAAAAATATACTTTATCTAGACTAGTCCGCGACATACCTGCGAAGAACCTTTTTTTTCTTGAAGGATCGAATAGTCCTCGAAGGGGGTCGAGCCTCGAATGCCTGCCTCGTCCATGGTGAGATGGCACGGCGCGTTAACGCGCTGAGAAATATTATCCGCGAAATAGATCGCAGGTGGCGAGTCGGTGGGTGCCCAGCTCGCCTACACGAGAGAAGGGCTGTTACAAAATATAAAATTGAGCTCATTTGTTCCAGTGCGAGGTTCTGAGATCTTCCGAGCCACTCGAACCGCTGGCGGGGATCCTCTCGAGTCTTCATTCTCTGTTTTGTTCGTTTCGAGGTCTCCGCGTGCGGCCACCGTCAACCCCCTTACGCCGCCACCCCAATACCATAAATCCTTCGAGGTGTTAATACGTTCGCACATGAGCAGTCTCGGTTTTTGGTTCTGGTAACAGCGTATAAACGCTTCGCTCACCCTCGACGCTCGTAGCCACGCGAATTTCTCGCCATCTCGGTTGCTCTCGTACGGTTGCATCAACGAATATCATTCAAATGCTGTTTTCTTCTTCTTTTTATTTTCTTGCTTTTTCCTTCTGAGTCGTTATCTTGGGATTCGACAAACCCGTGCAGAGTTAAGCTTGTGATGAGGAAGCTTCATCTTCGACCCTCCGCTTCATTAACAGACTGTATTACTTTAAAACTGTTTATGATGTATCGATCTCTTTGGAATCGATACATTTTACACTCCAAAATTCTCCATGCTAAGAGTGAGTACTTCGTTTATCGACGATGATGGTCAAACTGACGAATTATGTACTAATCAACAAAAAAATTATGCGAAGATATTCCTGAAGTATGATCCACATTCGGATCTTATACTCAACTTGCTTAGCGGAGGTTCTTATACTCATCATCCGATATCCAAAGGCCTACAACTTTCCTCTTATAACTTGAAATAAAAGCGTTGATGCAACTGATCACTCTGCGTAAATCATAGCTTGCAGAGCAACCTCCCAATCAACGCCATATTCGATAACCGTCAGCTCTTCCTAGTTACCGGTACATAAGCTTCTGTCTTTTATTTGCGCATAGATAATTGTCATTTTAACGCCGCGGCCAGGATTCATAACCGAAGGTTCTGAAGAGAAAAAATGCAAGTTAATTGCCATGCATATATTACGCTGACTCAAAGTCCCTTTTTACTTGAAATTCAGATGCAGTTTTTACTATATACGGCGAGCAAACTCCTCGAACGTGAGTCACGCGGTACAGTAAAGTAATGAACTTTAATAGCCTCTCGTTACGGTGATTTCGTAATCGTAATCAAGCTATGATTAAAATCGATCTCGTAAACTCGCGGCGGCCTGGCGAAGAGTGGGACGGGCCCTCGTGCGAACGAATATATACAGAATGGAGTCCGGAGTATCCGCGCGAATCGCGTATTCTCGCGCGTTCCTCACGCGGATAATACCCTGTAATTTTCGACATTCTATACCGTGCACGTTATCCAACCGATGATCCGGGCGAATCGTGGTCGATCTACCGAGAAGTTCCGCTCGGTTCCAACAGCTTCGATGCCGAGATCCGAAGCAACTGATGCGCGGTGTCGATGTTTCAGAGCATATCTTCGTAATGTTTCTTGATAACCCGACCACGCTTCTTCGTCTTCGCTCTTCGATGAAGAGATAAAGAAAGATGAAAATCCACAATTGTCTGTGAGCTAAGGTAACGATTCAACGTAAAAAAGCCCAGGAGATCAAACCTTCGTCATGTTCAGCACAGAATCATTTTTTTTATTTTTACTTAACTAGGAATTATTCAAAATTTCTTCGGTTGTACTATGTACTGCATGGTACATGTGTCGTCTCTTGCGCGGTTTTTAAAATTCTTCATGCGCACATGTAATTCTCAGGAGTTTCAAACAGGTCCCACCGTTCTTTAGCTTATCTTGGATTAAGTCATAGATTGTACTGTTGGTTGGTGATTAAAATTCGATTTTGCCAACGCCCAGCTCGATGAATATAGTCTCATCTTGCTAGTTTTGCGGAGGATCCGTAAGTTAAGACTGCATCTTGCGTAGACGATCTCCGATGAGTTATTACAGCGCGAGAGTCAGAGACCACGCACCTCAAGATTTAGAGCCAGCCGTTAACGCTCCGGCTCTTCGCGTTGCGATGAAATTTGCATAAACGAGAGTCCCGCACAGCTTCGCGAATAGTCAGTGCACAGTCCGTATAGCACGCAGATTTCATTTCCCTCGTTAAATTTTTTAGAATAGGAGGACACAGGGGCACTGTGTACAGTTGACTTGCATCATCGACAAAGCCACCACGAAATCTTGCGATAAGTTTACAGTAATTATAAGCCTCTTTCCTTTCCAATTTCGTATTACTGGACAATATATCAAAACCACGCGACCTATTTCACCCACGCAGGCTTCCTACAAAAGCTTTTCAAATTTTTTATCATCACGAGTGACTCAATTTTCCCGTGGCAATCATTTGCGCGCGAAGATGCGCTTTACACTGCCGATACGTTATGAAAAATTATGTTAATCGATGGTCTTCATCGTTTATCGTACGGAGGCAAGAGTACTGATATGGAAAACAAAGACTATTTGACTCGCGCTTATCGAGTCAAACGCTAGTCGTGCCTGATCCCTCGTACAGCCACAAATCTTTATTCACACGATCCTATGTTCAGCACCGACCAGTAGTCTTTTACATACTGCTGGAAGATTCTTGGAGATACAAATGAAGAAGCTTGTGAGCCATCTGTCTGTAATATACGTATATGCGATTAGTAAGATCAGAGTTACCGGTAGTCAAGATCTGCGATTCAGTGGTTAATTTTAGTTTTAGAGCCTCGTTTAATGTTCAGGCAATTCCATTGCTGGTTTCCTCTACTAAAAATGATTAAACGGTTTATCTTTTCGTTAAAGTTTTGCGCTTATATGTGAAAACATTTCGCACAATCTTGAATCATCTTATGGCAAGTTTACCGACCCGGTATATTCAGGTTTCTCCAGTTCTTCGTAATCAATTCCATACTACCGTAAGTTCCGGAAGGAGTATTATGCTGTCCGAGGTGTCTGACTGTCTTCCAAGTACCTGATATATGTATTGTAGAGTAGCGATAGACACCTCGTGCGTGTTACACGGTGATAGACATTACCTTATCGCCAGTAAGATTCGCACGATTCAGTTGCCAGTTTGGTAAATTAAAAAAACACGGTAGCGCGTATTTTTGTATGAAAATTCTTTCTCGAGAGATTTCCTTCGTTGGTTGGTTCGTTTCGAACTCAGTTGCTGCGGACAATGAGTCCTTGGCCCGCGAGACATGCGATTCGCCGCCAATAGGCGAGGAGGGGGTCGAGGGTCATATCCGATCGGGATGAGATAAGGCGCGCAGCTCGCGCATAGCCGCGATTTTGCTGAGCGGCGACTTGAAAGCTTCTTCGGCATTACTCTCTTTCTCACACATATATGTGTACGAGTATAATACAGACAGAGTCGAAGAAGTAAGAGACGGTCTGGATCGGCTGCGAGGATGGAGCCAGCGAGTTTCCGATCCGGATTATATTAAGATAACCGAGAGCAGCGTATAGCTCTCGAGTATGGGCGTGCCAATGGAAAAGAGAAGAAAAAAAAAGGGACTTGCGATCTGGTTACTATTTCGGAATAAGGTGAAAAGCACGATGAACCGGATGTGTCAGTGATTTCAATCAAATTCGTGCAATGATTTATAGCTATTTGATTGCTTCGTCATGCAGCCTCCGATGGTCTCATCGTATTCCTCTCTTACCACTTTTCTTGCGAGCTCTTTGTGTTCTGGAACAGAGAGAGAGATTACGCGAAGTCAGAATACGCGGAGTTTCTTCATGGGAGATGACCGAATCGAATAAGCTAGAAACGTGGATGGGTTCTCCGGTTCCGTGGCTGCCGATGAAGGAGCATAGCTGTCAGGAAGCCGATGGAAGGGTGTTCGTTGCTGCTGTTGCGAGCTTGGCCGTGCACCTATCTTCTCCCGAGGTTCGAGAACCACAAAACGGAGCTGCGAGCCGTGTAGAGAAAGATGAAGACGAGACAGTGGGAAGAGGGACAGACGTACGTCCGAGCTGGGGCTAACGTCGTGAGAACACGGTCGCTCACGGTAATGAGGTATAGCTCTATTAGAAGAGCGCTGTGCGGTGAGGAACGGACTACGAGTGAACACTGCGAATGATGCGAAGGAACATGGCCTATTCGCTCCCCGCTCGAGCGCGACGACCTACCCGGCTCGTATATCGTATATAGTTATCCAGTGAAGGTACGTCGAACGTATGTATACGTAAACGAGCACCATTCTTCGCACGCGATAAGACAGCATCTAATTTTCTGGGGCAGAAAAAAAACGTCAGCGAAAGTGGTGCTGCCAAGAAAAGTACTTATCAGCTTTTGGCCTTTCAAGACCTTTGGGATGGTGCGGATCGATATGCAAGTAACGTACACGGGTCTAGCTGTCGTTATCGTCTTCGTCGTTAACGACGGTGCTACTACCAATTGCCGATATAACAAAAAAATCCGGACCGTCGGGATCTTATGGAATCATATCAGGATTTGAAACGAACATTCGTGAGGTCAAGTTATAATAGAAAAATAATTATTCATTGTGATATACGATTGCATGATTCCAGTTGAGTACTGTTTTGCATCTTTGTAAACGAAAAGAAGACTTTATGACACAGGATATTTAATTCAATGGAATATATACGTTATAGAAACTCAATACTATATTTACACGTTATATATTTGCATATGTATATACAACCTGTTTGCGGTTTCTTCTATGGCGACTGGTAGGTCTACGCACAAGTTTCCAAGCTCCATGCCCGAATGAATATTATCGAATATCGAGAATCCGAGTTTCTACGACAGCGTCCCCGTCGCGGCACTCCGAGGCCGTAAAGTTCATCGGTTTCCCTTAACGGGTGAAATTACGGACAGAGTGCACCAACAGCAGCAGCAGCAGCACTCACCAGCTGATGCGGAAGAATCACTGCGCTTCTTCCGCGCTCACGCAAGGCTTGTCGCGCGGGTCTTTCGACTGTATATCGTAGAAAGCTCGAAAGCGCGCGTTATCTCATCCATGAAATCGTACGGCGGCGTCGGCGACTCGTCCTACGAATGCGAGCTCGAACGGCTCAACGAAATACAGTATACGTACAACGGAGATCTTTACGGACGCTTCGGCAATGGCTCTGGTACACCTCTAGGCACAGCCTCGCCACAGGCGATACAGTTCGGTATAAGCAACAGCAGGAGAAACACAACGTAAGCAAGAGCATCGAAGCATAGCCGATAAAATATGGCGCAATTAAGAATACACACTCGTTACAATGCCACCGAAATTCCATGCCCGTCATATTTAATAGCGAACAAGACTCGAGGACTCGAAGCATTGCGTAGGTTGTGGGTTACGGAAGCTCTTCGGTCGGTCATCCGTCTGGCATTGTGTCTCTCGCACGGTAGGAGTATTTTAGCTTGCCTTGATATGTGGCCTCTGGTTCTACGTTTTTAAGTCCCTGGCTGTGTCGGGCCCACACGACAGACCTGGTTTTGCTTCTTGTTATTTTTTTATCATAATTTTGTACTCTTATATTCGGTGAACCGTCTATACTGATTCCTGTTGAAATATGACACTGGCGTAAAGAATGACAAATATAGACAGAATATAGATATCGTAAAAAATCTAAACTCTCGGTATCGATGCAAGTACTCCACGTATGTTCAACGATGCCTACGATTTTAATAACAAATATTTTCACTTAGATCTTGATTAATCTGTTCCGAGCTAATAAAACTGACTGCGAATTGGTAGGTGGTAGCTAAGAACCGGCGGACGACGTTAAAAATGTGCAATTGCAGTTACGACGCAACGATGCATTATATTATTATTCTGTAACTGAAACACGTACACAGAATAGTCACTATTTGTACCTCGGACACATTGTACTCTACTGATGTACACCGTGTCGGGAGCTGAAATACGCGCGTTACGTACAGTGGCCGCAATACCGTACAGCCCCAGTGACATATGGGCTCACGACCTCGGTACTTCGAACGGACTCTGACGCCGGCGGGTGAACTCTCGCGACGCTGTTGCATCTGCAATCCTACGTGCGTGCTTCTTCTTCTGTGCGAAACGTCGCACCCGGTCTCTGAGAGTGCACTACCCAGCCTCTGGGAAAGATCGCGAACGCGATCACCCAGCATTTCGCGCTCACTCCACAGGCATTCCTTCACTCGGGTAGGATCTTTGCGGGGCAACCAGCAGCCTTCCTTACAGCGGAAAGATAACATTATATACGTACATTGCTTTCTGGCAGATCTTCAGTCTGTCGTGACACCTTTGAAAAAATGTATTAAGTAATGGGAGCAGAGTGAAAGCGGTGTGATATATGTCTTCAAGTAGTATGCACCTGTGCGTTGGGTACAGTTTTCATGTTGCGTTATTTTATTCATTCAAATATTCAAAGAAATGCCAAGGATGATGCAAGAAAATGCAACTTGGAGTACACGCGTCGCTGTACTCACAGTATAAATAAACATAAAAAATGCTATCTTCATTTTTCAATAATTTTTATTGCTACTGTAAAGAAATTATTGGTTAAATATATTTAGAATGTCACTGCAGCGGTTAAATGGAGAAAGATTTTGAATAGTTGCTTATACGTTTAAACAGCGAAACCAGACGTGTAATATGTACCAAGATCCAAGACATTGTATGAAAAGCGTGGAAATCTCGTTTATCGGTTTCTCAGAGACGAAGAAATTATTATGATGAACTGACTGGGTTGGGCGAGCATGTGAGGATACACGCGAGTGAGAAGCGACTTTGCCTCCTGGAATTACCCTAGACCTCGGTGCGCAACGTATGTAGGTATACGATACCAACGTACGCGCGAGTTGTATATGACTTTGGAGTTCGCAGTGCAGCAGCAAAATCAGTAGTTGCATTCGTATAGTACGGGATATCGCGTTTACCGTGGACACCGTCGAGAGCATAGGCAATACGGAGCGAAGCGTGCGTTAGAGAGAGCAGCGTCCAATGGCGAATCTCGCGAAAGAAGATAGAGCCTGCAACACAGGTGGACAATGAGCGTAAGCGACAGATCCTCGTAGGCCTACGGTAGACTGTTTAAAATGCATTGGCAATAAGCCACGTCGCGTCATGCGTCGTCGTTCCCCTCGTCGTCGTCGACGCGTATCGCGACATTCCTACGGTTTAAGAACCCGAAGTAAGGACCTTCCGTAAAAGCCAGACTTGGTATCCTACAAATACGTATTCGTAGCGTAATTCGAGGCTCTAATTGAAGAATGAAAAACACTGAAACGTAGTTGCAATGCAAATACATTTTTTGTTTAAAAAAATCTCGCATCGAGTCATCGTTATTTTTCCGAGTTTTAAAGCATACTTAACGTCCTGCTCGTTAAACGGTCAACCCGTTATCGCCGATTCAACGAAACGACTGTACGGACCATTCCTACGATTAACATTTCCAGAGATAATGGTCCGTAAACTGTTATTGTTCGATCCAGATCGCATTATTCTATTGCATATCGTTTGTTCTCTTTCGTAACGTGACTGGAATACAAAATTATGCATTCGCTCATACAAATAATAGGATATATGGGTTTTTGTGAGTTTGACGTTGCAGTACTTACACGTCGATGTCATAGTGCAGTTCGCAAGGAAAGTTGATACACCACGAGGCTCTCTGCCAGTTAATGAGATAGAAAGAGCCCTCTATAACCAGGCGTGCTTTAGGGCCACTAAAGCTTCCTCGAAGCAGTCTTCGTCTTCGTCTCCGTCTACGCCAGGCGTCTCCGGTCACTCGACCGCAGACCGAAGCCACCAGCGCAGTGCCACGACGAACAATTTCGCCTCTAACGTGTGAAATTACTCGAGGGCTATTTCCACGCGGGTTTCTTGCGCAGCGATAGGCACCAGCGAGCGTTTTGCGCGCGAGAGACAGACCGAGAGAAAGAGAAACGATATGACGACGACGAGGAGGACGTCGGTCTCGCTGCACGGGGAGCGAGCACCAGGTCGCTAGCTTATACGTCTACTCCCCCTCGTGTTCTTGGTATCGCGAGTACATATGCCGCCGCGCGGCCTTTGGCTTCCGCGATGCCATGGGTACCGTATCTTTTACTTCGCTGAAGTGGACGCGAAGCCTGTGAGACGAATGATATAATATTACGGGGATGCGGCGAGTCTACGCGAGGAGCGGGAAATGTCGAAACTAAAATGCGACTGTTCTCGAGGAGTTGGACAATCCTCAGACTCGAAGAATGGACAATGTAGCATCCATCTTTCTCCGATGCCTGGCTGGTATTGTTAAATTTCTCTCTATGGTGCGAGTTACACCTATTTTTTTTTAGTACTTTTCAAAGGACACGCTCCTGCAGGAATATCATCGATTATAAAAACCCGTCAGTCATATTTAACGATTAAGAAAAAAATCATTTAATCTCGTTTATTAAAAAATTCACAAACTGTGAGAAAATTAATATACCCTATAATAATTGCGGTAATTGTTACACAATGTTTTTCGAATAAAAGTTCAATTTGAGATTCGTGCGAAGAGCAAGTTACTTTTGTTAAGTGCACATATTTTCCGTCCTCCTTTTCAAGGGACACAGAGCAAAGTCCTTTATCCTGTGCTCCGCTCGTTCCACAAGCTCCGCGAGATAGTCAATTACAGTGGATGCTATACGTTTTACCAGGTGCGGTTGCCCTCTCGCCAATTAGACCGGCGAGAGCTCAGCCGGCGGAGTGCTTTGCCGGCCATCGGGAATCAGGAGTCTTCTCTCTCATTCACGCGCACGCGGGCTACGCGGCGCATCAGCAACGGAGCGGGTACGTACTCTCGGTGCACTGATTGCTATAGCCACGTGCAATGAAGCCTGCAGCGGACCGGTAGAGTCCTAAACGTTTTTTACCGAACTGCTTTCTTCTCTGGTGCTTGGTACGACGCCATTGAGCAACCGAGTTCTTTGCCCCGGTTCCAGTAGTCTCGACGAAAAGAGGACCCATTGCGACAAGATCGTTAAAGATGAAACGCGTGTTACTGCCACGGGGCAAAAAACGAATACCAAATTGTCCCGGCCGATCCAACGGAACAATCCGCTATTTGAATCCGGGGTATACGGATCGACTCCTCGACATACGCGATACTACGATAAACAAGGGGCGTATCGAACATCGAATCGAAATAGATCTTTTGCAGGCTTACACTGAGTTTCGACATAGACTATTGATGGTATCAATCGCGGACGTTCGGGTGACATAGAAATACCTCTTCCCATAACTGGTTCGAACCAGATTTCAATTCCTCATTCCTCATTCGACTCGGGAGACTATACCTTCTCGTACGTATCCTTACGAAGAATAGTTCCATTCCGCTGTACATACAGTCTTATCTCGTGCAACAAGGTGGTTGAAACGTAATACCGGTAACGAGTACCTAATTCAAGTGCAGCCGCGTCATAAGTCTGGTAAAGTACGTTGTAAGTCGCCCAGCCTGGCCGTAATGGTGTTTATGGGCAATTCGCGCCTGCGGACTCTCCGAAGGGTAGAACTCTCGCGCACTCTCGACTGTTCGTTTCTCTCTTTTTTCATCTTGCAGTCTTCTCATTCCTTTCCTTCATCCCGATCTTCACACTTTTCTCTGTTCTTCGCTGCTCGTTCGGTCTCGCTCCGTCTTCCTCCGGATGAGCGCGAACTTCGAAAAAAAGCAATGGTTGCTATAGTACGTTGTGTGACTGCGCTTGAGAGCAACGAGCATCGCGACTATCAAGGCATTCCACGATATACGAGCGGGGAATACTGCGTGAGCGCGAGTGCGGTATCAGGATCAGGGTCTCGCGATCGCTCAACGGACTCGGAACAGAGCAACAACGAAACGAAATAAAAAAGACACTGAGAAGCGGTAAAGACAACGGCGGAACCCGGGGAACCTCTGGAATCCAACGAGACCGGAGATTGGTCTCGTGGATGTGCGCCACGAGGCCACGAGCTTAAGCCCTCGTAAGACGGCACACATAGGCTCTCGGGTGCTGCGTTTTACTTAATATCCTCGTCTCTGCTAAATAATTTATTATTATTATCCCATATGAGTGGATGCACAATGGAATGAGTTTAGTGCTGATTGGTTACTCAGTTGCAATGATCCTTACGAAAGTAACAAGCTGCAGACCAAAATTATTTCTTTAACTAATAATAATTCAAACATTTCTTCAACTATTTTAAGGTAAGTATCAAAAGAAGTTGCGTAATTGTACTGCAATGCGATACCAAAACAATATTTTTTCAGTTGAGTACACATGTCAAATTTGGTCATAATCGGTAGTGTCTCTAAAAATGTATTGTCTTTTCGGACGGTACACACAGACGTACAGACAAACAATAACAAATGATTTGCTCGTGCTCTAGAACACACAAAAGTACATTTTTTTGTGATATGACGAGTAAGTGAAAAATTACGGCAATCATAAAAGATTACAACAATTTAGTAAAAATCCAAGGAAAAAAAAATGTTTTCTTTTATTTTCCTTCAAACCCAAATGATGTATTTTGTTCCATTGTTTACGAATTCGCTACTCATTTGATAGAAATCGAAAAAAAATGCCCGCAAAAAACCCCGGATCAACTGAAAAATCAAGTATTATCACTTTTTCATTCGTTTACCGCAGTAAACACGCGGCAATACGAGACTCTGTATTACAGTGTAGCAATAGTTGGCGAAAGTACCTACCGAGATTCGTATAATTTCCAAGATAATCTCTCGCCTTCTAATGAGTTCGAGTTCCCACAATAATTGCTCGTAGAATCGGGAGAAGCAGCACCGGCATAAAAACTATTATTGGATATTCTCCGATGCAAGCGAACCCGCAATATGAGATCCAACGAATTAATCCGATAAGTCGAAAGTGCGAGGTATGCGCGAGATATTAGTCGATTCTGGATATATCGAAAGGAGAGTAGTTCCCCAGAACAGACGCTATATTGGATTAACTCACAAGTTGCAACAGGTATGTATCGACATATACCTTTTATAATATACTTTCAAACACTTCCTGCTATTGGGAAAGGGTGTTTGAGTATTGAACGGTAAACGAGAAACATATTATTTGTACTCCTTTGCCTTCAGTCAATTTCTGCCAATCTTGCACTTACGGCAATAATACGCACAACATTTTATATTAATTCACAGTTTGATTGATAAGAAAGCAATCGCTTTTCATGGTATCTTATAAAAAATTGCAAATTATAATGAGATTTTGTTAACAGATTTAGATCAACTTTAGAGAAAGTCTGAACTTGATTGTGCTTCACAATGTAATTTGAGCACGTGACATTTCAGAAATCCCCTTGTCGCGTAACCAACTTGACATTTCGAAGAATATTGGTGATAAAAGTGACGGTCAATGTATTACTTAACAACGGTACTGTAGCAGAGGTCAAAAATAACGTTGACCATTTTTTTCCTTGACACTACCACAGTCATTCCAACAGACTGTAAGCAAGACCAGTTGAAAATGAAGCGCATCCAACAAACCATCGAGCAAGCTCGGTCAAACTTCTTTATACGTTACCACTAATCCATGCCCTCGCACTCTCTCGGTAGAACGGGCTATAATTCATGCGTAAGAGGTTCCTCCGTTGCTGCTGATGCCGGTGCTGTTGCTTCCGCCGTTGGCTTCTGCGAGCAGCAGAAGCCAACAGCGTATTCGGTAGAAGCACTCACAGTGTCGTTGTCTGCGTCTCTTCGAACTCTTCGGAGTGCGGTCGCAGTCGTTGATGCTGTTCCGGGCGCGAAGGCTCCTATGTACGCTTGCCGGTACAAAAAAGCCACAAGAAAAACGGATGAAACAGCGAGAACTAACGACACACTCGTACGGACACATCGGTAGATAGACGTTTTGCTCGCTTACTTCGTTCAATCTCACTGCGCGCCTAAGCCTCGAAAAAGCCCGCGCTGCGATACGTCAAGCCGCGGCTTCTCGCTCTCACTTGCGCGCGAACCCGATCGTAAATGCGCGCATTTGAATATGAATAAATCGTGGTGGAGCGTCTCTTGGCTGGTTCTTTCCGCCGCCTCTGCCTATACCCCCGTAAACCCCCCGTATACGAACGTACATACGTTTCAGTTTGTTCGTTGGTTCGTTCTTCTATACGCGCTTTTGCGATCGTATTCGTCGGTTCGTTCTGTTGCGCTCTCGTAGCAGCAGCCGTCGTGCGCACCGGTCAAGAAAGCACGAGCAAGGAAGCGAAAGCAAGCGTCAGAGAGGCAGACGAAGACCGGGTGAGACGGAGCGTCAGCGGGGCCAGAGCGGTCTCGGGAGTGTTTTACGCACGAGCGTTTATGGATTGTTTAATGGCGACCGCCTACAAATTAGACGAGCGGTAAATCAGTATCGAGCAGACCTCCGCAAAGCACAATGGGAGAGCGCGTTGTTTATACCACTACGCAGTTGAGTCGAATACTTACATTCGCGATGCGCAAATCACATTTGTACGTGGATCGATGGATTCTATGCGCGTGTGTGTGTGAAAAGACGTGCGCAACACAACGCAGAGCAAATGGGTACCATTGTCGTTGATGCGCACAGGCGATGGAAGACCTCGCACGATTATTCTTTGACTCCTTTTATATTACGCAAATAAAATATGCCTACACTACTATATTCCAACTGTTATGGTGCACGGTAGTGCTTCTAAGATGTCCGACCCCGAGAGACACGTATGTATTCTGTTTTTAACTACGCAAGAATGGCACGACACTAGGAAATGGGAATATTATTCATCGACTTGGAAATAATTAGTGATTGTAAAAACTGTTATACGCTTGTTAAATGTTACTTTCTAAATCGATCAACTGTTAAAGTGGTTACAATTTTCACCTACTGTTATATTACAAAATTTTACAACGATCTAACCTCAAAACTCTATGGGGACACGACGCAAAGATCGCACAATGTCCGTTGATTCGGTTTGGGCAATAAGCTAAAGAATAAAACTGATCTTCATTGCATTTCTAGAATGTATGATACATAAAAAGACTGATCGACATTTTAGTATAGCTGCGGGAAAGTCGGCTTTTTCAATCGTATATCAATTCCGCCATCGTAATGCTTCATCATCAATTCGAGCTGGGGGGTTGAAAAAAGCCATTCGATGCAGCACAGGCGGAACTGTGCTTCAATGGCATCGATTCGTGATCGTCATCAAAGACTCAACTGAAACGATATACCGTACCGCGGTATAGTGTACTTTAACACATAGAGCTTGAACGCTTCGTTGCTTCGAAGAGCATTAAAAGACTGGCTCGCCATACGCGAATAGTGATTACCCGCCGTGGGCGAGAAGGCACAGAGAAGCAGAAGCAGAGCTCCGAGCCACAGAGGCTGCAGGTTGATTATCTCACCTGTCCTGAGCCCGCATCTCCGACTGTCCCGGACTCTTTTACTTCTCAACCGATGCTGCTCCTGCTGTAATAGGTTCTTCGTTCTCGTGCCATGGGTGTATACTTCTCGCACTCTTTATCTTTCTCACACTACTGCCACACACTCCGTGCGATTATATATTTCTTGCGCCACGACTTCGTATTCCTCTCTTCTCTCGTCGTCTCTACGGCATCATCTGCCACATCAAAAACTTCACTTCTCGCGAGAGATATAATTTCGTTTATCTACTTTATCCAGTCTACATAATCATGAGGGAAGTGTAGTCAATAGTGACTGGAGATTGTGAAGTAACCTGAGTAGTAATTTATGCCTCATTGAAGTGTACGTTTAAGGCGAAACGAAGTTACAGATCCATTTCAGATTTTCTGCATCCCAATTAAAAATAGTACCATTTATCCTTTGTCTATTAATCTTTTCGGTTATAAAACACGCTCAAGTGTCATAGACTACGGATGCACGGAGTGCTGGAACAAAATTGCAAAAATAAACTGAAGACGAGTCTCTTTTCACTGAACTACCGTTCCGGTGACTGGGTGCGTTGAAATCGTCTGGCTACTGTACATCGCCACCATCAAGAGCCAGCATTAAGCTGGAAGAAGATGAAAGCGGGAGGAGGACTACGATGAAGATCGGATTCGCTTCCAGAAGGAAGAGGAGGGCTGCGGCTTCCAAAGAGTCGAGGCGAGCATCAGAATCACGACGGTGGCGGCGGTGGCGTCGGTGGCGGCATCAGCATCACAGCTATTCAGCTATATATTCAGGAGCCGTGCACACTGAACTGCTATGCGGTGTGTGCCAGGGAGTCCACAAGAACACTCGCTTTTTTGTCCAAGTCAATATATCAGCGCAGAGTCCATGTCCAACGGGTAATGCACCGGCCGATCCTCGCTGTGGCAACCACAACTCCTGCCGCACGACGCTCGTCGACCACGACGACGACGACGACGACGACGACGAGAAAGAAGAGTGGAAAGCGAAGCTATTGCCGGTGCATCGGTATTGCGGACCGCCCGACAGGAATAAACATAACGCGCAGACCGGCAGGTATGTAAGACCTATTATACAAGTATATAAGGCCCTTACAGGACACCAAGGGGTGCCCTATGCAAACGTGAAAATATCGTGTGCTTGGACGGCAATCACCGAGAGATTATTATCGTCAATCCGCGACGAAAAATAATATCAATTACCCCCGGAGATTGGAGTAGGAAAGAGCGTGTGTATACGTGTAACGAGGGAACTTCATCGTGACGATCAATCACAAAGAACCCACTGGTTTATGGTGATCCACGTAAGCCATCGTGCCCTCGCAAATTTTTTTTTTTTCAGCATGAATTAAATTTTACGTTCATTCCGTTCTATTCTTCTTTCTATATTTAACCTTCAAGAAATTTCTCTTATGTTCGCCGAAGAAGCTGATTTAAAAATAAAATAATAATTGCGCACGTGTCTAAATATAGTTTTAAAAAAACTAGATGTTAATTGGTTTTTTGTTATTAGGGATTAGTTAATTAATTATTAGAGAATCTACGATTCTATCGCAGGCATTAAAGACACTTAAGATTATCGAATTTTGAGTTTATTATACGCTGAATTGTTTTTCTATCTCGATACGAATGTGGCTTTTAGCTAGATTGGATCTTTCCGTGTTTCTCCTTCCCATATCCTTGGCCTGGGAAAACCATCTAGCACCTCCCGCGGTCCTCGTTCATGGACAAGATACCCGTTACTTATATTATCCGACCTCGGAGCGCAACGAGCAGTGGACCGAGCTTGCGTTGCACCGAGCTCGTGCATAGAGAGCTCCCAGCACCCGAGTTTTTTTATCCGCTCGAGGCAAACTCGAGCCCGATCCCGCACGCGTATAACGTCGACCGGAGGGTCAACGATAATAAAGAACGTTTATTTCTCGACGCGAGCTCTCGTCGCGTCTTGTGCGTTGCATTGCACTCGCGCACGTGGGAGCTGGTTCGAGACCATCTCGATATAGCAGAGAAATAAAGTAGTTGAGACCAGACATGAAATTCAATAAAATTTATGAATATTTTGATGAATAAATGTCTCCATCGAAGTTGGTAATAGGGAACAGATTTCTTACTCGCGTCTTCCTACCATCGCTTCCCACCGTTCTATAAATTTACTTTTTAATATCCGAAATTGAATATTAAATTTTATATTAATATCAGTCAAATCGAAGAGGCCATTGAATCAATTGAAAGTTAAGGTAACGTGATACTCCGGTAGTTAGAAAACGCTTGAGAAAATAAAAATCGTGTCTACTCGTTTATATAATTTGTCCAACGTCCATTGGACAGCCGGTAACGGGTAAATTGGTCAGTGTATAAGCAACTTTATTATGTCAACCATACTCGTTTTACATGTTGGACTGTCGTGCGGTATCGCACCGACGACGGAAACGGGAAAAGCTGGTCGGCTCATCGGGACGAGCGTTACATCCCGCAGGAAAAACAAGAAAGATGGTCGACGGGAGAAGGCGTCTAATTAGGCTCGCATACCGTCACAAACCAAGAAACCTCGCGACCGTGGTCTCCACTGCCCGGGGGGTAACCCGACATAACGCATCGCCCAGGATTTTATCAGAGTCTTACCGCTCATCTTCTTCTTTTCCTCGGCGCATGCTAGACGCTCGACTATACGCATAGCACACACAACGTATATAGCAGTTTTACATTTTATATAGCTATATATTACACGCATAATATAGTATCCGCGAGGCCATCCTCTGGCATCTTGGGTCGAGTTCACGCAGCGACAACATATCTTATAGACTTGACCACGTCATGCTCCGATGGCATTCCTCGATCGCGCGAGTACAAATTATTTATAAATGAATCGCTCCCCCTACGCTGCTCGTCTGTCCTCGACATCCGCTCTTGACGTTAACGGGGCCAACATATCGAACAGTTCGACCCTAGAGGTAAGAGAAGATCTCGATTTCGAAAGAAACGGCGATTTCGGCAGCGTTCGACACTCGAATGGCCACGGTAATCGCATCAGCGACTTAAAAAAAACATGTTGCCGATTAATGGACCATTGTTCGTAACGATAAACCGGAATATTCCGAGCCTCGGTGTATCCGTGCAAATTGCCCGACCTATAGCTCCCGAATGGATTCGATTGCTTTTATGTTCGTTTTTCAATACTCAATCCGATTGACGATCGCACACACGGAGCAGAGGTTGAAAGTCACGTTTTACCGAGACTTTGAATTCTCTTGGCTCCTCAGAAAACGAGTCGGAAGAAGCGTGCGAAGGTTACTCAGCGTATAGACATGCCCGACGTCTTTTCTTGTCGCGGTACTCGAACGATTCTTCTTCCTCTTCTTCGTCTTGGTTCGCCTTCGCCTCTTCTTACAGCAGAGCAACAACATCGGTAACAACCGCACGGTGCGAGGGCATTGCAGCTGTAGTTCGCGAGAGAATTAACCAGCGGCTGCAACCTGGAGTAGCAGCAAACAGTTAGCTGCCAGCAAGATATAGTTTGAATAGTAGTAGTAGGAGAACGTAAGTCTTTTCCCGCACGGCAAGAGCCGCTGATGCGAAGCACTCTACTGATGTACACCTCGCGCATAGTCTTGGTTGCCGGAGGCTTCGTAGTTTCAAAATTACCGACGGGCTGCTATGAAAATGATAATTTATGGTGACAGCATATGGCCTCTGAAGGCACGTATCTGGTGCACGTTATGACGATACCCGGAGAAGGCCTTAAGTACCGACCATCTCTGTTTCTCGTTTGCTTCCTTTCTCGCTCTCGTCGCAGCTGCGAGGCTTATACTCAACTCGGTCAGCGCATTGTCCGATACCAGAACCCAGTTTGTTTCGTTAACATCCTGCAATGATCTCAAAGTATATGGAGCGCATTCTGCTATCGATAGTAAAAATTAAGTTATAGTCACAAACGAGGTTAAGAAACTTATACCTAAAGAAATATTCACTTGAGTTAAGCGTAATATATTAGTCGCGAGCAAAATTGTTTATTTCAAGTACATACTCCTCAGGGTGTAAACTAATTGGTAGGATTTTAATAAAATTGAATATTTTGTAATATCTTAACTTTGGTGGTCGACAAAAAAAAGGTTAACGATGCGGAATTAATTAATCCCACAACGCCTTGTCGACAAAAATATGAATTTATTTTCACATGGACACGCGAGTTTAATCATACAAAATTAAGCTACTCAATGCTTTGAAGAGGTCACTCAATTAGAAAAAAAAAGGATAAGATCTCTTCCTTCTGCCCTTTTCTCCCCACTATGTCGGATAGTCGCTTTGAACGAAGTTCTCGCGTGCGTGTAAAGACGGATAGCTCAAAGCTCTCGGCATATTCGCCAATTAAGACCGTATTGTGACAAGGCAAGGAAGCCTAGCATCATTTTATTTCTGCAGGAGTACGAATGGGATATAAACAAAAAAGCAAAAGCCCGGCGGTTCGACTCGTCGACTTAAATCCAGATTAAGCGAACGATGCGGTCTCCTCTCCACCTCGTAACACGCTGATGAATACGACGGTTCGACTCGTCGATCCAGAAACATTCAATTTAGATGGTGCCGACGCGCGTCCACACATGGATGACACACAGAAGTTATTCTCATTTGGCAGGTGTGCTGACGCGCTTCGTGATCTCTCTATTTCAATGCGCTCACGGTGGAGAGTTTGGACGCGTGAGTCCTTTCGTCTCGTCCTCCAGTGATGACCGACAAAGTTTTATATATCGTGTTGGAAGAAAAATCACGTGGACGATCTGTAAGGGGATTACGATAAATCTACAAGATCTTTTCGTCAAATTGCTTTGACGCATTACGGTTGCCTGCTTATTACGGGGATTGGCCATCTGGCTAAATTAATCGGAACGCACTTTGGACTGCACAATCATACGTGTCATACCAAGCATCAAGAATGGACAATCGAAACTCACAACTTAGCTAACCCATAATCATTTCTCAAGTAGTATTTTTCTTTAAGTTCCCAGACAAATGTAACAATAATATTTGTGCTTGTATATGAGGATTACAGAAATTACAGATGTTCAACACTCGAGGATATACAGAGATGATCACTGATGGATCCATACACACCGCCGGGTACAACCCCCGGAGCAGCCATCTTCTTTGTTCTCGCGTCATACACCGGTGTTGCATTTATTCAGTAATAACAAATTGACCGAACGATTCTGTGCAGTCATACTCTGTAATTGCAACTATTCGAAGCCTTGGGTCTTGTGCCACTGGCTTTCTACGGTGTAGGTGGAGGATGATGTTTTTGCTGTTTCGTCTTCAATGATAGTGACAAAGGAGTTTCAATCCTATAGGAGCTCGATCATTTCGTGAGTCCACGAGTGTGCGAGCAATACGATTACACTTTCGCGCGTATGCGATAAAAATTAGGCAGATAGTGGATTCGATTGATGATATTTTTTTATTATTTATTGATTTAATCATGTGCGATCATTCGGTTGCTATATAATCACGTTGCGATATCTACTTTTATTTGTACATAGAGGAAGATTTATGATCGTGAAGCTACGTTCACGTTAATTCGAATCGGCAGTCTTTGTCGTTTCGAAAAATCTTGAAATTCAACTCAACGGATACATCCGTTTTGAGGTCTCAAGTCTAACAGAATAGATCATAGTAGAGCAGAGTACGTCGCGCTCGAGTGCAACTGCGAAAAGTCTCACGGCCTCTGAACTCAAACTCGTCATAACTGCAAATGGAATGAATACCTGAGGTATACCTATACAGCAGTCAGTGTCTACTGGACGAAGGGAATAGTATAGTTGGTATACAGATTGGTTGGCATCGCCGCCGACGCTTCGTTAAAACATCCAATATGAAGTAGTAGTAGTAGTGGTAATAGTACCTACAGTACCTACTGCCTTTTACTGCACTGTATTGCACTATCTCGAAACGAGAGACGACTGAATTCTCTAGGCTCCGCTGCACGCTCTAAAATTGACTAGGTATATTAAGCGTGTTATACGTACACACATTCGCCAGCGTCCCTTGACTCGGCAGAGTCCACCACGGCTACAGATGTAGAAAGCTACTGGTATAAATGCGTATTGCGGTAGGCTTCGTCTTGAGTTTGATGACCAACCTACCGTACCGCTTCTACTGTTACACCAGCGTTGATTCTGATGCTTGAGTTTTGTTGAAGGTAGCTTTGTGGCTCTATAGTTCGCTAGTGGACTAAAATTTTGTGGGAAAGTATTTCTCGTCTTACCAATGGAACTGTCTGTCGTCTTTTTCAGCTAAAAGCTACTCTGCAATTATCGCTAAGACACTTTTACTGTTACCGCAAAAGCTTCGGTTGTCTACGTACAATTCTGAACAACACACTCGGTATACGCGTAACAGGAAACCCTTAAAGTTGTACGAAGATTGGAAATTACGGAAGGAAAATTGCGCTGTACTTTCAATTTGATTTAACTCAAATGTGTGTAAATGTTGGAGCGTTGGGTTCAGGTATTATTTCTTGAGATATCTAGCTAGATAATTTTATGTCGATTAGACCATCCTGAAAACGATTTCCTTTCCTATTTAATCTGAAATATCAGAATATGTTGTTGTACAGAAAAAATAAAAAATTGCATAATTTCAAAATTGATGTCTTTCTCAAAAGATAATTTTAAACAACGTCGTTTCTTATGGTTCACAAGATGTTTTTTTAGTTTAGTAAAAAACGGAGATGTCGCTGGAAAATTTGAAAAATTAACGTTGAAATGACATGGAATTCTCAGCTATAAATGGAACAGCGCGTTAAACCATCTTATACACTTCGATGATAATAATGTCACCGTTATTACTGTACAGCGTTATTATAGATACAGTAGAGCGAATTACCTGTTGAGCCATTAACGTTGAAGATTAGGACTTAGTCGAATTAGTCTGATCGATTAAGGTGCTTAATCCAGGTTTTAGTAATTGACGATTCTTAGAACAACCCAACAGGTGTACGAGTGCGCGGAGCTTATTCGAGTTCAGTGGCTCATCTAAGAGTCGGGGACTGCAGGCGCTGAGTTACGGGATAACGCTTGTTACCAATTAGTTGGTATATTGTACATGAAATTATATAGGCAGTGTGCATAGAACGAGTGGACTGTTCGCTAGGTTCACGGTGTGTCATCGACTAATACCGGTTGCACGTCGGAGCTATAGAAACGTACACGACCGCGAACTTTTGTATATGAATCAGAATAGTACCGGGAATCCAGAGATTGTTGACCGCCGTCATCAGCGGGAACCGAGGGCGACGATGACCAGCACAGAGAGAACACCACGAGCGGCTCCTGCCAACAGTGTGTATTATAGTGTACGACGACGAGACCCGGAGGCAAGGTAAGAGCAAAGCTGGCTCTGGATGATGCTTAAGTAGGTAGCCGTTGTAGCACTCGTACGGCGTCGATCAACGATCCTGACGACCGGGGACGAGGTGCGAAGGTGGCACCCAGCTCTTCTCGAGCACCTGCTACAGTCATTATCATCAGCCTTGTGCTCCGACGAGTTTCACTCCAGAAAACATGGTACCGAGCACTACGATGAGACTCTAATTTCTACCTGCAGATACCGGGTATGTACCATGTAGTACTCTCGAGGCTTTGTAAAGTAACTTTGCACGATGCCAATCCAAAGTTTATGGTATTTACAGCGACAGAGGTACAGTCTGCTTATAAAGGTAGAACAGAAAACCTTTTGACACTTGGTTTTATTAGGTTTAACATATTTGTAAACTATGTAGCGCTCATGACCGAACTAGTTAACATACAAATGCTACCAGATTTGTAATTAGTGGAAAATCTCCGATCAGACGTCCCGGGAGTTGAAAAAGATATGGAACTAGCTAACCTGATGTTAGTTGTATCAAAAAAAAGCAGATTACTCCGATCAACATGAATACGGAAATGCTCGTAGAAGGAACAAGAAATTAAGTACGCGTATATACACACATCTGTATATGAAACACCTTTGTACATACGTTTACTCTGAAACTGAAACGACCTACCTGAATGCGATAGAGTTAAGTGCCTCTTCTCGTTTTCTCAGAGACATACGAAGGGGATGTATAAGCGTATAATATAGGAAAACAAGCCGTGTGGTACTGAGGAAACAAGTGCGGCGAGTATATCTTCTCGCGCTTGCGCGCACACTTGTTGCTCTTCGTTCGATTCGTCTGTACTATAACGAGTGCAATTAACGATGGTGATAATTACCAGGCACAGGAATATGTGATTGGGATTATTCAGAAAAAAATGAAGAAATCGAGAGCAATACCGTCGGCCGTCTATGCAACGAAATGAAGAAGATGCAATCGGTTTGCGATACTTGGGAAACCTGCGTCATCGCATCGGAATTGTAAACGTTATCGCAGACACGCGGCGAACCGAGCCATTGGAATCCTGGGAATTCGAGTGGAACGACGGGAATCACGAGATATCGAAGTGCCGATGGAAATACCTCGCGTACTTTGATGATGGGCATGAAAATGAAAATACAGGGTAATCTATTTGGCACTTATGATGCCTGAGCAAATTCAAATAAAAGTTTTTATCGATTACGAGGATTGCTATAGGTTAATGACAATTACGACAAAACCTTTCTGTAGAGTTTCTTTATGTGGAAGGGACAAGGTTAAAATCACTGATATCGATGGAGGAATAACTCATTAGATTGATTACTGATATTATAAGAAAAAATATATACCGGTTACCCTTAAAACGAAGAATTATTTGTCATATGACAAAAGTATCCAGCTTTTGTAGGTAAACCAAAATATAATTTCGTGCTTTTACATTCTGCAGACTTTCAAAATAGAACCGGTAGTTCAAATATTCCCAAAAAATGTTCAGCTATGCGTAAGATGTAACGTTCCAAAATGATTCTAGCTTTTTTCAATTCTTGAAATTATAATTAGTATTTTGTAAAGTAATTTAACAACTGCTTGTTCAAAAAACTACGATATTTCACAAATTTGAAGAGAAAATAAAACTACACTCTAATTTTGGAAGGATACACCTTAAGTACGGCAGGAGAATTTTTTAGAATAATTTGGGGTACCTGGCACTTTTGTGAAAGTGTGAACAATTGTAAAAACACATAATTTCGGTTGAGGCTAACAACAAAAACTAAATGCTTTTGCCGCGAGGCCATAAAGTATTTATTTTAGGAGTCAACGGCATATATTTTATCTTATACATATTACCAACAACCAAACAATTATGATATTCCTTTATGGACATCTGTGATTTCGATTTAACTCTTCGGAACAAGCCGTGCCTAACTTCAGACGTTCTTGTTTAGTCCGAGATTAAGACCACGAGTACGGCTCGTGATATTCATGTTTGGACCGAAATATCAATTACGAGCCATACTCGTGATATTTACGGTTGACATGAAATTAAACAACGAGCCCGAATCGTGATATTCAAGTTTGGCCTAAAATTTTCATCACGAGTCAGACTCGTGAAAATAGTGCAAGGGGTTTTAAGGAACTATACTGAGCTCTCTATAAAATCTATATCGCGCGTAAAGTTGTTGTTCTTTTTTGACTCGGGCATCTCGATGATTATCTATGGATAAATTGAATAAGTTTTGGTTTGGCTGCGCGTGCGATGAATTTCATTGGTTCGCGAGGGAGCCCAGCAGGTCTTTCGCTGTGGGTCCTGGTGACTTTGAGTCTCCTTCGAACGTCCCATAGCGGCAAATTGTTATTAACTGGCGTTCGTGCGAGACGAAAGTACAGGCGTACATGCATCGCGCGTATATGCCACGCGTTGACGAAAGCATGACGTGATTTTTTGAAGATGCCGACGAAGCTCTCCGATGATCACAGGCAACAAGCGAAGTGACCCGACGCTCGCCTCCTCGTCGTGGGCGAAATAGCGTGCGTAAAGATTTTAATTTACATCGTAAGAGCGATCGTCCAATGGGTCTCTGAAATTCCATTTAAAGAATTGAGAGGTATCGGGATGAAAAGAGGGACATTATTATTATTATTATTATTATTATTATTATTATTATTATTATTATTATTATTATTATTATTATTATTATTATTATTATTATTATTATTATTATTATTATTATTATTATTATTATTATTATTATTATTATTATTATTATTATTATTATTATTATTATTATTATTATTATTATTATTATTATTATTATTATTATTATTATTATTATTATTATTATTATTATTATTATTATTATTATTATTATTATTATTATTATTATTATTATTATTATTATTATTATTATTATTATTATTATTATTATTATTATTATTATTATTATTATTATTATTATTATTATTATTATTATTATTATTATTATGTGAGTTGAAAAATCAACGCTACGGGACTATCTCGATTAATTTACTCCAGAACTTGGCGATACATTCAATAATTTCTCGTAGCCCCGCAAGGCACGGACGTACGGGTTGGTCGAGTCGCAAAGAGATGGCACTAGGGGCACGAGTTTCGCGACGAAGCACGGGATACCTCGGGCCCTTCCCCTTCCTGGGTGCTTCAGCGAGTGATCCCAACCACCCTTCGCTTGGCTACCGGAATAAGGAATCTCCGTGTGATTTCCTCAAGGTAATATCGGTGATGGAAGCTCACGGTTGGAACATGGACTGTAATTTCTTATTTAAAAAATACGTATTTTTCCTCAAGTCTTGTGAGATTGCCTCAGCTTGAAAGTATGAACTCGAAGTAGACAGTTTTGCCGAGTTTATTACACTTTAAAGCCCTTGAAAACTATCACCTTGAATTCCAAATTGAAATTATAAATAAGGGACAATGAGCAAAAATTAATCATACTTGCATGATGAACGATCGCAGAGTCCATTGAGAGTAAGGGGTGGGGTAATAAGCCGAAGCACACGGAAGGAACAATGAAACGAGGAAGGAGGTGACCCAGGGAGAATAAGAAAGAAGAAGAAGAAGTGAAAGGATATGCGAAGGATGCGAAAGATCACGACAACGACGTTGGAGGAGTAGGCGAGTCGAGCCGGCGCGCCGGATGCATGAACCAAACGACGGTGAATATACCACCCAGCGAAAAATTAATAAATCCTGCTCTTAAACAAACAAACTCCACCCACGGCAGATCGGATAAGCTCGGGTTTGCCATGGCGCTCCGTTGCTCGAGCGGCCGGACCATTGATTTATTAATTTAGAGCTGCCCATTCTAAGATGTAACGAGGAGGTCTCGCGCGAGAAGGACTTCGATGCCGGGATCGAGCGCTCGCTCAGCCTCAGGTTCGGCGCGCATACGCGTTCATCTCCTCGATGTTTCTTCTTCGCTCTTGCTCGAATGCGCACCGCGATACAAGTTAAGGGATCCCCGCTCGCGCGGCCACTATCCAACGTGGTATCGGTAATTATAGCCCTCACGGCTTGGAAGAGCTTGGCTCAGGCGCGCGCCAACGACGTCTCGCGGTTACGTTCATTACTGAATTATCGGCTTTGGTGAAGCGCACGAACGGCGCTCGGCAAACAATGCGACTCAATTTTTCCAACCCCATACCGACCTCACTCCTCGCCCTCTGTGTAGAGGCTATAAAGACTTAATGTAACATACATACGCACTTATGTGGAAGCTATATGTCGTGGAAGCTATAGGTTGTACCACTGCGTCGTGTCTCTTTCACGATCTCCCCACAGTATTTCCTCTCAGCTTAAGGAAACTATTGATAGATTTAAATTATCTTGAATTGTCCACAAATTAATTTCATTCTCATCTAGAATCAATGGTAGAGCGAATCGAGTGACAACAAAAAATTCAAATTATTGCAAAAAAAATTAAAACGGAGATAGATCTTTCATTAGAGTCCTATTTTCAAAATTAATTGTAAAAGAAACCAGTAAAGACACCGCATTAATGCTACAAAATGATAATGTCGATGTGTGACCGGGAGACCAGAGTTCCCGATGAACATCCGGTGTTATCCATCGCGAGAGCGAATGATTTATGACGTTGACCGCAAGTTCCATTTTCGTTTTGCATAAAACAAGGACGGGAGATGCATCCGCGCCCGTATTCCGGTCCTTGTAGCTGTACGATGTCTTTGGCATTCCGAAACAACAGGCGTACGCCTGGCTTCTATTCAGAGATATGCGCTTCGTGCATCCGTAGGAGCATAGGATGGAAAGAAAAAAAAGGATGATCATTGCGGACGCGTCCGGCTTTTGCCACGTCATCCTCGACGGCAAAAAACATGGACATGAACGCGTAAGGGAACGTTACCCGTGTCACCTGGCACTGCACCGGGTTTCAAGAATGTTGGGACCCGAAGAACGGGCAAATGAAAATTTTTAAACACGCAAAGAATTATCAATTCTCTCTGTGATTAGATCAATTAAAAAGAGAACTTCTCTTTGACCATATTAGAATCCACTTCAAAACATGAACCACAACTGTAATTCCACTTTGATCCACATTCGGTAACAATTCTCTCCTCATGAAACTGTGTCATTCTTGACGATGTACATAAAATAAGAATTAACATTCCGAGTTCTCCACTTCGACATACCGTTACTTTCAGAGACACAGGTGTTCCCTGCTTCGTTCCCACGAACATTTCTGTATCGACCAAAACTCTTCTCCCGAATTCGAGATACGCTGTGAACTTCATTTCTCGCATGGTATGTGTCTTGGAAATAATAAATGAAGCTAAAGTCTTCTTCCCTTTCTCAAGGCCCGTCGACGAACGTGCTACCTTTGGAAGAATTCCACGAAGCCAACATAGAAACCACAAGCGAAGGAGGAATTCGTTCCTAACGAAATGGGCATATGGTGCAGACCGAAGGCCACTAGAGAAATATTTCTCTAGTATCATATGATACAAGCTTTCAGAATGGATATTATACTACACCGTGCGGGTGAAGGAGAGTCTCGAATTCTTCAGCTCGAGACACGGCCAGTTTACGACTGTAGTTTGAGAATAGACTGCATGGGAATGGTGGAGGCAGAGGCCCGGCACATACTGCAACACGAGCAGCAGTCGAGCAACAGAACAGGAACAGCAGCAGGAACAACACCGTGGAAGAGATGCTCTTGGAGGAGGAAGCATTTCACGAAGTGGAACTTCTGAGCTTCGAGAATGAGCATTGTAGGTATCGACCAATGGCAAACAATAGCAGAAGCAGCACGCGGAGGCACACGTACGCAGAACGAAACAGACGCAGACGCGATGTTCGCGCTCGCCTCGTTGCGTCGGCGGATAATTTATGCCGCGCGTTCCGCGCTCGCGAGCCGCCCCGTTCGCCCTAAAAATTATTTATTTGATTGAACGACGCCGCGCCGACGCTTCGGGGAAGGCTATTCTCCAAGTCGCGGATCTTATGTTGCACTACGGCCGTCGAACAAGGCTAACACTTTGCGAAGCCTTCCATCTCCTCGTCTTCAATCATTCTCTTCGTTTTCGTGTTCTTTCGATACTTCTTCTTCTTCTTCTTCATTTTCTTTGCATCTTCTTTCTTTCTCGATATTCGAGCAAGTAGACTGCGAGTCGGTAGTACAGGTGTGTCGCTTACCGCTTTCGCTCACTCGTTCATTCTATCTTCCGTATAGTTGCTTACGGGGCTTTTTGTTTTGTTCATTCCAGAGGCTAGAGCGAGAGAGTTGGCTTTCAATGTTCAGGTATCAGTAGCTTTCCATTGTCTTAGCGCACACGGTACAACTATTCTCTATCTGGCTTAGATCCATAGATCAAGGAGGTACATCGGTACGGAAATCTTCGAGCAGTGTTGCTCAGAGATGAACAAGTCTAACCGGTTGTGTACAATAATGAAGAAAGGAGATTTAAAAATGTGAGGAAAGTAGCAAAAAGCACCGCGATGAGAATATCGCTTTCCCATCAAAGAAAGTTATAATTTAGAGTATTTTGTTCTGACTCTCCAGTCAATAAGAACGTAAAAAATGTACCTCGCGAATAGAGGTAAGTAACAAATAATACTAATAATCCGTGGGTAGTTTACGAATGAAAAAAAAATCGAAAAAATGCAATGCAAATGAAAAAGTGCACCACAGCTAAGCAGCAAACTTGCCAAGCTAACGTAGATGCCGATAACTTTCTATATGCCATCCCATTAAGCTTCCCACACTTGACTTTGTACCGTGTACATTCGACGGAACATTCACTAGCACTGTACTGAGAAACAATACCCGAGCATTGTCTAGTCGGCCGAAGTAGACGAGGGTGCTGGCGAGCTATTCGCTCACCATACTTCGTAATTAGCCTCTTGATTAATTATCGATTTATCGTTTAATTATAATAATTATCCGGGTCGTTCACTCCGTGGCTCGGGCGGAACTCTTGTGCACGCGCCCCGATTATTATGAGTCCGGGTTTATCAGATCGTTCGAAAGGTCTCCGTTCACTCCACAGCTGTCTTGCAGTTAAGGAATTCTCGTGTTTAATCTGTCCAAGTTATGCGCACCGTCTTGCACATATCGATCTATTATCGATCATCGACATTTCTTCGCTTCTGAAGGACTCGATTGTTTTATATCGAAGAAAAAGATAGTAACAATGATGGGAATTTTATTTCAATTTGTTTTTAGCAGGTGAGTTTATGGACATAACCGCTCGCTAGCGATCGAGGAAGGTACGTATAGCGTACGAATCTTGTGCCCTCCTCGAGATTGTAGGAGTGGCCGATGCCAGATACCGGAGAGGGCCGACCAAACTTTATTGTATTTAATTAATTACTCCGTTCGAGATAGCCCGTCCTGCAATTTCGTCCTTCGATGCCCATCGCCCTCTCGCCTTCGTCCTCCTTTTTTAATTGAGCAGGATTCAAAAGCTTCGAAAGCTGGTCCTCCTCTCTTCGTCCCAGGCTACAATTTTTATACCTTCGAAGTACGTTAATCTTATCATACAAAAATTCGTTGAGAAACGTTAGAATTGTTATTTTATTACAATTATTTATGATATTCGTCGAAGCAGCAGGGTAAAGTGAGAGAATAGAGTAAATAAAATATGTGTTCCTACTTATCATAGATAAACGATAAATAAAATTCCAGAAATCAAATAACAATTTACAATTGACACCGCTCTTCACCGACTAGAACCCAATTCAAGTAAATACGGCTGGAATAATAAGTACCCGGAATTTATAAGAAGCTGGGACGGAAAACCAAACAGGATCGACCACTCGGGCACCCCCTGCCGTGGAAGTAATGTAATAGTGGAACATAAATCAGAGTTAAAAGAAGGCGCAAAGGTTCGAAACGTAAAGCGAGCGAGAGTCGCACGCAAAGTCACAGGACGATCGGCGATCGTGTACGACCGCGTCACAACATCGGTAATGCGACCATAATGCTAATTTACCGTTTACGCAAGTCCACCAGTCGTATACCATACCAAAGTATCTATAGATATATACTCATACCGCATATCCGAATGCAAGTGCTACGTACAGGTACAAAGAGGTCCAGTCTCGCGGGGCATTAGCAGGACCGCGGGGTCTCCGTAAGAGGCTTGACCTTGACTCTGCAGCGTGATCTCTGTGCGCATACGCTCGTACCTTACCCGCGCAAAGTACTCGTGAAAAGTTACCGATTAATATATACGCGATACTGCTTCTGGTGCTCGAACGATCGAGACAACGAAACGAGATTGCTCGCCATACCGGCTTCTTGTATATTCCGCGGATAAGAGCCAAGTCTTCTGCTCGGAATCTGATCATCCGAGAATGTCTTTCCAATACCATAAACTTGACACGTACGCAGTCAACAAAGGTGGAAGATACTCGACTCGTCGAGACGATTCTGACTCGAGCGTAGCAACGACGCACTTCGGCGTGTAAGCTCCGTCATCGTTTTTTACTCGGGTTGCCGATCCTCGACGTTATATTTACCTTCGACGAACCTGGAGGTCGAAGAGCCGCTGCCAGGCTCCAGGATACTCGAGACCACTGTTCGCGTTGAATATTCCGAGCGCGGATATCATTAGCTCGTATTTAGGGCTCTCAACGTTACACGAGGACTACCTACGAGCGTCGAGACGATCAACGAGCTCACGGTGAACTACAACCGAGGTCGAATAATGCAGAGTAGAAGAGTATACGCTCGAGTGGATGACTCCCGCGCGAGATCTTCTATGAAAGCTTCGGAGTAAAAGAAACGAGGGGAGTCGATGAGACGAGACACGCGGTGGCATCAGCGTCGTGATATAGTGTGCTGTACAGTGCTATATGTACTCGACAAATGGAAGTTGACTCCGATGGTGGCTATATATGCCACGTGAAGGAAACGCGCAAGTCACTCGTAACCGTATCGTGAGAAAGACAAACATTGTGTTCTCGTCCGAGTCTTGAGAGCGACGCTTCTGCTAAGATGCTCCCGCTGCTGCTCGAGGCGAGACAGAATCGACCTACGTGTATTTATGCGTTATAGTATTTTGTGGGTCGAGCAAGATCTTCAAGGAAGATATGTGTGAAGATGAGTGTGACTGCGCATATCGAAGTTGACGTAAATAGCATGTTGTGCAAACGGTGCGAATATGGAACTGGGTACAAATATGGAACACCGGTCATTCCGGTATTTGCAATTGCAAATATATTTTATGTTAATAATATGGAAATTTAAAAAATGTGAGCTCATTCGCGATTGGCGATTCTCGTTGATTGCACTCGTATCGTTTGCAATTTATAATATTTTTCGTTTTTTTTTTGCACAGCGAGGGCTCGATGCATGAGCACGAAACGAAATTTAAACAGAAACAAAGAAACCAATGTAAAAAATCAATTAAAAAACAAAGAAACGAAGCGGTTCGGTGTGTTGAGAAGAGTGTACCTCGTGTACGCATGTGCATTACAGAGCAACGCACATAATATATCTATATTTGTATCTTTGAGCGTATTGTCAGTGTGCGAGCTCAGCTGTATTAACATTATAAATCGTTCAGGCCGGCGACACGCCTGGGGCGGAGCCGATGGTATCGATCGATACCCACCTACCAAAGCCTCCCCCCCCCCCCCGATATCGATTACACAGCGCGGTGATTGGCAGGATTCGTAATACGCCGGAGGGACTTCGAGCTGCAAATCCAAGCGATCGAGCGTGTCGCGCTGCAACACCGATCGATCGACCACTCTCGGCGATGCATTGCTCGTAGCGAAATCTTTAGCGAGAGCGAAAGAGGATGTTAAAGGAATATTTTGTATTACATGCGATACCCTGTGGAAAGTGATACTACAATTACATGAATTATCAGTGATTTTTTATTAATCCGAATAAAAAATTTACGTAACAGAAATCGGCAGCATCCGATGTTATTGAATAACCGTTTTGATCCTTCGCTTTAGCCTCGAACGCGCATCCTTCGAATCAGCGGCGGAACAGAAATCGCATAAGAATTCACAAAAATTATCGCCGTGGAAATCAATCTCGTTTACTGCTATCTTGGGATCATTCGAATAACGACATATGATTCACCCTTTATGCATATTCGGAAGCAGTTGAAACTGATATTTTTACGAAATTGAAACGTTTGCAACTGTGCGGCAACATAGGCCGGTGAATTAAATGTGCAAGCTATAAACTGATCTTTACGATAGCGATTGAAATGATCGGATTATGAAAATCTACGAGAATCACGGGCTTATATCGCAGTCGTGCGATTATAAAAGATGACTGAAAGGACTTATTTATACGACCATCCTGATGCCTGGAAATCTTTTGCATAGTTGATTTCAACGTCTCAGCATCGTACGGTCGAACGATACCAAACGATTACATACGGTTGGGATTATATTCCCTATCGTTTGTGTGCATTTTACCTCAACTCTTAACAAACCTGTCTTGCAATAAGCAATCCAAAATAATCACACAGGAATCTACAGGCTAGATCGATAGTTTAATCTGCGGAAGGTCACGCAGGGTCTATTTGATATCGCAGCAGTAACGACGACACATATTTCAAATGGCAATTTAAAAAGGTGCGAGATACGTAATCGCAACTCGTGACATATCGTAATGCTACGTGCTCGCGAGATGGCGCTGCATGAAGCGTATTACGATCAACGCCGCAGGCATTCCTCGATTGTTCGACCGGTCGTGTTTGCTTATCGGTATTTTTCAAATTCAAGTTATCGAAAGTTATTGTGTGTTGATTCCTTGGCCATGGCTGGATAAGATGATTTAAAATGTCGCTACGAACGCTTTTTATTAACTGCTATACCAGCGATAATCACTATAAGCGTATATGTGCTTACAAACACAATGTACCTCGATATCAAATCTGTTTAGTCTACGCTTTTTTTTGAGCTGTACATTCGATGTAAATAATTATCAGTATATTCCTCATCGAGATCCGCTTAAGATCATCCACTCTGTGACGATAGACCTGCGACTAGATTCATGTTTCACACGATGAACTATATTTTTTATCACCGATAATTTCTTTTCATCTCATTCGAGAGACTACGTGAGGTGACGAAAGCGCTGCTGTATTGAATCACTCAGTTTGACTGGCTGTTTGGCATGTAAGTCTGTCAGTACTTCTCAGACCAACACATAATAACAATTTAACCATTTTTTAATTTCACATTTCTTTTGTTTTATTTGATTTTAATAGCAAAAGTACACTTTGTACATAGAAGAGCCAACAAATTTCGCTACGATCCTCAGCGTCTTAGAAAAGTTATCGTCTTTTCAAACGACTCAGACAGACAGACAGTAATAAGAGAATGCTTCTTTTTTTTTTGTATTCTAACTTGAAGCATACACACACACCATAATCCAACTATGGATTTTTATTTTATTACAATGCTTTCTCTCTTTGTATACTTCGTGCGTGATGAGCAATGAAAAAAATAAACATGGCGACCATTTTCAAGGTTAAAAAAGTCGGGTTACAGATCCGTCATTGAATACTTTAGATAGAAATCATGATGAAGAATGAAGTAACAGGTTCGGTATGTCCTGAACCTGTTATCACAAGCGTTCTTCGAGCATCTATACCGACCGAAACTTTTATAGTCGAAGTGACATTGATGGTTGGCGAGTCTCGCAGGTACTAAAGTCGATTCTTTAGGATAATTTCCCGTCGTTTCCTTTGGACCTAGCGCAAGAAAATTTAACGACCGCACACGACGGTCGTCGTTTATGTTGTCTGTCTCTTCTTTTTATACGAATGCTAATTGTAAGGCATTCTACATTGAATTTTACACAAATGTTTGGTGATTGCGAGTTCCATTTCCTTATCAGGTTTTCTTCTATATATATGTTTTTTTTTTTTACATAAACACCAACATTTTTCATTGTAAATATTAACTCTGCCTTTATTCGTTCAACTCTCAATTACATCGTAACCTAATTATATTGATATTAAATTCTCTTCGTCCAGGTATAAATTGAGCATTCCTTGACACTCTCCGCTGGCTACGATATACCTGAACCGAGAGTCCTCAGAGTTACAGGTAAATAAAGAGGGAAAAGGTCAATCGTCGTTTGTCTGGAAATTCGAGAAGACCGATTGATCAAATGCACTTTGCGATAACTTTGCATACAGAATGAGAAAGTCTACGCGACGAGATGCACGGAGTCAGCATGAAGCTGTACCGCGGAGCGTACCATCGTGCCAGGTCTTAGCACTGAATTAAGGATGTCTCCAATCGAGTAGCGACTTGTCGAGGAACCGGCATAATGGTAGATCGATCGATCTTTTCTTCTGCATCTCTTCTTTTCTATCTTACTCTGGCTTACGCGAAAGGAAGAATCGCGACGTCAAGAGCTATATTGAATGACGACAACTACGACAACGATCAGGATACCCGAGCTCGCTCGGGCGCGACCACGTCCACGATTCTACGATTCGAAATTGCTCTATGACGCGATGATGCAGTTGAGAAAGAAATATTCAGCATTCGCGAGGTACACGTATAGTCTTCGCAAATCTCATAGGCATATACAACGAGGCACATACGTGCGGTGTGCAACAGAGAGAAAGATATCCTATAGGAATGTATAAAACGAAGATAGCCCTCATGGGAGCGAGTACGCGAATGGTGGGCACGCCATCATAACTCCAAAGGCACTGTAAATCATAGTGGACGCCTCGTGCACCCATAGAAACTGTTATATTCGACCATAACGCCCGGGTATACCTACCACGAAGACGAAAGACGGCCACGACCAATAAGACGACGAAGAGACGCCAAAGAAGCGCGCGCGACCGGCTATATTTTAATAGTAACGATAAATTACTTACGCGAGCTTGGTGGCGCGCTGGCGCACGCTTGCAGGGATGTCTCGTCACGTAGTTGGATAGCGTTAAAACCTTCTTGCTGAGCGCGCGAGGGTCAACTCTCGATCTTCTACTCTTCATATTCCCAAGAACTCTTCAAGATACTTCCCTCGGAGCGTTGCCTTAATTCGCCGGTACTAATCAGATATTTCTTGGTGTCTTCATGATAGTTTCGTCAAAGTATTTCTTGCCAAGATTTTTTTTTCTTTTGCTCGAACATTCAACGTTTTTTTTTAATCCTCCTGAATCGATAGTTGTGAAGGAATACATGTTTGAGAGTAATTTTTATTTTATTACGAAGCGTCGTTCAGAACTAATGGATTTTTAACAGTTTCACACAGTTTTATACCAGTTTAAGGTAAACGCAGATCGGTATAGCAACACGGTACAACAATACTCTTGCAAAAGATTATTATAATCAGCTGCATGAATAACAGAGAGGCTAAACGAAACAGAACAAAACTAAACAAGAGATGCTAAAGGAATTAAATTTCGGAATACGTTAGTGATCAAAGTCACATAAAATATTTAACGAGTCCTGTAAGTATAGTGTAACTGTCTTAAAAAATATAATTTCTCTCATGACAGTTACGTGGAGTAATATCATGTTGTTACCTGACAAGTTTATTCCATATAATCGCTTTTTTCGAGGCACCACACTGAGTTGTGCTACGATATTGGCATCCTCACCGGAAACGAATGTTTGTATCGAAAGTTATTATCTTTAAAATATCAGTACTTTGGATTACTGTGTATCAAGATATTGCCATAACAAAATATGCTATTAAGTTCCCAATGGTGCTAAATGGAAATATATGGTTACCATACAGTGCAAGTTGTATGGAAAAGTCAATGAAACTCACTGAGTGGCCATTAGATTATTGGAAACACAATGGTTAGACTCGTCTGTCTGCTTTTTCCATAAGTATCTAATGGAAAGTGTCAATGGCTCATGAAGGATAACATTTGTACAAAATTTTTCTTCAATTAACCAATGGCATTCAGTGCGAATTGTAATGGAATTCATTAATGGCAAACGGTATAGATTTTGTCACTCGATACACAATATTTAACCGATGCGCCGCCGTCAATTACCACTCGTCTTAATATGTACGGCAGAGGGAAAGGGGACGTTTAAAATTTTGTCCGTTTATAGCACCAGCTAAAAAGATTTTCTGTCAATTATTTCGGATTTTAAAATCCAATCGGTTGAGAAAAACTTCATTTTTTTCAAGTAATCGTATCTCGAAAAATATAAGTCGTAGGAAAAAAATGATTCAAGGTAAAACTTGCAGTTTTTCTTTATATTTTCAATGAAATATTTATCATAATTTCATCAGCCTTGTAAACTTAATTTTTTTAGCATAATTATTTCTGTAGCACTTGTAGTATTTCTTACCAATATCTTTAAAAAGCTTGTTCAAGGTCGCTCCCGTTATGTAGTACACGTACCGTTGATGCTTCAAGGTGGTCCCGAGTGGTGAGATCTTCGGGTTTCCTAGCCTGACACTTTTATGTCCCTGACGAGCGACAACGACACTGGGCGCAAGCACGGAACCTTTATCTCGTGTAGTAACTATCGTTCGGTATAGTACGTGCACACATATGTGAATAAGCCTGTACAGGTCGAGTGTGGGCGAATCCTGGGAAAGTGCGCGTTCTACAGTGTGCTATGTTGGTCAGCCCATCATCTTGTTCTCCGGAGATCACCTGCAGCAATTCCCACCGTTTACATTATACGGGAATAAAAGTTAAGACACTGCAGGATTCCCTAACGACGAGCAAAAGAAAGTTTCCTTGTAAACCATTAGATAATGAAAATGAATGGAAAGCCTTTCGATCATTGAAATTAATGGTAAATTCTCGGCCATGGAACATTTTTAATTAATGGGGAACCATTAATGGCTTTTAGCAATGGAGCAGTTAAGAAGATTGCTAAGAATAGAAGCCTCGTTTTGGTCGGTGTAAAAACTAAAACGTTGAGAGCCAAGGATATAAATTTCAAGAAAGAAGATTTGTTAGATATGAAATGTGTGCAAGGAACAGGACAGTGAAGTGTACATAGTCATTCTACATATACCTTGAAACTAATCCAAAAAGGTGAAGCCGGCCGTTGGGCGGTAGCGAGAAGATGAACATAAAGATTCTACATACGTTAACGTGAAATGAGAATAAAAAGGGAAAGCGGAGGCTGAACCGTACCGACACTTTTTAGTGCTCGTATATCAAGACTCCAGTCCGAACGAATTCTCCAAATGTCCATGGCGGTGAAGAAGTCGAGTGTCTACCCAGAAGCAGAAGGAAGAAGAATGAGAAGAGTTGCCTCTCGTCGTATTGGCATTGTGGCCTATATTCCAGGGGTGAACGGGAATAGAGGAACCTCGATGTTCTTCGGGCCAGAAATATATATCCAGAAGCGCAACGGTACGACTTACTATAGATGCGGCTTTGAGTCGTAAACGCGCGGTATGATACCGCAAACGGAGGATGCTCCCCGCGAAACAAAAGTTAAACTTTTTTCATCTTAAGACTGGCCGTGCCGCACCATGCGGTAGTAATTTAATTCCAAAGGCGGAATATAATGGGAGACTCGGGATTAATTGACCACCGGGACGAGTATAGTATAAGACAAATCGGTAAAAGAGTCGAGGATGTGCGAAGCAAAACAAGTACGACCAAGTCCACGCGATCCTGCGGAACAAAACGGAGCAAACTCTGTGGAAAACACGCACACCCCTCATCGAGCCATCGTCCACGTCTCTCGTTTCTATTCAACGAGGCTGGATACCGCACTGCAGGACAACGTCGACGAGACGATCGAAACGATCGGACCAGTCGCTTTGTTCACCTCGGGGTATCTTTGGGATTCGGGAGTTCACGATCAAGGCGAATGCTCAGGAAACAGTGGAAAGAACGGACGGTTTGAAAAACTCGATCAGGGTAATAAATACATCGCAGTCTGAGAAAGACGGAGAGATTGAGAGCGCTCTTATTGATATATACGGTGAGCTTCTTCACGAGCTCCCCGCTAATAACTTATCCAGGACGCGAGCGCGCGGCGTCTACTTCTTGCGCGTCTAACGACGATATCTTTCTTCTTCTTTCTACTTCCTTCCTTCCTCTATCCGTGTATCCCACGTTCGTTCTTCAAGCACTTGGAATACATCGTTGCGGGCGGTGCACCACGTTCGTGAATGTTTTCTACCCGTCGCCAGGCACTCGCCACCCTCCGACTAACCGTCGATGTCCCCGCGATCTGTGTGGTCCTCGTGTCAAAATGTGTCAAAACTCGAGTTCCCGAGACCCGCGCGCGACGCCAGTAAAAAGCAGTCCTGGGACCCGACAAATTAACGAGGCGCCGAGTGCTTCGCAGTGAGGATGGGAATAACGCACGCAAGATCCACGATGACAAGATGGCATAGAAAAAAATGTGCATTATTAGGTAAACACTTCATTTTCAATTAGAAATTTATTTTGACGGATGTATATTTATCAAAGCATCTTCTTCAAGGTATAATCAATAATTAAGAGGGCCGGATCAGGTTAATATCATGCTAAAATCATTTCAATTAGTTCAATTTTTTTGAGTAAACCAAATTGTCCAATCGTTCCAATAATTGCAATACGGAAATAGAAAATGATTCTACGAATACCGGGTTCACCGAATACGTGTTTTTAGTTCTTAACTTAATAAACCCCGAAAACAGTGACTTACCGAGATCAAAAATCATAATAAGCTTTGAATTTCTGCAATGCTTCGATCTGTGACTTCTTCTCGATGCACCTCATCGTCGATCCAGCTGCTTGAACACGCCTGCTCCGGGTGATCGTCGTCCCATGAATCTTGTATTTCGCGACAACGACGGAAGATGAAGATCAACGAGAAGACGAGAAAGGCTGTATGTGAATATACCGTAGGTAACAATGACGATCCTCCCAGTACATCCGCGCTGTTTCATAGGCAATTTAACGTGCACCGCAAGGTCGCTGCCATGTGCATAGGAGCATTAACGATAAACATGCTACGGAATCGATGGACGATGCGCGTGTCTCATCTCGTCTGCGCATGCAAATATTGTATGTTATATGAGATAGAATCCACTCTTACAGTTGAGCAGCAGCTACACGTATACTACTGTTTATAAAGTATACCTCCGAGGCTCTTGGGAATCGGTAGAATCGAGTGATAAATACTCGGAACACAGCAGCCACAGCAGCAGCAGCAGCAGCAGCAGCAGCAGCAGCAGAAGCAGCAAAAGGAGAAACAGCAATGCAACAAGTGGAATCATCCTTCGAGCCTCTAGCGATGCGCTACTTATCGCAGTTACATCGAAGACTTTACATCGTCTCGCGGACGGGCGAGTTAGACGATGGACGTTATTTCACCTCGTCGACACTTGACGCCAGAGTGGAAAATTCATGACGCCTCCGCAATCATCGCCTCTCATTCGCCATCTCGTCTACTTTACTGTACTGTATACCGCATACTCCGAGTAAAGTCTAACGCTGCCATTCGAAAGATTATTATTGAACGTTGCTGCAAGTTGAACCAGCTCGTGTAATGGCAAATGGTCGTAATACCGCGTATATGACCGTACCAAGATTATTATTTACAGTCCGACACTCATAGAAATCTTGGTAGTTCTCGCAACTATTGAGCGAAGACTATTAATTGTCGGTCCATGCGACTATTACTATAGTCAAATCAATTGAAGGTACTTACGGTAACTATAAAAATTATTTCATGGACTATTCAATTGATAGTTGCCAGTGGCATTTTTCTCTCACGGTGCAGGTAAATAAATATCCTCGAGTCATAGATCGATCGAATTCTTTATCAGGAATGAAGAAGCCCTCTTTATTCATCGTCCATTTCGGAGTACAGCCGCTTTCCGGCATTCGTGTAGATGTGGAAGGAACGTTCCGATAAAATCGCTTGCGTTGGAAACGCAGTGAGTGTAGTGGCAAATGGCGTGTTATCGTTAGATCGAATCGATCGACTGATTTTCTATAGAGCCAACCTTCGTATTGTGCAAGCTCGCTCCGCAACTGGAATACCTTTACGCACGTGTTGCGGCAGTGCTGCTGCCTGGACCATTTTTTTCTAGTTCGGAAAGTTTACAAGCAAGCCTGGGGCTCTAGTTAGTGTATTCAATCCAAAAGATAGAGAGATAAAAATTTTACGAGTTAATTGAGATTTCGTTGATAAAGTGATTTATTTACCTTGGCATAACCGATTTTACTAGGAACTGTATGTACCATCTGTTCGAAAATGTACAGATAAAAATGAAACAAATTTACAGAGGATAACAATATGTCTTTAAATTAAGAGGCGAAGCTTCGGTACTTGCACAGATGTGCTGCTTCTCTTTCACTCCGCCGGAAGCGCCACACCAACCTATTTCTTTCGCACTGTAAGGTAAACCAAGGAGATTTTCCCTCTGCTTAAAGGTCATAAGTGAATTAATAATTTATAAATTGAGCACATTTTTTTAAGGAGCTGTGTTAATTGCCAGTGAGAAGGTTGCCAACTATTTTATATCTCAAGTACAAAGATATAGTGTGGACTTCATTGTTGAATAACAAGCAACTTCTATATCTCTAGGAAATGAAAAAAAAAAAATGTTATGCGGGATTTATCATAACACGACCGTTACATTCACAGCGCCTTCATATTTCTTCGTTGAGTGTACAAAAAATATATTTCGGTTCTTAAAGAATTTATGTTTAACGTCATCCACACAGTTGAAAGTATTTCTATGGTTTCAGATAAAATCTGACTGAACAAATTACGAACACGGCGAGCTGAGATCAACAGTCCGAGAGCAGCGATCTACGTACGCTACACAGTATACCCGCTTACGCACGCATTCGAGAGTATTATATTAGATGAAAGATTTATTATACAGAGAGAGAGAGAGAGAGAGAGAGAGAGAGGACACTTTGGAATGCGCTGGTTGAGCATACAGAGGCTTCCACTCCCGTGTGTCGGAACATCATCCTGATGCGAATCGTCCTTCTAGCACCCGTCCGACAACTATAATCGTCGCGATCAATTAAAGATGCTTTATACTAATATAACCTAGCCTTACTTAACTAGTATTGCTGCCTTAGATTACGACTTATTCGGTTCCCGAGTTGGACACTGGAGCGCGATAGACCAAAACGCTTCGAGTTCTCTCGTTTAAATTAGAATCGAATTCAAAGAAATTGAACGTGTACTTCTGTTAACGTTGGAGTACATGCGCTTTTACTGAAAATTTTGCAAGCCAATCGCATCGACTTTTATCACCTAAAATACTATTTGTAGCTATTTTACCTCAATTGCTTTCAAAATAGCCGCATTTTTTACACCAATACATCAATTTATTGATTACAAATTTATGCCGTAAATTATTTGTGTAAAAAAAAAAAAACAAAAGATTGAGACTCCCCTAAAAATGAAAGAATTAAAAACGTACGCGAGTTCAGGTTCGATTAATTTTAAAAAAATTATCTGCTTTTTCCTGCTATTGGTGAAAATAGAAAATATTTTATAAACATTAATCAGGAAAAACCATAATAAAACACAGTCATGGATCTTATAGAATTCAGACTAGAATTTCTCTCTGTTAGTAATGTTATCGGTTGAGCACAGATCGATTGCTCAGTTTATTATTGCCATTGATACAATCTCTACTCCTCATTCTCACTCTTACATCATCCCGAAGAGGGTCCGCATCCTGGATCGAAACGTGAAAGATACGAAAGCTGTGAATCCTTCGCCATATAATCCTCACGAATAGCCGAGGATTGACCTAGCCGTACTACAATCTGCACATGACTCTACTCCCTAAAGGTTTTCAATGAAATTGCATAAGGATCGAAGGTAAAGTGTGTTATATTTAATATATCCGAGTTTTATTCGATGCCAAGTCTCACAATCCGACTTCCTTAATTCGGTAACTCTAGGCGTTTGCGACGTCTTTGATATGCAACATCGATCTCTATAGCCGTGAAGTATCTATTGTGGAAACGAGATCCACGGTGAACCGCGCGTACCCTAGCCTCGGTACGTGCGAATATCGCAGTCTCTCAGCAACTAAGCTTCCTACCGATGCACCGATCTCTTCACTTGCTGCACCCGAGTGCACCTTCGATTTATTCGCCTTTCGTCGTAGCTCGCGTTCGCTCGTGTGCCTCGATATAAATCCTCGCACACGCGAGGACGAACGAGCACCGCGCTCTGTTATCCTATAAAAGAGTCTTCGCGAGAAGCCAGAAGGAACGGAGCTCGCGCGAGCTCGGAGATGCACCAAGAACGTCGCAAATAGGCGCGTTAGCGTCAGCGCATCTTGAACGCTCGGAGTGCAACCCATTACCAAGATCGCGGGCTAGAAGCGGAGCGCGCGATTGACTCGTCGGGGTGAAAAACTGCACGCGATACTCACTTGCAGACTCGCACGTTCGACTCTCGGAGTTTCTTCTCGTCTCCTCCTCGTGGTTTACATGTACCGCGTGAATCGTAAGAGTATATAAGGTAAACTACCGCGGTATACAGGGTGTCCATTTTCCTTGTTACATTGCTTAACCCAAATTGAAACTAGAAACGTCCAGGACACATAAGCATGTTTGATGTTTGTATTACGATATCATTGTAAATTTTCAACAATATCCTAACCGAATAAATAACGAAATTTTTACCGGTCAACAATATATTTTCGAATCTTGAGCCATTCATCGACAAACTTTGGACACCCCGTATACTATGGGATATTTTATATCGTCCAGGTTTCTATAGGATGACGCGTTTCTGCCCCGTTTACTCAGGAACGTAACAGCTACGATATATTATGTGCCGATACACTGTGTTGTACGGCCCGTTTTACTCACGATATAACTTCAAGCTTCCCTGTAACGAGAGATCTTGTTTCAGGGAGCTTGGGACATTATATTCACTATAGGGTCAACGGTTCTTTGATCAACCGGTCAACTTGTGACTCACGCGAGAAAGTTCGATAATAGCAGTGGTATATATAATACTCTATAGGTTAGGTATGTTATATATTACTGTAACGGAGTGCTCGTAGCTCCAAGATTCTTATCCCGATGACCCATAATTCTTGGATCTTCGTCTATAGTGCAGCAAGGAGCGTTACATTAACACGTCTTCTTCTTCTCAATTCGAGTTTTTTTTAAGTGTACAACGGAAAGTCCATTAGTTTGAAAAAATTGTGGGTCGACACCGTATCCGTGGTTCTGCCTTTGCACTCTACTTTGATATAATAATTCGAATTGGATGCTCCATCGAGCCTCCGTTTATGGCAATGGTTGTCCATTCTCAACGTGTTCGTATCAAAGTTTTAATTTCTTTATTTTTCTTGTAGAAAGCGCGACGGAGGGAGCACCTACGGTACTGTAGTTTCCTGTAACCGTTCAGTTTCACCCGATGCTTGAATAGTGACAGTCGCGTTATTTATAATTCCAGTAGTTCATTTCCGTTCTATTTATATTCTACTTGAAACGGTTTTTGTAAAACTCACTTCGAGAGAATTCTAACTAATGACAGTAAATTAGAAAGTCAACTGGTGCAGGAAAACGAATGAATCGACGAACCTTGAGAAACGATTGCATTTGAAATAATTAAAACAATGAAATCATTAAACGAAGCGAGAGTTTCCCTAGAGCGCGGTTGCGCGTCCGTGTCATTGCCTATTTAAGAAGGTCCGAGCGCAACCTGTGAATGCAACAATCTCCGGGTAACATCCCCGAGTGGAAACCCGGTTAGTTGACTCTGCCTCAACAAGAATGGACAATTATTGTCCGATAGCTAATAGCACGAGGATCGAACGATTCGTTAATCATGAGGTCAATTGTTTCACGTGTAAGCTCGCTTTAGAAGCGCGGCCTGGCCCGGATGCTTTATCACAGAGAAATCGTTAGTCTATAAATTCAATTTTTTAGCCACGTACGAATACAGTTCCGCCCATTCAGTCTCAGCGAGAGGCAAAGCCGAGAGTAGGGTATGTAGGTAGTATATGCTATGCACCGATGCTATAAAACTACCCTGGAACAGTATTTAAAAAGGCAAGTCCATTCAAGATACAGCTTACATTTAATAATAGTTAAATCAAATGGAACTGGGTAAGCACGGACGATTCGCAAGTTATTACTTGATACGTCACTTCGTCAGAGTATCTGTTCTCTATTCGGTTTTATGTTAAAACATTTTTCTGAAACACTTTGTATACGTCACTTCGAGCAATGCAGGTCGTACGTCAATTATCGTACGAGTTCTATCAAATACGTGGTGCAAATTTCTATTCTATTTACCCTATACACGATAGTTTCAGTGTCATCGCACACGCATGAACATCTGCTGTGTAAAAACGTCCAAGAGGTTTATAACGCTCACCGACACGCCATTCACCCGACGAAGCGATTACCGATGACTTATATATGCAGAGGCAATCTTTTTCTTCATTCCCATCTCATTCTTTCCTATTACACTTTCATATTACTGATTTCCCCGCTCGTTCCCCTTTACCGGAGTGTACGATGCTGCCGTTACCGTTGCTGCTGCTGCTGCTGCTGCTGTTGATGCCAGCGCATTTGCGCAATTATTGGAACACCTCGTGTCCGTAATAAATGGCGGGATATACCCCGAAAGGTGTTAGTTCAAGATTATCCGGTGATACAAGACGAGCTTAGCCATATGCTCTTCGCACACTTGCGCGATCTCGCGTCGACCCGCGCTTCTCATCGCTATCCGCTTCTCGCAAACACCATGCGGCGTCCTAACGTTTCGTCATCTTCGCGGCCGCTTGCTTCTTCCAGTTATGCTATAAGTGTATATGCAAGCTGATGTTGTTGCTTCTTCTTCTTCTTCTTCTTCTTCTTTATGTATTCTGGGACATTAGGGATAGATAATTCCGAAGACTCGCGATCGTTTCGCGTCGGACGTATAACGATTTTGCCCTACTCCGCGTGTATACTGTCTCGATTCCCCTACCCCCTTCTAATAGCAGTACATCGCGATGCGTCCCAGCATCGACTCGACATCATCTTTGCGTCCATGAAATTCCTGGACAGAAACATCGCTTGTGTACATTATACTATGCCATAAACTGTCGTAATTCGCTCTGAGAACGAAGACCATTGCTCTTGCATCTTCTATCCATTTAAATATTATTATTATTCTTTATAGTAAGAACGTGTGTGAATCGTGTTTAGCGTTGACAGGTGATAGTTGTGATTTGCAGATACTTGGCAAGAGTACCGATGCGAAGAGTACGAGCGAATCCAAGAAGGGATAAATCGGTAGGATAACACCGGACTGGATGGCCAATTGACAAGATGAAGCCTGATATATCCAATAGTACGTTTAAACGTGAGATTTAGAATTTCATGGTTTCAATCGGTATTACAATTCTAAATGTTACCCAGTGCGCTACAACGATTCAAATAGACATGGCGTACGTACAGCGATACGATGGCAACAGCCGATACCACCTCGTCGATGTAGAATCGATGGCTCCAAACGAAAAATCAATTTTTTTCATGAATTCAGACACCACCGACCTAATTGTAGTTTCCGAAATATCTTTAACGACGTGAGGTATTCACCGATTCAAAGGAATAACCATCTTGCAACGAGTAATCACCCTGTGCGGTATGATGCTCGATTGCGAGAGATGTGGGAGTAATTACGACACCTGCAGCAACGACCTTGCATTCGTGTATATCTTGTAAGGAGTACGGGCGATCACGGTACCCGGCCGCATCGCACGATCGGTTCGAGGCTTAATCGATAAAGAGCGTGATGTTCCATCTCATTTTACAAGGCAAGATAATGTCCGACCGTTAAAAAGTGTGGGCACGATCTCTCTCGCAAGGGTTTCATCCGCAGAAGAACTGCACTTACGATTGTATAACTGCGACGCACTTTAACGATCCTTCCTCGCTCGCTTCGAAGACGTAGGATCAAGGGCAAGGGTCAGGATTTCTCGTGGATCGTTTGTCATCGACTCGTCAACTATCAACGGGTTTTCATAATTGCACATAATGTACGATCTACACTTAAGACTAAATAATTCCTGTTAGCTGAGTTTTAGTCTCACACATATTCAAGTAAAGCAAACAAGATCCAATGATTTCATCCAATCAACATAACTTTCTGACATAACTTTGTAGCTCTACTAAGCTATTTTAATTTACTACGTTGACCAGTATAATGCAGCTGGTAGATTGTACTCATGCTAAATATCTTGAGTACTCAAGATGGCGTATCTCCGCTATAAAAGATTCTAAGCTAAGCTAAGATATTAAATACTTCGTATAAATAATCCTTTCGTGCGTCTTATTTTCTTGATTGGACAGTTAAGAGAAAGGGAAAGAAGATGAAATTCACACGATTACAACTTTGTAGAAGAGCAATCGTGCTTACGTGCATGAAAAAAAACGGCTTTACGTTGGTTCTTGGGGAAATATTAAAAGCAATGAAATTAAAAAATACGATAAGACGGTGACCCCGCGTAAGGTCAACGTATGAGATATCCTGGGGATATATCCCATAGGTAGAGAAGCGTACTTGACGAGGATATAAAAAAATGTTACAGTGACTATCGTTGTATTTGCTCGGTCTGCAAATGTCCGTACACGTAACATTAACAAACCGATACACGAAGTAGAAATACGTATGGACGAACAGGCGAGGATGATCCCAAGAGTGAGAGGATCTCGTCCTTGGATCGGTGATGATGTGACGCGCGTACATCGGGTATGCGCTGTAAACAGACAGGACAGGCTTCTTGAAATTGCAATAACGCAGATACTCGTACGAAGGCGATTAAAGATTGTAATAGTTATAGACAGAACACGGAACACAGTCATTGTGATAGGCCATTAGATCTCTGTTCTAATCAACGCATTTTCATCGAGGCTGATCATGTTATTTTCATTTATCCACGATCGATTGTAATATCATGTTTCTATTTAAATGAATTAATGAGATGAAGCTGAAGTCGAACCGATATTGATCAAGAACTAATCGTCTTTGGTACAAACTACCGGTTGGTGAATGTCGTTTCCTCTTGAGCACAGCTACCTTCAAAATGAAATTCGAAGCGGGAAGTTGCATATAAGCAAAGAAAAATAAACAAAACCTACCTTAATAATTATTGCTTATTAAACCTAGTTGATTTTCAATCGAGCTCATAGACTAAATGTGGTAGACCGATCGATTCTACGGGCATACCGAAGAATATATTAAATTCAGAGAAGCACTCCGAATGCAAATGGTAATTCAAAGATGCACTCATTCTGCGCGCAAGGAAAGTTGACTGAACCGAACTAACACAAGTTCATCGTACAGTCGGTGCGTCAACCCAGCAGTACATTTAAAGAATCTCGACCGTGAAATTTGATACCTGGATTATGCGTAAGAGGAATTAAAATATGAATTACGACTCACAATAAATGTTAAAATTATTCGAGAATTGAGAATGGGAAGAAGCAGTAACAGCAGGAGCAGCAGCAGCAGCATCGAGAGAGGTGAACACCGTAGGGTCAGAGGTGAATTTTCTCCAGGGTTTTGCTCGAGCTCCTGCCAGTCGATTAAAAGAGGCTTTAATCATCTCGTCCGAGTGGGAAGTTTACGTATAATAACGCCGAGGAGGTGGAGGAAGAGGCGGGAATAGTATAAGCAGAGAATCGCGGAGCGCGCTGCGCGCTGCGCCGCACAAGCGATAGATATACCCTTGCGGAAAGAGCTGCTGCGCGCGGTATCAGCGCTCATGCCATGATCCAGGGAGACCAGGGTATACGCTCGCGCGCGCGCTAGTCGGGGCCACCCACGGCGTGGACGCGCTGCACGGATCGCTCGGTCCCGGGTAGCCTTTATTTCTCGAGAAAATATTATCATAACACCTGTCGTCTCTACACTGGTGTTGGTACCTACCGGTTTGCGCGTGCTGTGTTCTTCTTCCTATTCGTCGTCTTCCTCTCCCTCTCTTATTCCTTGCTCGATCTCTTTCTCCGGCTTCCTATCTACATTCTATAGCTGTGTCCTCGTGAGCTCAGAGACGGGCCACACACTGGCTCGTTGGACCCATATAGCCGCTCTTATCCATACACTCTGTCCCTATAGCATGTATATATATATAATTTACTGATGTATACATATATATCTACAACGAGTGACCGAATGCTCGAATAATATTTTCCTCGTGGCTATAAGATCGCATTCGAGGACACCGCACACCCGAGATACGAGGAGCTGCAGAGTGGTACGATAGCACGAAAGAATCGATTTCGATATTCACCGCGTACGAGCAAGATGCAAAAACGAGCAGTTTATGTATTCCGTGCACGTGCTATCTTTACTGTATCCGAACTAACACGAGAGTCATCGGATTCCTACACTCGGATAGACCACATCTAGTCGAGTGTACATCTCGAGTAGGCACTTAAACGCGAAAAGAAAATATATACGGAAGGCTGAACTATTCAATCGCGTGTTACGCACCTGAGAGACATATTCAAATGTGAATAACCAGATGCGAGCGTCCGGAAAAATTGGATTCTCCAGTTATGACAACTACGACTGAAATATTTTAAAAAAACAACAAGTTTCTTATGGTGTTTTCGACACGCCGGGCTACGCGCGGTGTATCTCTATCCCATAAGAACAAAAGAGAAACTCCGCTCCGTCTGTGTCTCTGTTTCTTTTGCTATCGTGCGATAACAATATTTCATGAAGATTTGATTCTCTGCAGCTCACCTAGGATTAATAAGCAATAATTATTAGGGTAGGTTTTTCATTTTTATTTGCAACTTCTCGCTTCGAATTTCATTTTGAATGTAGCTCAGGAGGAAATGATCACCAACCGGCAGTTCATACCGAAGACGATTAGTTCTTGATCAATATCGGTTCGACTTTAGCTTCGTTTCATTAATTCATTTAAATAAAAAACATGAAATTACAATCGATCGTGGATAAAAAACGCCATTATTCTTTAAGAGCGCAATGGTAATTGAACTATGATTTTTAAAAGCATGAAGATGGCGGTAGTTTCTTTATATTCATCGCATAATAATCTGACTTGTCCGTGAATTTGTACTTGACAAAAGATGGAGACGAAAGTGACCGAAATCTGAAATAAAAATACGTTACAAAAATCATTTTCGGAAATATAATGACTTATTTTTTGTTAAATTTTGTTCATCCCAGTTGTTGATAATAATTTCATGCAAAACCATCGAGGAGATGATTCTCTACCTTCTTATTTTCGTAATAATAATAATAATAATTAAGTACCCGTCGATTGAAGTTTTGAAAAATTTTCTTGTTCAATCGACCGTTTAATATTTAATACAAACAAAATTTATTTTATGTCAACTTATCTACTATAGCTCAATCGATCTACACCAGACATATTCCAGCTCTCGTTTTTTTTTACCGTTTTGTTGAAAGAGATCCGAGAAATGGCTCGCACGATAAATGTACGACAGACGGATGAAAAGAAAAGAGAAGGAAAGTCTCACTGTAGCCACTTCTAACTGGACAATTACGAGAATAAAGGATGCGAGCCTATTGTGCTATTCATCGCGCTGCCTGCCGCTGTTCGAGCCAGTAGCAACAGAGAATCCACCTTCAGCTTGGAAAAAAGGTAGAGGCGGTCTGCGGACTAAAGCGATTCATACGATTCTCCTTCTGTGGGGACACGAGGAAAGCGCATGGTCAAAGACGCGCGTGCACCTTGGGCAAGGAGCCGAAGCTGGAAGAGCGAGTGAATCAGTTGCAACAATCCTCTGATCTTTTACAAATGCGAAATTTATCTGCGTAGATCTGGTTCGCCCTCGCAGAGTTTTCGATGGTCCAGCGTTCGCGATGGCTGCTTCTCGTCTCTTCTCGAAACCAGCGAACAGCATAGAACGGTATTTCCATTCCCCATGGTATATTATTCCTGGCCTATTGTAATCACCGGTCAACAACGAGCCGGCTTATTGTCAATACTGGCGCACGAAATACGAAAATGAATGTTTTGGTTTTCATGAATGCATCCCTGACACCTTCGAGTGGTTCCGATGTCCAACACGTTGACTGGACGGAGCCCTCCATCTTCGATTCCTATTCGACTTTTCGAGGACTCTCGTGCTGGCTGCTTATTGCTATTAACCAGAAACCGGTGCGAGCAGGGTCCGTCTTCGAGGTACGGGCATACAGGGTTCGAAGAGTGTGAGTGATTGCCGCAGAGTCGGAGAAAGAAAGGAGAATACGGACCAACGAAATGAAAAGTGAGAAAAACTTAGCGAACGCGTCACTTCCACCGAGTCGATAAATTACCACCCTCTTGGCGAGAAGACTGAACAAACGTTGAGCCGGAATCACCAGCATCAAAGATACGGTCCCACCGAATCAGTTCGCCGACCCGAACGATTTATTCGGCTATTTTTGTGTCGCTCTCACTCTTCTTTTATGTCTGGCTGCATATCGCGTGTTCGGTGCAAGTCTATTCAGAGAACAAGAACGAAACGAGGTTTGTAGTTTATTATATGTAGTAAGTGTGTTCTGCGGTATGCGCCGCCTACTCGACTTTGCTACGATTGTTGCGTGAAACGAGAGGACGAACGTTTGATATATCCCAACATGGTACAGTGTTCGACGGCAGATAGATAAATCTTGGTAAAAATTGATTCTGGAAAAACCTGCTGTGACCGGTGAGACGTACCTAACATTCTTCGAACCATTTTCTTGATGAATTATGTTGAGTTATTATCCAGAAAATGTAAACGGTCTGCTTGGATGTCTATAGGTTGAGTAATGAAGTATTTTCTTCGTTTCATCGGCTCCTCTAAGGAAATATTATTAATCTTTAACGTACTCTTCGATTGTTTCTTCAGAATGTATGATTTAGTCAATAAATCTCTTTATTTTTATTTATTTATTAAATGGGGTGAGTAGCATCTGTACCTTTTACTCTCGATATGTGTATCATGGTAGCATTATGTTTATAAAAGATCTTGTTAATGTGGTTGCGTTATCAATGAGTACCGGATCATTGTTCCGATTATTTATGAATGTCTGTCTAATAAGAGAAGAAACTGAGCTATAGCTTAATACGGAAACGAAGAAGCTGATGCGATGCTTACGGGAGATATTACTGCCGATTGTGACTGACTACTATGATTAATCGGGACGCACAGCCATGGACGCCGGTTGTTGGGTCGTTTGAATGCGTCCAATCAAGAAAAATCTCGGAATATACATCCTGTGGTTGAACCCAGGCTCGAAAGGGAATTTGAGTAACAGAAATTTTACTTTCAGCCCTTGTAGCGCGTCAACGATATACGAGCCAGACAATCGTGCCGCTATTATTTATCAGAAGTGAAGGTGATCCTGTCGAATCACGTCAATCATACATCACTCCATTATTTTTCGGTTCGCGTCTCATCTCAGAAAGTAACGTAAACTCCTATTATCCATTGAATTCGTTCGACCAATATCATAAATCTTGAGAGGGAGAGAGCGAGATTTGGACGTGCAAAACAATTAATAAATCAAAAAACAGAATAACCGAATCATACACAACGCATACTCAGGATGTATATGTTGAAGTTTTACGGGACGCAGTAATGATAGTGGGTCACAACGAACGAGGTCGGAATTCAATTAACGCTCGTCGTTTCATTAGTGATTAGTCGCCGAGTATCAATCGCGAGAGGCCTTTAAAGATCATCTTTTGAGATGGTTTACATCCGCAGCGATGAAACCCAGACGTTTTATGAATAATTCTGTCATCGATTGATGCTCGCATTAATTATTCGAAAGGTGAGGGTTGTGGGTCGAAATTTAACGGAGATTGGTAAGGACAACGAAGTTATAGAGCGCAGTCATAGTGTAGGTTTATTGCTGGCGCTTACTCGTTGCTGGGGGAGATTAATGAATCCGTATTCATTTGGAACTGGATCAAGAATCAGCGGATCACTTCGAGTGCACAGTCTCGGACAGGACACGGCTGACGATCGATTAATATATTTCGAGTTCGTTCTTCTGTTCGGACTTTGAACGTCTCGAATAATAATATGCTATTCGCGACGTTCTCTCATCTTACGTTAACGAGTGATTGGCATTCGATTTAATAATCAAAATTAAAATATTAAGTAATAAAAATATTAACAAAATATTTTACGGAATGCCACAGGAGTTGATTTATTTAAGATAGCCAGTAATAGTTGAACAAACCAACAGGTTCGTTGAGTAAAAATATGATTTGGTTAACCCATTAAATAAATCAGTTCAACCAACGATTTTTAATTTTCTGGCGCGAAAGTTAGCAAACGGTTAGCATCTTGTCGGTTAATCGATAAGGAATCTGCTTCGATGACGAAACCGCCGATAGTTCACCACGATTGGACTATAGCGTGGCTGTAGAACATAAAGAACCTAATTAGTTCTTCGCTTTAGTAAAAACTTTCGATGAAATCCTGGCGCACTATCATTTGTTGTATCTATTAATGGATATAATACAGAACTGATAATTAAATTTGTACGTACGGATTCAAACTGTGACAACGCACCTGAGAATTTTTTTTATTGTTCTTTGCATCTGAATATCTCAGCCAATGATGTATAAATAGTTTTAAACCTTCAGAAATGTTTAGATAAATAAAAATTATAAAAGACACCTTAATTTTAGTGCCATTTATGCTCGGAGAGTTAAGGTTGCAGTATATGGTAAAACCTCTCACGTCTTATCTCTTACGTCTCTCTTACGATTATTTCCAACTGTACACATGATTTTCTGCTATAGATGGTAAAAGCGATGTAGAGTTTTTAACTTCTTCGTGCGTCTTTCAGACATCACGTACAGCTTTAAGACTTGCAGACTCATACAGCTTTAATGCCTTTCTTGGTTCAAGGTAATGTGACACCGATCACATCACATTTGATCCCAATTCCTTTAACTCATTTTTATCGCTTAGTGTCGTCGATAAATAAATAAAGAAAAGTTATCACGTATATAATTTGTTCTACGTTGAATGAGAAGTTAATTATGATTACATTTTGGACAGATTTAGCAAAAACCAACTTCGTTTTGAGAAAAGAATTTCTCGAATTGCTTGCTTTGATTTCAAAGCCACAAAGAGCGCGCAAGCCGCACGAGCCACCATCAACCGCTAGTTATAAATAAAATTAAAATCCTCCATGAGACGATTACGTACCACGTTAAGTATTACTTACCGTGGTACTTGAGTCTTTGATGTATATGTATGTACCAATATTTATATAGTAACTTTAGACATAAAACAATTTAATAAAAGAGGCAATCGACTCGACTTATGCGCTGGAAAGACAAAATGCACGGTATTGTTATCAACGAACCTTCGATGACAAACGAATATCGGTAATACGTAGCGATCATGACGCGATGTTTGATGAATCCTATGTAATTTGTCGTACCGATCAAGCGATGCGTTGTTACGATATATCTTCGACTCGGAACGGAAGAACATCATCCGATCTTTCGACTAGTGAACACGCATCACGTTGCTTCAAAAAAAACGATCGTCGGTACCACGCGGGAGGTCGAGGCTTCGTCTCACATATACTCGTTCACTGACTCATGTACAAGAATCTCTATCAAAGATCGTCGATGGCTAATCAAACGATTCTAGCATCTGTCGGCTGACCTCTCTCGTGCCTATATACCATACATTGACAGACCTTGGTAAATATCGATTCGGGAATGGGGGAGGGATAATTGTTTACACCCGGATACAGTGAAGTTTATACTTTAAGACTTACCGGCTTAGCTTACATTAAACCGCAAATGTCGACATAAAAAAAATTATTATAAAAATACAGAAATGTTATGGTGAGAAAATACTATATAAGGTTTCAAAAGCCTAACATCTTCGTTTTTGTTCCGATGAGAAACTTGGAAGAGTCTAGCCTTGATATTACTTGAAGATTCAATGTCACAATATCCTCCATTACCCACTACCTCTGTCTCCCCTTTATAATCAGACACGGTTGGGAGCGGCGGTCATCGATAAGCTGCAAGATACACGACCCGATATGCTACATACATAAGCAACACAAATAGGCGAGGACTACAGACATAAACCGTAGAAAAGTAGATCGTGCCTCGTGAAATTCCATCGTCGATCTGGTTATGCGTAACCGAGTATACGGATGTCGGACAATGGTGTGAGAAAAGGGTCCTTTAATCTGACGGGAGACATAAATTCGCGGCAACGAGTCAGTTTCGCTCGTTACAAAATCTGGGGGTAGCGTGCCTAAGAGGGTTTTGCGCCAGGTGTCCTCGGCTCCAGCGCGACCGCATACGGTTACAACTCTAACTTTCTCGGGTTCAAATATTTTACTAATGTATAGCAACAGAGACACGATAGGATCGTAAGCTAAGTCGAAATAATGATCAAACGAAAACTCGAAACTTCGAAAGGAAGAACAAAAAAAGCGTAACAGTCGACATCGGATACAAATGTCGCTTCAACCCTTACGAGCGGCCTGTGCGGCTACCAACTATGTTTATCAGGAACAAGAAATGGAAGTTTGGTAGTAAACCGTTTCTCACCTGCTTGCTGGTCCAAGTATCTAAATTACCGACGATTCTCTTGAGCGCCTTGAAAAATTGTGTAATACCAACGGATACGCGGGGATGGGATGTAATGCTACGATATATAGCAGATTGATTTCCAAGGTTTCAGAGGTTCTTCGAGGGTGAATACTCCCGACGGTGATTAGTTACGCGGCTTAACGGAAACTACACGGGTGCCGATGACGAAATTTACCCTCGCTTCTGCCTATTACCGAAGGTAATCATGGAATCACAAGAGATCGCTACATCCTACGTACGTATATTATCCTTTCACTATATTGGTACAAGGGGTAGCTAGCACGTACACCTATCACGCGCATTTCATACGATAGAGGTGTCACCAGAACGAACAAAGCAGCTGTATCAACAGTTTTTTCTCATAAAAATGTAGAAAACATTTAATGTATTAACACAGACAAAATAAAAATAAAACCTCAGAACGTATAATACAATACGAGAATAATGAATTGTGCCTTGAATACTCGTTGATTAATAAATTGCAATTATAATAACAATCGATAATCTTCTTTAATAAATATATGCGATGGCTTTTTCGTTGTCTCGGAATTATACATTTTTATTTCCAAATGTTATATATTCTAAAATATACGGAAAATGTTTAGTTCCTCTTCCGAGAGTGTTCGGATCTCTAAAAAATGTACGGGACATTGCACGGCTCGTAATAGTACAGCAATACCATTCCGCAATGAGGACGTAAAACGGTGCGAATCGTAACTCTAGCGCAGTGCAGTGGTAACGTACCGCAAACCCATACACACACACATATATATAAATGAATGCACACTATATAGTTATGGACTGTACGAATGTGTACGTATGCTATGCGAGCGGTGCGGTACCCTTGAATTAAAATGTTAATAGAAATGTAGCATTTGAATTGCGAATGTCATAGCGTGTGCAGAGCCGCGACGAGGCTCGCGTCTCCCGCTCGTGGCTGCTGTTGGCCCTCCCTGATCCAGCGCTATGGTATGTATATGCTAAGTAGCGCCTTGTTTTGAATTTAGAACAGGCGCCATATTGCCGGCGAGCGGTTTGCTCTTTGGCCCCGTGAATCTGAACGTCCTTTTACCCCCGCCCGTCTTCGCTAGCGCGGTTAATTCGTGCCCCTTGCGAAGATCGGTTACCAGCCAATAAGCGCATTCATCCAGGAAACGCAACATGTACGCGGTGCTGCCTCGACGGGAACAGCATCGACTCGCTACCTATAATGCTGCAACGATATTTTTGACTACTTCCTACTACCTCGGCTTGCGATACCTTACTTCGTGATACCTTCGCCCGCGATACCTCGAGCTACGGGGTAGGTACGCGATCGCGCAGTCGCTCTCACATCGTACAAGGCGATCTCTCACCGAGCTAACGTTAATTTCGCGTGCGACAGGTTGTGGAGAACCCATTAACCCTACTCGGGCTCCCGGAAGAGGGTCGTGCTCTTCGGTGATGCGAGTATAGAATATATAGTTACAGTACTGTAACTACGTCACTGGAACCGCGACGACGCGCTCTCCGCTGCGATAACTGCTCTTGCGCTCGACCATTCGATATACTATCGGACTCTGACCCGGGACCCGCGCGTTTGTGCTTTGTAAATGGTAATAACGATGCTGGCTCGAGCTGTTGCTCTTTCTCGGCTATGCGGTACCGTCGTCAACCTGTTGGCAAAGCAGAACTACCGTGGCACGACGTCCGGAGGTGAAATTGTCCAGCGAATAATATCTTCTATGGCAGATCTCGAATGGCATTTCAAATCAGTCTATTTACGTGCATACCAGAGTCTTTTTTATTACCTTTTTTTACAAACTCTACCGGTAACTATAATGTTTTTCTACATTTTCTTATTTCGGTTAATATTATAAGATTTAAAAATTACGTTGTATTTTTGTTGTAATTTTTTTCTTCTAATTTACTTTTATCCTGTATTAAAATTAAACCAAGTGGATTTAAAAATGTTGAGAGCTGGAATCGACTTTATACTTTAACATAGAAATGACCAAGAAATATATTGTTCATCGTACTGACGAGTAGATTTCCTTTCGGGAACTCCTGGATTCAAAAAGAAGAAAATTCGCAGCAATTAGAGAGCAGACGGGATTTTATGCTCAGGTGCGAGCGATGTCCATAACACTGACCGTCAGTGGGCGTTTCGTACCTCATTGTTTATTCCAAGTAAACAGAGAACCAGGGAAGTATTTTCTTCCATAGAGAGAAATAGAGAGAGAGAGAAATAAAAAGGACAGATAAAGAAAGAGGAGCAGAAAGAGAAAAAAGAAATTTCACTCCCGTGAATGTGCTGCGCGTGGTACACGTGAAGCTCCGCGCGATCCGTTCGCCACGACTGAAAACCTTTTTCTTCTCAAAGAATTTTATTATCCTCATAGGTCTTTGCGGAAAGGCGGCCTAAGTCAACACCAGTTTCTCGCGCGTCAGACTTCGAGTCTACCGAGATTTCTGTCGGTCCCTTTCGTTTCAGTCTCGGCTTTTCTTACGAAGATGAGAAAACCACCAACGAATCGCTTGACGAAAATAAGAAGAATAAGAATAAGGAAGAAATAAAATGGGAGCAGTCGTCGGAAATTGGGTGGACTTAGTAACTTCTCTTTTAACGATACGAGACGTCTTCTTTGGGCACTTTTCGATTTTCAATGACCGAAAGGGTAGAGATCAGCTTCCTCGAAACTAAACCAACAACGCCTGAAGATATTTCATAATGTAACTAGAAAAGACGTACTATTTTCAAAAGAAAATTATACAGACGAGAGCCGAGTAACATGACAAAATTTTGCTTTCATCGTTTCTCCGTAATTGATGATGCTAATATTATTAAAAAAAAAAGAAAATTATTATATATCTTTGTGACATCTTAGCTTTGTTTTAAACATTTTTTTTTCTATAACGATTGTTCTGCTAGCGAGTAAGTTAAAATCATTCAAGATATTTCACCAGTGATCAGCGGATATTGCTATAACAATAGTAAATATCCGAGCTCGCTAAGATCTGGCACACAGAGAAAAAAAGTTTTATTGAATCAAAGAGATTTCATTGAAATCTTAGACTATGAAACTTTTATTTGCCGTCAATCAAAAAATATATTTATGTTAATACTATCTTTTATTTAATTGATTGCGAATTGTATTAAATGCAGTGGCATTGAATCAATGAAAATTTTATCGAAGCCTACCAATCACTTTTATTTGCTTCAATGAAACTTTTATTCGTTGCTCAGTCTCATAACGATTGGAGGATGCATTTCGTTCAAATCCTACAATTTAAATCTCTCGAGCGAATCTCACCAAATTCTGTAGTGCCTGGCGTGCCATATCGGGCACGTTCACTTTGGATGTTTCTCATTACTTTATTTTACTTTAAAGGAGTTAAGATTAAGCTGCAGAAACAGAAACATTAGAATGAACCTATTGTTATTGCAAAAAACGGTGTTTTATTGCGTTTTTGGATTGGAAATCAGGCGCATGATGCGCGCGACACGCACACACAACAAACAAACACTACAAACACATACTACAATGATATTTTGGCGTCAGAGGATACATGGGTTTCGCATATCGCGGCACTTTTTTATGTATCTATAAATAAGTCGTTATACTCATCTATGATGACATTATAGGTTATGTTTTATTTTTGTATGCTTCCCGTATTAACAGAGAAAAGGTTCGAGGATCCGTTTAAGGTTTATTTATTATTGCATATCTTTGAATGTAGTAACGTCTTCGTGGATATCAGCCTCCTTAAAAAACTTCTCCATTTGGGTAACAATTTTTTGCGGTCTCGATACAACGCTATCAGAAAAAAAGAATCATGTCTCCCGTTGAGCGGCGGCGCGTATGACGCAGTCAAATAAATATCTCGTTGAAACGGTGATTTCAAATATATTATTCATTTGAATGAAATAAATCGTTTCTTTAGTAAGTTCTATCAAATATATGTTTACTCAAAGGCAATGAAATATCCTCATCGTGGTTGAAATGCATCACATAATTGTAATCAAGTAATTATTTCCATTGAATCAAATGAATATTTTGTTGATTCAATGAAATGGATTTTAATATGCCAATTTATTCGAATCAATGAAATATTTACTCTCGGTGTACATGCGTTAACAACGCAATATATGAAGCAATTTGTTGATTTGGTTTGAAGAACTAAATGCAGAAAAAAAATATATACGTACGAATAAAGATTTTCTAAATTCTATAGACGAATAATCACCGGATGCAGGTTTTTCACTACCAAACACATTGCGATGAATCTAAAGATGCCTAAAGAGATTCGAAAAACATACACAGAAGAAGGTGCAACATTTCTCGAAGACCCGACCGAACCGCAATCTTTTATTTTCATAAACGTTTTTTTTTTTTTTTTTTTTTCATTGCATATTATTCTACGAACCGGAAGCTCAAGTTTCCAATGCGCAACCCTTCCTGTTGAAAAATTTTTCGGTTTACGTTTTCACTATCGATTTATTCTGACAACAATTCACAACTTCCTGTTAAAACGTATCGCCGAAGGGAAAGACATAGATTCGAAGATTCGATAATTCGCAATGCGATTTATCTCAAACGTTTGCTTATTTTGATCCGGTATGCCTGTGCTGTTGCCGATATTATGAGAAATATTTTCGTGACGAGTAGACGACAATAATTTACTATTTCGACGTGAGATCTCGTGTACAACGGGCATCATCCGGCACCGGGTGTCGATTGCTATCTTAATTTCTTATTGTGATCGGTCAAACGGTTTACAAACGTGCGATAGAATTCGCCATGTGGTATATGTTCAGCCCGTACAGGTCTATAGTGTAACTATACAATGGAATACTTTATGCTGCCTAGCAGCGCTCATCGGAAATCCGTGGTTCGCGATTGAAGGGATGCTGAGGTTCAACTGTTCTTTCATTCTCTTTCGCTGTTGCTTGATTCCCCTCGCATGTATCTACGCGCGTGACGAATCGCGTAATCATCGCCATAAAACTGGGCGTTACCGTGCGGTGAAATCGTGGGATTATTCCGTCTCAACTTCGCTCTCTACCATCAAATCAAGTTGTTCCGTTTAAGCTGCGGTATATGGTATGTATATTGCGAAAGAAAACATTTAAAAATGCCTGAATATATACGATTATACGAATTTTTTGGCAGTTGTGTCTTTGATGGTAATTTAATTAATTCAATTCAAATTCAAATAAATCTTAATTGGACATCTGCTTCGGTAGGAAAATATGATAAGTTCGTTTTAGTATATTTAGTATAAAAACGACCATTTTTTGCTAATATGATACAATTTTCGATTTTACCGAAACGTCAAAACTTTAACTTAGGATTTAATTTAGGATAGTAACTGATGGACATGAAGGTGCGCGGTGTGCGTGGCAGACATCGATACGCTAGCGAGTGAAAGAAGTGCAACGTGTGCGAGTTTCGCTTTCATTGTTCGTATTTTTGCCAAACATCTCGTGTGTCTACATTTTTTAATGTTCATTAGGATCCTTATTAACTCAAGAGTATATAGCACTTTTAATATTTTCTGTGAATTTAGTGAAAGTATGAAAATTATTTAGTTTAATACAGATCTCGCTAATTTGATCATAAGCACAACGCTGAAAACTTCAATTTTCAATTTTCCTGTGGCCCATTTTAAAATATATAAATAACCGTATTCTTACCAATATGATGAAAGTTCTGATTTTACCGATACGTCAAACCGTTTTACACGCCTCTCTCAATTGATTATTGATAAGAGCGATACTGCAACATTTTCGTTTAATGTATGGACATTGCGGTGTCATTTGTATGATTTTTTACTGACTCGGCCCCCTTAATTTTAAGATAAAGTGATCACATTCGCCGAACAAAAAATGCCTTTCACATCCTGTCTGTTACGTTGCTTGTATTAATTCGTTGAATTTTATTCGAGTAGCCGAATTAAAAGCGACACTACAGACAAAATACCGTCCATGATACCTCTCTGTTGTACGTATTTTCGTGAGGAAGAGAAGCCATAAAAACTCGTGGTTCTTGTCGTTCCAGTTAGTCCATCGGTTACTCACTACATAATATCTTCGTGGAATCTGTACCGCTTGCTCGAATTCCCAGATGACGAAGCAGGTAGAGAAATGTTCCGAGCAAATAAGAAAGAGTCAAGCGCGAGTGTATAATCAAAATCCCAGAGTGCGAAAGAGAGTGGAAGAGTCGTTTCATCGAGGTCCAGGTCCCCTATCCTGACGCGCGATGATCTCGGCCGCATAGTGGGCGGATCCCTGTGCGATCAGATTAATGACGTCATAAACCCAATAAAATATCACCAAAGATCCCAACAATGCGGGCGAATCCCCGGGGAATCCGTGCTCTCCGCACGGCCTCGCCACAGTTCTAGCGTTCGTCTTTCCACCTTTTTCTTTATTCTTCTCTCGTTTTTTATCTTTCTTTATTCTCTTTTTTTATATTCTTCGTCCCTCACCCACCTCGCCTTTTTGGCTGATGGATGATCCAAATAACTGAACAGAAAATCTCAGATAATTTTTCTATACATGCGCAGGATTTTTTTTTTTTTTTTATAGAAAACGTTTATGGAATTCCAAACGCGTCATTGAATATTAAATAACTGAACGTGAATTCGTCGAATAGTAATATTATACACTAAATGATGTTATTTTCAGCTATAAAATATATCATTGCATCACGCGTTGACATAAATTCTTTGACCACTCTTGAATAATCTGAGCCGAATATATTAAATACAGGTATTTTAACTATGTGTACAGTGCGCTATAAGCATAATAAAATTAATAGTTGATAAAAAATTGCGCAAGACAATGTACAATGTATATCAAGAGAGATATTCACCGGATACACTTTATGTACCTGATGCAATGCAGTGATGCGATGACCATGACAAGACAGCCACAGTCACGACGTCGATCCCGAGACGCCACGGAGCAGTCTTCGCAGCAGGTGGGTGTCCGATCACGACGGTGGCAGCTTTTCGAGCAGATTTAAACGATGCGCTTACAGAGCGAGGGTGATGGCGAACAAGAGAAAAGACAGCGTTTCCTTGTACTTGAAAATGAATGAGAGGAGGTCGAGAAAAAAGGTAGTGCGTCCACATAAAAAAGTCACCGTCGTCGTCAACGATACTCGTGAGGGTGCACAGTGACTCTGTATATTTTTTGTCCTAGCCGACGGACGTCACGGATCGTGCAGGTCAATAAAAGTGAAAGTCCACCGAACTCCGAAGAGCTACTTTGAGAGGAACTTGGACAGTTATGGAGGGTAACTCGACTTGAGAATCTATTACTCCGTCTACTTGTTACTTTTGTACAAAATATTTCTCTAACATTTTTTTTTTTTTTACGAAGTACATTTTTTCTGTCTAAGATTTTGGTGAACCATCAAGCGTCAATACGAAAAAAATCCACGAAGCGACATCTTGCCGGAGAAACCGCCCTCATCGAACTGACACCTACGCGCGTATGCAAAATTGTATCAACGCGACACACTCTGATCGTGCAAATTAAAAAATTTGCGGTGTTCCTGACAAGCGTTGTGCTTCCTCATCGCAACTTTCCGCTTCGAAACCTCTGCGTTCTTGCAAATCTTACGGCCCCACAATCGCATTACTATTTCCGCGCCTCCTCGTCATTTATCGATTAAGCATAGATAGTTTTCTCAAACAGCGCTTGCACGCATGACAGAGCTTCTTGTTCCATTGAATCGGGAGTTCAATATTACTTTTCAAATACCATCCATGGGTTTTATTCAACTATACCAGAGGTAAACGAGTACAACGAGTACAACGAGGGGGTTACAAGACTCGATATTTTGATAGACGATTCTAGCAACGTTAAACGAGGATCGATATCGTGCGTGGATCGTCGAATTCGTGTCCCGCGGCGAGATCATCGATCCGTCACACGTTCGTGGCGCAATCAGACCTGCGCTCTTGTCGTATTGTATATAATATATTATATTATGTTATATACATAAATGTTACATACATATATGCCGTGTCTCGTTTTCAAGGAGGGAAAGGGTCGCGGAGGTCGGGTGTATCGATATCTGTAATCGACGGACGATGTCTCACATCGTGCTCATCAGGGAGCGACACGGCGAACGTTTGGATGCTTCGTCATTCGTCGATGCTACATTGTATCGATAATTCTCTATGGCAAACTGTACTCTCGTTGTTGCGATTGAATACATCGAGACTGAATAACGTGCGCTTTGATTTTCTTGCAAATGTATAGAGACAGGAACGGTTTTACACATCTTTCAATACGTTCTATGGGTGACAATAAATTGCAAATTTCAAACGTGGAGACTCCTGAATTCTACGCTACTGTATATGGAGCCTAATAACCTTAAGGTTATATGGAACGGTCGAAGCGCGTTTCGGATCTTAATTTTTTTTACGATGGAAAAGGATCGAAAATTGTTTGTTTCTGTCGAAGATGCCTATACTTAGGAATGCTGATCCGACGATTGTAGTAAAAAAATATCTTAATCTTGGATTTTTCAAATTTGCACGTTCACTAAGCACCTCTCGCATACCGATTGTACGCAAAGTTTTTTTAAGACGCAGTCTTAAATATACCCAATAATAGTAAAAAAAATATTCTACCCGAATTTTTTTTACGAGTTGAGCACGATGGTTCTGTACGAGTTTCCGACTAACCGAACGACTTGCCTCTCTGCTTCAATAACCCTAATAATTGCAAGGGGGTGCTGGAAAAAGTTTCGCTCCGCTGCCGACAAGCCGCAGGATAACACAAGGGCGCGCGCACGAAACTGCAAGTAGCACTTGAAAATAAGAAATGAACGTTAGAGGCGATGGAAGAAGATGATGGCGAGCTCGAGAAGAGGATGGAAGGACTCACAACGAAAACCAGGCTGGTCCCTCAGCGACAATCGAATCGATTATGAACCATTCACGGTGCCCATTGTTCCCCATTGTCCGTGGCATTAGTAATAACTTTACGACGGGGGCCCCCGTCCGTCAGGCTGAGGTAGCAAGCTATGGCGCGCACCTCCTCTCGATGAGGATGAGGACCTTTCATAAAGTAAAAGAAATTGAAGATGAGAGTGAAGGATGAAACAAAAAAACCTTGGGGTTAGCGAGGGCAGAGGGAAAGGTAAAACGAAATAAAATCGGAGGTTATAACGTGTAAAAAAGTCTAAAGAGCGAAGAGAGGAATATAAACTGACGCGTGTTTAGCAACTAGTGCAGTAACAAATGTTTAAATTGTTTTTCCGTTCCTTTTGTGTTTCAATGAAGTTTAACATTCTATAAAATTAATGTTCGTTAAACCCTTTGCTTTAAACTATAAAACACTCGTTAGTTCTGCTGATAACAATACGTGACAAATTGTTTAATCACGAAACATTTAGCGGAGAGAATTAATCCTTATTTCATATAAATTCCTCTTAAAATTTAGCTGGATATGCAATTTAGTACCAAATTTGAGCTGCAGTTGTCGCTTGTGTTTGAAAGTCTTTGAATACTCGGAAACTTCATTCTTTACGATCCCAACTATAGTACAAGTATGCTCGTACAGTAAAGCTTCTTCTACTTTTACCGACACTATATACACCTTACAACGACACGAAATTCCGACATCTTTTTTTCTTCGCGCAAAGCCCAACGCGAAACATCCGCAAAGAGAAAATTGCCTCACCTCGTTTCCACCGCGAAGCGTCGATAAGACTCGGAACAAGTTTGTTAACGCGGATTTCCGTCGGCTGCAATCGTACGAGAGAAAGAGATGGCAACAAAGTGTGTTCGAGCAAATGCCGATAAGTTAGAATCAGCTTGGCTATACGCATCTAAAGTACCGGCCACGAGCGTATAGACCAGACATGTTCGATCGTACCGAGACACCGGGCGTACGCTGCACCCGCTTTAAGGGCAGACATTACTCGCAACGCGGACAGCGGACGGTGTTCGTCAGCTTGGTCACCGCTGCGTACGCATGTGCGCTTAATCCTGACATGGAGACATTCGTCGTGCACGTTAACCGATCTTGAAGAAGCTATGGTCAAAGTTCTTAAGAGGGGATTCTCGCTTAAAAATTTATTCATAGATAATAAAATAAAAATCGTTTTTAGTTGCTGGAAGATGTAGCACTTTCGGTAATCCGGAGAAGTACCTCCCGGCACCCTTCCTGAAAGTTATAAACTATTATCTTATTTTTTTAGTACACCAAATTCTTACTCGTACATATTTATTTTGGATTTTGATTATATTTTCTACTTTCCAGTTCCATTGCTTTATTTTAAGCCGTCTTGGCAGTGTCGTAAACTGTTCTGAAAAAAAATGAACCGAGTCCCAGGGTGACCGCTCCGAACTTCGGGACCTGCGAGGCATACAAATATCTCCCTTGACGATGGACGGTTTTTCTACACGGTCGCCCTTATAACGGTCCCACGTATTTTTTTTTTTGCAACGGTAAAACGAACTCGACGCCTTCTTTATATTTTTCTTTCTTTCTATCTAGTATTTTTGTATATATATATATATACCTTTCACCCCCTCGCCTTGTTCTTTCTGGAGCTGACTTCAGGACTCGAAGACCCACTGCAACGGTCACTTCGAAAATCGTACTGTTCTCTCATTTTTATGGAACGTGCCTGTCTATTACACTGCGGAAGGTGGATAGCATCGGTCTTTCACTTGTTGCATGCTGCGGTGCTGAACACGAAAGCACGCCTACCCTCTTTTTCGGGTCACAAATATGGGTCAAGTCGTAAAAATGCTAAAAAGTCGAAGAGGTTCCCAGCAGGGGTTCTAATGCACCCAGCATGACGCTATTTACAGTTATTTTTACTTGGCAGGACCTTCGCTTCCTCACATTTTAATGATTTGTGTCGCTCAGCACGAAAATATATGTAACTCTGATTTTCACTGTGAAGTGTTTCGAATGTTTTTCAATGTATCTCCACTTTTTGTTGCACAATACTTGCTTTTGCGTCCATAAAACTTTGTTTTCACGAAACATTTTTTTTCGAAATTTTTATATCGTGATACTCAACTCGTGCAACGTAAAAAAAGATTTTTTTTTTAATATCTGAACGCGTGTGTCTACCGAACCGCAATATTTTCACAAGTGAAGCAGTTATCTATCTTTTGTTGTTGTGATTTCTGTAAAAATGTATGTGGACATTAAGATTTTATTGACATTTTCAATTTTTGGAAACAAAAGGCAGAATTTCTATCAGTTCAGAAAAAAATTTGGTGATTTAGTTGAATAGTTCATCATAATTTTAGATACGATATAGATTAATTAATATTAAATATAGTTGAAATCGGAGAAGAGGTTTGTAGTTTATGGGATTAAAAATTTTTTTTTTAAATTTACTGATTAATGATAATTGATTGATTTATCGATTATTGAAGTTACAATAACTTCCGTGAATCTTGAGATGGTTAACCTCAATTTTCTATATAAGCTTACTGCTTGATGCAGAGTTTTGTAAAAATCGGCAGTGGTTCGCATTTTGTGGGGTATAGAATTTCGTGATTTGCGACTGCTCGAACTTACGAAAATTTAAGGTAGTTATTGGGCCACAGGCGACGGGGTTTAAGCGGCAATTATTGACACAGAGATGTGCGGTGAGTGGGGCAGTTGAATCAAGCTCGAGCGATGGAATAAAATTTTGTTACGCAAGTAAAGGAGTAGAAACTCTTTAAGTATCGCAATTGTCTTTGAAGTATACCGACACGATGGAATTTCATGGAATTTTGAACATGAATTTGTATTCGTCATTATTTTTTCTTCTTTGGGCATTTTTTGTTCAATTAGGATTAAAAGTAGAACCTTGCACATTTCTTTTTGTTGAGAATTAGTTCATGAGAAAGCCAAAATGGATCTTCGGTCGTGAAGGTGCATTTGTGGAAGATATAAAATAATGAGAAAATGCGAAAAGTTTGCATAACTATTTATTTATTTTTTAATTAAATTTTTACCATAGGCAGACATTGTTTATCGATTCTATGATATTGAACGACCAATATATTATAGAATTCGACCATACTTCTAGAATTTCTGATCTAAATCGAGCAAAAGATGAAGATCATAGTGAATGTTTAAATACAAGTGTGAGTATATACGTGTAAAGTGTGCATAGGATAGAAAGCTGGTATTAGTTGCGTAAATCCGACTCATCATAGCGCGCACACAATTGACAACGAGATCCTAACGACGGGCATTCAGAGTGAGACCGTTTGTCCACGTGACATGCAAAAATCCCCCTCGAAGGCTCCGGTAGATTTTTCTTTTCGCTTCCACTCACGCCACGGGTCTTGTAAAAAGGGTCAGTTCTATCTTTGCCTTGCTTTGCCTGACAAGGCCCAGGAATGACTAGCGGTGATCGGGCCCCCATGGACCTACGGAACGATCGATAGAACGATGTCGGCGTCGTCGAAACCCACCCGAAATATAAGTCTCGACGCTCCACGACGAGCTAATTCAACCAACAAAACGAACGTTTACCCTCGTTTTGCATAAGTGTCTAGTCATTCCGCATTCTACGGTATAACTCCGATACATTGGATGGGATGCTGCAGGGACTGCGATGCCACGCGGAGCCGAAGCGCTATTGTTGAAGACGAAGCAAGGGAGCATCAAAGATCTATTCGAAACGAAAGAAAAACGTCGACAGGGTAGCCCAGGTCGACAATGCACTTTCATTTATCGTAATAAAAATTTATTACAAATTGTGTCGATGAGTTCCAGTCACTACCGATAAAGGGTTACTATCAAATATAAAATACAATCATTGGAATGTCAACGGCAATGCAAATCAATTATTTTTGCGTATACAATTTACCGTCATCCCTCTTAAAATCTGCAAAATCTGATACGAGTGACCGATGCACGCGCGAATCGTGCAAGAAGAGCCGAATGGGATGAGTCGCACTGACTCTTTCGTCTTGAAAATATAGAACATTACATGCGGAATACTGCAATATAACCAAAGATGTGCATAGGGATGTATATAGGCTGCGTTGTACGCTACAACTCGCAATTCCCTCTCGTCTCATCTACCCCCGTTGGCAATCGCTCATTCGGGATCATGGTATATCACGCTTCATATAGAATGGCCGAGGAGAGGGATAAACTATTGGCCACGAACCGTTGGATCCAAGTTGCTCAGAGATCTTACCGAGGATCGACAATTTCAACCCGGTTCGGGCAGCAATGATGAATCCAATCATAATTTAGTTACATCTTATTAGACTCCTACCGCGCTGGCTCACCGTGAGACCGCCCGGTATATAACATCCTTAATCCACGAAAAGGCTATCGTTGCTACCCCTTATCTCCCTCGTACTTTAGTTCTTTTACTCTTCGCTTCTATCTCTGTTCCCCACCCAACGCATTATATTTTTTCATTTGTTTACTCTTCGCAAGACGACACGCATCTCCGGTTAGTTTTAAAGTGAGTGTATCATTTTTTATCCATATCAGTCTAGAGTATAGCAAGAATATTGATAAGCTTACTTGAATTGTTATGGACAATTCCAGGTGAAACAGCCATGCAGATTAAACCGCTCAACGATATTTTATAAAATGCCTCTCGATAAAGAGTCGGTAACTTCTGCTATAAATGTCCCGACGCGGGGAGAATTGCGGTGAAGTTTAAGCGCGTAAGATGCAAGCAAGATACGTACGTTCTGGCCCTAAAGGAATATGAAAAAAATGTGATATCCATGGTTAATGGTTAAAAATTCTTGGTGAAAAAATTGGCGACTCGCTATTAACCATGAAACCCCTTTTCTAAGCGCCATTCTCAAAATGTTGATTAACACTTCATAAAATGCTCGATACTGGAATGTTAAGGATATTTACTAAAAGAAAACAACTTTGGCAACTTTATTATAATCATGATTTCAATCAATGAATTTAACTATATTAACACGTAAACTTTTACCACTTCCAGGATACTCTCGCCGATATAATGTCTAACGCATGACCAGTTGGCTAAGATGCGGGAAGACCGTTTTCATTTATACCGTAGTAGGTAGATACTCCTGCAGGGCAAGATCAGGCAGGATTAAAGCTCGGAGGACTCGCGAGTACACGAGGTTCTTTGCTCTCACGCACCCACGCGACCTTTCCGTGCATTATTTTCACATGCGTCCAGTTAGTCTTGCCAAGCAGTCCTCATCTTCGTGGGAGAAGACGCTCTCGTCTTACTTCGTACGCATATATGTAACTCATATCTCTTTACAGGATTTAAATTTTTTAAATGAAACTATAGTGCATTGTTATAAATCCAGATTGTCAAAGGCGATTGGTATGAACTTTTGACCAGTCTTGACCCATTTAGTATTAATTTTAATAGATTTTACAGTATTTGACAACAGTATTCACACAAGACCCCACTTCAATATATACAACATATCGATTTTTGAAATGTGTAAATAAAAATCAATAAATAAATAAATAAAATCTATACAGAATTATGCCACGGATATAATAAGCAAATGTCATCGAATTTCAGTAATCTATTTTAAAGTAAATCCCGTTGAAAGTTTTAAGGTTATTCAAATCGATATCAGCTTTTGAACGTCGACCATTGAAGCCAGTCGTCAGTGTGAACTCATACGAATACCGTGCGCGGGTTAATTTTAACATTATATTTTCTAACTGTGTAAGATGATGTCGTAAAAAGAAGTACAATCTTATAGAGAATCTACTACGTTTATCGATACCATTTATTTTTAACTTGGAACGTGATTCGCGCTTTCGCTATCCTAAAGAGTTGGGAATGTATTATTCAGAGAGTATTAATTATTATTGCAGATCCATTAAGTTTGTGCATGTATATCGATCACGGTAAAAGGAAGTAGTACACAGAGTTCCCAGGCTCTCGAAATAATGAACACTTTGCCAAGCTTCGCGTCACCGCTATTTTCGCTACGAACGTAACGTTCTCGTTCTTCGAAAGTCTGATAAAATTCTTCGGTTGACGAGCGCCAAGCGGTCACCATAAGAGAGCGGTGTGCGACAGACACTCGAGCGAACAATGCAGCAAGAGTGCTACATGAAACTACGGCGTATGCGCAAGCACGTGCGAATAATCAGCCGTAGCTAACGGTTTAACGAGTGTGCGACGCTAGAGAGTCGCACAAATAATAGCATGTATTCGTACACTATGTATGAAGCTTTGAGGGCAGCGCCAGCAGCACCCACTTTTTGTATACCAAGAGTGCAAAAAGTAATATTTTTATCACAGGATTATCTATATTATCTGTACAAACGTAGAACATGATGATTTTAGTAAAAGAAAATATTATTTTGTATTTTTTCAATAAATTAAGAGAAAGAATATATTGTTTTAATTATTTAAAAATAAAGCATTATTCGAGTATTTATTAAATTGGTAACATTGGTAAATTGGTAATCTAGACCAGGGGTCTCCAAACTTTCCAGCCTTAGGGCCATACTGATTACGCCAGTAAGTTCCGAGGGCCAAAACCATATTATCATTGTTGCCGGTGGTAAAAAGTGAAATAGTCCAAAATCTGTCCGCGGGCCGAATGTGGCCCGCGGGCCGTAATTTGGAGACCCCTGATCTAGACTAATCTTTCATTTGAAAAATAGTATTAAAAGGATAATTATTGAGCAACGTACATTTTTTTAAGTAAATTTTTCATTAAAATATCGTTCGTATATATCATACATCGTGATTTCACTGTACACGCCCTAGTTTGTTATAAATTCTTTGTGAACAACAGTTACTTGCGCTGGGTACAGAGCCACTGCCAATTCAGGATAATTTAATTAGCGAAAACGTTGATGAATCGTCGCAAACAATAGAACAACAAGCGAATAGGAGCACGAATACGAGATGTGCTCCAGAATCGTGAGTCGTTGATATGCAGTCGTGCATCCAATAAGCCCCTTGCCACTGCTCTATACATTCCTCCTTACTCCAACCATTTCCCTTTACTCCCTTTTTTAATCGTTTTTTTTTATTCGTTCATTACTTTCTCATCTTTGCTTCGCTCACTCGTTGCCAATTTTTTTCCACTATCCCTTTCTACGATCGTTTTGCTTTCTTTCGGTCTTCTCGATACAAGAAATTCGTTTCCACGTGGGAGGCGGTCATTACCGACGGGACCCAGTGCCAGCAGCGTCTCAAGCATCGCGGCAGCTCCGGCAACGGCTCGGCTCGACAGGGAATACCTTGAGTTTTAGTTTTTTTCAGAAGCTGATTGAGATCGCTCGGGATCATTTACCGGTCGACTTGCTCTCGGGCCGGGGCCCGCTCTGGCCCGGAGACTAATCAGATCAATCAGAGGAAACGATCGTGCACTACGAGAAAGACGGAGAACACCATCGTACCTTCGATATAGTATATGTATTATATATATATATATATATCTATACGACTCATCATCCTGTGGTTCTGGTCCGTCTGTGCGCAGAGGATCAAAAGCGAAGAAGTAAAAAGAGATGCATGCATAACTATCTGGGATCCTCCGACCTTCCATCTGCACGCTTCGAGTCCTACGGGTCCGCGCGACCGCAAATCGAATTAAGAAATCGATTCCAGCTGACCGTGGAAGCGCATCCATTCCCTACATGTTTGCATACCGTCTGGAATATCATACTTACTATGTAAAATGTGGCATTGTGCCTTTTACTTTTTAAATCGGCATCGCGTCGAGATTACTCGAGACAGATAAGTCGCGTATTATTTTAACGCGCGTCACGTATTTTTTTTTGCACATTACTTTTTACAAAACTATTACGTAATCTTTAAATATATAAATACAATAATGATTTATATCAGTGACAGTATCGAGAAGAAACATGACGAATACTCCAAATTTAAAAACTTGTAATAGCAGATCTTCCGATATGTTTAATTACAAAGGCAAGAAAAAATATATTACGTTACGAAAAGAATAAAAAACATGTAGAGAATACACCGTAATTAAGAATATCTTTTATCATTCACGATTTCTAATGAGGCGCTAACACGAGTCGCGCTTCGCGGTCGATTTCGTTCGTCGAAAGTCAATTAACGAAAAGTTAATTGACCGAAGGAATGAGACTCACTCAACGATCGTCGCTCGAAGCGCACCGACCCACCGCAGTCGTACTTGATTCTCGCTGGTGTGCTTCCAATTACCTGTAAGACCGAGAGAGCTGTCCATCTCACCGTTCGGTGATACCCGCTGCCTCGCACTTCCAATAATCCACTGATTATTCGAATCACGCGATTTCATGCGTAGACGCACGCCGAACGCACGCGTCCTTAATGCGTCGGCATTGTGACACCGGTCTTTTCGTCGTCACGCCGCCGTCTGTTGTACACATTTTATCCAAGTGACAACGCCCCGTTAAATATACATATACGAACCGCAACGTACACCAATGACTAATCGTCGTTGTACCGGTAGCTCACGATTTTCACTTTCGATTTATAGTTCTGAAAGATTCAAAATAAGATTCTTTGCAAGGTTTCTCAAAAACCACAAGTCCCAACCCCTCTACAATCGGGTAATGGATTATTGTTCCCTACTGGTAGATACATTTTTATCCAGTACTTAAAAAATTATGAATAAAATAATAACCAGTGGGAATATGTATTCCCAGTGATCGTTTATAGTCAAAAACCCGTTTTTGATGACTAATTTCAGATAAAGTATGCAATAACAAAAATGGTAAATTGATTTGTAGATATCAAGCCACTTTAGCTTACTTATCGGAAATTTCTGAATACTTTCTAAGCAAATCAGGAATAAAGTAAACCGTTTGGCATGAAATACCTGATGCGGTATATGCTGTATGTTATATCGTATGGCGAGCCTCAGGCTCGGGTTTCCCACGATTAATCACGACACGCCCAGCCAATTTAGGTATCTCATTAGATAAGAAATTCATGGAGACGTCGAACTTTCGTGTGCGTGGTCTATCGTCAATTCGTTCTGATTCGAACTTGTATCATGTACGGAGGATAACGAGGCAAATTGGCTCAATATTTACTTAATGTTTTTTTTATTTGTTGTGCACAAAATATTTTTAATACTGCTATTGTGCGAAGGCCCTGCTTACCTAGTTTGTGCATGGAGATAATTTTATAGTGATATCACCAAAAATAGTTTAGGAATAACCTCTGGACAACCTAGTAAGCGTGGGACAAGTTGGAAATTTGAGAAAGTTTCCGGTACCGTTTGGGAAAACTGAACGAAACACAGTTTAGTATTTATTTTTATACTTTTTTGTGTGGAGCGGCAGTGCGGATAGGTGGACAGCAAATAATCCTCGAGGACTACGATAAAAAGAAAATAGTAAATCTGACGTGGTGTGCTGATGTTCTGGCGGTCTTTCGTGTTCCCCCGCGATTACCGATAGTGCTATCTCACTTGCACTTGGAGCGGCTCAGTCGGTATAGCGCATCACCTTAAATTAATTTACCTGCACTGAAAGAGAATTCATAGAAATAGAATAATATTAAAGATGTCAATTTTGAATACTCAAGTATATGACATTTATGAATCCGGTAGAGTCTTTTAATTTGTATAATTAATAAATCCAACACTCGTCACTGTAATAAAAATCATTACTCGCTTTACTAATAAAAGTAATCGTTGAGGAAACCAAGTAATTATAAAAGAACGCGTGTATAATGTAAATAAAATAATTATTTCTGTCCGAAAATTCCATGAGAAGCTGAGCACGATAAAAGACGACGAAACTCACTGCGTGTAAACATGGGACAGACTATCGGACTTTCGTTTTTCTTCGGAAGTCGCATGCCCTTGGTACGATGCCAATCGATGAGTTCAATACTATATCGATCGGCTTGCGAGCTCGCGCGAAAGTGTCTGGAAATCATCGCGACGAATGTTATCCGAGCGAGAGTTATAGGGATAATACGTCGTAAACGGCTCGACGGTCTATGCATAGTAACAGCGTAGAGCGTAGATACGTCTGGTAAAAAGCGCCATTTTGTCATTTCGTCCTCCAATTGCCATACGAATCTGGGAATCATCAATATATTTTTTTCTCCGTGTGCGCAATTGTCATTCAATACCATCTTTTTATGCTGCGGGGCAAGCCTTCATATATTTATCCCTGTGGGTCAATCTTTTTTTCCCAAGTCTGGGGAAGTCGTGTCAGACAGCGGAACAAGTAGGGTGAGGATTAAAAAGAATAAAAACATAAAAGAAAGTCCGAGGATCGCATTAATCATTCAAGTTATAGGTTAGTATTGATATAAACAAAGTTTGATATCGATTATTAACTTATTAACTAACGCCGCACTCGAAAAATTTCATACCCTCTCAGGTACACAGTTTGCATTTGAAGAATCTGAAAATTGACAAACGTTCCGCACAGAAAATTCAAAAAGAATCTTGCAAATCGTCAATTCAAGCAGCTTCTCTTCGTCGTAAAACAAATTTTGTTTTCATGAAAAATTAAATTCCGAAAATTGAAGTTCGTTTGTTCGAAGACCTCGAAAAATTCAAATCTCTGTATCTAAAAATTTCCGGTGTCAATATTAATGAAACAATATTATTATAAATTAAACGGCTTAAATAGGCACCCTCATGACGATAGTATATACCCATAGCGTTACATTTCAATGCAGGGCCGAATCAAGTAATACGGTGTGCGGGGTGGTATCACATATTTATTTAATCTACGATATCTTCAAATAGTACTTTGCGATACAAGTGCGAAAAAGCGGACTTTCGACGAAGATTGTGAAGTTGGCAGCACGCCGGCTTCCACAGCGATTGCCTGTGGTACAAGTTAAAAGCTTTGTCGCGTGTCCGCTTTTTCGTACGTGTATCACATACTAAACTTTGTGATAAATGCACAAAAACTACTCATTTTCATGCCTGTAGTGTGGTGAAAACGTGCGAAAAAGTAATTAGAGTGTTGAAAGAGTGAGCGAAAAACTAAAAAGGTTTATGTTTATGACTATACCTTTAGTTATGTTAAAGTTTAATCACAAAAATAGTCTTTATTTAAGCTTTTACAATTTTTTGCAAGTACATTATCGCAATTATGTAACATTTTTTATTCAAATTCCAAATGTATTGGAAACTTTTTAAAATCCAGTAAATAAAATATGGCACCGCGTCCCACCGCATCTGCGTTGTACGTGGAAAGGACGATACTTACTCAGAGGGTATCTAAAACTGTGAACAATAGCAATTCACTCTGCTAGTGTATAATAGCTTAATGAAACCAGCGCTTCTCGCAGAATTCAGGTATACTGAAACTAAACTAATTCAATCTCTTTTGCACTCATGAATATTTCGCTTTGCCTTCATAAAGCTGAGTCATCGACCGTGTCTCGTGGATTTATTTTTTGAGATTATCAAATAGTTCCCATGCACGGATAAACTATTTTAAAAAGTAACTTTCCATTACAATAACTGCGAATAATTAATCTGTAATTTTTTTTATATGTTTTACAATTTTTGCAATCTACTTACCAAATTAAACAGGGGGGGATTAAACAGGGGAGGCAAAACATCCGTACTTACACGGATGTGCTGTTTCTCTTTCACTCCGCCGTATCCGCCATATTATATCTACCTCTTTCTCACTCATCGACGATTCGCCTCCCCTTAATGCTGTGTGACGAGACACTGTACGACTAACCTAATAACGTCTCTGCTAAGACTGCTTCTAAACTTCTACCCGGGAGAGCGATGCTAGCGCCGTAAGATTTCGAGAAGAACCGAGGTGCAAATGGAAATTCGTCAATGTAGTCATAGATACCAGAGGTGCGCGTACTTGCAGCGGGTAATACCGTTCCAGGCAGTATTAGCAATAGGTACACTGACAAGAGAATTTATTTAATATTAACAAATCTTAAGTTGGATATGACGAAATAAATGTTTAGTTATTATAACCGAGTTACAGTTGAGCCAAATGAGATTTTTTAACTGTTAACAAATGTTTTCTAGCTTCTCGCCATATCCAACTCTAGATTTGTTAACACTGAATAAATTATTATATCGGTGTAAAGGATTTCGTTAGTTTAATCTCATGAGCTTTGCCGGCTGCAGATTTGCAGCACACGAGCAACGGATTAAACTTTATTTCATTTAATGTATCCAGAAAATGTTTTTTTTTAATTCAAAATTTCTATTTCAAATGTAAAAAGGGACCCAGAAATCTTTACTTTGGATGGCCTGGATTAAGCCTGGAATTTTATTAGGTAAGCTCTCGTGAGTGTCTATCCTTCCGGTATGATGGTCGATGGGACGTCGTTTGACGCCTGCGTAGCGTTACAGGAGCCGGCGAAACACTGTTTATTAAAACCTGTACCAGTTCCAGTACCAGTACCAGTATCAGAAGTGCTGTCGTAAGAAGTGGCACGAATTTTCTCATTCCAATTAAAATACTGAAACTAAGACGTGAAACAGGTATTGTACGACATAAGTATACGTAGAAAAAAGTTTCGATGCTTCGATTAACTGCAATATTGATTATGTTACCGGCGATTTGTTTATTAACTCAACCAAATTAATTACCTAGAATCATATAACTGACATCGAATCCCGTGAACGGTTCGAAGCTACGGGTGGCCAAGTGACTCGCCGGTTGTGCTGAGAACAAAAAAGGCCGAATACGCAAAGATTCAAAGTCTTCGGTAGTTCAGAACTTGTGAAAATGCCTATTCACAATACGTGGACCGGACTAATGGATGCAATGAAAAGTCGAAACATAGCTCTAATGCTTCGTTGTAAGGAAAACAATAACAATAGCATCTCAATTGGACGATTGAATTTAATGTTGATCTTGCATTCCAGTGCTTTTGAATACGAAATGGAGACCAGGGACCTGCTGCAGTAATTTTAACCTTGCAAGTTTAATGTCCGCTGTTGTGATACTTAATATCGTGAGTTGAATAATAGTGTCTTCCCGTCACGACTGAAGAAAATAAGTTTTTGAAAATGCCGCAACCTATAGCAGCTACACCGCGTGGTCGATTCAAGTGAAGACATCGAAATATCTCCAAAAATAAACATCGTAGGAAAAATATTTCATAAGAAAAGATAATATTTTTGAAAAGGCAATTCACTGGAACTAAAATTAGACCGCCCCCGCCCCCCTTTTGAGGGTAACTTTGAGATTTTTAATCAAAAGCTTCATTTTTTATCGCAAATTCGGATCCTGCGCTTCAAAATACGTAGGTTTGGTCTGAAACTTTTTTTTTTGATTTGTGATACATGGCGCTGTAATCGCAAAAAATAAGATTTTTCGCAATTCTTGAGAAATATACATCAAATTGAAAAATAAATAAGTACGTATTCAATATTCTTCAAAAGCTAAGTTTTATTTTCAGCATTATTTTTTCATTATCGTAGTAGGGATGTCTTCTCCTAGAATTTGTTTTACGCAATAATTGTTTGCTAAAAAAAAACCAAGTCAATTAAATACAAAGAAACCAATACATTTGCTGTTTATTTTTATTTTGCGACAATTAAAGGAAAATTTTTTAAATAACAGTTTTTTATTCAAATTATGCAACATTTTTTTATCGCAAAAAGTATAAAGTTCTAAATTAACTGAAATATAATCTTCGAACTCATTGTGTACATTTCAACAGTATTGAAGTCATTGTTCCTGGGTTATGCTGAATGTAAATTCTTGAAAAAATTCCAAATTCCTGAAAATCCGTAAAAATTTATTTTGGCGATTACAGCGCCATCTATAACGAATAAAAAAAGTTTGCGACAAAATCTACGTATTTTGTAGTGTAGAATCCGAATCTACGATAACAAATGGGATTTCCCATTTGAGATTTCAAAATGACCCTCAACGTGCCTCCTTCAAAAGGAATGGGGGTGGAGGCGGTCCAATTTAATCACAAGTGCATCGCCCCCTAAAAAATATTAACTTTTCATTCGGGACTTTTTTTGTACAATGCTTATTTCTCGAGATATTTCCATGTCTTCACTCGAATCGACTACCCGGTATAGCAGCAATACAATTGAAGTATATCGTAGGTCTAGCAATTTTCCTACCCGGAACGTTTTCACGGTTTTTCAAATTTATTAAAATTTCTCACTGATCCCGTGCGACTAACTTTAAACAAACACAATACATTTTTTTTTCTTAGATTGAGCATGTATGAGTGACAGATACATTTGTACACTCAAATAAGTCGAATAATGTTTCCGTAGAAATAATTTCATACATAAACGAAGCAAAGCATACGTCTAAATGGATCATCGTGGACACTCAAAACGATAATTATAACGCATGGATATCAACCGAGTATCAATATCACAAATATATTCCATAATTTGCATGATGCTGGGGCCATTGAATTTATCGAAATACATCTGAAAGTTGTCAATGTTCAAAGTCCAGATCACAGATTGATGATTGTTCAATTTTCCATTATATAGACAGCAATCGAAGCAGTCTTGATCTTTGGCGATATCAAGGTACACGGACACAATTTAATCACAAGTTAAGCAGGTTCCATTGAATCTTTATTAATTCATGTGTAAACTGATATATCCAGGACAGCCAGAAACTGATATGCCTCTACATACATGCACTTTACGTTTCCCGATATAACGGCGACACTCTTATGCAGATGATATTTAACAGTCTAGATTTATTTATATGAAATATGGCAATGGCATTATCAACTTGATCATCACCGTAATAGTGATCGGTGAGTGAAGTTAATTATTATCTTTGTTCCTAACCAATATATTCCCACACACCATTTTTCTCACTTTAAATCAATCGTCAACTCAGACGTTTGAAAACATTTTATAAAAAATAATTCCCGCGTTGCAAATGAAGCATACAATTGGTCATTATGTACACGGAGAGAAAACCTTTTTTACGACAGCTGGAAATGTTGTATGTTAATATAGTGACAGCATAACTATTTGTCGTCGAAAGAAAAATTATTTGTTTACCACTGTTTGCTGGCGACGCAAATATTATTTGCTGTCTCAGCATTAATTCATTTGCTTCACTAACAAATAAACAGTATGTGAAAATAGCAAATCGTTTACTACACAGGTTAATGCGAGAATGGGTGTTTGTTGCGCATGCGTTATAATCAAATGACGATAAAATATATTTGGGGACATTAAAAGTAAACCAAAAACATACTTTTCCGACTCAGGAATTAGTTTTTTAGATATATTTAAAATCTACGCAATCGATGGGTAGCGGTTTTTATCGAAAACAATTTTCTAACGATACTGAAATGCGAACCTACGATCTACCTACCTAAAGTTATCGCTACCTAACACGCTGACGCTACTGACTACGCTATTCGACTACCGTTGAATCGAATACATCTAAACGGTATAAAAGTTGTATGAGATGTAATCTCATTTATTTCAAGCAAATCTAGTATTGATATTACATTAAAATTGATCAATAATTTAATTCAACACACACGAGAGAGAAACGGCCCGGTGCTTCTGTGAATCCACTGTTGCATGTACGATCAGAAGTTTTTTTTACGGTTTAGTCGCGAACGTTCGACGTGCTAACGTATAACGTGTGTGACATTGGGAAACAGAGCTGTTGATTGGGCGACTCGATTGTGTTTGTGTATGTGTATGTATATATGTATATAGATTTCCACTGACCATCGAGGCCGTTAATATATATTCTAACCTATAAAAAGTGGATGAGTGCTTACACGACACTAAAAGCCTACATATCGCGATAATAAAACCAAAATGGAGTAAAACATAAAGTAACCCAGTTTCAGCCGTATATGATTTCAGCTTCGTTATTCATTTCTTTTAAGTGATGTATACGATATGTATACGTTTCTATACGTTTCTATATATATATATATATATATATTAGGCTATGCACGAATAATTTTGATTTATTATCGTAGCGTTGGACTTACATGTATCGCTAGAAAAGCATGCATTACTGATTAGTAAATGTACTGCTACATCAGCAAATCTTTCGAGAATGTGCATTTTTGACTTTGATTACAAATATGTGTTTGCCATCGGTACACAATTTTTGATAAGCAAATGAAATTTTTCTGTCATGACATATGGATTTCTCTCCGTGTAGATTATTAGCATTCTTAAGCACATGAAAGAATGTTAAATTGAAATCCTAAATGCAACTTTGTAAATGTAATTTTTAAATAGATTTTATCCATCCCAATTAGTAATCATAATTTGTTTCTATACGCTTGTAGCTGGCGGACTGTATTCTTGGCAAATCGTGGAATGACGCTTCTTAAAACTCGACGAGATCGTATGAGCATTCGAGATCGAGTGCAATCTTTACTCCGGCAGATCGGAAAGTTTCTACTTACGGTACTATTCAGGAAAATAATTTGACCAAGACTGTAGAAACACCACCAGTTGTACCCATTTTCAATGATCGAATCAATTAATTAACTAGTGTTCTTACTCGGTATTCTCCACGAAAAGGAAGTATATTCGGAAAATGTATTTTTTAACATTTTCTTTTTTTTTAAAAAGCTTTACGCTTTATATATATTGTATATTTGACATATATCATGAAACGCATGCACAAAAATATATATAATTTATTATTTTTATATTTTATGTATTTGTAACCCAGAAAAAGTGGAATACATGAGGAATAATCTAAAAAAAATGCCGGGCGTCTAGGCTAAAATTCAAAGCCGGAACCTTCCGATTATCAATCTACGGCTCTCACTACTGAGGTATACGCCAGGCCGCTTACCACACTTAATCCGAATCGTCTTCATATATTGAATATTCCAGCACATTACAGCATATATATATATATATATGTACATAGATTATGTATATATATTTCGTGTTATATCCCCCAGACATATCTCAAAGCATTTTTCGTCACAAATATATTTTATATACGTAAAAACGTATTTTCGCTTATACTTTCTTTCCATGGTGTATCTGTTTGGGTACATTTACATGTCTACCTGATACAGCTCTGCCATATCACAACTCTCCCAGAAAACAAGTGGTCCGCACAGTCTCTTCCATAGTACAACTCTACCAGATCACAACTTTACCTAATCATAACTCTAACAGATCATAACTCTACCTAATCCCAAATCTACCAGAAGACAAGTCTGCCGCTCAATCTCTACCATAATACAATTCTACCAGATCACAACTCCACCAGAAAACAAGTCTCCCACTCAATCTGTAATATAATACAAATCTCTCGGATAACAACTATACATGATATAACTGCTCTTGCATCTGTACCTGAAAACATCTCTACTGTATCACAACTTTCCGATGTAACGACTTTTCCGAAATATGATACAACTCTCTGGGCGATATAAATTCATTCGAATCAAACAGAATATCCGTCGGTATTATCATCTGTCGATATTATCGATATAAAAATAAAAATATTTTCAATACGCGACGAAGGGAAATTTTTAACTTGAAATTCGAAAAATTTCCTGAATTGATGAACCTTGCGCATTACGTCTTTATTATTTTCCACTTTTCGCCAATGTTCCCTCATGAGGAAGCTAAAATTGATGAACATACTTCCTCATAAAGGAAGCTTTGTTAAAGATATGTGAAACAACGAGGAAGCAATTTGCAAGGGTTTACTTTTCAGGCTTGTTACTTATGTGAAAAGTAATGTTTTATTTGTATTTCACTTTAACATATGGGACAAGCAGTATTAAGCAATCATTAATATGCCTCAACAGGCGGTGCTGTGAGACGTCGACCCTCAGAGCAAACTGAGCGTGAGATTAAACAGGGACGAGAAACACTTATTTCATGTACTAAATATTAATTAGTTCAATGTAATACCATTACTCGTTGCTCGTTACATTAAGCCCCGCCTATAAGGGTATATTAAAGATTGCTTAATATTGCTTGTATCATCTGTTATACGAAATACAAATAAAACATTACTTTTCACATGAGTACCAAGCCTGAAAAGTAGACCCTTGCAATTTACTTCCTCGTTAATTCTCATCTCTAACAAAGCTTCCTTTATGAGGAAGTATGCTCATCAATTTTCGCTTTCTCATGAAGGAACAATTGTGAAAGGTGGAAAATAATAAAGACGTAAAGCGCAAGGTTCATCTTTTCTGGTTTGTTTAAATACCGTGAACACCAGCTTTTCAAATTTTTCGAGTTTCAAATAAGCAATTTCCCTATCTCACGCTTCGAAATTATTTATATTTTTATATCGATCATATCGACGAGTACCCTGATTGATCCGGGTGAATTTATATCGTCCGGAGAGGTGTATTTCGGGAGACTTGTCATCTGGGAGAGTCGTTACATAGGAGAGTCGCGATTCGGTAGAGATGCTTTTAGGTAGAGATGTAAGAGCTGGTATATCGGATAGAGTTGTTATCCGGTAGAGCTGTATTATGGTAGAGATTGAGCAAGAGACTTGTTTTCTGGTAAAGTTGTGACATGGTACAGATGTATCTCGTAGAGATGTGAATGTACCCACGTGGAATTCTCTTTATATAGTTCGGCGGAATAATATTTAGGGGATACCACCAATGAATGTTATTAAAGTAAATAAATGTTATACTAACCTAAGGATGTTAACTGTCACTCGCTATTATCTCAATAGTAATATTGCAACAAGGAAAAGATGTTGCAAAACATAATTACACGTTGGTGAACCTCGGGTTTATCAATTTATTTTATTTTTAATCGTAAAAGTTGAATCACAAGAATCATACGATTCTTTAAAGTTATCGATACACTTTATACACTATACATGAAAAAATAGTGAACTTTCTTCTTGCGAAATCCAATCAATGTCAATCAATGTGAAAGTAATAAGAAATTATAAACTTTGATATACGATTATACGAATAGGTGAATCATTAATTAGATAATTGTTCACCGTAAGCTCATCAACATATCGACCTAAATGATATAATTGTTATAAAATTTCAACGATAAACTTCTCTCAAGAATTGTCAAGAAATCGGCCAAAAGATTTTTAACGAGGTTAACGACAAACGTTGTATCGTTTGTTGGGATATTATAGATTAATCTAGAATTATATAAATTATTATTTTTGAAATGATCAAAAATTTACGAGAGATTACCGTATATTTTTCTTATACAATATATTACAATGTGAAAGTAATAAAAAAGTATTAGTTTTGATATACGATTATACGAACAGGTGAATCGTTAATTGGGTAATTGTTAACCGTAAGATTATCGAAATATCAATCTAAATGTGATAATTGTTATAATATGATAACGATAAACTTCTCTCTAGAATTTTCAAGGAATCGGCCACGGGACTTTCAACAAGGTTAAAGTTCTAAAAGTAGTACTCCAGCTAATACGTTTAAATAAGTTTTTTTATGTCCGGATTTCACATAGAATCGGACAAGAATTGCCAAGATTCAAGATTTTCCGCACATCGAAATTGATCTTTGTCAAGATATCCGGTAAAATTGATGGCTTCGAGAACAAAAATCAATAAGTGCAATTTATTCCTGGTTGAATTCTCTGTTGGGACATGTTTTCAACAAATATCTAAATTCAAAAACAAGACAGTTTTTCTGGTATAAATACTCTCGTGAGATATAACTTTGAAATTATAGTTTAGAAAAAAAAATACCAAAAGTTGTGTCATTTCGTTGTCAAATTCTCGGACGAAGAGATATTTTCAAAAAATGTTAAGTCCAAAAATAAGGTATTTTTTTCGGTATTCATACTTGAGCTAAAGTCACCACTTTACGGTACTTTGCAAAGTGATGGGGCTACATGAATAAACTAGGTGTTATTTTTAAGGTAAGCGATCACATAATATAAATAAGTTGTTTTTTTGACGATCAATCGTACGCCTTTATACGAAAAATAATGTAAAACATATCAAAAGTGTTACAGCTGATCAGACTCTCCCTTACTTTAATCGTTATGTGTCGAACAATAATTATCTACTTATGTACATTGATGTAACACCGTCAAGAAAATGACATGGGCATATATTTATGAATATGTATACATGTAGTATTGAAATATACACAAAAATAAATGATCTGTTTACCCAACAATTGACGGTTTACCAGTGAAAACTGTAGATACCGATTGGAAGAACGCCGCGCCTCGATACATTTTATAGATCCTTCGAAGCAATCCTGACTGTGGCATTGCCTAACAGTGATTATTTTCAACTTATATTATACGATCACCAGGCGTGAGACACCGCTGCACGATTATTCAAAGGATAACGAGCGATCCATTCTTTTTATTCTGATTTTTGCTATTCGCCAGAGGATTCTGACCTCTCGCAGCGCGGATTTCGGACAACCCGGAGCTCCGCAAGTGTGAAGGTTGGATCTATCTTACGTAGCTCGAAGGATATTATCGTTCGATTTGTTGGCACGGTATGCGTATGGGGATCTCTGGCACCTAGTAAGAGCCAGTGGTGTATATATCCAACACGGCAACACTGGTATACCTACATCGCACCACACATCGTACGCTTGAGCCTTGCCCTGTTAGCTGGCAGACTCATTTTGATTGATCAGGCAATATAGCCCGGTCGCCCCCCGCGGCTCGTGCATTACTCGCCCGACGTAGAAAAATGGTTGGATTGAGATGCACTCATTAATCCTGGCTGGTGCCTGAAGAACCGATGCTGGTTCGTATCTCTGCGATATACGTATATCGCGCGAGAACATATAAGGAGCATCGCGCAAGCCGGCGTGCGAGCACCGATCAAAGCACCCTAAAGAATCGGAGCTGAGATCCTCCGGATCTTCGACGCCTCGCTCTTGCTCCGGTAAACGAAATAACGTGCGTGCACGAGATGAATATATGAAAAATTTAATAACACATAGAACGCATTTCAAGAGAGCTGAATTAACTTAAAAATTGAAAAATTATATTTCGAATTTATCGTACATCATAATAGCTCGTTGTACCGTTTGAAAAAAACGACTTTATCAACATGTTCCATAACGGATGGAAGCTGTAATGAGATAATCATGGAATATCTAAGCGAAGAATAGAATGCAGAACTCTTCGTAGCGAGGTTATGGTAGTTTTGGGGTAAATTAATAGTTTTATGCGAGCCCTTTGCCTCTTTCGGTAATGCATTTCGTTGCGCAAAAGGCTAGTACCGAGGAAAAAATCTCGAGAAGAAAGTGCAAGGGCAGGCACCCGTGCGCGCTCGCCCGCGGTCTCAATATCCTCTGATTTATCTCGGCTGGGTCACAGCGCTTCGGCCCCCATGCATACCGCAGCTCACATAGGCGGGCCAATAAGTTTTTAAATAACCATAACTCCTGGTTTTATGGACGAAACGGACCGGGGCAGGGCGACGACGACGAGGAACGACAACAAAGAGAGAAAAGGATAAAACGCAGAGGAATAACCAGAGTGAGAGAACGGACTCGCGCCGGGCGCGATAAGCAAAGTGTAGCGAACAACTTGTTTGCTCTGTTCGACTGCTTTTAGCCGGTTGGCTCTTACTCCGTGCTTCGTAAGACTTTTTTTTCTTATTTCTTCGCGGCTCATCGAGATATCAGGTTTTTTCTCAACTCTGCGGGCACCCGTGCAACATATGTTGAGGCAAGTTCTTCGGTAACATTGTCTTAAATTGATTTTACAATATCGATCGAAGGTCAAATGTTATTATGTCTTTTCTATTACGTATAAATATAAATATAAACATAAAAACGATTTTAAGTAAAAACCTTGCGCATTGTTTTTCATTTTTCACAAAGCAACCTTCAAGAGGAAGTATGTTGTTCAATTTCTGGTTCTACTTAGATGAATCTGTGTTAAAAGTGCATCCTTGTTTAAAAAAATTACAAAAGCTAACGAAAATTGAGTGAATATGAAATGAAAAAAATTCAAAGTCTTATAAATTCTCATTGCTTCAGTTTATATTAACGAAAATTATAACCAAGGACGAGAACTTTCCGTGTAACTGATTTACTTTATTTCAAATCACTTGCTCAAATCATTTACGAGTTATTGACTTTTCATATTTGCAAGTCGCGGCAATCGTGAATATAAAAATGCAATGTTCTTTAAAATTCAAACGCCTCTATCGACTTTTACCAAATATCCCTAAATGGAATTACGTACGTGACTCAAGTTCCAGCTCGTGTTTCGTTTGATATTTTAAAAGTAAAAGCGGTAGAAACGATACAAAAAACAAATTTATATAAAATCTTGAATTTTTCCTATCAATGTTTACGTGAGATAGACCGATTAAGATATTTTTATGGATTCATCCCAAATGCAATAAAAAAAAACGTTCTTCAACATAAATCTACTTGTAAACAACTAATGAGTTCAAAACCCGAAAAATATATAACAAATTAAGAATTTACAAGCATTTTTCACAAAATTCAAAACGTCATAAAATGTCCATCCTTTGATGAATTCTGGCTAAAATTGTACCAAAGGAAGCGGCGTTTGTGCTTTACCGTGACACCAAATTTCAGTTCGATCGGTAAAGTAATACTTGAGATACCAAGGTTTTAATTTTTCGAGGTCAACACATACGCATTTATCTGGAAATTTTTTCTAAAACACTTTTCTCGACGTTTCGTACCATTTTCATTACATTCATATGAATGTTTTTAAAAAGAATTTTTCATGCAAACAGAGCTACCTAAATGACAAACGAATGGAGAGATCAAACGGAATAGACCAACTTGGATAAAATGGCGAAAAGAATAAATCCCTTGGTACAACATAATAATTAAAAGAAAGCATATTGTCATGCACTGCATTATTTGATAAATAGAGGATACGAATGTAAGTAAATAAGATGATAAAAGTCGGGAAAATATATTACAAAGTTTCATGTAAGATGCGGCGGAAGCTTAACTGCTTTGTGTAACCATTAAGAAATGGAAGCTAGAACGACGAGTGAGAAACAGGGCAATGAGAAGCTGCGCCGCGTTGTTCCATTGGGTGGAAGATGGACCGTGCGTTACCACACTTGGTTGGATACCGGTACCGTGCGCCATGTATACGTACAGTAAAGTATAAAGTATATGTTACGCATACTTGGAAGCATTGCTCTCGGCTGCCAGCAAGAAGCGCTCGCGGCATTGTTCTAGTCACCGCCTGATGGACGACTGTCGTTTGTTATATGACCGCCCTCGAGCATACGTCATGGGAGCTCCGCTTCTGCTTCTGCCACTGCAATACGGTGGATGCTCGTGCTTCGAGCCTCGAGACTGGATGTGTAAAAGTACATGCTGTATTTCAATGGCTACCACCGACATGTGCCGTGAACTTCCCACTCGAACACTGCCCCTGGTCGTCTCGTTCGGTCTGTCAACTCGTTCTCAGGTTATTCCTGCAACGTTACACGACGATGAATTTAAAAGCAATTTGTGCAATGCCTGGTCATCCAAGCGATTATTTAAGATACCGTTTGTTTATTTTTAAATATTCAATACTGATGTTACTCGATTACTATGTAACCAAGAAAACATTTGTTTTACCTCGTTTTTTCTTCGCGACGAGTTTAGATTTTTGCCAAAACTCTTTTATATTTGTAATTAGCGGAAATTTACCGATCGGATAGGACCTTAATAATGCTCTAAAGTACTTCTTTAGCACTGACAAAAGGTTAGTTCACAAGTAAGCAAATTCGGATGAACAGATAAATAAGTTTCTCAAGTATTCCGATATTTCCAGGAACATCTGTCGAAAGGAAACCACAACAATGCGAATGACCTCGACGATGAGAATTCTGCATCACCATGTGGGTGGCGCATCTGAATAAGCTTCGAAGGTCTTCGAGACTCCAAGGAGCAGCAAACGTTGTCGAGTGCAGTCGCTTTACTCGCAGAGGGCAATGACAAGTAGCAGCGTGGTGGCAGACCGCGGCGGAGCAGCAACCGGAGTACGCGCGGTTGTGCGGCTTGCAAGGACCTCGCTCACAGATATGGCACCCAATAAGTTTAAATCATATTCCAGCGGCTCTCCGTACGTTCGCGAAAGAGCGAGATGGAACGAGAAAGGCGCAAAGACCTTAAGCATGATCGTATGGTACAATATTCCAAGTCATTCGTTCGGGCGAGATGGTTTCTTTCTCCAACGGCTAAACGACTCAACGACCAACACAAGGAAGTCTTTAAAAATTAAAAAATTTAAAAATAGCTCGAAATGTTTGGGAGTTACCGATCATCGAAATTCAGCTCAACTTTAATATTTCTCCATATTCAACCTGACGAACGACGAAGGGATCAACTAAAAAAAAAATAATACCATCACCGGCATAATGAGAATAATTGAAAAGAAAGTGTCCAAAGGGAAAGGTGAAACGTTGCCCTCTTCCGGTTCTCACCGTGCCAGCTATGCGCAACACTCTCTTCGTCCTAAATGCGATCTGCCTGCTTTCCTTAATCCTAACAAATCGAATTCAACCGTCAGGCAATCCCGGGAGGCCGACTAACGGAAGACAGAAGAAGCAGAAACAGCGTAGGGCACGGAAGAACGGCAGGGTAAGAGTCACACGCAATGAGAACGAGGGATAGAAAAGAAGAAGAAAAAAGAAGAAGATCCGACCGACTGTACGATCCTACATCAGAAGTATGACGGAAGAAGATCGTGCGTGCGTGCGAGTCAACAACTGGCATATCGAAAAAATCGAGATGGGTTACCGACGAGGCCGAGAAAGAGGGAATAATAAAGAGTCGGTGCCAGGTGCCCGCTTAGTATAAGAAGAAGGCGTCCAAAAGCAGTGCGTGTCATTAGAGACCGTGAAAGACGTGACAAATGACAATCTGTCTGGGTAGCGAATGAGCATAGGCGCCCCCTATCGCTTCCTGCTCGTTTGTTTGCGGTCACACATTGTCGATGTCGTGTAGCACCGATGCAACCTCGTCTCCTTTCCTTCTCGAGTAAAAGCTACGGCAGCACACCGTACCTACTTTTAACGCTAAACACGGTTAGGATTGCAGTCATTGGCACGACGTTAGCGATTGGCTAGTCCGTATCGATAGGCGTATGAGGGGCATTGGAACGAAAGTGACAGATGTATAGCAATCGCTGGTAACACGCCAGACGCGGAGATGCCAATAGCTGTGCGGTTTAACTTAGCAAGTGTCATCGTTGCTTGCTCGCCTCGCTGCTATTCAGTGTGAGAATCGTGATTCGCTATGGATCCTTGGGGATGTTTTGACGGCCGCTTGACGACCGATTGTCCTTCGGGTTTTGCCGCTCTCGAGTGCTCCTTTCGTGATGTTCCTATTTCTCTTGTTCAATTTCACTCTACGAAATTTTTTTTTTGCTTTTTCTTTTGGTTATAAATGCAGGCATCGCCAGACGTTCGTTCATCGTTCTCGCGGAATTAACATCGATTACCGGTGTCATGCGCAACCGGTCTCTCAACGAACGTCCTCGAACTCTGGGTCAGAGATCCCCCAGGGTATACATCGTGTGTACCTTGATCTACTTTTTCCTAAACACCGACGGAGAAGATTAATCTGTGTACGCGAATGTATAATAAAAAGTTACGACTCAAAATTCTTCGTTACAGGAAGAATTGGTCGAGTGATAAAAATAACACAAGTACAGGAAGTAAAATAATATAAGATTTAAATTAAATGAAGCCGTTTGTAAGTAATAATTGTAAGACAGGTAAGAACAATATTTACGACTAACAAAACCGACGACTCTTCGAGTTTGCAAAAACGTAGTATGGTTTCGTAAGCAACATAACTTCTCGAGCAGAAACATCATCAGGTTGATATGTTAACGATATTTTTAACGGATTAGAAAACGTAATCCCGTTCGAAATATGAATTTTTACGTAGCTTTTTCATCGTTCAGACGTCTTCATTTTACCTATTTGTGTCTCCAATGACGATTAAGACGATTAAGACGATGACCTCTTCCAGATAACAGACGGAACAAGCTGTGACTCCAATCTCAGCAACATTGTCGATAACCTTATCATCCCCCGTCCGTGTCACGATCGTTATTTTATCCCAGCGCAGTTGCAGCATCGAGAAACGAGCTACGTGTACCGCAACCAGGATTCCTCTCAACCCGGGTTTCGCACATGCCGGTTCATGTTGTCAGAAGCGAAGAGCGAAAAAAAGCATTAAGACCACACAAGCGCTAACGATTTATTGGATTGCCGAGCGACTCAATCGAGCGTCCGGTCATTTTGCAATTACATTGCGTGGACAAGCGCCCTTGAGGTTACGAGGCTCCCGGTAGCTACACCGAGCGTGGAATCAACGTGGTGGAGCGTGTACGCCTCGGTATCTTAGGGTCCCGTGTCTCCTCGATCCGGTGTAGACACAGATCGGCACTAATCGTTCACGTTTTCGCCATAAGACCTGATTCACTACCAGCTTCAACTTCTTTACGGCATTGTTCACGTCCGCCAGGATCGCTATCTTAACTAGCCTCGTGCCTGCTATGCTTCCGTAGCTGTATCCTTGCGATGTTCCTGCTTCTGATCTTGCTGTAAGCCTCCTCCCCCGACACTAACCTGTACCCGTACCTGTACCCTACCCTACATGTGTAGAATCTATAGCTGATGTATAGTATGACTCCTGCGGCGCTCGTAAACTGTACAGTAGAGTTCCTCGTAACTTGATTCCCCACTTCGCTTCTATATCGTGCAATCTGTGCGTTGAGAGGTTATTTCGCTTCGATCGAATGGAACGATGGCGTCGAGGATCCATGTTCACGCGTGGTGGGGGAAAACTGCAAGGCGGGATCCGGTTATGAAAGATCTTACTGTATTTACAGTCTGCTTTCTACTTCGTATATACTATAGTTGCCGCGTTTGGCTTTCTAGGATCGTGCGATGCACGAGTAGCAATGCACTGCGTGCTCACCAGCGCTCGAACAGAAGCTGCACCGGTAGTAGCGCTGCTTTCGTCGTGTTTTACTCAACCCCGGTACAGATTCTTCTTCCCACTGCCATGTTCACCGGGGCTGCGCTGGCGGCATGTTATACGTGACGCCAATGAAACGAACGTTCCTGGAGCAAGTCTGTTGGAGCTTTACCTCTCGCTTGCTTCATCGCGGTTAAAACGTTTAGATCGAGATACGATAGCAACATGGTACCGCATCGGAGACCGAGTGTACCGAGAGGTGCGAAAAGATGGGATTGGTTGGTTGCGCACGTAAGAAGCTCTGATACGGTTTGCAACCAGTTACGAGTCTCAGCGTTAACGTTGTTACATGCGTTTCATTTTATCACTCATTTATTTTCTTCGTCTCTCATTTTATTTGCCTATTTCTTTCTTATTGGAATCCTTGAGATTACCGACTCATCGATACTGCTATAATTATTTTTATTCAAACTGTAAATGATTCTTGGCTAGTCCCAAAAGTGTTCAAATTTTGTTTGCATCGCCACAAAATAATAAAGATGCAATTCTTTCCATCACATTCGTTTCTCAGATTTGTATTCAGCCAGCCAGCCAGCACGAACCACACTCGAAGAAACGCCAAACACAATTTTTCTTTTCGAAATCGCGAAGAATCGACTAGATTCTCATCCTCAGGTTCAAGGAGCTTGACGCCTCAGGCAGGAGGTATTCCATCTGAAAATTTCCGGGTATTCATCTTAGCTACAGGTACAGTGTACAAGAGGCTTGGAGTACGCTCTCGTGCTGGACTCCTCTTCTTACCGATATAATACCGTTGCGCAGGCGCGCTGTGTGCACGGTGCGCCCGCGAGTTCGCTCCCCCTAATACCAGTCATCAGTGACATTACCCGATATTCATTTGTTGCTTCTTATACGTTATACAAGTACCTACGCGGTAAACTATAAGATAGTACATAGTATGTATGTACAACCGAGAGACTCTTCTCCGCGTGAGAAGTATCTCGTATCGAGACCTCCGATCTTTTACTCGCAGAGTCTACTATCGATCTAACGGTTAATCGACCCCACGCAGACTTCGGGGCGCGATATAGATTCACGCGCGTTAGCTTGCGAGCCGCATCAGGATTCGAAGTATTCGACGTATATACATGTTGCACTCAGTCGGGTGTATAGCGTGCCTATTGTGACCGGGGCATTTAGACACGCATCTCAAATTCATTAGACATCAGCGTCGAGCGTGTAAAAGTCCGAGTGGTAAGTTCATCTCTTTCATCTATCTCGAGGTACGGACGTCAGTCAATGGGTTATCATCGGTGAATCGACGGCTAATGAAACGATTTCGTCGATTTATTATATCGACGTGACCCGATATCATCGAGTGTGAACGTACATTTATCGATCTCTAATGATCCTGATCCTCGTGTGCGGTCATACCGTCTACATTAATTTTTAGGTCGATTATTGCAGCGCAAGAATACGCGATTCATACCAGCTAGTCATTTCACAACGACGGTGAGATAACCACTTGCAACGAAGAAATAGACATCTCTTGTTTACTTAACCGATAATTAATTTTACGTTTATTCTTTTATTCTGACCCACAAATCGTCTAATTGATTTTGACAGTGGCGCACAAATGTAATTTTTTCTTTGTACAGACTATGAGTTTTCCAAAATTCGAGAAAAGTTATTTTCATTCATTTTGTGATCCACTATATTTTTGTGTACGACTTAATAGGTGCGGGTGTATAATATTTAAACGCCAAAGCCCACGCATACGTTCAATCTCGTAAATTCATCGTCAGAAGTTACACAGCTATTCATGACCCCTGACACTTTTTCTCACAACGAAATCGGGGATGGTGAACTCCTCGCTACAGTCGATGCGATTGCTTTCATAGCATTTAGCGTACCGAGCCAGTCAGCTTCACCTCGCGAGTTCCGTTAAGTATGTGCTTACGATATAATAGTACACGCAACCGATCCATCACTCTCATTGTCATCGCCGCTTTTACTTTGCACAGTACGACGCCGATCACGCCGTTATTAGGATCCTACGACGAAGATCGTAGCGTGTCTCCTCACACATAGCGCATAGAAATGAGATAAAACCGGCTTTGGCGTTGACAGCGAAGGAGATCCGATCGATTATAATAATTCTCTATGTTTGCCGACAACGTGGATAGACTCACGTTTGACAATGCGCAACGTATACGCTCCTGTACCTCCTCTCGTGTACCTCTAGCGCAAAAGTTTTATAATCCATGACACAAACATAGACCGTGAATACCAAATCGTAATTTCACCCGTATCGATCTTAATCGATTCCCGATCAGCTGTCATACGTTGTTCCGTGCTGCACGAAAACGTCCCACGTGATTGACCAGATCGACGGATGGTCCTTGTATGCGTTTATTTTTATATCGTGAAGATTATGCCTGCAGCATTGGAAATAAAATTTGCTCTTCGTAATTCATATCCTCAATGTAAATATAAAGTATCCGGAGATCCAGAGGTCTTTCCACAGTCGTCTAACAACTAGCGAATGTAGTATATGCTCGTCCTGATATGGTTGAGCGACTTTTGAGACCATATGGGAAGCATCAGGAACCGAATGGGTCATCCGTGTATGGGAGCTACTCCGAATAAAGTGAATTTGTGACATCCAGGATTGCCAAAAAGTACGTTTGCCTCTTACCTCCTTGTAAAAAAAAACCATTGCGATTCTTTGAATTTATCTACGCATTGATCACGAGACAATGTATTATATAATTGTATAGATGGATGTCAGTCGTAATAGCAAAATCCGTTTGCCAATAGGAAACGATTTGGAACCATACTGGGTGAATTATCGGAAATATTTTGGACGGAATGAATTTCGATACCTGAGCGACAGAACGTACGTTCCCTTTTTAGTTCTTTACAATCTACAACTTCATAAAAAGGGTTCAACGCGGTGAAAGCACTCGAGTCAAGTGTCCGGGTTAGCATTCCTATAGTCATTTGGATTAATCACAATAACCATATTCAATAATGATCTTCTTCACAGAGTTTAGCCGAGTTGGTGGTCATAGAGGAAACATCCAAAACCATACTGAGTCATCCGTCTATGGAGAAACGCTCTGGAATGAAGTGAATTTACGCGTTGGAAACGTCCTATTAAAGATCACTCAGCGTCATAGTTAAGAGAATTTTGAGTCTGGGAAAATCGACATCGGAGCGTCGTATGATTCAATGTACTTATTTATTTTCTTATACTTTTCAATGTACTTATTACTCAAACATCATTACTTTACGTTTTCTTTGTACGTTATACATTTTATACGCGTTGGAAACGTTCCATTAAAGATCACTCAGCGTCATAGTTAAGAGAACTTTGAGTCTGCGAAAATCGACATCGAAGCACCGTTTGATCCATTTTTCAATGTACTTACTACTTCGAAATCATTACTTTCCATTATTTAAGCTGCCAACTCAGCGACCAACACGACAGAATCCGACGCGCGTATCTAAGAGGGGACCCCGTTGATGGAGAGTGAAACCAATTTGGTCGCGCGCGGGCTCTCATCCAACCCAACTCTCCCGACAAATGAATGCTAATGGAACTTCTGGGCAGTAGTGTGCTGTATACTCGTATTTTTTTCACTCTTACTCAATCCCGAAACGTTCAGATTGATCATTCTGCGTGTATATAACTTTTACACGCATGTGTGTATACCGAGGTGAAACTCGACGCAGCACTTCAACGAGATAACGACGTAAGTGTAGCAGAAGCGAAGGAGAGGTTCCGATAGGATAGTGCCGCGGTAATTATGTTTCACCTTATACGCGTTGTGACTAATGATCCAAAGTACCGCAGGGTCACCTGTTTACGTTTGTCCGGTCATCGGTTTCTTGGCCTTTATTTTGCCGCTGCTGCTGCTGTTCCTACTTACAAACCAGGAACTTGGTGTGCCATTAGATATCAAAGGTGGTACGACCAATGAGTCTATGCCCGTTTGACGTTGGGAAGCTCAAATCTCGTGCCACTGAAGATGACTATCGTTCAGTTATATTTTTATGTGAAAACACGTGCGAAGGTTATAGATGAAAGTTTCATCAATTTTTTTAACAGAATTTAATATATTAGGGAACCGTATACCTGTTTCTATCATATATTTTATGATCAAGGTAAGGCACGTGTACGAATGAGGAAAAATTTTAACTTCACCAAAATATTATTTCCATAAAATATCTTTTAAGGGATTCACTTTTCGATTGATATATGATTATCATCAAATAGAATGTTCGGTAGAAAAATAAGTTAAGATGAATATCAATATTGGCACGAGAATGACAAGAATAGGCAACTGGATTATTTACATCATGCTAAATGTAAATAAATTACATGCGAAAATACATGCTGTATTGTATATTATATATTTAAAATTTATTCCGGCCAAAAGTTGGATATGTGACATATATCTTTTAATACTTTTTGCTTCCTCATACACGGAAAGAAATGGGGTTGTCGATATATTTTTGTAGACATTTTTACATTAATCGTTTGTCGTTATAACGGCAACTTGTATCTGAAACAACCTTCGGTGTTATAATATATAACGTTGATGCTGTAGTAAAATATTTATATTAAAAATTATAAGTTAATTCGATACTTGCGAATAAGTTCCAAGTAAATTTTCTTATTTACTTAACTTGCACAGACTGTCAAGTCCAAATAACTCGTTAACTCGTCTTTATAACAGTAGCCGGTAGCGTATATCGCTATTGTAGGGTAGTACGTTAAATCGTATATATGGGACAAGCAAAATGTACCATACTCATTGTCAGTAGTAAAATGTACTTATCGGACGGAATCGAATTTGCCATCGAGTGTGGTAAATATGTATTTCCGATGCTTGCGATTACACGCATTGCGAAGCACGAGGCCGTCTTTCTCGCTTTCTCTCTCTCGTGTTTGTTGAATTAAATTATTTATGAAATTAAATGTAATATCAATATTACATTTGATTTTAATGAAATAAGATTAGGTACATCTCGTACAACTATTATGCCATTCAGATGTATTCAATTGAACGGTAGTCGAATGGCGTAGTTGTCGGTAGCGTTAGCGTGTTAGGTAGGTCATAGGCTCAATCTTGGTATAGGCAGGAAATGTTATTCGATGAAAACCGCTATCCAACGACTGCTGATGACAAAATATATCTACGAAACTAATTCCCGAGTTGGAAAAATATCTTTTTCGTTTACTTTTAATGCCACCAATATATTATATCGTTATTTTATTATGCCGAATGCACGACAAACATCCATTCCCGTCTTAATCTGTGTAGCAAACGAATCGTGGTAAAAATTAACAGTGTGGGATAGTAGCGATAAGTAGGCTTCGAACATTATACGTCGCCAGAGTTTAGTGTTTATTTTACTTCTGACGCTAGTTATATTTACAATAGTAATTTTACTACAATTACGTAGTATTCTACAGCCACTTACTGTCAATATAATATCCATTGATTGTAATTTTAAGTTTAAATTACTACAATTTTTGTTCCTGATAACATTTCTTTCTTTCCGTGTAGAGGAAAATGTCGTGAAAAAAATTTTTCTCGAGTTATAGAAAAGAGGAAAGTTCCAGAACTCTCTCTCTCTCTCTCTCTCTGCATGCGCGTGCGCGAGATTGTGTGTTTGCTGCAATATTTTTTCAAATCGCTAATGGATGTCTCATTTTATGGTTGTTTGAATTTTTCGAAAAAAGGATGTACGCGTTAAAAACTTTCTATAGGAATAGGCCGAGGGACAAGGTTGTACGTTATTGAGTTTGGCATGAGTCGATAAAATAATTTAAATTTTATTGAACGAAAAAATTTAATAATTTTTCGAAAAAATGTGTTTTTATCAATCAAAGTGAAACTTGGAATATAAATTTGTTAGAGGACAAGGATAATTGGCGTCGAATATGGTGACAATCGATTAAGGGGTTTAAACTTGATGAAATTTGCAATTTTGCTTAATTTTTTATTTTATTGATCATTTTAATACCACTTTCTCCATGAGAAAGCCAGAATTGAGACAAACTTTAAATGTATTTATCAAAAATTCATTGACATTTTAAATATAAATAAATAATAAAGTTACACGTGGAATAGAAATGAAAAACTACCTACTTGTATAAATATGTTAAATGATAGATATGGCTTCCATACATATCTCATGTCCGTAAGATGTATAACTTTACTTGTGCGCAAAACAGGGCAGAGCATTTTTAGCAGTTGTACATAGATTGCAGGAAGAAAAATCCTTTATGTGTAATTGTTTGACAGCGTGGTTCCAGACATTTTAGATGTTTTTTTAACCTACAAAATAGTCATACGGAATCCATGGCGTTTCCTAAAGTAACTGGCCTACACTCCGACACAGCCGCGGTACCTGAAGTTATCGTCAATTATCAAATACTTTGCAGGTAAAATAAAGAGCGTTTTTTACAGTTGATTATCACAGAGTCGAGTTTGATTTTATGAATTCTTTCGTATTATCATTGTTGAACAGTAAAAGGTATGATTCGTCTGTCAAGCGTGTCAATTATCATTCGTAGTTGAAATGCACTTGCGGAAGCTGACGTTAAATTGAAGATTTCACGCGTCATGCAATTAGTAACCGTCATAAAATTTATATGGAAACTTTCAGCATGAACTAAATTATTGTTCAGATAGGTAATAAATCCTCTTTACGTTACATTTTCTTCTCAATTCTTGGAGTCGATAAGTGAATCACGTAACTGAGATTATGCGTCGTCACGTTTTGATCATGAATTTTGTGGTATTCATTTATTCAAAGTCGATGTATATCTATTGATCTGCGAGCTAATTAAACATTGTTCATTGCTTATATTTTTTAAATTACATGCAGGATACATTTACCTTGCAAGAAACATTATTTTTTATTTGAATAAAATGACTTAATCTACTGTAGAACACGATCGATGCTCTTATAAGCTTCGGACTGTGTTCGTTGTGGGCGATAATCAATGTTATGTCAGAGATTAATTTTTTCTTCTTATTTAAATAAAATGGAGACGATCTACTTCGAAGTGGGGGTGTATTTTGGTATAAACAGATTTCTTTGACACTCTATTATTCTCTAAATTCTGGAAAACCTTGTCCACAGAATTAACCTCAAAATTACAAAATAGTCACCGATGGTTGGTTTTTCCTTGAGAAAACAATGGGACGCTATTGTTGTAAGAATTAAAAAGAAAGGTTGAAGAAAGTGTCAATAGGAATATAATTAATGATGAAAAGCGGCGGTATACTAACCGCTTGTATACCACTCGGTAGAAAAATGCAGTTGTTACATTTTGCAAACTGTTCATAAAGTCGTAAATAAAATTTGCGACCCCGAGAGATTAGCAGGCCCTAACCGCAAAAGTTAAGGCTCTCTACCTTTTCACCCCGTTAGCTTACTCGTTTGCAAATTGTCGTTATATACCTTGTATATTCAAACTATTTAGAAAGAGGGATGCGGTACTACAGGAAATTCTGTTCCTAGCGATGCCGATAGTTGCAGTAGGCAGGAAGGCCCTAAACAAAATTAGACTGGTCAGGATACGCCGTGACTTGTAATGGCTCCCTTGGGAATTGGCATCTGCCCCACCTCTTCGGGCCTTATCCCCTCTCCGGTTCATCTTCTATACCGTAGCTCACAGATTTACAGTTGGCGCGGTACATTGGAGGACGAACACGATATTGCGTTAAAGGTGGTATCCAAATACGTGGTGGAACCTGTACAGTTAGGACTCGAATCGTTTATGTTCTACCTCTCAGTCTTCTTCTCCATTCCGAGCTTGACCAGGGTGCGCTTCGCTGCCGCACCCGCGGTGCACACTGCGTCGCCGCATTGAATAATGAGTATGCTCGCCTGTTTCTAACCCGGCCCATTGTTTGGTGGGTCTGTACGGATATAAGCCTTTGTATCTAGAATATTCTGGTGTTTGTGTCTCATCAAGGCATATTTGCTAGTACGAACAGCCGTGCTCGGAGTTGTTCGCATGCCCAGGAGCACATCGGCGCATTAAAATATTTGTGAAGTTTATCGAGAGTAAATAAAACTCAATCTGTATCGTCGAACAGCGATGCTACTATTTCGAGATATTTCGATACATTATATCATTTTGAAACGTTGAGATTTCAAGATTCCGAGTGTTATGAGTATTCTACTGTAGGAGGCTTAGGTTAATCCCATTTTCGAAATTACCTGCCGAACGCTTCCCTGGGGCGTACCACAACTTACGCCAGAAACGACGGATCTAACTTGAAAGAAAGACTGATACCCCCGCTAAATTATTTTTAGGATTGCTTGTTTCTGTTTGAAAAACTAGTCCAGGCCAGTATATTTCGAGTTTTTATGGCTCCAACATCGAGAGAAAAGATTTCATTGATTCGAATAAATCGACGCATTCAAATTTTGAATCAACAAAATATTTATTTGATTCGATGAAAATAATTACTTGATCCCAATAATGCGATGCATCTGAATCACGATGAGATTTATTCAAATGAATAATATATTTGAAATCACCGTTTCAAAGAGATATTTCGTTGACAGTGTCGTATCATGAGCGTAAAACCGGTGAAACGCCGATTGTTAAATTGTTACCCAAATGGAGACGTTTTTTAAGGAAGCTGGTACATGCGAAGATATGTAATAATAAACGAACATTAAACGAATCCTCGAAGCTCTCCTCGGTTAGTACGGGAAGCATTCAAAAATAAGGCATAACCAATAATGTAATCATACATGTGCATCACGACCTATTTATAATCGCGCGCATAACGCGCGTGACTTTCAATCCAAAAACGCAATAAAACACCGTTTTTTGCAAAAACATTTGATTCGTTGTAATGTTTCTGTTACTACAAGTTAACTCTAACTTCTTTAAAGTAAAATAAACTAAGAACAAGCATCCAGAGTGAACATGCCTGATATGGCACACCAGGTACTACAGAATTTGGAGAGATTCTTTCGAGAGATTTAATGTAGGATTTGAACGAAATGCATCGTACTATCGCTATGAGAATGAGCAACGAATAAAAGTTTCATTGAATCAAATAAAAGTGATTGGTAGACTTCGATACAGTTTTCAATGAGTCAATGACACCGCGTTTAATACGATTCGCGATCAATTAAACAGAAGATGATATTGGCTTGAACATATTTATTCATTGACGTCGAATAAAAGCTTCATAGACCAGGATTTCAATGAAAATTCTTTGATTTAATGAAACTTTGCATTTACATTTCGTGTATTAAAATAAAATGCAAATAATTTCATTTAACCCTTTACAAGTCACACCACCTAAAACCTTTCTGGAATGGGATTATGAAGAGCAGAGTGACTTATGAAGGGTTGATAAACATTATATATTTTTTAAGTACATTTTCGTGTGAGTTAAATGAATACACGGAATACCCCTAAAATAGTCATTATCATGTGTAAAATCGCATTTATGCGCCGCATACGTTTAATACTACAAATGTTTTTTCTACAAAAATCAACGTCAAAATCATTTAATTGTAATTATCGATTCGTTTTTTGAGATTGTTTCACAGATTCATTTTTTCTTTAAAAATTAAATTTAAAAATGTTGCCTCATGCGAATAATAGTGATAAAATTTCCAACCCTGTACAAACGCGATCAGTGGTTGATTGATAGTAAATGATAATCGTAGTTTTAATCGACACCGCCGCTTTTTAAATATGAAATTCGTTAGATCATTGTAACGAAACCCATTTACTCTTTTTATTTTAATTAGTTTAAAAACTGGCCAGTAACCAAGTTGAACTTCCCATAGCCTTTCCTCAAACTTTCTTTACTACTTTTTTAATCAGATGCTACCGTTAAGATAATACCGTAAAAACTAGTGCTAAAATATGTAGCATAATTGATTATTTGAAAGATATATAGTAAAAATACATGATACAGTGAAACAGGAAATATTTGTGTTGCTGTGCTTGCCAAATTTCGTGGACTCATCCTCCCAAGAATGGGGAGTGGCGATTTACGAGCGATACGAATTTTTTATAGCCCACTTCGTTGTCGCGCTCCTCGAGATCTCGCGACATTCAGTATATTCCAACACACTTACACACTCAAAGACTTACCGATATATTTATATAGATGACAGACATTATTCGGCCAATAACGAGATCTCTGGAAACATATGCCAGCTACGAACGACCTCTGGAAACATCACGTTTTTCATACCGTTTTCGGGCACAACAGCCGATTCTGGATAAATCTTCGTGCTTGGACCAAGCGAGGACAGCGCCACGCGAGAAAGTTCGCGGACGCCACGCTCCCTCGTGAGATCGTTCTTAATTTACGTCTTTCGATCTACTGCTATATATATGTGTGTGTGTGTGTGCGCGCGTGTGTGTACGCGTCTATGTATGTACGTATACATACATATGTAACGATACGCGGACCCTGGTGGTTGCTGGTGCTGTGAGCGATACGCTTTTGGAATGGTGATATCGCGAATAAAGATCATCGCTTTAATCCACTTTTGAAGACGACAAAAGTCCTGCAAATCACAACCATTGATCTTCTTCGGTCTTGCTTTTACTCAAGCGTTCGAAAAGATCACGCACCACGGGTTAAGATTGAAAAAGAAGAAGAAGAAGAAGGTACAAAGGAAGTATATGCGACTCTCGTTGCAGTTGCCGTACTTATCGTTTGGACTTTAACCAGCAATCTGGTTAGCTCTGACGCTCGACTCACGTTTAATCTCAATGCGATTGACCGAAAGTCTGACTAATCCGTGGGCGCTCGCGCCCAACGAGAAGATGCTGCTGCTGCTGCTACTTCTGTACACCGTAATCTTGGGCCAATATCGCAAATTAACATGGAGAGAGCCAAGCGAAACGGCTGTGCCACAATGCCAACACAAAACGGTTTACCTTCCAATGAAAAGGACAAATCTAGCAACCTGTCCACGATGTAGCGTATCGAGAGTATCGCGGTGACCACACGCCGGGCACAGAAACTAAGCCTAATCCCATTTTAAATGGATTCGTCGCACAAAGCGATGTCTAAGACGTGGCAGTTATACACAGAACATAGAACACAGAGCATTGAGAGTGTCGAGGAGCGAGCAGAAGCGAAGCTAAAGCAAAGTGTGGGCGGTGCACTCGTAGACTCGGGATTAGCCGTTAATCTCACGGTTAAGATCTCCGCAGGCCCACCGTGAAATCGTCAACAACGCGAAACCCTTGGAGGCTATTTGCCATTCGAGCGTGTACCATCCCAATTTCGTTACTCACTCACCGGCTTAATTTTTACTCTTGTCTTGATTGACTTTAATTATTTAGTTCTGGCTTTTAATTGTTTAATATTTACTTTTACCTATATATCGACAAACAGTGAAATTAAGAAATATTAGGAATCCCGAGAATTATGTAAATTTAACGTTTTTTTTTTGCCTTTCAGAAGGTAGAAGTAAAAATACGCATCTCGATAATAGCCTCGTAAGGATCCTGGTTGCTACATACTTGACTGCATCAACATACACGAGCGTTCATCCACCGGTAGTTGTTCCTAAAAATCAAACCAGGGTAAGGAACTTCGATATATCGTGACACTGACATCAAATGACAGGGCTGAAGTGAGTCGGGGCAACAAGTCCAGAGTTGGAGTGTCGTTGGCACAAGTTGTGTTTATTTCATCCTCTACGGAACAAGAAAGCGATCCAAGTCGCAATAAGTAAAGAGTCGTGTTTATTCCCCTAGCGACGATCGTCGATATCGGAAATCCCGAGGAAACTGCCTAAGAGTAACCAACAATTAACATACCATAACAAAAGTACTGTAGCAATGGCGCGTCTCGAACACGCTTAAGTCTCTTGGACGTATGTACCTACTCGATAGTACGGAAAAAACGTTTCAAACGGATATTCTCAAATCGCACTCTGCACACTTCCAGGAAGTCGTCGCTTCATCCTCGAATGCAAAACTATCGTAACTAGTATCTAAGGTATCGAGACAGGAACTTGGAAAACTGTTTCCGAAGCCGTTTAGGTGGTAGCGGTATTTAGATACACACGTGTCGTTGCCCGCATTGTCTACTCGTTGCAATGGAAGACCTTGTTTCCTACCGGTCTGTAAAAGGCTCGGTATACTGTGACTTACAAATTTAAGCTTCTTACTCGGAAGTCAACTAGAGGAGAGAGTGCTGATAAAATATCCGTGATCCGTGGTCAGTTCTGGCTTATTTGGAAATGTCAAATAACAGGATATAAGTCAAGAAAAAAAAAACCTGTTAATTCATTTTAAGTCATTGAAGCATATTTCTTAAAACATGTAAATAAGAGAGTGAGAGAGAGAGAGAGAGAGAGAGAAAGAAAATATATTTATGCATTAATGAGGAAAAATGAAAAACCACACGCCACATTATTAAATAAACAATTTGGTGTGCACCAGGCTGGAATTCTGAGTTCCCGGTTGAAACTCGATTCGTGGCGAAATATTTTTCACAGTTCCTTTGTTAAAGAATCGTCGAATCTGATTACTCAATCAATTTTTATTTAATTGGTTGAAGCAATTAGATCCGATATTCATAATGATTCGCAAATGCGGAATTTGAATCAGGCCTCTCATTCCCACGTTTAGTATAGCGATCACGTACCTCGCACCATGAGTCGTGTTTTCTGAAAAATATCCATCTTACTGACAGAACATAGACGCTATGTCTATACAAATGTTAACATTTACTCGGTCAATTGCCTAGAATTACTATAGTATTAAATAAAATATTATTTTCTAAATTTGGAAGAAATTTCGATCGATTTACGGAGAAGGAAAATCTCTAATACAAATCGAAGGCAACAGACAAATTTGAATTTGTTGTAAAATTTCCCAATGGAAGAAATTTTTCGGAGAAACGCAAGTGGTCGTTGTTAAACAAAACTCGAAAAGCCTTTGACCGAAAACTCGAACTGCTCCTCCCACTAACCATCGGAGAATAACGCAAAACCTATCCCGGTGTACAGCGGAACGAGTACATACCCTCCGGCAAGACATAGAATTGAAAACATTTGCGCGACCTACGGTGCACTATGGTTCCACGCAGTCCTTCTTACTATACTTCTGGAGTATATTCAACCCTTTGCACATCGCAGATGTGCCGGCAGCGCAGGGCATGGCAAGTATTACGGTACGTGCGCTCGCTACGGGCCACCTACAGCGCGTGCCCTGCCTACTTCTTAATTTACGATATACCGTATCGCATGCGCACTTGTCTTAACCGAGCTTCCTCTGTACACGGCAAAGAATTGTATAGCAGTCTAAGTTGTGGGTGACCGCATCCTACTGGGAACCTCTGAAAATGTACTAAGAATCCATCGTAAACCTAGCGCTGACGATCCTCTGGCTCTATTGAATTAGTTACCTGTTTACCAAATTTACGGCCCCATTGTTGTACCGTTGTAGTATTAAGATTGTGAAAAGTTTTCTAAATATTGGCTCTAGATGCGCCGTGAATGAGGGCAAGCTATTAAAGAAATCCAATTATAAATTATTTCATGTACTACATATAATAGACTCCAAAATTTTGTACATTTACAGAAATAAATATTTTCATTTATTAACTCATTATCACTTGAATTTTTAAGCTTTGGTAATAATAATAATAATAATAATATAATAATGCAAAGCTTTAACTTGCACATGGCTCTCCTCGTTCTTTACCGCCTTACGCAAAGCCTATGAAGAAGTACGTTGCTCAATTTTGGCGTCCTTATGCACCGAGATAAAAGATTTCATTGATTCGAATAAATCGGCACATTACAATTTCTTTCATTGAATCAAATAAATATTTATTTCTCTTAACAGAAGTGGGAACGCAGATTCTGTGCATAGTAACCTCAATTTTTCTCCTGGATTGAATATATTAGGTGAGATTTCGAATCGATAAAAGCGATTTAAAAAATTGTATGAGAAAAACGGAGAACAATCGCCGTCATTCCTGCTATAATCGTTCATTCAAACTTCAAAGCGCTCACGGCGGAACGAGAGAAAGAGCACGTGGGTGATGAAGTCAATATTTTTCTGTACATATATTTTATTCAAAAGAATCTAAATTTTAATAAGTTTTTTGCACATCAGAGATAGTTGTCAACAACTAGAAATAAATAAAAACGCAACGCAATATTCTAATCGCGTTTGTTTATTTGATTCTAAATGGACGAGTGTAAAAATGATTGAGTTATAAGGCAAAGATAAATTATTGAAAATGATGAGCACATTACACTTTTCTAATTACCTTTGTTGCTTTAATTCTAAATACGAGAGTGAAAAAAATTGATTTATCGAATAATTAAAATAGAGTTATTAAAAACTATTTAACTGTTTTAGTTTTAAAAGATATAGTAACTTTAAGAATATATAGCAATTATAAAAATGCTGTGGAAAGCGATATTGAACTAGCTTTAAAAAGTCCGAATTAAACTATAATAAACGGGACCGTGGCTTTAAAAAGTTTTCTTATGAAAATAAATTTAAAAAGGATGAAATAACTTCCAATGTCATTTTAGTTAACTTTATATTTAAATTATAACATTAATTTACCGCTGTCACTGCAGTTGGGAGATGTCTCCTGAATATTGCAACCATCGTTTACATATCAAGAAACATACTGACTTCTGGACTCTGATTCTAACGCAAAAAAAGATGTCTCTCGACTGTAGTGACAGCAATAAATCAATTATTGTTATTTAAATATGAAGTTAACTAAATTAACATCGAAAATTATTTCATCCTTTTCAAACTTATTTGCATAAGAAAGCTTTTTAAAGTTAAAGTCCTGTTTATTATAGTTACTTGCAGTTGGGAGTTTACATTTAAAAAACAAATTCTTTTGTCAGTAGACTATACACACAAAATTTGGTTATAATCCTCTGACCCTTTCAAAAGTTATTGCATTCTTGGACGTTCCAAAGAGAAACGAATCAATACTTTTTTTCGTACTCTCGGATATTCAAAGGATGGATTGACACTATAATTTTAAATCAAATTTTTATTTAAATTTCAATAGTTTCGTATGTAGTACTTTGTATGTGACGAAAATGTAAAAATAGATAATTATTCAAGTACTTGGCTATTGTGAAAAGAACAAATAATCACTTAATTTTTTTCGTCGTGTCATATACGTGTCGAAAGAATAATGTTTCTAACTGTCTTATAATAACCAGTGGAACTAATGAACGGATAGGTTAAAGTAGAGTCAATTTTCTTCTTTATCCGAACTACGCTGACTGCTGATGCTGTACCATCGAGGATAGTTTCATATGACCATGGCCGAGTAGCTGATGAGTCGTGAGTGCCAAGGCGAGAAAGGCATTTTATACATAATATTACACATAGACACGCCGTTCACTCGATCGGTAAAGGGTTTTATGCAGCTGCGGTGATCAGCGAGCAAAAGAAAAGGACCGTGAGCTTTATTAAGGTCGAGCCTGGGGTTCGTGAAGCAAGAACGGTCACGAGATATCGACATTAGAAAGAAAGTGTCTCACCGGGCCTGGAGTACGAACTAAAAGGTGACAAAAACAGTACTTGGCTCTTTGGAAATGTTACACATCGTTTCATCAATGTATATATAATACATACGTACCCGTATAGCTACATAGCACTTTATAGACTAAACTCCAACGGGCTGATTTGCCGCGCGGCGTTCAAGCGGTGGGTAACCGCGGAGCTCACTCATGCGTGTCTAACATTCTAACCCAGTGAGCTTCCATCTTCATAACTCGCTCGCGCGTCCCAGAGTGCTGCGGTACGGTGGTTCATTCGTTCTCGCCCGTCGCTCGGACTACATACGTGCTGTATGTCTATCTACTATGTACATGCTACGGTATTCTTATATATATATGGGCCTTTCCGGCGCAAGTCAACCTGCCGATGACTAAATTTTTAAAAAATTTTTCCAATTGATGTCTCGAATGCACGTTATACGGAGACATTTTGTACTAATTTTCCATCTTGTGGTATCTCAACAATTGGAGAGATGCTGAATAGACTGATGCTAATATTTATAAAAAGACGAAAGTTATAAAATATCCTCGAAAATACACATTTGTTCTTAACGAAGAAATAAATGTACATTTATTTCGGAAATATGAAAATTATGGGCAGTATTTATTTGTGATTATCTGAAAGAAACAAATTGTGAAGAAAGTAAAAAATATGGCAGCCAGGACGAGATCGATTTGACGTAAAACTTCCGATATATGGACACACGCTCATTTGCCATCTGTACTCATCGCCATCTCGGCTCATCTTTCCTCAATGTTTCGTAACTCACCGGCCAATCTCTATCGGTAATCGTCCTGTAAATTGATAATTTCGCAGCAGCGTCGTTCTCTCGTCGTTCTATATAATTACATTCGTAAAAGTGCGATATTCGAAGATGGTGTGTAAATGGGTAGAAACGAGTTCTTCCATACGTTCGTTCTTTCTCTCGACGTACTTGTGTATCGCCCCTCGCGTTATATCGGTATCCGTACCGAAGTGAGATGGGGCTCGACCGCGAGGACATACGCCACGGTCCACTCGAACGATTTGTCGTCCATTCGTGCTCGCCCAAGAACGACTCTTCGATTCGGTGTGTCACCGCGCCGAGTGCCTCCGGTGATGGCGCGTCTGGTTCCGTCGTCCCCGCAAACGCGGCCAACGAGCGTTCTACGCTCCTGTCGTTAAAGGCCTTTTACCTTGTCGTCTGAATTTTTTTATCGCTCCTGCGAAGCCACCGCAGCGATACACACGCATCGCGCGGATCGTTTCGATGAACGTCGATCGTCGAGCCGTTAAAAAAGGGCCTACAGTTTCACGGCGATCGTAAAGCCCCGAGAGATCGTCCTCGTCGTCGTGCATGTCCTCGTAGTCGAGGTTTTCAACAATTTACGAGATGAAATCATCCGGTAATTTCGATGACAGATGCCATCGCGGTATATATTATATAGGTTTACTTTTCTTGATAATAAATAGATCCACGAAACAATTAAATACCCCGAATTTATCGCAACGTTATTTCTGTCCGGTTTCGCGTCGGTTGATTTAAGGAATAAGTATGAGTTGACACCAATTTTTTAGGGGTTTCTTTCGATGAGTCGTTACACTCGTGCGACACTGTCTCACGGTTATTTATGTTCGTGACAATCCGTTTCCTTCTCGACGAATTAATAATTTTCAAGAAAATAAAATACGATCGAGTAATTAATTTTTCAATCAAATCTGTGACAACACAACCACCTTTTAATTTTAGCCGTTGGGCTCTGTAAACAAAAAAGTTTACTCCGGTACAGGAACACGAGGGGTTAATCATTGGAGCGTCGCAGAGTCTATTCCCTACTGTAAAACTCATCATCGTATCCATCGATCGTTGGAAGGAAACGACTCCCGATGTATCGCGAAGCATATGCGTCTGGCCCATACTTTATGTGCTCGATTCGTGGAGTGACGCAGCCAGTAGTATGAATTACGCTATATATCTACCGTAGCACTTCTGTGCAGTACGACATATACATAGCAGCAATGAAAAAAAGTAGCAACGGCAGAATAAGCGATAGTCACGAGCACTCCCCCAATATTTTGACTACCGTGTCAACGACGAGAGCTACGTTTGTGCATTCAGCATGCTCGCCGGCCCGTAACGCCATTCATTCTGGCGCGTTAGCACGCGGAGACCGCGCAGATTTATCGAACGACGTGTCGCCGGGTTTAACACGCGGCCTGCGCGCTGTTCCTACTCCTGTAGCTTCTGCTTCTGCCGTTGCTGTTGAGCGCATTCGTGCGGTCAGATTTGTGGCTTTTCTGCGGCTTTGTGTTGCGTTGACTGCAGCGCTCGGTTCACGGGGGTTGGAGAGAATCTCAGTTGCTTCGTTTATCCTATACACTTGGTTCGATCGACTGCCAAAAGACTCGACAATTACGTAACTTTGTTCGTGTAACCATTCAAGCGAGATGTTTGATGTTCCTCGGTGTTGCCAGAAGCACAGTAGCATTATTGACTCCTGAAATCAGTTTTTCGATCTGTCCTCGAGCGCACGGCAAATCAATGCCGAGGTTACCACTGCCCCAAAGTTACCCTCTTCGATACTCGAAAACATACGTCATACGTTTACAGATATAATTTTGTCGATATTTTCTGTAAAGAAGCCTTTGTTATGACGTTACGGAAGAATTGAAAAAGGTGATTCGGTTTATTGCGATATAAACCAAGTAGAGTTGCAATATTTTTTAGAAATAAATAATATCTGCATACAATTTTGATTTTTATCGACAGAATATTATTTGTAATCACTAGAGTCAAACATTGTAATACGTGATCGAAGTAAACAGAGAAGAAAATGATAAATCGTTCAACTAACTAAAATCAAAAACTTGGAAAGACAAATTAAAGCGCAAAAGTTTCATATCTGGAACTTTTTTTTACGTTTTTAATCCCATATTTCGAAGTGTGACACTGCTCGTCGCTGCCCCTGGCAATCGGCGAGTTGAGTGACGCGATGTCTCCGGGGTATCGTTTCGACACGCTCGAAAATTTTCTCTCCTTGTCTCTATCTATCTATCTCTCTCTGCCGAGGAAAGATTGTATTACCGGTATGGCTGGGGACAGCGGCAGAAGTAACAACGTTACGTTGTATGTATCTTCTTTGGATGGCATCCCGCAAATGAGAACCAGACCCGAAAAATATATTCATAACAGGAGGTAACCGGCTGACCCGTGCCGTCGGAGGCCCGAGGGCCGCGCTTCGGTACGCCGGGGTGCAATTATCCCCTGGACACCCATCAGGAGATAAAGACAGAGAAACAGAGAAAGATACGACTCTCGCACCAAAGAAACAATGGCGTGCCGGTAACGATGCTCCAGGAGGACGATGAGAATTGAAAAAGAACGAGAAACAGCGAGGCATATATCCTCAATTAATTAATATTTGAAATTAAATGCGGAAAAATGCATCATCTCCGTTTAAATTGTACTGATGCTATTCTCATTTTTTTTTATGTACTCATTCGTTGCAGATCAGGCTCGAGACAACTGGGCAAGCATTTTCGACGAGGAGTAAGCAGTTATAGCAATGAAATAATATTGAGCAGGATACAGAGAAGAAGACCCGGCGTGATTGCGAGTCCTGGAATTCGTTGAATGTGAAACTCCGGAGGAAAGATGTAAGAACTGGTTCGGCACGTGAGACTTTTCTGTAATTAAGTATATAATGACTGCGTGCATAAACATTCGCGAGGTAAGCGCGTGGGTGGCAAGACTCTCGAGAGCCGAATGCAGTCGCGAAAAACTCTCTCGCGACGCAATGAGCACTGCGATAAAGAGAAAGAGATGGAGAATGAGGTCTTTAAAGCGATATTAAATTTCCGCGGAGTGGACGGTCGCTTGGTAGTCGCAGTGCGGAGTATAACAGCGGGGTATCGTGTTTCAGGCGTGCCGGCTTAGCGAGTTTCGTCGACGAAATAACGTACAACGGGGATTTTTCCACGAGGTTATGAGAAATTAAATTTAGCGTCGAGGACATACGCTATTCGGTGTGTTTCTCGTTCAACTCTGTTTCCTGGTCAAACGTATCAAACTATCATTTTTTAAATTATATTATATCAATACGATTGCGTAATATGCTTCACCGACGGAGTTCCTCTCCGTTCTACGCAGGAGCTCTGATTAACTGCGGTAATGATACTAAAAAATAATTTTTTAAAACCAAAGTATTTTGTATTTGAGAGGGAAAATCGTGTTTCTTGCTCCGAGTCACCTCCACGCACGAAAAGTTTATGGAAAAATATATTTTTACGTATATCAAATAGATATTCCATGAAAAATGAGATATTACATGGTAGCATAGGAATTCATCGTCATTAAATTAATGTCGTTCGTGTACGTCTGACATAGAAAAAAAATTACTTGACTTGTTAAATATGTATAGCGCCTTGATTCCTATATTGCGAGCTGATAAATCGATCGAGGGAACGATGTTCGCGAGAGACTCGCGCCGATACAGTTGACGCGTCGAGCAACCCCATAAACCCGCTGGGATCATGTCGAGGTTTACGCGGATTTGTCACGGTGGAGAGTCCACGAGTGCGAGCGACCATTTCGATCCCTCGTAGTGACTTCGCACTAGAGTCTCGTTAGCGGTATTCAACGCAATTATTCACACGCTTGACTATGAAGTGGTGCTCTTCACGGTAACCCCGCTCGACCTCGCTGACTTTGATATGTTACACGAGGAAATATATCGTCCGGGTATACTTCGTACCACGCGAGCCGTAACCAATCGACAGATGTCGAAGGCTAGTTAGTATATATAGTTAGTAGTCGATGACACTCATTCGCCCCGATATATCTATAGAAATATATTTCGTATACTTTTGGCATACGTTATTGTACCTGAACCAATGTATACTGCTTAGTAATACCAATACCCGTGCGGTACTACTTTCGTCTTTGATCGATGTCGATCCGCCACGCTGTAAATCGCGCTCATCAATATCCTCGACTGCGTTAGGATAAGTGAAAGATATACGCGTACCTATATAGTCGGTATATGTATAACCTAAGCTAACCTATGACCCAACCAGCCGCGTACGCTATTTTTCTTCAACATTCTCATGAATATTATTGCGTGACTCGAAGCCGCTTATTCCTGTCGTATACATTCCCCTATGGATAAAAAAAAAAAAAAAAAACAATATGCGTAAAACATATTTTTACGTATATTTAATACATTTATGACGAAAAATTGTATAAATTGCACTTATTCTAAGCTATATCCGACGGGTAGATCCCGACAAATGTATAAAAAATATATTTTGGCATATGTTTCATGAACGTATACACAGAAAGAAAAAAGTAGTTGAAGAAACCGACACATGGGTTCCAATAAACAACCGGAATAGTTAGCATAGCGCCAACTACTCGGTTGGTTCGAGAAACTACAACGTCGTTGGTAAAATATCGGTAGTAACGGTAACCAACGGAAATGGCAACCTCGGCTCATCGGTTGGTTGGTGAAAAAAAACCAGGTTAATACGGATATTTCTATTTATTTTCAGTGGCGAGGATCGGCGCGTATTTCGCGCGATGCTTCGATGGACGAAGGTCATCTTCACAATATTTCACTGTATATTTATCATATATTCAATGCATTTCACTTATATTTTTTGCAAGTTCTCGTCCATCCACAACCAACTTTCACTTGAAACAATGGCGTCGTTTGCTTTTGTGAAAAGTTTTACTCGTAGCGCGTACCAATCTGTTCGTTATAGAAGGAAAGCGATTGGTAATGGGAACAAAAAAAAAAAGAAACTACCACCGATGTTGGTCGCACCACCTAACGGCTCGTGGTGGCGACAGCACTGTGATTGGTTACATGAATCAAGTCATTGGCAAGTACTTTTTTGTGTATAAAGAATATAATTTCTCACGAAAAATTAGATGTTTCTGACTATATTTTTGAAATATATATTTTTTTCCATAAGAGCTAATACCGTTTATTCAGAATACACGAGTATTTAATGTCAATTACAATACCTTTCAAGCTATTTTATTATTATTTGTTCTTTTTTATTTTATTTTTTGTTTCTTCATAGAAGGAGCTGATTTCGTGGGAGAAATATTTCTCGAGATTTTCATGTCAACGTACTTAAGAAGTCCCAAAATGTTGAGAAGTCATATTTAGAAAAAAAATTCAACCGTCCGTTCGTCCTTCCGCGTTCGCGCATGCACGAGTGTGTGCGTGTGTGTGTGTGTTTGTATGTGATGAGGAGCTTGCAAAATTGCAGTTGATATATCTCGAGAACGGATGACTCGATCATCCTGAAACTTTGCACACGGATCGGGTCGCAACCCCCGTCAGTTTTCTGCAATTTTCGTCGAAATCGCTAACGGGTGTCTCATTTTATGGTTGTTTGAATTTGTTTTGAAAAAAAGGAGGTACGCTCCTTTAGCTTTCGTAAACTTTTAGCTCTCGAGTTGAAATAGTCTACAAGAATAGGCCAAGGGACAAGGTTGTTCGGTATTGAGTTCTTTTTTTCATTTCGTAAATTTTTATCTATCAAACTGAAACTTAGTATAGAAATTCGCTATGGCACAAGGAAACTTGGTCTTGAATTTGATTAGAATCGATCGAGAGATTCAAACTTTATGAAATTTGCAATTTCACCAAATTTTCAATTGTATTGAAAATTTTTATTCCACTTCCTCCATGAGAAAACCAGAATTGAAACAACTATTCCCCGTAGAGGAGAATCTGTGAATTTGCGGGAATCACGAGGAAGCGATGTGACAAATTTGAACGTTTTTTTTTATTGTATTGAAGATATCGTCTCGTTTCTTGTCATCGTCAAAATTTAAACTGATAAATCTGAATTCGATTTTTTGGTGTTAAAACAATTATGTCCAAAAACGAAAAATAAAATCTGATTTTCATTACAAATTTAAGTTGTTTCTTATTGACTAAAATGAAGATATTACTGACAACCTACTCCATTCTTTGAAATGCCCACAACTGACCGACGTCCCAATATTATTAATCAATATAATTTTATAGATTCCGTCATTTTGCTCGTGCTGCCATTGCACCGGATCTATCGGGAGGACCACCTGATCTACAACCAGTGAAGGCCACGCGGCCACTCCTCGGAGGTCGCGCTACCACCATAGATCATTGAAATCTATCCCCGTTGGCGTGTGCGCCGGAGTCGCGAGCACGAAACCGTGTACCTGTAAACTGCGCTCAACTCTGGCATCAGAGAACGCGCGCACGTTGGTCCTCGAGGGACATAAAGCAGATTCGAGATACGCGAATGCTGCTTCCACAGTTCCCGTGGGGTCGAGTCTCTCCCCCCGCGCGCGCGAACTTCGCTTCCATGCAGCTCTCGTGAGACTCTCCAGATCGGAGATTCGCCCACGCCCAGCTCATTCGCTTGCTCGCAAGTCTGTCTCGCAACTTGGACCGGAACGGCAGCTCGTGCACCGGTGGAAGGACCTGCTTCGCCCGCCGTATCCTGTATCGGTTAACCACCCATTTGTTCTTGCTATAAACTTGAGAGAAAATACCTAAACTGTTTGCGATTGGCTTTAAGACAATTATTGCCGATGCCTGTAGGATCTTCTCTGGATTTACCACCTTGCTAACAACCGTTGTTCGTATCTTAACATTGGGGGGATTTTCCTTTGAATGCTGGGTCGATAATATTCTCAATGTATTGAGAATATTGAATTATTGTTCATTTTTCAATCAGGCTCTTTTAAAATGTTGTTTCAATTTTATTTGTGTAAAACTGAATGGATCATACGATTGTGATAGAGAAATGGAAGAACAGAGAACCATTCTTTAAGCCATTCAAAGAGGGTAAAGTCGTCGGATGCCAGCAACAAGCCGAGTACTCTTTCTCCCGTGGCGATAGTCATGGAACAGTTGACCAGCAACTGCCCCGTACTAATAACACAGTGGTACTAGTTCGACACGAAAATTCGATCGACCGTTAAAGCCACAAGTATCCCTTACAGAACAACAGAAAAGCAAGGCACTAAAGCTAAGAAGCAAAGCAAAGGAAAGATCAATTTGAGTAAAGGTAGAAAAACTAGCAAAGCCAATGTAACATTGAAAGCAACGAGACTGAAAATGCGCTTTAACCAATTCTAATAGATTAGGTCCAGCAAGCGCAGTTCCAGATCTTGGCGGGTTTTAAGAACCCATCGAATCTCAGTGAAAACGTCGTTAGGCTTGTGACCACCGTGGAGCAAACTATCGCAGTCTTCTTTATATTTTTCTCGCTTCCGTTTCGTGTCGTTCATGCAAACCAGCGGTAACAGCTTCGGAACGACAACTGCTTTTGGCATTGACAAATGCGAAACGCTCATCCGTATCGTCGACTGACTGAAAATAAGTGAATACCGATGAGAGTGACCGAGGCTGGATGAGGTATGAGGTAAATGGAAATGTAGCAAGTCAGGGAGAGAGAGAGAGAGAGAGAGAGAGAGAGAGAGAGAGAGAGAGTAAGTGAGTGACTGGGAGAAAGAACGAGAGAGAAACATCGTTCCGAGACGCTCGGTTCAGGGAGTCCTGAATGGCCACTCGACCGGGGTGATCGTGTTCAAAGGGATGTTTGCCCACAAAACGGTCCCGACACATTGCTTTGTGGAAGGGTGCCCAACACGCTAAGCGTTTTCTGCTTTCCGAGACACCGCGAAGCAGTTGTCTCGTCTTGCAAACGCTGACTTGATGCTCGTATCAATACGACTCCTTGATCTTAAGTCATACTGATGTAACAAACAGGACCATGTTTTTAGTGGCGTATGAATTAGTTCTGCGCTAACGTCGTACGAATGCATAAAATGCATGCAGCAACAACGTTATTGGGTGACTTTTACACTTGATTCATCAGGAAGAATGGAAAAAGAAATCTTCCTGAAAGAAGAAACGCGGCTCTCTAAAATTGTTTTAGGGAGTCAATAACTTAATACTAACTTGGACAATAGACTGAAGCGTTAATTCAATTTCATTTTTCACCAGAAATAAATATTTACTACTCACATATGCATCAAAAGTGATTTTTTAAAATCCATGGTGTACAATTTCGTATAAAATTTTTTCAATTGCAGATATTATACAAAAAAAAATGTACACTTTTTGGATATTTGCGGAAGTGAAGAAATGTGATCGAGGAAAGACGAAAATTAATCTTTGTATCTAACTTATATGATTATCATCAATTATTGTTGAAAGGGGACATAAGTATATTGAAAAGTAACTAACCATCAATATTATAAATAAAATTTTTAAAGTAACATAGTACCAGGATACTTTAACTAAATCTACAAATCTAAAATAAAAAAGAATCGAATCTAAAATCAAGAGCTCGGACCAGAATAAGAGACAAAGAATGCCGGGAAGATACGGAGTCAGAAAAAAAGAGCGCTAGCTGGTCCCTCCACCGCATCAAAGGACGCGCGTGTGTGTGCGCGCGTGTGTTTAAGAGTTTCAGTACACACAACGTGTCCGGTCAAAAGAAAATAGCCGTAAAGTCGATTGCCGTACAGAGTCGGACAACTGGTCCGAGTGGAGAGGATTTAGGAGTCATAAAATGTGGAATCGGATCTCGGAGCGTTGTGCAACCATCGCAGCATTCCACAGGTCTTTCAGGGCCTGATACTCCTATTGAGAACGAATTGCTCTACCTCGTTTTGGTTATTTTTTTCTTTTTTCTTTGGATTCACGCACGTTGAGACACCTACGTCTTCGAAATACCGTCACCTCTTTAAGCCTCGTACGTCTTGTCCACCGTCGCGAAAAGTGTGCTGCTTCGACACGCTTAAAAAAAAAGGTTTATTACATTTTCGTTTATTCTTGGAATCGATTGCTTGGAAGCACTCGCCACCTTATTACAAACGTAATGTGCATGTCGGGACTAAAAAGTATGACTGGTCCATTGAGCACGTCTTCGTATTGCTCATCCACGTTTCGTGGCAAGAATGGGAACGCGCAACTCGAACGGCAGGCGCCTCGGTGCGGCTTCCTACGCACTTGGTTTCCCCGGGTCTCGTGACCCGATCTCCCAACATTTTATTACCGCCCTCAGGCGGAGATGTTTCCTCGTCGTCCGTGCAAATATTCCGGCGGTCCCAACCAGTTTCCGGCCCAGATCTCGCTGTGTCTCTAACGCTCCGCGCTTTTATCTCTTCTATACTCTATTCATTCATGGTTATAAAGTACATCAGCACTTCAATCACTGGAGTAAACATTCGCTTTCTTGTTGTTTTCTCTTTTATCAAGAGTTAAGGATACGAGAGTGTGAGAAACCCATATCTCTCGCTAAAAATAATGAACAGAAGTCACACAGTGCATCGGGAATGGGGCACGTATTTCCTATTACACTGTATACGATAGAAAGGACGATAAATCTCATGTCTTTCCAGGCTGAAGCACATAGAACATCGTCAACGCACCGGCTATATATACACATGGTAGCAGCTCCCGGTACAGTAGAGTACCCGACACCTAAAAAAAAACGTAAAGAATGAGTTCATCTTGGCAGAACGCAGAATCGAGTTCATATTAGGCCCATCTGCCTTTGCGTGAGCGTTTCTACATGAGCGAACGAGCACACTAGGTCGAGACACGAAAAGCAAAAGCTATGGGTGTACTCGCAAGGCGCATTGCCACAGCCACGACAAACAACTGAACATGGTGCTGCATGTTTCTCTACCCGTCTATACGTATGGGGAACGCGCCACACGTTCCCTAGATCCGGATTAAGAACGGCCAATTGATCACGAATCCACTTTGGTACCGGGCGCGCCTTCCATATTTGTCGTATATCGTGTACTATGCACCGAGTTCTTCGTATTAAAGTGGAAAAGCCAGATGAGATTTCATGTGCGATACCCCAATAAATAATAATATAAGAGAACTCCGGCAATTGACAGAGGTAAAAAAAGTACGAGAAAGGCGTTTGAACGAATTTTCATTGAGACGTCGGAGTAATGACGTTGTTGTAAAGAATGTTGTTGCGAAGAATATTCTCACCGCCACTGAAAGAAATAAAATGTTTATCTGCATTTACTTTTTTTGTTTAGTCATAAAAGAAGATTTTTTTCATGAAAAATCTATTTTTTTCCAGACTCTTATTTCAGGATACTCAAAATGGTTATAAAACGGACATAATAGTTGCTTTTAAAAATGTTTTAATGTGTATGCTCAACTTTTATATCAATAATAGTCGAGATTTATATAAAAATAAAAAGCAGCTACTCGGTAAGTTATTAACTACGATAAAAATATATTAAATCAACGAAATTCCAGCATAATTTGGATTTATTTATTTCAAATTTCAGTTACAAAAATCTCTGTTTAAAAACGATGAAAAGTATCAAGATCTTTTTATCATTATTCGCTACCTTTCAAAAAGCGTCCTTAAGGAGCAAGCAAAAATTGATCAATGGACTTTCTCACAGCTTTGTACAAGGTGGAAAATAATGAGAAAGCAATAGGCAAGGTCCAATTTCATTTTTATGCTCATTTTTATATGCAATCCATGTTAATACAAAAAAGATCAATTTTACATAATTCTTTATATTAACAACAAAATATATAAAAAATAAATTCACTAATTTTAATTATATCAATAAAAAGTGTTGGTGAAAATTTCACGAAAAAAAAAATTGGTTTCCGCGGACGTTACGCTTATCATGGAAATTTTACTTTAACATTTATTCATAGACGAAGGCATTATCACGCCCATTTCACCGCACGACGAAGAAATGGGATTAGAGAGGGAATGTTAAGTTCTTCGCCGGTTTGTCTGGCCGTATCGAGCGGGGATCATCTCGGGATTTGTGCGAATTAACGAATTGTCAGTGATCTGGTATTATGTCGAGATGAGAGGAGTATTACAAGGCGGAAAGGTCGTTAAACGCTGAAGTAGTAAGCGCGAGTATGGAGGATAAGCACGACAAAAAACGCAAGAAAGAAATAAGTTTATCTTACACGTGGGAGTATGTTTTGTATAGTAACCGCGGTGTGATTGTGTGAGGCTGTGTATATATGAGAAGATTCGGGCCGACGACGATAGAAGAAGATGAGCCAGTGGCAAAGCGATAGGGACGGAAGAAGGAAAGAGCAGAGTGGTTCAGACCCGGGGCGCGTATCGCATGCAAGATATTTCTTGCTTTCCATCTCTCTTTCGCTCTATTGCGTCGTTTTACGTTCGAAAAAAAACCAGTTTTCTATATATCGTTTAATTTCTACGGGTAGACATCATCCTTAATTTATTACGTCGTTCCCTCGAGCGCATTTCGACATTTTATTGGATCTACCCAGTTTCTAAGTCCGAGAGATCGTATATAAATGTGTTTAGCATGTATAGTAGCGTATACCGCTATGCGTTCAGCCATATAGATGTGTGAAGATCGTAGAGTTTGAACAGAAAATCGGTTTCGAAATCCACGAGAGAATCTTCTAATGGCTGCGTGCGAGCTTAACGGATGACGATGGATGCCGCGTATACTCAAGTATAATTATGTATATATACATTTATATCAAGGACGATAAAATATGTATATGCCTACTGGCTCTGGAACTCTATTCGAAAAAGGTCAAACGCGGACACGTATGGATGTTGAATCTGAATCGCGGATCCCTCGGTGGCTGCATTAATTCTAGTGATTTCGAGAATGGACCTTCCACGGTAGCCGTGCGTGACTGTACAGCGTGACTTGTTGAGAATTGCGAAGGGTTGCTCAGGCTCCCTTCGAAGAAGCCAGCTCGTTACACTTCCGTCGGCCGTTGTACAAAACTATGGATAAATATTATTATTCACTTTGGCTTCCGTCAATAAAACAATTGCAGTGCATTGACCTCAGCGGCATTGCTAAACGTTCCACTGACTTAGGGTAAGGTTTGTCGGTTATTGCCTCTTTGGTCATGGCCGCAAACTACAGCCACCGAAAACCTATGAAAACTGGGGCATATTCCCTGAAAAGTTTACAACCCTCTCGACTCGATGTCATTCAGTTGAACGAACTAAAGAAACCGAACGGTAGATTGTAGAAGGAAGCAAACTTCGTGGATTAAGCAGCCTTCCGAGTCCAACGGAAAAACGGAGGCGGAGCACATCCCCATTGATACGTTGGGAAAATACGAATGGAGTGACGAGACTCAACGAAAGTCGATTAATGATTTCGTGGTACAACGTTTTAAATGCGTTATTATTATGGTATAATGGATACTTTATGTTATATATTTACTATTGTTTTTATCAGTTGCCGGGGCAAATTTATTCAATTATCGACAATGACGGATCCTCGTTTCGACTTTCGCCGAAATATCGTCTCGCGTTATAGATTGTAAATAACAAAACAACAACAATTATAAAAGTTTTTCGGTCAGAAGGGTACAGCTAAATAAAAATAAACTGCAATACTACATTTTTACAAGGAAGAACAATTTTTTGTACTCGTTTGTTTCTAATTAATTCGACTACGAATGCCAAAAAATATTATAAAAACAATCTGTAGCTGCTAGCTGGAAATAATCTTTGAGTAGAATCGTAGGATGAAAAAAATTCGCTTAGTCTGTATGTGATTACAAGACTAGATATAGCTCGTCGTGTAAAATTAAATACACAGTGTAGGTTATTACTTCAAGCGTTATCCAACAAATACTTATGATCGTTGTATGTATTTTCGGATTCATTTCAAATTTATCAATCGAAATAAAAATCACAGAAGATACCGAATGAGTCGAATTCAGGAGTCTATGACTCAACATTGTTGTTCCTCATTGCGCAAAAATGATAGAAAAATGCTCAATCGTTCGAGGCAGAAGTTTAGAGCTACGAGCGTTGCCGTAGCTTCGACCGTACACCATCCTTTGAGGAAGTAGCGGCGCGGATCTGCGCGACTGCTCTCGATGTTCACCTGGCCAGTGAACGAGAGTCGAGGGGCCCGGTCGGGCCCCCGACCGTAACTGATCACGTTCACGATCGACCGAGGATAAGCATGGTGGGGTAACCAGGGCGTATCCTACCTGGCGTTCCGCAGGATCGGCAACTGCAATTGGCGGAGCGTTCGGTCCGTCGTACTCACGATTGGTCATTCCTAAAGTAGGCGTCAACCGAGGGGGCAGAAACGGTACCCCTGCCAGCAGGAAGATCGGTACACGGGCACCGGCCGGAGCACCTTCACGAGACGGAGACCAACAGGTCGCGGATCGGCGAAGCGCTAGTCCTTTCCCGTCCATCGACGTGGCCGCACCGGTGTGTCCTCGTGCAGCCACGGCCGTAATATAGTTCGCAACATATACATACATTATAATACATATATATATATATGTGTATATATATATATGTATATATATATACATATATGTACATACAAACGGCCACAGAGTTGCGCAATTCGAGACATTCGCGTCCGAATTCGCTCGTAAAATTCCACGATTGGGAGATTACGATTTCTCAGACACGGGAGTGAAAGATATCGGTAACGAGATCAATATCAATTCTGAATCGTGTTTTGATCGTGTTGGTACGATTACGGTACCGAGTATAAACGCGAGTTACGGCACACACTCGTCGGAAGACAGGAGAAACGATCGAGTTCATCGGGAGTTCGTGGAAAGTTTTTTTTCGTTTCAACTAAAGTTTACGGCTTAATTAGTATCGAGGCCACGTGATCGTCGGAAGAATCGGCATCTCTGAGCATTGGTATTAAACGCGCCTTCGTCATTGACAACAAGTGCTTGAGAAGAGTGAACCCATTCATCATTAGTTTGGACAACGTGCTTTTTTATCAGTGCTCGAGAAAAGATCGAGCTAACGAATCCGGTTGTTATGGTGTTAAACGTGTTATAGCGAACTTGACGATCGCCCTACGTTTCGTTGGCTTCACCAAAATTTATAAATAATTTTTAAAAAGTACGTTTTAGTGTCGCATTATCAACGTGCAACAAGATTCAACATCGCTGGGATATCATATCACCAAGGTGAGTGCATTTTCTCGTTATAAGTAACAACATTAAAGTTTATGTATCGCAAATATTAAAAAATTAGCAAATCACAAGGTTCAGACCCTGTCCGGTTTGATAGTTGAAGTCTCTTGTCTCCGAATATCATTCCGCTAACACGTACGATAGTCAGAGACTCCTGCTTGTTTGGTCGCGCATTGAGATCACCAGAGTGTAAGATTAATCGTCGCGCAGCCTTTCAAGTGTCACTGCTTATTCGGGCGTCGGAATCTTCGATCTCACGCGGTTCATTGTAACTCTTTCGTCAGTGACCTCACGAGATTTTCAAAATATTTACCAATACAATAGAATCGTCGAATCTGATTGCTCAATCGATTATCATTCAATTGATTCAAGCAGGTAGACCCGATATTTATAATGATTCGCAAATGCGGAATTTGAATCAGGCCTTTTATTCCCGCGCTTGGAATAGCGATCACGTATCTCGCACCGTGAGTTGTGTTTCATAAAATCTCCATTTGACTGACCGAACATAGACGCTGTTATAAATAAATCTATATAAATGATAAATTTACCAATATATATCAACTTAAAAATCGAAAGTGAATAAATGATCGAATGGCAAATTAGTATCACAATGATTGTAACGAAGTCTTCGGATTAAACAAAAAAAATTTCTTTATCTAACTATTTCATCTCATAAACATTATTTTAATAAAACAATTTTTTCGCGTTCCAATCGAAACATCTTACCGTTTCACATAAAATTTTTGCCCGTCTACTCTCCCATACATCGCGGAGCTTGTACTCGAGCCAAATTATCTTTTTTGTTGTTGATTCAAATTCATTCAGCTCTCGAGCGCTGTGAATAAAGACACGGGGAGAAGGCAATCTCGATCGCTGAGATTTGCACACGTGCGGGATTTATTCTTTCATTTCGTTCTTTATTATAGTACTACAGTTTCTACCTATGTATACCTACAGTACCTAAAACGTATATATGTAGGTACCGTCGTCGTGGCCAAATGAAAACATTATATCATCACCCCTCGGCGGTCGCCTGTTGCTATAATATTTGCCTACCAACGACAGTGGTGTAATTCGTCGGCACAATGGATCGCAGACCGCGTGCACAAGTCATACACATATACTTGGCTGTTTCGCGTCTACATATATATAAACATCGCACCGTATAAGGTTTGCTCCGAAGCAAATACCCTTCTTCCGGCATACGTGCGCGACACTTGGCCAAAGAATATAAAGCGTTACAATTATTATGCATACGCTCGCGAGGCTCCCATGTCAAAATATATTTATTGCCCTGTTTTTTTTTCGTCAACTTCCTCGTATTCTCTTTTACACTCCTTCGTTCGGTCGCTTCTGTCCACCACTGTGGTGTGTCGAGCCGTTCATTGCAACCCTTTCGTACGGTTATTACGTACCCCACTTGTAGCAGATTCGACTCGAGTCGTCTATGAGTCGTCACCATAGACGTACGGTGGGGCAAGATGAAACAGCTCGATAAGTTTTAACGATTTTGCAACAATAGTCTCATCTTCATAAACATTTTTACCAATGTAATGACAATTTTCAATGGTTACTCCAAATTATATAATGCATAATTAGTTAAATACTAGGCACTATATATAATCGGTATATATACCGATTAATAGAAAATCTATAAATATATTTTTTTGAAAATGTTTTACACAGCGTCTTCTTGTTCCATATTGCCTCTTCGAAGATTTTAGTTGCCGGGACCGAGTGAGACGAAGAGGAAACGAAGAAAAAAGTTGAAAGAGGAGGTCGAGTTCGCGATGTAGCTCGAACGGTGGCCCCGCGCGTACAGGTAACATACACGCGAGTGCCTTTGCGTATACATCGAGTCGAAGAAGTGAGGTCGTGGCGGGCGCACAACAATCGTGAGCGGCGGGTCCCTCCGCGTGTTTGCGTGCGGCTCGGGCCCCGAGGCGCCCGCGTCCTAACTCCATTTGCATATTAACCCCTCGCGGGGCGAGCCGCGTACGCCGCCGACGGGGCCGTAGGGTCGTGATCTGACTTAACGCCTTTTCGCCCGATGCCCCTTTGTCCCGCTCGCGCGTCGTTCCCTATGCTCTTTTCTTCTATCCTTGTTCCGTCCGCGCACCGGCGACGGCGTTACTGAACGAGAGGGCGCGCGGAGATTGGTGTACCCGCGAGACGAGCCACCGGCAAGCTATCTCTGTAAACGTGAACATTATTCCAACTGTGAGGGACCACGGGTCAACGGATTGGCAGATTATTCGCTGCCACGAAGAAATGCCATGTGCGCATCGGCACTGAGATCGGTTAATCGTGAAATAGAATTTTAAAAAATTAATCTGTGTTTGAAAAGATTGTCTTTGCTATTTTTAGCTCTCGCCTAATTCGGAGATTTCGATTGCAGTCACGTCTCATATATCATTTGATATCAAATTTAAAATATGTTTAAAATAACAGTTTTTAATCCTCTTTTTGCATTGAGAAAAGAGATGAAACATAATATTGATTGCAGTTAAAACGTGTTAAAGAAAATAATCTTAGTCGTATTTTAAGTTGAACGACGAATGATCAGTTGTTGATGATAACAATGCAACAGTCGTATCTTCCAGAAAGGCATAAGTCTCTGTACCGAAGATAGGAAGGCATAGCATACCGAAGCTGGCATAAGCTCAGTAAGGCATTTAACATTCTTGTGTTGAAATAATTTCTTCCGGCAGTGATTGCAGTACCTACATATTACTACTGCTACCTCTGCTTCTGTACTGCAGATTCTTTGCACGCGGAAATTGTACCGTACTTGCTACGCTGGAACAGCTATAGGCGTGTATCTTTTCATCCCGTAAAATTGCCTCAAGCTCGGTGAGCTTGCAATTTTATGTCCTTTTATTCGGTGATTAAGCGAGCGGACTCGCACGTATTGCCACGTTTGATTTACAATCTCGTAAACACCTAAGAAGGACGCAACAGAGACGGGATAATATCACACTCCTAGCTGGCGAAGTTCATTATTTTGTTGAACGAAGAATAGTACATTTGAAATTCTTACTGCAGCGATTCTCGTGTGCTCGACCATGAACAATCCGTGTCGTGTTGAATCATTAGATTTCATGGTTTCCGGGTGTCTAGCGTGGAAGTATACGGACAGAGCCGAGATTGCGTGAAAGCATTTACACGTGAAATTCGCAAGAAAAAAGCTCGTACAACTGTACAAGTTGGCGTGCGGGGGCAACTGATAAAAAAAATGTCCCTTTAAACTGCAGATAGCGCTACGGAGATTGCGGTTGGAACACGAGGCGATCCACTTTCCCCGGAAGTCGCGTAAAAGTGCCTTTTTATGTAGATGTACGTACACCCTGTCGTTATACGCGAATGCACATTGTGACATTATTCCCTAAGCTGGTCGCGTGTCACGGGTATAAGTCGAAGAATCGTGCCGCCGCGGGCGGCTCGGCAGGGCGAGGAAAGATAAGGAGCACGATAACGGGGCGCGTGGACCGTTAAGTTCCAAAGAGGTGCGAGAGCGACGGTAAGTTCCGGCTAGGCTCTCTGTTGTACCTTTCAAGATCCAGGACTACAAGTCACACGCGCGTACGACACAGCTCGACCCTGTGAAACATCCGCGTTTTACAAAGAGGCCGAATTCGAGAGATTAAAGCAAACATAAAACGTAATATTGTCCATGAGCTAAAAATAATTTATTTCATTTTAACGTTCTTTTTAATCCATCTAGTCCGACTCCTTTTTTTCTGTATAAAAAAAAACTTTGTCCATCTCGAGTCACTTTTGTATACAATTTTAAGACAAAAAATGCAATAAAGCCCAAAACATTTTTCTTACTATGACAATTGACTGATTGTTTACTTTATATCGTTGCGGTATTATCGGTATCGGTTGGTAATCTTTCCTTTATTGGAGCATTTACATTAACTTAAAATCTCTCAAGGTAAGAATAAAATAAGAAAAAGCAGTCAAAGTGAATGCGTGCCGAATACGACACACCAGGCACTAAATTTAATTTCCTCGTAACAAGGCCGTGAAATTTAATAATTCAATTAATTTAAGTTGTTTTTTTTTTTGCCAACTCTTAATCGTTGCTGTAATTTAAATTGTATACACTTATATATTTATTCCTCAAAATATATTTTTATAAATATTTTCATAACATTAATGAATTTATTTGGACACATTGAAAGTTTTATTTGACGCTGTCAGCGATTGCGGTCTCAACTTGGCATCTTCCCTCGAAATTCTTAACATAAACGCGTGTATGATACTGCAGAGTGCCGCTATAATTAAGGTAATCTCGAGTGAAGAAGGAGCCGGGAAACCGGTGAATCGTTTACACGCGTCGTGGTTACGGCATTTATGATTTTATAAACGTGCAATTCGTATAACTACACCCACTACGAGAGTCAAGCTGTACAATAATACACACGAGACTTAGCTGAATGCATAAAGTGCAGCAGCTGCCCGGAGCGACTCTCATTCAATTTATACGAATCTGAGGCAGGACGAATCGCGACGAATACGTTATACATCACTCGAGATTTTTCCCACAAGTTTAAAGGGTTACCGATGTTTCACTGTCCTTTCGGTTACATAACACGTGCATATATATATATATATATATATATATATATACAGATGTATACGATTTCGAGTGGCTGCTGCTGGGAATTGTAATGGAAGATATTCGTCGTTACGTATGTGCTGTCCTGTTAAAAATCGAATCGGTCACGGCTCGAGAAGTCGAACAATGTAACTCGCGGTTGGGTGTGCTATACATACCAGAGAGAAAGAGATCGTACCAAGAGGACGAGATCGAGGTACAGTTGGGCGACTCAAGAGCCACCGACTATCACGGTGGCCCTTTCCAGCTTCGTATTTCCACCTCTCGTTCTTCTGTATCTTCCTTTTCTTTTTCTCTCTGCCTCTCTCTCTCTCTCTCTCTCTCTCTCTCTTTCTTCGTCACTCCTCGCTGGGACTAAACTGTCGCGATAAATGATCCTCCAGTTGAAGGTTATTAATTGTCTTTGACTCCGGGCGAGCATTGTGGATCGCGAAAACATTAACCGAGGAAGGCCCCGAGTTCCCCGAAGATCATTTTTCAAGGACTCGAGAGAGACTCAGGAACCGAGCGTAAGGGAATCAGTGAGAAAGATATATAGAAAGAAGAATATGTACCGCGCATTTGTGTGTGCGTGCGTGCGTGCGTTCATGCGTGCGTGTGTGTGCGCGTGTGTGTGTATGTTTGGATGCGATCGAGCGGTTTCAAGAGCTCCAAGAGCCCGACCACCATCCATCAAGACGATCGTTAAAAACGCATCCACCAATACAAATTGCGCAAAGCCCATGAGGCTGCACTGCTGTTGCCAATGCAGCTCGACGGGAGAGGAACGACCGGCCTCGTCCTCTGCTCTGTGACGCCAATGCGTTGCTTCCTTTTTTCCACAATTTTTTTCCCATTTTCTGGGTCATGGAGAACGAGTACCCGTCGGAGCTTATTGTTCATTGTCGCATACATTGCAATCGAATAGGCTTACGATCGGCCCATTTTTTTTCCTTTTTGTCGACGTGACTTTTCTCAACTCGTCGTTATACCTTCAGCTTTCGTGACGTTGACACTTTTACATACGTCAGAATTGAAATATTGAAAAGAAAGTCGAGAGTGATCTTGTATTATTTGTCATACGATCGATAAACCAGTCTCGATCATTCTACCATGGCAAGTTCATATTTAAATAATAAATATGAACAGTCAACTTTTTTGTAGAAAATCTTAGAAGTTGAGTCTATTAACCGGAGTATGTCAATCTCTTGATTATCGACAGTTTCATCACTTTGTAAATCATAGGAAGGGGCCTTGTCTATGATCTATAATCGTTAATATCCAAAAATAGCCGCTCTTTTCAAGCAGACTCTTCTGCATGTTCATGATGAGAGGTACCGCGAGAAAAAGTCGTCAGTTAGATATTAATAATCCGTCGACCAATAAATCAGTCACAATTATACGAGATCGGAACGGTGATAAAAAAAGTTACGCTGAAGGTATTTCATGGACAACAGGGTAAAACTTTGTGGAGAGTCACATATGAGTTGCGGGAGAGGGTTGAGAAATTCTCGTCGACGAACTAATCCAGAGGCGCCAACGGGCCAGTCCTAATTTAAAGTTAATGAGCCCGATGATCGAGAGATCGGAAGACGCTTCACTCGCAGGCGATGTACTTTTTTATTTCATTCGTTCTCTCTCTCTCTCTCTGTCTCTCTCTGTCTCTCTCGCTCTCGCTCTCTCTCCTTTCTTTCGTATGTCGACCAAAATGCATAAATCACTCTAGTGCGGAGGAAAGAGGAGGACAGCGATAGCGAGAAAAGAATCACGAGAGCTCCCGTGCTATCTGGTCGTTACCGAATCCCTGGCTGATCTTCCCAACACCACACCGAGCACTTCTTACAGGTACCGACCTCGAACGGCCTCTTGCGCAATAATTGGTAGTCCTCCACCTCTTTGGTTACCTTCTTATTTTTTCTCTTTTATTCGGGTCAGCTCAGATTCCACTTCCAGGTTCATTACTTACTTCTAACAAATTATTCGATAACTTATTCTACAAGGTCATTTTCCGAGATTTCACTCTTTTCTTTGGATATTTCATGTTGAATAAGCAGTTATTTGAAATAGCTATCGATAACAGCGATAAAATGTCAAATTAATTGTGCTTAATTGTTAAAAAGTAATATTTAAATTCAATCGACATTTTATTTTTCTTCGATGTTACTCTATATTCGTTTACCACGTTCATTCGGAAGCGTAACAAATCACTGTCTATCAATATACTCCTCGCACCCTACGACTCGACTTTTTCATCCAAACGTCCGCGTATACTATAAAGGATGCAAGAACAGAAAATGCGGAACGAGAGTACCGATAAAACCCGATGTGTGATGCCTCGATTCCGAGACGAGACAAGGTACGGGGCATTATCGAAGAGGGTAGAGAAGTAGCGACAGAGACGGAGAAAGTGAAAAAACGAGGGCGCTCGAAACGACTAGAAGGGGCGATCAAGGGTTACAGAGGTTCGTGATTGGTGCTCGAGGAGGAAGCGAGTAGGGACGCAAAAGAAGTTAATGCGACAGATAGTCAGCGGTATGTAGGAATGAATCCAGCGAGAAGAAGAAAAAAGGCCATAAGGGATAAACGTCACACGGGACTCGGATTTAATGGTGCGTAAATTGAAAGTGGGGCGCATCATCGGCTCTACCTTTCGCCCCTTTTTTCTTAAACTATGCACGGAAGGCGCGCGCGCGCGCACGCACGCACGCACGCACGCACGCACACACACACACACACACACACACACACACACACACACACACACACACACACACACACACACACACACACACACACACACACACACACACACACACACACACACACACACACAACACAACACAACACAACACACAACACACAACACACACACGCACCAGAGTACATCGGAGTGTCTGCTCTGTTCGGGACTAATGCGTGCCCAGATTCGGCTTGTTTGGCAGCCGAGAAAAAGGAGGTCGGAAAAACGAGACACTCGTTTCCGACGGGTTAGGGTGACTCTTCCGAGGGCCTCTATTTTCTGCCTTAGCCGCAAGGTAAGTGGATCTTTGGGTGTCGAAACGAGTGAGTGTCGACGTGCGTCTATCGACTTCATTAACGAACAAGTGTCGGCAAATATTGACTCGGCAAGAGAGCACCGTGAAAACTAGGGTACATTGACGAAGTACCGGACGTGTTTGCCTTCGTGGGTTCCTCAGGGCCATTTTAAAACTAGACCAGGAAGCAAAACCACTATCCCAGTAGTCATCGCAATGTAAAATGTGGAAATTACGAAATCACAACTCTCGTGACTTTCTCATGACATTTTAATTAATTCTGTACTTTTGAACCCAAAGCATTATAATATTTTAATCGGTACGCGGAGTAAAAATAAACTTGTGTACCATTGTATTGACATTTCAGTTTACGTGTCAAAAGAGATTGAAGTTTCAGTTGAAATTTAAGTACCAGAACTACGTTATATACAAATGTAGAAGACACGACGACAAATTTCGCTACGATCCGCAGCCTCTTGGAAAAGTTATCGTGTTTATTGACGACACATCCAGACGACAGACAGACAAACACAGGGATTGACGGAAATAAGCGAATGCTGTTCTGAAATACTCAAAACATGTATTCACACTATAATCTGACAGTCGAATTTACTTTTTTATTACAATACTTTCTCCCTTTACATACCAAGTATTCGATGAGAAAGTTAAAAGAGCTGATGTTAAGTATTGCTGCCGAAAGAATTATGCGTCTGACACAGAATTTCTTAACTTACATTTCAGGAGTACTATTCAGTCGCAGTCTAAACGACATCACTTGCAAATTAAAAATGCACGAAGTAAATGATAAAAAGGAAAACGTGCCTATCGAAAAGCGAGATTGAAATACACGATAAAAATGTTGAATTAAGATGAATTAAAAAAATAACTCACGCATCGAACGTGAGCCAAGAATTTTTTTTTCCATATAGCCCCGAGGTAATAACGTGCTGGGAATCTTTCGTGCACGAATCGAAAGAACGATTTTGTACTTTTTTAATATTCTACTGGCTAATATGCCACTAGATCTTTGTTGTGACCTCTTCCTACGAAAGTTCGAGCGGTAGTTGGGACGTGCGAGTCAGTTGTCCTGAGATCCTGAGATTACACATGTAGGATTAGTGTCAGAGAGACGGTGATACATACACATTTATACACGTACTTGAGTAAGAGAACCAATTTCCTGACTTTGTCACACTTTTTAAACAAAATTTCAATTATTTATTATAGTTTCCAGCACTGAATATTGGCGGCATTATCCCAAGTATCATCGTGAAGTTTTAAAAAATGTTTATACCGACTTAATGGTAGTCAAAAACCCCAAGACATATCGTTTTATTCGAGCATAGCGGAGCTATGCGAAAAAGTAATTTACCGTGTGAAGCAACGTGGAAATTTATCGACAGACCGAACTTACCGTGAAAATGGTAAGGGAGTTTCTTCGCCGAGGCTGCTCCGACAAAGAAGAGCCGGACGAGGAGTCGCCGCCGGTTAACTCGCTCTCGAGTCGATCAAAAAGTGGAACGAGAGTCAGTCGGTTGTGTCTCGTTGGCCAGAAGCTCATCAACGAGCCAAGGGTGAGGGTCGCGGGCGTAAAACGATCCTCGAGCATTCGCCGAGTTTGCACAGGGCACTTTAACGTACCGAGATAAAAAACGCCATCCGACCGTTAACGAAGCAGGCTGCGCTGCCATGAGAGTCCTGTAGCGCCGAGAAACTCATCCGCACATGCGCCGTTCCAGCGATACTTATTTCCGAACGCGCAGGCGCCTACGCTACCGAAGCACCACAGTTTTGTTTGCGCAAGTTGACGCACGGCTTAACGCAATTACGCGTACAAGTGTCATAGCTATTAGTGCCGCTAATGCGGAGTCTGCTGACAACCGAGCTCTGATTACCCTCGCTCTGGATTCTCGTTAAAATATCTCTCGTACCAGCTTTGACGAACAAAAAATATCCACTTTTAGAACCCCGCCCCGTTAAGAGCGCAGTCAACGCGAGCCCTTCTTGCTGGAGTTGCAGCCCAGAGAAACGTTTGCCCCTTTCTTTTCTTCCTGTACAAAAACCTTTTCTTATCTTACCAATTTTCATATTAGATGTTAAAAACATTTATTGAAATTCCCGACAGACTTCAACCCGTGTATTCTCGAGTGGTAATGGAATAACGACGAAATAACAAACCGCGCGACTTACAAAGGCGCGCAGATGTCGGTGAACTCTGAGATATTCGGTGGTCGCTCGAGCAACAGTACGGAGAGACGCCAATTTTATCTAGATCGTGCCCTAATTTTATTCCAGTTTACTCGAGAAAAAAACGCCAAAGACCACGCGAGTGCCATCATCAAGGGCAGACAAACCGAGTGGCACCGAAAACGAGAAAAGTATATATTATGGTATGGTATTTTAACGCCCGGCAGATGGCTCGGACGGTGAGATAGCGCTGATTTATGGAACGGTATCGGGGGCGAGCTCGATGGAACGAGTTTCCGCTTGGCCATAGGCGTGCGGTATAACGAAACGTCGAGAGAACCGAAGACGCGACGATTTCGAGTGTAGCGAGAGAACCCTAATGGTTTTCGGACGGTCCTATCCACCTTGGTCGAACCGATGCGGACTCAACTATATAATATACAATGGCCAAGTTCCTCACCGATAAATGAGTCTGTCTCACTGCGCTACGATTCTTCTTTTTTTTTTATTCTTCTTCCTTTCGTTCTATCCGCCTTCTCAGACTTTTCCTCTCGAGCGCTGCGTCTCGAGTACCTCTTTAACAATTCTCACTTCTAGCTATACCGTCGAGTGGTTCACCTCCGCTCCACCACGGTCGAGACTCAAACGTGTGCCAAGAGCTCAGCCGTGAGGCTCTCGAAATCAAAGTAGAGTCGAGTTGCATTTTGAAACGATGAAATTTAATTTAAATAAAAGCAGAATGAATGAAAAAAATAAAGAAGAAAATTCAATCGGTTTCGGAATAAAACAACCGGTTGACCTTCCCACACTTTTTCATCGCGTCTTTCCATCTCTTTGGCGCCTGGCGAGTTCTCCGATCTTATTACCTTCTTTCCCATAGCCCGCGCTTTAACCCCTTGTATCGTTTTTTCAAGGATAATGCGAGAAGGTGAATCTATATGGCTTGAATGTATATAGGTATATACACGCATCGCACAATCCTTCGTATAACATAATTTCTATAATTGCAGATGAACCAACAGTGCAAGGTCTGCGGCGAGCCCGCGGCGGGTTTCCATTTCGGGGCGTTCACGTGCGAGGGTTGCAAGGTAAGAATCATATTCACCATACAGTAATGCTGTAGCTTTATACCTGCATATATACACACATATATATATATATATACATATACACAAGTAGGCTCGGATTTCGAGCGAAATCCCTTATTTGCACGCCGCCACCCGAAACTATAGCGTCCTTTCTCGTGATCTTGTGATCCCGTCGATTTCTTTCTCAGTTACGGATTGCCGGCGCGAATGAAGTAAAAGTTACCGGGCAAAACAAAGGAAAAAAACATAAAAGGAAATTATTAGGAAGTTAATAGAAGCAGAGGTGGTAAAGTAATGATTTGAAAAAAATCCTTTAACGAGCTGTAGCCTTCTGGCGGTCTTCTTACCGTGTAGCACCTGCTTCAACTTAGTCAGAAAGTATGATGATACTGCAAATACACTATTGCTTTTAAATCAAGATAGAAATGAAAATAAAAATACTGCGTTAATAAGGCGGCTCTAATCGCACCGAAGTATCGTAATTCGTGGAGTATACACATTAATAATGAGCTGTTGAGGAATACCCGGTGTGGTTAGTCCACCAGGAAGTGAGATCGTATTCTTTGCAAGTAACTATCTATATATCCATAACCACAGTGCCATAATGCTAGTATAATATACTCAGTCACTACAGAGAGGGGGGGGGGGGGGGGGGAGAGAGATGAATGCAGAGTCGCGCGAATGTGGGAAGCAAAAAAAATGCTAAAATAGTAGATGAAACAAAAAATGAAACGAGAACGAATCCGTAAGTGGGTTCGAAGCGAGAATCGACCGCGACGAATCGATTATCCTCGATCGTTCTCGCAGGCTGCACATAGAGAGCGACGGGGATAGCTGAAGCTATAGAGAAGTTGAGAGCTAACTTCGCTATTATATATCTTAGCGCACTTGCTAGACCGCGAGCGGAGAAGGATCGTCGCAATCGGTGGAATAAGGCTACCGAAAGGCCAGCATCGCAACGCGAGAAGAAACGTAAATGCAAAGATCTCGAATGCCGTGGTTCCGCCTCTGTAAATTCATCTCTGCAATATCAACAGTGCTATACGATACGATGGAGGTATATGCTCCTCGAGGATGAGTTATCACTTGGCAACGACAATAATTATCGATCCACCGTGCGCAGAACCTCTCATTTCATTTGCCATTTTTCCATCACTTTACCAGCGTGATTCGATAATCGCGCAAAGCTTTCTTCCATGTTACTAAATCTTCTATATAAACACACGCGTGCTGTGCATAACTTGGGTAAGGTCTGTGTAGTATCTGTACACAGAATCCAATAGAATATCGCAACAAAAGCGCACTTGCCGCAGTGGCCCGGTCATTGCGTTCACGTACGTAGCCGCACTTTCACGAATCCTTTCACCGTGACTTCGAGCGCGATTCTCTTTCTCACTGTATACAGAGTCACTCGTGTGCCAAGTTGGCTATTGGATATAGACAAGTACGTGTGCGGGGAGTTCTCGTGGTATAAAATAACTCGGGACGGGAAATGGTCCATATTTCATTCGAATCCTAATTGTACCGTCAGTGCGAACGCGTGTACCGTGCAGATTATTCACACATCCTTTATATTCGGTTACCGCGGTACGTCCACCATCGAGACAATCGTGGTAGCAATTTCGACACCTCGCAATGTCTCCGACTCTTTAAATATGTCGTTGTATGAATTCGGCAACGATAAGATAAAAGTATTGAAGCTATTATGAAATATAAGTTTGAGAATAATCATAAAGCTGAAGAACAGCAGGAGGGATAGTCGGAAAAGATAAGAAAAAAAGAGCTGCGAAAGGAAAAGCAACTGAAATAAGTAAACAGATCTGCAGGAGAAAGGGTAAAGGAGCTCTAATGAGCTCAGAATGGAAGTGATGTGCACGGTACGAGTAGTTTATTCCGTGATCCCTCGGATAATCGTACCTCGTTTCTTCTCTTTTTGTATGCGCGCACACCCAGGAAGCTGATAAAAAGCGTAATCTGGGAGACCGGCTGCAAAAGCCAGAGCTAAAGGTACATCGCATGGCGGCGGACAATAGTGAGGCAGCAGGTGCGGATGCGCACCGCGCCAACTGCGAACGAAGCACGTGCTCGAGCTACAGAGTCAACGCGGCGAGTGCGGAAACCGGACACGCCACGCTATATATTTTTTTCTGCTAATCAAATTCGAGTCTGCGGTAATTCGTCGATTGACCTTGCGTCTATTTTTTTATCGTTTTACTTCTGAACTATTCGAGATCCAATTAGAACTTAAAATTTAGTACATCAATTAAAACGAACATTATTCCGAGGGCAATCGAGTTAAATTTACTGAATTTATAATTCTCATCTGCATGGAAAACTTGAGAAATAATAATATTTTGTGGCAACCGGAAATAAAAAAAAACATCGAAAGGATCAAACCCGGATATAAGATCGCTCTTTCCCATGGCCGATTGTTTCCTCTCATCCTTATAAGAACACCAATTACCGATAACGTAGCGCACGACAAGATCGAAGATCCGTCCGTTGATTATGTCCTCTGTATGATAGTAATTGCATTTCATTAGGACAACAACCGGCAACGATGGTCATCCTCGTAATTCAGTTGCCAAGCATCTCCATCTCAGCGTTCTCTTTTTAACATTGGACTCGAGACCATGCGGAGAACTCGGATAACGCTCGCGTTTTAGGTAAATTAGAACGAGAACTTTTGAGATTCTTTCGAAAGAGGAGAGACGCATTATATACAAAGTGGAACCATAAATACCTATACCGTGAGATGTAAGACCGCTGTTGGTTTCGTCGGCTCGGACCTCTCTCCGCTTCGGATTCTTCGCGTCGTATCTTCCTTCTTCGCATCCGCTAGTCGCCCCGACGCCACACGATGGTCTTTCCCCCTCCCGTCTTCCACCCCGAAATGGGATCTCATAAATACGGACTTGTACAAATGCACACAAGCACACATTTGGGTTATTTCCACCTGCGATCTTCTACGCCGCGACTATATCCCTAATCCGTATAATGTCGTATACAAAAGCATCTTATTTCTTCTATTTCCATTCTCACCTTGCGTCTTCGGTTCCATGTATGTTCGATATACCTGTATACGTATACGATGCTGTATTACACATATATGACGCGTCAAATATATTATCGAGCAGGTATAAGGAAGGAAAGCACCTTCCCTAAATGCGTATAATACTTCGATTGCACAGTGACTTCCATATACGTAGAATGAGCTTTTCAGTCAGGGGACCGCCGGGCCTTAATCGTAAAATTCATCGGCGCCGACTGGCTACGATATTGAAAACGATACACGTGAAAAAAATAACCGTGACTCCTGAAGACGAAGAAGAAGAGAGAAGAAAAGAGAAGAGAAGAAGAAGAGCTGCGAGAAAGATTCTTGGTAGCTCGGTCGCACACGTGGCCTCTAGGCGCTAGTACCAATTAGAGTGACATTCGGAAATATTTTAAATAATTTAGCAGCGCTCGAGCGTGCTGAGGTCTCGGTGGCTACGTTGCTTCGCTGGCTTCGTTGCTTCTGGCATAGGACGCCCGCGGACTCCGTTCATTAGCATACTAACGACTGCCTCGGATTCCCCAAGCGCGTAACAGAATCCTTCGTCTCGTCTTCTTCTTCTTCTTCTGCTTCTTCTTCTTCTTCTTCTTCCTCTTTTTCTACATTTGCCTTCTTCTTCTCTCCGCTTCTCTTTGGACTCACATGCGTGTTTCCGATTCTTCTCAATTTTTTTCTTCTCCTCCCCCTTATTCCTTCTCCCGTTCTCGCCGTATATTTATTTCCTTCTTTCCTTTCTCGCACTCGCGGCCATCGCAATGCAGCATCCGCTCGACTCACGTTCGTTTCTCTCGACGTATAGCAATCGTTTGGGCCCTCCGGAGAAATAGGGAGCATGGAACCGTGACCCCGCGAAATACCTGCCGGCAACCACAACTTCGAAACTTTCACATATTCTCACAAAATTTACGAAAGGGAAAAATTACAAGTTCGAACCGGTGATTCTCGCTTCGTACCCTCTTGTCTTTCATTCTTTTTCGCGAATTCCACGCTCTTTCGAAGAGCTAAATGGGAAGGTCGTGCGAGCTGCCTCGGCGTGTATTATCTATGTATACAACGAGAAATAAGTTGATGGTAATGCGATGAAGATGAAGACCACAAATGTATTCGAATTCTAAATAGACAAAGAAAAGCATGAATATTCAAAGCAGCTCCATTTTCACTCATTGCGCGATGGATGCACCAAAATTTACGTCGAGGTCGCGCTCGGTTCACTCGATTCTCTTCGCTTTTCTTTCTCGCTCGCTTATTAGCCAAACGGCTCGTTAACTATACTCGAACCAGGATTCGGGTCGACTGGTCCGAATGCGCGTCCGCGCGTTTGTCATGCAAATCCGTCAGAGAGAGAGCGGGCGGGCATTGTTTTCCATCAGGAATATGTATATGTATACATATACTATATGGATAATGCCAGTCGACGCGTCAATAGCCTTCCAAAAATTTATGCCAGTGCAAAGTAGGACCGCACCATTGTGAAAATTCTGGGGTTGCGCGACGTACAAGGACACAATATAAGTTATAGGAGCGTAGTTTATACGTGCGGTAGGGTAAAAGTAGTACACATGCCAGCAGAGTCATAATATTTCGAGTCTAAAACGCATTCAACAGATAATTACAATATGCAGAAATTGGCATCGTCTTAAAGTAGAATTGCAGTGAGATATGTTTTTCGAATCAACTGGTTCATTTTTCTTTTAATTCTCGACCTCGGACGTCCTTTTAGTTATTTAAGCAGCTTCTGGAACGAACATTTACAAGTTTAACAGATAATATAGATTTCTATATTACCGATGCTGTTGATGCAAGTAGATCGAAAACAAATTGAATCCTTATATTTTTATCGACAGTGATTGCTTCATCAATTTATTGAGAACTAACGAAGGAACCGGATTCGATGATATTTAATTTTTAAAAGATCGTGAAAAAAGTTTCGCTATAGTCTGGGGTCGAACCGGAAACTTCGGAATTGTAGCGTGGTGCGTTGTCAATAACGCTATCGTGGCTATGGCGAACTTATTTCATGATTTTCTCACAACTTTCAAGACATGTTATTACCAATGGTTGTTTAAATATAGCATTTCGCCATCTGGATATTATTAACCTATCATTGTTTAGCCACGGTCGCGTAATTAATAGCGCATGTGGCTGGAATTGTGGAGTATCCGGCTTCATCTCGGGTTGTAGCGGAATTTTTTTAAAGATTTCACTAGAATTAAAAATCATTGAGTCTGGTTGCTTCATCGGTTCTCAATGGATCGACGGAACGATCAGTATCGACAAAAATATAAGATATCGGACAATATACGATAAATAATCGTTCTGGATGCAGTTTAAATAATGAAAAGTTAATAATAACTACCGCGAAATGCGATAAAAAAACATTGCTGGACTTACTGTTATAGTCGCGAGGCGATATAGTCGAACGCGAAATATTTCGAAATGACATAGTCTCAAGGACCGATGACTGTCCTGATTGTGTGTTGACTCGTTTCCGTTGACGTTCTTATCTACTCATAAAAATCGAAGCATCGAGCTGACTCGCTTTTTAGTGCGATGATTCAAGCGCGGAACACGCGACATTACTTACGACAGTTATATTCAAAATAAGTGTTGTACGGTGGCGGATGACACGGATGATCGCGAGGATCGAGGACGAGCTGGCAATGACGAAGTTGCTGCTGAAAGAATGAAGAAAGTATATGTATGTAGATTCAATGCAAAACGAAAAGAAAGCCGCAAGGGGTTTAATTTTTTTTTTTTTAAGGAAGAGTTCCCATTCGCCGATTCGTCAGGTAGCGAAGAACAAACGCATTGAACTTTGTATTCCAATGCGCACGTGCGGGACCAGTTCGTTCTTATCTTCCCGGTCCGTGGGCTGTGGTCATCGTTGCGTCTGGCAACCTAGAATCCAGGGGATTTCCGGTGGCGCGCACGATCGCGAAACGCACTTAGCCGAGAAAAGCTTGGACTTCCGGTGGCCTCACCGACATTGTCGTAAACCAACTCGATTTGCTTCGACTCTGAGTTAAAGCAGTGATGCCATGCGTATAAATGAATTTATATGCTGTCGACACAAAGCATTGCAATACGATTTATAAATAGGTCGTTTCCAATGCCAATTGCCACTTAATTTTACACGCTTTCACCGTCTTCAACTTAAAAAACATTCGATTCTAAAAAAATTATATCATCAAGCTTGAGATGATTTCTTTCACAAGAGTCAAATAATGAATAACAATGATTCGATCGTTGTCAATATCTTGGAACAGGTTGGGTTTGTTGACAAGTATTTTGATATCGCATGCTTGCTTCATCGAGAGTTCAGAAATTCGTTTACGTTTCGTACATTCCATTTATCTGTATAACGTAAACCAATGACGACATGTTCAACTCCACCCGAATCGAAACAAAAGTATACCGAGGAGTGCGTGGGCTCCTTCATGGTTGCGAAACGTTCATCACTATAGTTTGCGATTATCTGGTGGAATCCTTGTTAAGTCTGCGGTAGCATACTATACCCAACATCTCATAAGTTATATTCGCAATGTCGGAAAAAGTAAGAGCAAATCATATTTAAAAAATTCGTATGATTCTTTGTCATTAGACTGCAAATGCATTTAACGGGATCGCTGAAAGCTCCGCGCCGCGATAATATAGAAGCGATTATACAGTTCGCAGACCGGTGTAATATCAGGCTCGGAACTTATCACGATTTTCCTTGCACGGATAATTAGCTCGCTCGTAAAGATATTAACGTAAGGAGGAAAGAGACGGGTCGCTTGATAATACGGGGTGTACGTATCTTATACAGCGGAAAGCGAGCGTGTTAACACGCGCCGACAATTCACGTGCGCATAAATGGAGGAAAAAGACGTTAATTCGCTTGGTCCCACGAGAAACTAACCATGCTTCGTGCACGCACTCGTAGCATACATTTAATGTTTACATTTACCGTCATTTATAAGCAGTTATTGAATTATTTAGCTGAAAAAGAGATAAAGTTTAGCTGAAAATATACGACAAAAGCGACTGAGCGTATAAAACTCATTAAAAAAGATAATTTCACGAGACTGCCTTGACAACGTCAGTCTGAATCATGATAGAAGTGGTAAAATTATCACCAACAGCTCTGTTCCGAGTCAAATAGAATAACTATCGGTTTTTTTATTCAATTAAACACTTAATAAAGTGAAACGCTATGTATCAGCGATGCGGCAGAGTTACTTGAACCTTTGGTATGTTTACCTTATACCCGAGAACATATAACGTCTCCCAATGGTCGTAGTCGCCCGCACTTAACTGCTGCCATTACGTCCTCTAATTGCCCAGGTTATTTAAATACCGGTACCTATGGTGAAGTGCTCACATGTGTCGGGAATAGATTTCGCCGTATAATAGTAGGAGCACGCGTCCGCGCGGGTCTCGAGTTTGTACGTGAGACGTACGACAGAGATAGAAAAAGTCATATACTCGCTCGAAACTCCTCTTTCTCTTATACCAGGAAACGCGTTCTTCTTTTCTCCTCCTCCTCCATCTTGTTTTCCTTACGGGTGTGTCGAGTTCTGGTACGCGCGACCTCTTCTCAACGTCTTCGCATGTGTAATTTTATACATGTCGGTACGGTGCTGCTATACACTAACATTTCAACCGCAGATGTTGCGAATGCAGATCTTTTCGATAAAACATACGTCACTCTCTCATAATCAGAAAATACTTTCTAGATTCTCCTGGAAAGCTGGATATCCCACAAGCTCTCCGATGTTCCGATAATAATCGTATGTATAATATATTATTACGATACGTGGAAAGAGTCGTATCATTGGCTACCGTAGCCCCCGGGTCGTTCGAGACTCGCAGTGATTTCGTAAACGAGTAAAAGCGATACGAGAATCTCTACGCGGTAAATGGGAATGAGGGATGATCCGCAGAATGGTTCGTCTCTCGGAAGCGACGAGTCATCGTTCTGGTGCGTGGGACCAACGGTGCCCACTTCGCCGAACGACGCATGCATTTATATACAGAGAGACGCAGTGGTACCAGGTGGATATATAAAACGTGACCCAGGGAGGAAACCGCGAACCGCATTGCGCCCATAAGCGAGCGATTTACGACTTGCTCTTCTTCTTTGCTTATTCTTCGTTCTCCCTGCTTTTTCCTGGACGTATGAGGAGACCTCACGTGGCTCTTTGTTAAGTTCACCTATTTATACGTCCATCACCAACCGCGACGATATGCGCGAGTCTATGTGGGTCAAGACACCACGACGCGACTCATGCTGCTTTACGACGACTTTACGAGCTAATATAAATCCTAGTCCGGGGTCGTGCCCGATATTCATCGATGGTATACGCGTCGATCTGTACATATTAGATCTGGCGTTTTGCGTCCCAGACTATGAAAAATGCAGGCCGATATCCAGATCACTGTCTTAAAACATCTGATTGGGTATGATCTCAAAATGCCACTAGTCAGAAACGATCGGAATAGAATACTTTTTGATCGTGCATAATTTCTTTAAATAAAGTATGGCTGCATTGTGCCTAAAAGTATTAAACCACATGGAACGAGTATGGCAAATATTTTGCTCATTTAAAAACCACAGAATTTTCTTACCTATGCAATACGTTAAATTAAATTTCTAAGCTATGGAAGGAGCGCCATCGCTATTCGTACTGTAAAATCTAAAGTTCATCTCGTATTTTCGACCAAGTTTGTATGACTCACGTATCACAAACATGTTTTTTTGCGGTTCACGCCCGAATGGCTCTCGATCGTTGCCACAATCGAACACCTCATCGTGAACTCTACTTACGGACCCACAATACAGTCCGATCCGCCCTTGACGAAAGACACTTAGCATTCATGGGGAGCGTCGCTTGCGGCGTAACGCGTTCGCGCAAGAGACTACAAATATAGTCCATACACGATCGACCTCGTGGTCACCATCGTCTATAGCAGAACAAACTGATGGAGGAAAAAAAAACGAAGAGGCTAAAAATGCTACGCCGATCTCTTTCGCATGGACACAATCGAATTGGCGTGGATATTGCTCAACGTGCTTACACGTGTTGCGTATACCCGCTGCAATAGTCTGGCGACATGGATTCGGTACAGCGGCACGCACCGGCAGGTGCTATAGATATATCGCAATAATCTATTGCGATGTGTGTACCCGATCGAAAAATCGTATAATCATATACGCATAGGTTGCCAGGCGCACTTTTCGAAGACATCAAGCGGCATATCGACCAGCTAGATCTTTCACGATCCCATCGAACCGATAAAAGTCGCCGACCCACAACGCGCGACCAGTGCGAAACGATCCCATGCATCAATCCTCGATAGCTCGGTAGACGAATGGACGAGAATTCTCGTGCAACGATCGCCTGCAGACGTATACGACCGCAAGTCTGACATTCGTGATCATCGCATATTTCGAGGGTACACGCAAGTCATTCGTCTCATCCACGGCAATCTCTCAAGAAGGTTAGCTTCGCCAACGCGAGACACGAGTCTCGAGAAGAAATCGAGATTGACGCAAGCAAATCTTTGAAAGCTCGAGACAAATTCTTTGTGTCCGTATTGGTCGCACAGAATTGATAGAAAGAAAGACAGGACAGGAGCTAGAGAAAGGTACATAGTAAAGGAGACAAAAATGCTGATGGACGATCCAACCGCTCTTGTGGATCTTCCCATAAAGGAAATGGTCAACGGGGACTCGGAATACGTAGGATACCCATCATACGGACAGGCTCCGAGGATAAGGATTGCACATTGGTTGTCGGCTTTCAAATGCCCGTGGGGTCACACAATTTCCATTTTCTCGATATCATTTACAATGCATACAATGATCCTGAATGATCATTATGTAAAATATTTTATTGCAAACGCCTTAATTTCACTTTAGGATAGCAACATGCGTCATTGCCTATTCCTAATCGCAACTGTGGTACACCGGGGCCGCCGGATGAAGCTCACATTTTTCGCCAAAGTGCTCCAGAGCACGTAGCACCGAAGCACTCGTGTCGACGGTACAGACACCGTACACAGATCGATACAGCACCAAACAGTCAAGGTGCACGACACTCGTGCCGTGGCTCCCTCTGTTCCGTACCCAATAAACTATACCGTATTTGTAAGTCAAGAGCTCAGCAACCGGGACGGAGTTGCCGTCGCTGTGAGCCAGTTGCCCCGAGATACAGTCACTCGTACGTACCATAACGCAAGTATTCAAGGAAAGAAAAACAAATCGGAAACTGTGGAGGGAGATCGCTTCGAGTCGCATGGAATCGAAAATCGTGACGATATCCTCGGCAACAAAAGTCCACGAACGTCGTTTTCCGTATAGCGCTACCAAGAACGATCCGGAGTTCCCATTCCTGTCCTCTACAGGTAGCACTATTTATTCCGAATAACAGCCTCGCTCTCGGCGAATTCTCAGAGGTAACTCAGCGCAGAAATACTTGGGTTCTCCGGTTCTCACAGTGAATAGGGAAAATACAGACGGACGGACGGAGAGACGCGCGATCGCGGTGCTCGCCAACATACGAGATTCTCGCACAGGTCGCGTCGTAATACACGCGGAGACGAGAAAACACGAAACGAAAAGGAGAGTGACGGAGTATCGGTGAACGAGGGGGAAAAGGAGAGCGATGGGACGCGAACCCGGGCGAGACGCGCTGCATCGAGCATGCTGGACGCGCGCGTACACGCGAAGGCAAGGTCTCTTCGGTTGTGTTCACCACCGATGCCGCGCGACTCGCCAGGCACACACAAAGTGAGAGTGACGTATATCGGGGGATTCCGTAGTTCGCGTGCTACCGCTGATCGTTCCAATTGCGTACATATACGGTGTGGTTATGCCGCACGGTTTACGTATCGGCGGAGCGGCTCGTCCGGCGCCAAAAAATTCTCTGCACGAGCACCCGCGATAACTATGATGTAGGATATATATCGTATGAACATGGAATATGCGAAATGGTATAATGGCTCGGGTATTTAAGTCCGACCCAGTCCATAGGAATGTTCTCAGGTTCTCAGATGCAGGTGAAACAGTAACTCGACATTTCTTCGAATCTATTGCGCTACAGTTGCACTATACTCGCTTGCCGGAGATCACGGTAGAGTCAAAGATTAACGATTATCGTTTCTGCTTACTTAGCTTCCCATCTCGTGTGCGTTGCTGCTCTACAAATGTCGGTACGTGACCGTCTGTCTGTCTATTTCATATACTTCTTTAGTACTCGCAGAGCACGGTTTATGCGCCAATTGTAACCATATTTCCTATTATATCGTAAATATTTTTTAAATATTCATTTATTACACAACGCTTTAGTAATATGAATTATAATCAAAGTACAGCTTTCCGGAATAGGTTGAGACAATATGAATAAGTAAAAGAAGTAAAAATTTTTATTTAAAAAATGTTGCTAAACTTGCTGTGCGCTCAATCAGTGAGACCAGTTTTGTGCAAAATATCGTTAATGGGGCTGTAAGCCTGAAAATTACAGATGTTCCACCGTTAGAGATTCATCTTGCGTGTACCGCTTGTGAGTCTTCCGGGTCGCCATGGTTTCTCAAATATTCTGAGCATCGGTAGCGCGTTGCCGGATCTCGAGCGAATTCCACGCTCGAATGCCTCGCATTCGTGTCTACGTGCGTTCGTGCGACGAGTATCCGAGTATAGAAGTAAGATCCAGTACGCATTTACGCAGAACCGCGACGAGTCATCTCACGGGGAATGCCACCTCGAGGAAGGAAATACACGAGTGCTTCCAACCGAAGGGTACATTAGCTGCAAAGATCGTGCTACCGTACGCGTACGGTTATTACACGCGCGTGTGTGTTTCAGCACGAGCTGGCTCGTTCCGCCTTCCCCGAGACTCGATGCACTCTTTACGCACGCTACTCCGTGACGACACTCCGCTGCAGCGAGTGCAACACCAGTGTCACGCACGGCCGATCGGAACGATTACCGATATCACGGATACCGAGCGAATTGATTTATTACGACGTTGTCGTTGATTTGTTTTATTTATTTGTAACTTATTTATCGATACCATTACGTACTCTCGTAGAGAATTGGATTTTTTTAAATAAATAATCTTTCAATTACCAATTTATTTTTCATTTCGGATAATAATTTGCGATACCAAGTAATAACCACGTTAATGTTCGTTTAAGCGGGCCTTAAATTTTCCCGCGAAGGAGTTACGGGAGGTTTGGACGGACGTGCGTCGAGAAGGTACAGCGGACACGATGACCACATCGCACACGGTCAAGCGCAGTCCGAAGGAGCGGAGGCGCCGCCGGCGGCGGGCACCGGACAGCAGGCCATTTCACATTCCCACGTCCTTAATATAGATTGTTGATACCGGCGGGAGGGAGACACAGCGCGGTTGCGAGACTCGAATGTAGTCGACGCGAAGAACCCGGAGAAAAGGTGAAATGGACCGAGCTAGCGAGAGGCCTGAGGAAAGGGATAGACGGAGTGACGGCTCGCGTACATTACGTACGGTCTGGCACTTGGCGTGGGTGATATAAAGAAAGGTCTGTTTAGCTGGCTGTTGTACTGTTACGACCGGCACAGGTGTTTCTCACATCTGTACATCGTCGGAATGACTTTAGACAAATTATCCGCAACACAAAAATGTCAGTAAATCGACTGATATTCGAAAAAAGAAATACAAATACATTTTTGCCCGTATTTTGAAATTGAATTTCTACCTGCTCCGGAATGCGATCGCGTATAAATCGTTGGAACTATATAGAGATCCAGCAGCAACCAGAAACGGTAGACGTCAGCTCGAACGACGACAACTACCGCTGGTGTGTCGTGTAGGCGACCCGTGATCAATGGACTCTGATCTCGCGAGGCACAACACCAAACCTGGCGCTATGTTGCGAAGCTCCGATACGGCGAAGAAAGGACTCGCTTTGGCAGAGCGATGCTGCTGTATTTTACTCTCTTTCGTATCTCCTCGTTCTCCCTGCTGTATATACCAAAGTAGAATAGCCGAGTCGATGCTACGCTCCACTTGCTGACAACCTCGAACGTCGACAATGATCAATTCCACGCAGTCACTGGCGCAACAGTGACAAATTAGATCGATCTACAAATCGATTATATAGATTACCGCTGATGGACGACAAGGTGTTTCGGCAGACTTCCAGCACTGAAAATAGTAATTCAGTAGATAATTACTACGACGTGTTTTTTTTCTTCTTCTCTTCGCGAAGCACCGATATTTCTCTCGTTTAGAAATCCGCTCGAGAGTCCTCTGAAATACCTACACGGTAGTCCAACTTATATATTATTCGCATCACGCACGGGAATAAAACGGTCGTCGTCGCGCGTCGAGTACAGCGTGCTACGCGCTTTTTTTCCTTGAAAATTGTCACAGCGGGAGTGATCGCCTTACCGTACACGTCATACCTACCGATTGCATTCTCGAGCACCGGGCGCCTCTCTCGACCCTGCTACTTCCAACACAGGAAAACTATTGACTCGTGATATCCTCGATTACGATAACTTTTTTTTTTTACGTATTCCTACGTACAATCGATGGTATATAAAATTATTACAACGCAATTTATGACATTGCGAAAAAAGTATAATGAATCACCGACCGCTGGTGAAGTATCTTACGAAATGAACGACGCATGCTCGCGTCGTGTTTCGTGTAACTTGACAATTTGATTAATTTTTTAATATAAATTTGAACATGACGAATGGTATCTAAAATAAAAATTGTTATTCAAATTGACCGATAAATACTTGAAAAAAATCGGTTGGTTTCGTGGTCAATGTTCTGGTATTTTTAATTGAATAAATAATTTCGTCGACAGATATTTGTCGTCCAACTTTTTATAAATCACAGTAAAGTTCGCGTGCCAACAATTTTTCTTCATGATCTCGATTCATAGCGTTTTATGGCGATACAAATCGGTTCAGGATTCCGGGCGTGCCGCTTCATTTGAGATAATTTGAGCAACAGTAGCAGCAGCGGCGTGTCGCAGGCCCTCGGGGACCAGTTCGGATTTGTCGCACGCGCCCCTAAATGGCCGGCCGAGTGTACACCCGTATATAATTCTCGAAGCGACCTGCGTTCACGGGTGGGACTCGAGTACGTGTGTGCATGCGTGCACCCGAGTGTCCGGACGTGGTGGAACTGTTGTGATAAAAACTTGAAGAACACCTCTGAAGAACGGGCTCGTGCGCCACGCCGCGTTCTCACCGCCGCCGCCGCCACAGCCGCCTCGTGACTCGAGTAACCTGGCTGCGAGCGCACGCTAGCGTTACGCAATTCACGAATCCCGTTGTCCCGTTTACGGGTTTATATGCAGGACTGTGGCAGAAATCTGCGACGAACGAGGAGCGCTATCGAGAAAACTAGCTCGATCAGCAGCAAAGCCTTACGCCGGATTAGGCACAGATAACTTCTATCGATCGATCGATCTATCGATCGCTCGATCGTTTATTTTTTTCAATTATTTTTTTACTCAGGAGCGATTAGCGACTGATCGAGTCGAAGCTGAGTAAGTGACGGCCACAACGGCGAGGAAAGACGGGTCGATCGCCGATCGATCCTTACGAGATGCAGCAGCAGCAACTTCAATGGCGACTTCACTCTCGCGCGTAACTCCCAATGGCAAGTAGATCGATCGATTTATCAAGCAACAGCGGGTAATCGGATGTCGCGAGAATCGAGTCTCGAACCGAACCAGACTCGAGACTCCTGAACGAGTCAATGAAACGAATTTGCATTTACCGCGAGACCGAATGGGGATACTTGTTTTATTTATACCCAAGTGTTTTTGCGTGTATTACCGCGTACAGTCTGCTCGTTGGACTCGTTATAACGGATTGACTTCCAATCGATTCTGCATCAATTACATAGTCGACAAACAAGAGTCTCGAGATGTAATTATTGAAACGCCAAGAAAATATAAAAACTAAATAATATCGTACATCACGCATTCCTCGTATTGCTATTATAGAATATTTTATGGCTTAAATAGTACGAATTACATTTTTCTCATTTTCTACAAATCAATATTTATGAATAAAGCATATTAAGTAAATCGGATTTATTAATTGTAATAATAATAAACATCATATTCCATCATCACGACGACGTCTGCACTTTCTAACGAGATTTCAAATCAAAAGATCACCCAAGTCGAAAAATTATAGTTCTCGATTGAACAATAAGTGAAATGATATAATTATAACAAAACGAGCAAGATCTAAGTTATCTTATATACTATATATATATTTTTTTTTTACGAATACGATGCACCCAAGAGAGATCGTTACCCCGGGCTCTCGACTCTCGTAGGCGGAAGTTGACTGCAGCGTATCAGAGCTCAAAGCGCGCACTGGAAGCACCGACTACGATGCACGCTTGGATTTTCTCGGGAGACTAACTCACGCCGATGGCACCGTAACCCCTTTCACACAGTAGCAGTGACAGCCACGGATCATCTGGCGTACGAGAGCCCGTGATGCTGGCTAACTTAGCTACACGGCAACTAAACTCTGTGTGTGAGTGTGCATGTGCGAGTCGTCCGTTTCGAAACCCCGGCAGTCACGCCAGCGGTGCTGCCGCGGTGCGCGTAGCTCAGAGTCCACGATCTTAAGATTGCTACCGGAAGATTACACGGCGCGGCAGACGAGGAACAGAAGCTCTCGAGCCACTGTACGGTGCAGCACCGCTGTTCAACCGTGCGCACCGTGCCAAATGCTATCCAAGATTCTCGCAACGCTCTCGGACTCCACACTCGACGACGACGACGTCGTCGTCGTCGTTTCGCTCATCGTCGCATAGCATCGCGCTTCGAACGCGCACCAACGCGAGTCGATGCGATTTTACGGTCGGTCGCGCTAGCCTCTACGGATGACACGTCATTTTCTTCTCATCGAGCTCGTGCCTCGTGTCGTCAATGTTGTCCCTCATTTCTGCGCCGTATCAGCGTGTGGGAAATACCGTTTTTTCCCCAAATCTTTCCGTATGTATCTCACAATTCGTTCAACTTTCCTGTAGTATAGCTGATATACATCAGCCCACGCGTTTTCTTTGAGTTTACGTATACGCATCTCTGTCTCAACATCGCGTTATTCCGTTTACCACTCTGGTCTCCGTCTCGCTCGACGACACACTACTGCTTCTGTGCTCACTCGGGCGTTTCAATCGACGCCACCGTACTAAACAAAATAATACAATTATCGTAATAGTTCATTGATAATAGCGCAACGGTCGTTACACTCGCTAAGATATAACTTAGAGTCTTAATTAATTGGTTTAGTCGTTGGAATGAACAACCGCGCAATGTGTTACACCATCTAATTTATTATGTAAGATAAATTATACGTACGCATGTATTTAACGTAATAAAAATCTATATATTTACATTCTACGGAGTGTGCATTTTGTATTCTCACAGAGCAAAGATTTTTGTTTTGAATATTTTTCATATATCCGTTTCGTATAAAAAGTGTCGAAAACGATACAAAAATATTAACAATAACAACAATTGGGAATAGAATTTTTTTTTAAATCTTACAGTCGTAACAAGCAATATTTTCTTCCTTTCTGGTAGACATTCTTGATTATGTATATTCCGAAGTTCACGAGTCATAAATTTGTTGATTCGAGACCGCAGACCCGTTATTCGATCTTTTGGGTTTCGCGAAACCTCCCGCGATGCGACCCGTTATGGCCTCACCTCTTTGCCACCCACGCCCTATCTGCCAAAGTCGAGCGCTCATCGCGAACGAGGTCCGAGTTCCGGGGAGCGCCTCTTGCTGTATGTGACTCAACGGACGGCGAAAACTCTGGAGCCCACATTTACGATCGTCAAATATTCACCGAACTTGAAAAATCTGCGCATTGTTGGACCATTATCCGAGAGTAAGATCGTATCTTTGTTCTCCTTTGATCACCCATCGTATTTCGCTTCAACTATAAAAGTTGGATTAGACGCCGGGCCATTGCGGTACTGTATTCGCCACTGTATTTCTTAAGTGCAAATATAGTCTTCATTCGGTATAGGGCAATTTCTATGATTCCCAATGACGCAGGATGAACTTGATCCGGATTCGACCGAGTTCGCACGTTCCTTACAAACGTCTCGGTCCACACCGTGCAAGTGCTGCGCAATATTTCTTGTTGGTGAACTCGGTCACAGCTTACAAAAGATTCGAAAACAGGATCGTAAATTAATGCTCGATAACCGTGCGAGCTAACGCGGAATCGCCACAGGGTGTGCGCACACGACGCGTTCGTAGAGCGCGCAGTCTTTTCCTCAAGCTCTTCCCGCACTCGGCACCGTCGAGAGCGGCGTATGAGTTTTATCGTTGGCCGACAAGCGTTTAACTTTACGATCGACCACGCCGCATAGTATAACGTACAGTATACGAGTATATATGCATGAATCTAACTTTTTGCTAGGCGGATCGGCATGCTAATTCTCGTTACGCGCGTAACATTAAACTCTGACGTTTAATCCGGTAGAGAAATGCGCGTGGCTCGAGCGCGCGCACCAGAGTCAGCGCGCATCGTCTCGACCCTCGGGTCGCGACCAGAGAAAGACGCACAGAGATACGGCAGAGAGGTCTCGTCTTCCACCTGAGAGTTTATCGTTAAAGAGAGACACGCTTATAGAAAAGCAAAAGCTTATAGATGCACCGAACGTTAAGCGCTCCTGCCGATATGCTTACTATACCCACGCGGATGAGTCGTAACTCTTTTACCTTGTTCACGCATCTCCTCCTTCCGTCGTACACCACGCGATATTATACGAAAGACACCCGGAGTGCAGTTTACCCGAAACATTTATTATGCATACCTCACCCTTGTTCACTGGATAATGTATTGTTAATATTTTATATAGTTTGATTTTCATTGCTCATTGATTTATCGATTGACAGTTTTTTTTTTATTTCTATGTTGCAGTCTTTCTTCGGCCGAACGTACAACAACCTGAGTAGCATATCGGAATGCAAGAACGGCGGTGTTTGCGTGATAAACAAGAAAAATCGTACGGCGTGCAAAGCGTGCAGGTTGCGCAAGTGTCTGATGGTCGGTATGTCCAAGTCGGGCTCGAGATACGGACGAAGATCGAATTGGTTCAAGATCCACTGTCTGCTGCAAGAGCAGACGAACGGCAATCAGGGTGGAGGAAATCCCGGTGGTCCTTTCGGAGCGGGTTTCTTGCCTGGTTTTCTACCGCCATCGCACTCGCATTCTCAGCAAGGAGGCGGTATATACGGTGTCAAGGATGGCAAGGACCGCGCGTCGCCCAGTCAGGAAGATCTGGCTCTGCAGTCTCATCTGCTGCACGTTGCCATGCTGAAGCAGGAAAGGGAACGCGGCAACAAGTCACCGCATCCCGATGATGTTGCGCTACAGAACCAACTTCGACTGTTGGCTTGGCAGAAAGAGCGAGAGAGAGCCAGTCAGCAACATCCCGGAACGCCGCCTCGCGACGGAACTCCACCTTTCGGATACAAACATCCAGCCTCGACGTCACCCATTTTTCCCGTCAATTTCGCCCAAGAGAAGATGGTTCTCGCCTCGAGTCCACCGGAAGTCTTTCGTCCTTTCTTGCCGGCTTACAAGAGGACCGCTGATACTCCGAGCGACAGCGGAGCATCCTCCGTGGACGGTGGTGAACACGACGAGTCAAGAAGTAACTCCGCTCTCAGCTATTTCAAGGCTAGCGCCTCGCCTACCCTTTCCGAGCGGGAATTTCCACCCAGGAAGATCAACGCCACGGTCACGTTGACCACCAGCTACCATCCCCATCACGGACTGGGTTTGATCTATCCGCCTCCGGGTCTCGTGACACCAGCGGCTTCCCAACACTCGCCACGGGGTGGCGACCTCCTACTCGTCAGCCCGAGTCCCGGTGGCCTCGCGGTGGAGCAGGACGAACCTATCGATCTCAGTGTACGGTCGATCCGAAGTTCGCCAAGGCCCAGCAGGACAGCCGAGGCTAAAGATTCCTCCTCGACGATCGCCGAAAATGAAGGAACGACCAAAGATCAGGAAACCACCACCAAGAGCAAACCACTGGACCTTACGCTCGGTGTTAAGAGGCCCGCGGAACTTCCACTTACGTTATAATTAAACGAACAAGGGAGAAAAAAAAACAGCAAATGGCTGTAAAACCTCGACCATCTCGATCGCTTCGGTATCTTGGATAGATGCCGGGACGCGATTCAAGGACTCGACAGACTTTGCGACTGCTCGTCCACTCTCCCCTGCGGGGCGCCAGTAGCTGTTTGGGTGGGCGAAGAAGGCTCAAACGTAAACGTCTTGGTTTTTATCTCGTGCGGAGAATAAATTAATATATGAGGAATGAGCGTATCGATTCGTTAATGCGATCGAACTTCGGTCGAAGTCGCGCGAGCCATCATGAAAAAAAAATGTGTTCAACCTGTACATAATACAACGATCGCGATTAATTTATTGTGACAGTAGCTAGACGAAAGATTGATTTATTTTGTATATCTGATGTATCTTCCTTGTTCTTGTTCCTCTTCTTCTTCTTCTTCTTTCTTTTATCGTTATCTTGTTTCTTCCTGTTCTTCTTCTTTTTTTCTTTATTCTATCCTCTTTCACTTGTCTTTTCTCATCTATTTGATCATTTAAGAAAGTCTATAGATTGTGTATGAATATGAGTGAGGATGAATATTATATGAATTATTATATAAAGAAGTCGTGAATAACGAGGCCAGTAGTGATGTGCCTTTATATTATATTTATAGATAAAAAAAAAAAAAAAAAAAAAATCAATGAATGTATAAACAAAAAGCACGATACGTAATGCGGCATCGGATAATTCGTGAGTATGTTTTTTTTTTTTCTTTAGGACTTAAGAGCTCTATAGCCAGTAATAATCGTTGATTGGGGCGAAATACCTACGTAAACGTATTCTTCACTCGTTAGTCGAGTTTCTCTGGGCGCGGACGTCGGGCATTGTAATGATGGCTGCGGCGCTTGTCTTTCCTTAACGAACTGCCGAGGTTACACGTGGACGACGAACTCTCGGCAGTCAAATTGTATATATACCGATAATATTATTAATATTCACAATACTTAATATTTTTATGATTTATATTATATTCGATTCTTTCGGGAGAGTGTCCTGGACTCGCCGTCCGCGTTGCGCAGAGATTCTCCAAAATTTGAATTAATATTGATTTGTAAATATAATAGAGCGTAAGAGGTGACGATCAAGCGGCCAGTACCCACAAGGCGGACGAAATAAATAATTTTTGTTTAATCGAAAAAAAAGTCCAAATATGTTTTTAATTCCCAGGATTTCCCCATATTCTGTTCCCGTTTGTGAATCAGATACGAGACTCATTAACACGAATCAAATTTACTTAAGGTAAGCGTATCAGTGGTCGCACAACTATAGAACCGTTCAGATTCCGATAACAATTTAACGCGTAAAGACGAATAGTAAAAATTAGTTGAACCAACTTGAAGGTCAAGCTTTCTAGTTTCCAAAATATGTACTGCACGCGTCATTGATGCCTGGTTAATGACTAACCTATCCGCTATTTAAATCACAAGTGAATGTGATCGCGGCATCAGTGACGTTACAATGTCTATTATAATCATGAATCATTTATCATTTATGCTTCGAAAATTATCGAACGTACGAGTGCTCGAACAGTCATTATTCGTTATGTCATTATGCTTGGACACCAGAATATCCGGTATCCACAGATGTCGAGATATTCGATAGCTAAAAGACTCAGTTGCCGAACACCATTCTAATCTTGTATTTTTATCTCAATTTTTCTCAAGTTAAGAACTAACAACTAAATAATACAACTATATCTTGATAATACTGCTGAAAGATTTAACAAAAAACAAATAGTAGCGGTACACTGTTAAAAATACGGCGTTAAGATTAACCATCGCGCGGTGTTCGTACGTGTCCACACTGACGACCGGAGTCAACGGTCGGTGTCCGATAACTGCTGTCAATTTGCATTATAACCTCAAAACTTTCAACTCATTTTATATGAAAATAGGTGAATAAAATTCAATAACGTTTTTCGATTATATTCGTGGCATAGTTCTGTATTGATTGTCGATAATTTATTGATTTTCATCTTCTCATTCAGAACATTTTTATGGAAACGATAGGAAGTATATGTAACCGATACGGTTACCAAAGACTGTAAATCATTCCGTCAATATGTCATCGAGATATTTTATAAAAATATTTGTGAAGATGCCGTAACAACCGTATTTAACGTTTCATACGTTTAAAGACACTTTAAGAATCAGCTAAAAGGACGAATGGTAAGTTGATTGAACATTTTTATCCACACTCTCATTGCAGAAAAGAAATTTCAGAATTGCATATCTGCTTTATACATCATTTCAGTTACGGCCGATATAAAATGTACGCTCATGAATATAGATCTGGATAAAAAATATATCAGGAAAAAAACTATGAAAAAATTTCTTCGCTACAGCTGCAGGGCAGAAGATGTTTTCAATTTTAAGCCTATGGAACCCTTGAAAGAACTGTCGGAGCAATTTCTTTGATATACGGAGGCTTATTACTTTTAACGTGTCATGCTCAAAAATAAATATTCAACAAATAATTTAATTAATTTGTCATCTCCGTAATAAGCAAGCTTTAAAAGTTTCTAATAGAAATAGCGCATGCCAAGATTTATTAAATTTAATCAATGAAGAGGCCTTGCCAAATTGTATTTCAGTTAATACTCACTTTGTTATCAACACAATAAAATAATTAAATATCGAGGTATAAGGTTTTGAGGTATTATCTCCGTAGAATAATTTATTTAAAAATGTATTAATAATTAGCGTACACTTATAATTGAATGAATCTCAAACTCTGTGCCGTTTAAACAAGATTCACCGTTTCTAGGTCGAACAAGCGATACATTTTTCTTTCTATCGTCTGAACGAGATTGCAGAAAAAAACGGAAAGAATATAAAACGATAAAGCGAAAAAAAAAATTTAAGTTTGGTTCACCATTTAGTTTTGAGATATCGTGAGTTAAATAAAAATGTGATAACGCTCGAGTGGCGTACGTATTTGTCACGCATAACCCCCTGAACACATTGCAAACTCGCATTTATCGCTACCGCTTCGACTCGAAGGTTGTACCTTAAATTGAAAGAACCTCGTGTGACAGCGATCGCAACACGAACTAATTAGCAGTGTCCGATTACCGATACTATGAAACTACGCACATCTGAACCAGTATCCGAACATCGTCTCGCAACTGGTATTTACTTATCCCAATAACGGAACACGAATATTATATTGTTAAACTGAAGTTTCACTATAAATTAAATTCGTGGAATATCCTGCTTCTTCTATAATACGTTAAAGCTAAACGATAAGTGCTAAAAAGCTTTCGTCTTTTGCATATTCGATAAGAAATACGTTGAAACTATCTCCGTAATGTGGAAACCCGAATAAACGTTTAAAACAAAATGATAATCCACGCAGTACGATAATCGAAAAATTTCCTATAGATAAATGAAGTATCGTCGATATGCTCTCGCAATTGTTAGATTTCATTGAGATGTGCGCAGCCACTTGTACACTTACCTCAAAATATCATACAAAATAAAAAATACGAAAAAATATTTAACTTTTTTGAAATAACTTATTTGTTTCTTCTGTATTGTTAGAATTGAAAGTGCACGATCAATAGAGTACGATAGAATATACATCACCGCAGAAACGTCAATTATAATCAACGAGTCAGTGATTTATCCTACTCCAATTATCGCTCATGTTGACATAATCGTAGCTAACTCGAGGACATAAAAAAAATTTGATGCAAGTGGATTAAAAAAAAATGAAGAAACGACGGCTCGTCGTAAGAGAATGCGAAGTGGCGGCTATTCTCTGTGATCTTTCGGAAGGAAAATTTACGACGAAGCGTGCATTATAGTAGTCTGCAACGTAAGTCGTGAACGTTAATTCTAAGTCGTTCTCTAGTCTTAGCCGAGCTCTGTTCTTTATCTTTCTCACTCTAAAATACAAGGAGCATCTTCGTATATTTACCCCGCTTTTATTTCACTAGCATTAACGATGAACTCGCGAAGACCAGAGAAGCCAAGTAACATCTTTCGCTCGGAGAATCACTCGAGCTGAATATAAATCACGCAGAGAGCTACGAAGAAAGAGGAGGTAGAGCTGATGCTGCGTTGAGGAAAACGCACTACTGTACCGCGAGCAAAATCGATCGCGGACACTGCCTCTGTACTCTCGTACTCCTTTTATTCCACAGTTAGTTGGTGTAACCTTGAAAAGCTGAGCGTACAGAAGATTATAACGAGGGTGCGTGTTGATTCTGGTGCAGCATGCTGTACCGAGGTAAATGCTCCGACTCTTTACCATCTAAGGTATTCATGGCACAGAAATTACAGTAGGACCTTGATTTTATTGTTAGAAACATTGATGAGACCGTGCATCGAACCTCAATTACGAACATTAAGGTAGTGCAAGCCTTGCTTGTGTTTATTCTACGCAGCGTTACAAACTGTGTGAATTCATCAGTTAAGACAATAACGGACTTGTATTGATTCCGGTAGAAAACTATTTTTTTTCTTTAAACGCTTTTGACAATTATTTAATAAATGTTTCAGGCCGTTTATTAACGAACGCGAGATACTACGTTTAGTAAATTACAATGTTCAAAGTATAGTTGATAGGAAAGATCTTTCAATTATCGAATAGAAAATAGGCAGAAGGAACAGATATTTGAGCTAATAATTTCATTTAAATTTATCAGAAAATGCTGGAATAAACGTAATTTTCTCAGTCCGCTGAGTTGTCTCATTTGTTTGTAGGAAGCACCCGCGATAGTTTGTTATTCGTCTATGATGGTCGTTCGCGGAATGAATACCGGTCAAAAATAGACACGCGGTCTGCAATATGGACAACTACCTTATCCGTGTACGCTTTACCAAGCCAATTGATGTTGCGAGTTGCAGCCGCAACGGGTCGGGAGCGCTCGTGTTCCTCCAGACGTATAGACCGAGAAGCCGCGAGCTATCGCAACCGGGCACCATTAATCAGTTGCACCAGGAAGCGTGGATTGCAAAATCATCGAGTTACGGATACCTGCCTACGCGCTACTGACTCGATTCCGGCTGCTTAACCTTGGCAGATCGACCGTTCTTTACTTTTCTCGTCCCGTTTCTATGCATTCGCGTTATGTCTATGTATATTTACGTACTCGCTGCGCGGGAGTGTACTGTGCATCGATGACCATTGTCTGCAAACGAATATAAACTTGACGTATGTCCCCTATGTAGAAATTTATAGCTTAAGAATTTCGCAAGTAACTACGTTCTCTGGATATCTGTCTAGATACGCGCCAAACAAAGCAAACCCTGCTCTAAAAAGTCGATAGATTCTTATCGGAAATGAAGTCTACTAAATCCAATCGTATTTTTAGATCATAAATATTGGACGCGTTATCTGGTTTTATTTATAGAAACTTTTTAAGTACCGAGACATAAAAATCTCGATAACATTTTTTTTCGCGCAACCATAAGCAAACTGTTGAAGCTAAATCTCTTTTATGACAATGATTATATGATACTTTTATAGAAAGCATTTATATAAAACAACTACATTGACTTGAATATTTAAAAAAGCGCACATCCCTGAAGAAGCGAAATACATTTTTGTTGCATTGGCAGGATATTAACAGATTAATTATATCTTTAAATAACACAGCTAATATACAACTAACTTACATCTCGAAGAAAAGTATAATTAATTTTCAAAATTCGCTCAAAAGCTGAGGTTTACCAGTTTTGTTTTCTCATAAAAGCTATGTTTTCATGAATTTTGTTTTTTTTTTTAAACTTCAGGTAGTCCTGCTGGTAATCTGAAGTCATATATCCTAGCGACTATATTATTTAATAACAAGTGTATGCCTAATGTTGTGATGATACGTATGAATAATTGGAAGCTTTCAATGTGGCGTCATTATGCGGTGTCGCAGAATTGTCGAATAATTTATAATTATTAATGTTGTAATGAATTTACTTCTGGTGTGGAGTGGTACAACCGTTTGCCATTCATTGATAAATTAATGCGTTGGTTTCGTCATACCTTGATCGAATGCATGAGCGAAATGTCTCCAAGATGAAATTCAAACATTATTATATATTAATAAAAATCCTCTGGGGAGGTTCGGGCAACGAGGAAAGAATGTCCAAACACAAATTCGAATTTATATATATAGCACAAAGGCCGTAGGAGGTATCTAACAATTTTATTTTAACATCGTATAGTGATGTCATGTACCACGACATCAAATAATTATGACAAGAAATATAAGCGAATAATTAGAATCATTTGATTATGCTAGTGTACATATACATTGTAGAGTGCAATTATCAAGTACATAACACGCGATACTCCGGATAAAGGAGTTTAATTTGAACACGCTTTACTCCGATTGAAGGGAGAATGACACGACGTCCGCGACGGACTCGATGAGGATAATATAGTATCTATCCTTTCGATTGAATAGTCTATTAGAGTAGGCTTATATCAATAATAGAGATACAATGCTGATGCGACGCGAAGTAAATAAACAGGTACGACGCGCCAAAGTCAATAACACGTACGATCTCGAAGAGTTTAGCACGCGAGGAATTAATAGGACACGGCAAACCGATCCCCAGTGTATTCGAAGAAATCATCGATATCTAGACGAGATTGAGGCATGCACTTTGTACACAGAAATTCTGGCTACTCACGAGTTGCTCCAATGGTACTTATTCGTTTATTAGGGCGTTGTTTCCTCTCGGTGCTCCTCTAAAATATCGCTGGCAACTATTCAGAGACTCAGCGCATTCATGTGTACTCGTGTCCTGGATGAGAGCATTGTTGGTTTAAATGATGATCGTTGATCGTTGGATCTCCTCTAGGTGCTTTGGTGGATGTCTTGTTGTTGTCGTAATTCCGTTGACATTCGAGATCTGTTTGAATGTGTTGACATATTGATAAAATAGATTACGTGATTGCCGGCAGAATCACGGAGGATCGTACGCATCTAACAAGACATTGGGCGTCCTGTATTAAGGGAAATATTATTTAACATTAGCAACATTGAGTTTAATCCGAACCTTGCGCGCTCGCGGTATACAATTATCGCGCCTCGGAATAACGGGCTTCTCGGAATTACGGACTTCTCGGAATCCGCGCGTACACCATCAAAAATGTTCATTATAAATGTTTATTGTCTATCGCGCAGTCGCGGAGCCACGAGGGCCAATGTAATGTTTGTGAATAATGCGGATCTCTCGAGCTGACCACGCGCGATCCTGACCTATGAAGGTCGCGTTTATGTTGTCGAACTCGCGAGCGTCGCGTGTATTCCACAGCTGGGAACACTGTATCTCGTCGTTACCGGAAGATTATTTCAGCAACGTTAAATCACATTTAATTATTGGGGAGACGTTGCATAGTCTTTATATATTATTTAGCACAATATGATTCACTGGCGCTCGATAAGAGCTTTAATAAGAGCTCACGTATTGAGTGGTGTTAGTACAGGCGAGTATACTGCCCAGCCACGCGTCGTTCGAACACACGTGAAGTTTTTCAGGCCGACCGTTGATTCCTTGGAATCGTTGGGTTGTATCGTGCTGGCGTCTTTTTCGTTCCACCGATTGTGTGGGTGGCGTCGTGCCTCGTAGTGTTTTCGTGGTCGCTCCTCGGAAGAAGGTTCGGGATGAGAGAGACGTGATGATCCCGGCGACGATCCTCGATGGAATGGGGGGAGCGTACATCGCATCTGACGCGGGTAGCGTTCTCGTTGAATGCCAAGTGCTCGATTCTTCCTCGATAGATCTGCGTGCGAGCCCTAATTACGCTCATTGCGCAGGCCACGCCGTAGATATAGGTATATTATATTCACACGGTCACTGTCTCGCGTCACTGATTCTAGGGCTACGGGAGACTCTGAAAGACGCGAGATGTCCGTATAAGGCTAATTCATGTAGTCGCGCTTTCGGGAGTCTTCTGCTAATGTCGTAAAGCGTCGCTACGATGAATTATGAAATAGATTTATTTATATATTAGTGAGAATAAGATGTAGCGATTTCGGCGACGGAATGCTACACGTAGTGGCTAATGTATCGAATCGCTACAATGTTGATTTGACTTTATTCAAGTTATGACAACGTCGTAACTCGCATTGTCGATGTACGATGTACGGCTACGCGATCCGCGAAACGCGATTGCTCGATTGCTGGCGCGGCGTTTCGAAATTACTCGTTTGTCTACGAAACATGTATCTATACTATTATGTGAGGTTATGTTTTTGTTTAATCAGAGACGAAAGTATGCATACAGAAGCTAACACTAAAAAGAATCACAATGCAAAGTCTCAAGATGGAAAACTTATATATTTGGAAAATACATTAAGTATATCGTTCAATTAGAACTTTTCTGGCCCGAATACATGTCACGCGCAGAAAATTCATTGTTGCACATATTTATGTTTCGTAAGGAATTATTATAATAAATTTTATATATTTATTATATTATACTTTATATAGATAAACTCTAATTTGCACCTAATTTTTCATTAATTTGTAGTGAGCAATCTATTTTAATAACTACGATATTTCTACTTTTATTACCCAAAATCGTATTTTAAATAAGAGACGGCCATGATAGTTTTAAACGGTCATGTGATTCTATTGATTCGCATCCTCATCATACAAATAACCAAAAGAACTTACCCTCGGATTATCTTAAATTCCTCTTGGATCCCCCCCCCCCCTCCTAGTCTAGTGAGAAGGAGTTCACGAAAGGGTTAGGGAGGTTTAATGATAGATTTAGAGGGTGAAAAATATATAAAACGATTGGTTTTCTAATATTTTCGGCATAATATATTTTTCTCTCTTCGTATAATATTAATCCTTCCGAGATACGTGTCGAGTTATACACTACCCCAAGGATTTTTGGTGCTTAGTCGAGTTAGACGCGAGTTCTCTATGGCACAGTGGCCAACGTGTTTAGTGGATTCCCGCTCCCGTTCGCCCTTCACATTTCTGGTAAGGATATACTTAAAGACTTTTAATAATTTCTCTTCAAATTTAATAACGTTTTTAAGCAGGGAAAGACATTGAGGTAATTACACTACATGGTCGTTAAAAAAAAAAGAACAAATTACAATAAATTCGCTGCTTAAATTTCGAACAAATAATGTCAATTTATAGATTGTCTTGAATCCGATGAGATTCTTTCATAGATTCTTGTTGAATCATAAAAATTGTTGCTACAGCGATCTGTAGATCTCCGATTCATAACTCAAAGTTTTTTTAAATCTGAATTTATAAATAAATATAAAATCATCTGGCTAATAGCAATGAGAAAGTGATATCCGTGAACGGATAGGAGGTTACAGAAAAACCTTGCACATGGAAAGAAGACGTTCCTCGGCGACGAAGCGGCGTCGACGGTAGCGACGCTGTCGCCGTCGACGACGACAAACACGCCGAGGATGCGCAAGTAGTCGCGTGCGATCGGATCTCGTTTAATCGTTTCTTAGCTGCGGATAAACAGAGGTAGCCCCGGTAAACAGTCGACAAAAAGCAAGCATAATGCCTCGTGCGGCACGGTCGCGGGATGTCAACGGTTCTCCTGGGATATGCACGCTCGTAGAGCACTGCTTAGGAACCTACATATCGCATGTATGTATATAGCTCCGCGGTATACAGGAGAGGCAAGCGACTACTTACTTACGCTGTACACGATAGAAGATACGAATAAGAACTAGCTTTGCTCGGTGCACGCTTTCCGCAGTTCTCTTTTATAAACCGCGATGAACTTGTCGCGCTCGCTTCTCAGAGTTTTCTATCTCACTCCATCTGACTGATATCCGTTAGTTTCTCCGACGATCTTTCTCGAATCTCATCGCGCTATCGCAGTCGAGGCCTTTCTCTTCGTGTCAAAGCTCCCGCGGAGAGCGCGAATCTCACCGGTTTGCACTTAGACCTTTGAATCGAACGAGGAGAGCATCTTGGTCTGGACATCTTCGCTCCAATTTTGTACAAGGTAAGATAGTTGGTTTTATACAAGTTAGCATTAAACAGTCAGGTCGATAGACGGTATCCAGTAACGAGTACGCCGCGTGAGTACCGAGTGGCGCGAGACTATTATCCTTAACCAGGAAAAGGATATACAAAGTGAGGTTAGGATTGAAGAGATCGTTCGTTACAAAGTTCGCTGGCAGGGTACGGCAATGGAGGTTCCAAAAATCGATTCTTACGAGTACCATATGGCACTGAGCAGCGCAGAAGCAGCAGCGACTAAGACGAGGCGGGTCAAGGGTCAAAGAGGTCCCGATCGGTCGATCTTTTCCCAAGCCCGAGTATATACCATAGGCTAGACGGTATGCCGGGGAACCTGTATAATAGAACCGTAGCGAACGTGGTCGCTTGCGCGCTCGGCCCAATTAGAATACACGCGAGATGGCCGGGCGCATAATCAGCAATTTGTATTGTCGAGTGGACGTTCGGATTCTCGGGGCTCTCAGAATTAGATGTATAATAAACGGAAAACAATTTGATGAGATAACTCTCGGGATCTTGGTACTGTTAATACTAAGGAATATATTTTGCTTGGACGTGGAGGCCATTTTGTGAATCATCGGAACCGGATGAGAGCTGTGAAGGACGAGCACTCACCGGTGCGGGCGCTCATTCGTCGATGAACACTCGTTTGCACCCACAACGCGTTACCGCCGTCGCTCACGAGGTACAGGTCGAAGGTGACGTCATTGTCAAGGACCGCAAGTCGACGCCGAAGATATTTCGTTTAGATGTATTTTGAAAAACAAAATATTTTTATTGTTTTCAATTAAAAAACACGTCAACATTTTTTTCTCTGAGTTATTCTCAATTGGTTCGAGCACCGCACGCGTGCACGATAAATGGATGCTTTAGTGACTGTGCGAGTATCTGTGTTAGTCGCTTGGCGAGTCTAACTGCGCGTGTAGATGGCTGTACGAGTGGCCCAGTTGTCCACCGTTCCCCATAGTGTTATCATTCATCTTCCAGTCTGCATTCACATTCCTGAACGTCGGCCGTCTTCCCTTCTGATAATGTTGAAATAGGACATACGGTGTATTTCGCTTTTTCCGAAACGATTAAAATATGACACCTAATATATGAACCGAAATTATTATACACGACGATGGCGAGATCTTTATAAAATTTGAACTTCATTTCGTTATGAAATCAATTTCGATCAGTGCGGTTTAATTGTTCTACTTACTAAGGGGTAGGCCCTTGGAGACACCATTAGAATTGTCCTGGAGATGTCGGTGAATTTTAAGCATGCTGTCCTGTCGAATGAACGCTATTGACAAAAGAGCGCTCGAACCAAATAAACGTTTCAGGGAAATATTACTTATATTACGCTCGAGCGGGCTGAGCGGTGATCGCTCGAGGATGCAGCGCTCATGCGCACCCTTACTAAACCCAGGCCAACAGTGTGTGTGTGTGCTATTTTCTTTGTGCTGCCATCGCATCCGTATCACTCCAAGTCAGATAGTAGGTAAAAATAGAAGTCCTAGAATGGTTTTTTATAGGGTCCCATTTAAAACTAAATGGAAATAACGTTGACGCACAGGGGGTAATATCACGTGGATTTCAGACAGACAGAACCGCAAAGGGAAGAAAGTAAAAGAGATATATGGAGGGCAGGGGTATACCTCGGACCGTCCAGATTGAGCTATACGCAATCGCCAATTATCGTCAATTTCATCCAGTTATATCTTAATTTGGAGTAATTGATGCGCGCAAGCTGCGCATCAACGTTGTAAAATACATATGGAGTTTGTTTCGTGGCGCGAGTTTCTTACGCTATATGCGACTCTGGAAGGTGAAGTTGATGCATTTTTCAAGGCCCCGAGACCGTAGCCCCGACTCGATCGTTTAACGCGATGCATCAACGCTGCTGATGCCGTTCGTAAATTGCCGTTCGACGATGCGCCGAGATGCGAACCGACTCCTCACGAATCGATCGATCGATCCTTCATTAATATCGTAGTCACAACAGCAGGTAGGTTGGCTCCAAAAATTTTCTCGAAGCTTCTCATCTTGCCGTTCGTGTATGATGTCGAACATCTTGTAGCAGAAGCAAGTTCTTGTTTGAATATTAATTGGTCAATGCGATTCAGCAGAAAGGCGAAAAAGGTTCACTGCAAACTCGGTGCAGTCCTGCAGACTCATAAATCGACGAGAGTATTTAAATTTTATGATTCGACAGCAAAGAAATTTCTTTTTGCGGTGCAAGGGTACACGAGGCGAGGTGATAATACGTCAAAACGACTTTCGTCAGAAATTGTCGTAAAATTAACGACGACATCATCATTTTTACCTACCCTCGAGCGCACGATATGTATGTGCCGTTTATGCGTTCGCCGCTATGCCGATTAATTTCTTACAATTTAGAATCAAACGAACTTACCTTGAGTGACTTTCAATTGAAATTATACGAGTGCCCCGTCCGTGGTGATTACCAATGCGGTACCGCTACTCAGCGGTATGTTGCGCCACGAAATTCAGAGAGTAAATAACGACGCCATAGACGTGCACGCCATCTCTCAATTATTCATAAAGTTCAGAGCTATTGATACGAATAAAAAATAAAAAGGGATAATACGTAAGGGAGTAAACGAAGGTGGGAATCGTCTCGAACAAGGCTATCATATAATTCCAATCAAACTATACTCACAGGTATTTTCATTTGATTGTTAATTATATTTCGAGTCTCGTCCTTCGAGATTTAAAAAATAGATATTCAGAGGAATGGTTCTACAGAATCCCAGAAAATCGCTGTTTATTTAAGTACTTTTTGAAGCCTCCTTGAATAACCGACCCCAAGTTTATAAATTACGATAGAGGCTCCTTAATCCTAATCTCGATGCCCTCCCTCTATACTCTTCAATATTTTCCGTGTCATTCAAACAAATCTACCGACTCAACTAATATTTCATATTTAACAGAATTTCTACTTTGATGAACAAGATGAATCAGGCAAGCAAATAAAATACTCATCGTTGGCGCGCTATAACCTTTATTTCGTACATCGACATGTGCAACGGGCTCGACAATGGCAAATACTTCCGTGACTCCTTATTTTATGCTACGGTGTATTTATCGAATGACTTGTCTACATGATCACTGATCTCTTTTTATCGAACACGTCTAATGCATCCAACCGGAGACTCACGATGACCACGGACTACAGTTTCGCAAGAGTGTCTAGCCGTGCTACATTGCCAAACCGTATATAAACCGCAGTTGCGAGTAGACTAGAAAACTACGATTGGAGTCGGAGCCCTGTCAGCGATAGTCTTTTGATTGTGTATGCGTGAGCGCGTGTGCACCATTACGTTGACACTATAATCGTTGTATCAACGACCGATTCGCACCCGTTGACAAATTTGACAAGGTACGCAATCGATCGCTTTTAACCAGTAACCAGTGCTAATCGATACAGCAATCGGGCGTCATTAAATCGCGAGCCGTGCTTGATAGTTTCTGCCTGGCTCAGGCAATGTTCGAGCCGGCTGTTCAACCACTGCTACTGCTGTCACTGCTGCTGCGGAACTTGAATGCATTTCGCCCGTCCGTCCATCGCTACATGAGCGAACGCACCCAACGATTGGTTCTTCGATCACGTCGGCTCAGACGGAAATCTAGCAGGCATTTGCTTTTCTCGCTTTGCGAACGGATCTCCCATTTCTAGTACTTAGGTACCGAGCGTATGACTTCACCGGAATAATTCCCGATGATGACAACGAGAATACGGATCATCTGTATTAATTACCAAAATATATAAGTCTTTGGAGAATAGCTCATTGATGTTCAGACCACTCGAGACAAGGAAAACTACGTAGTTTCCCTCAATTTGTGGTAACTGCCCAAACTTTGTAATATTTGTACATAATGTCTAGAAGATTTATTGATTCCTGAAAACGCAATCAACAGAGTGACTTTAACTTCACGTGGACCGGAATGTCTACGCCGTTATACCCGAGACATTAATTCTAGAACACTTTCGCACTTTCATATTTTATATGTACACACCCGTTAAACAAATACACCGCCGCATATCTCTCACCATTTAAGACAGACCAGTCGTTCATAAAAGGCTTCATCCATTACTAGACATTGAAACTGTATTACACTGACAAGATAAAAATGCGCAGATTGATCTTCAACTCGATAATTGTAATGCCAAACACTTTTATCCTTATTATAATCACATAATCTTTTATCGCAAATTAGTATAACATAATGTAGCCTGATTACAGGACAGATGCTTGGGTATCTCCTTGACGCCAGATTATTAGAACAACCTGTAGCGGAAAGCGCGCTCGCACGAACACAGACGGACAGACACACACGACTATCGTCCGAGAGTATTTCGAGGTATCGCTAGGCGCGAAGGCAATTTTCCTGAAACCCCATTAACCCTTCCGAGATGAACGTTCCGAGTTACCAAAGCATCGAGCTCGGACGCGGTCGCTCTCGCGCAAAGTTGCGATGAGGGCAGGGAAGGAGGACATCGCACTTGTCGCTTGCCAGACCTCACGGACCTCGTGTACGATCCTGTGTGTCCTGCACCGTGGTACATCGTTGCAATCTACGTACATACAGTCCACAAGAAATCAGTGTACACGTGCAAACTGGCACGAACCTGAACGCTGCCCCGTATACGTGTTCATACAGAAATACTTCGTGCATGTATATGATATACGTTTATGTTGGAAGAGTGCAATAAGAGAAGCGGATGAGTCTGCGAGGCGCTGCGAAAAGATCGAGAAGAGGCGAGGGGTCACACAGCCAACCGAGACTCTTATGTAAACCATATACAGGCACACACTATCTTGCAATGCGCAATTTATGTAATAATATTATGGTGCAATAGTGCTCGTGTTGGATCCCATAGGAGGCGCAACGCCGGTTTCATGCGTGCTGCCTGTATAACCGCAAAGGGGCCCAACATGAACCTCGCGCGACGCACCCAACGCATCTCGACGATCGTCCAGCAGCAATCACTTAACCCACCTGAAGATAGGACCTCTATCTATAGTTTATCGATACCGAGTTGGGGGTAATCCGGGTTAACGATTACAAAATTCGTTGTGCCGCAAGGTTTTTTGTTTGTTTACTTTTATTTGAATGAAATATCACACACTTAGCGGGTTTAATGGATGTAGTAGATAAACGTATACATTTTTTATATGTTGGTCCTTGAGCATCATTTATCAAACTTGTTAAGTTTGAATGTACCTTAACGATAATTTTAACTTGAAATCTTAAGTTAAAAATCTCGATTTTAGCACAAGAAATATTCGAAATACCTTGTTCGCTTGAAAGTTATCCTATAATTCATATAAAAAAGTAATAGTTAATTACACAATTAATCCTTTACGTACGTCGCATTGTCCGAAACCGTCCCGGAATAGGACTATAAAGAGCAGAGTGGGGGTAACGCGTTGTTACGGTAGAGCTGAGAAATTAGGATATTCTTGTGACTTATAAATGGTCAAATACTCTTTTTGTTTACTAGATTTTAAGCTTACCGATTATGGTTACTGAAAAATTTGAGTAAACGGATATTCCAAAGATATTTTTTGAGTATTCATAAGTATTATTAAGCGACGAGTGTGATCCGTGTTGGGTATATAATCTCTCTTTTCGTTGTCATTAAGCAGTCATTGAAATTGGGGTAAAAATAGTAAAAATTATTTATCAAGTATCGATACGTGCTACCATGAGACTCTTAATTCATTATATTAGGATCCCCTGTAAATATTATCGATGTTATAATATGTCGATGCAGTTTGTTTTCGACATATAGTACTTCGTGTGACCAACTGACGTGAGAACTATCTTGACCTGACTGTACCGATCGAAACACCTTAAAAAAGAAACTAGAGTGGCTGGAAATTTAAGACAGCTCTTAAATACTTCGTTTTGACGTTGTTAAGAGAATGGAATGAATTCCACCGTGATGTCACTGCAATAACACTTCACTCTATGGTGTACCGTATCAGTGTAGTATATTTTCCTCTGGTTGTTTCATGCCGTGGTAATGTTTATCACGGGGTGTATGCGACGGTATTCATCGGTACCGCCGACGACTCGACTGAGATATTATCGGAAGTTATTTCGCGATCCAAGCGCAGGACGCGCCGGCCGGCGCAATATCGCGCGCGCCACACGCGGTAACAGGTGACGGTCTACGACCGATAATTCCAAGTCTCCCGTTTCTCGTTCGTCTTTTTCTTCTCTTTTCTTTCTTTAATTCTTCCTATACCTTCTTCTTCCATTCCCCGTTCATCCTTGTCGTATACCGCAGCGGTAAGAGGACGAACCGTGAGTACCAACATCCTTACTCGCCGGATAGTCCGAGCCCGAGCTTCCTTCTCGAGAATATTCTCACCGTTCGAGCAGGCTCGACGATGCAGTCAGTACGAATCTTACGCTGTACCCTTCCTTCTTCTTTCTTCTTGAGAGGGCGTGGGCGTGGGACGGAAACAATAATGCCTCGAGATCTTCCTCCTTGGTATGGGCGACCCACTCTTCGGAATTTCGATAGAGCGAGCAACAAGGATGAAGATTAAATTATATTTATCCCGATGCTGGGTCGAGGTGAATTGTTATTCGCCTGTTTTGCGATATAGATATACAGTTAAGTATTAATTCGATGTGGGTTCAATCTATCCGAGCTCAAATCTCTTTAGGTCCGATCCAAACCAATCTATTTAAAGTCGTCCATAGTCAGATTGAAATTATAATAAATTACCCTGTTATGCCCGAACGCATGGCGAACCTTTTGGCATTGGTAAAAAAAGTAAGTAGTTGATTAGCAGTAGAAAAACTAAAGTACTTGGCAATTAGACGAGTAAGTTAGTGGCCTAGTTCGGCAATGAAAATATTTGTAATTCTATACCACTACTCGTAAGATTCAGAACTGGGTAGAATGCTGCACATTTATTAACCGTATTTTCCAATTCTTATGAATCAATAAAGTAAATATCCATAAGTGCCTCCTGCGAAATTATGCAAATTAATAAACAGGTTCATAAGCGTTGCTGATAGGGGCTGAGGGGGGCGGGGGGTCGAGTATCGCGTTTCGTGTACGCGCCAGGTGTATCACTTTTTTCCCTCTTTTTTCTCTGCTACAACATCGGTGAGCACCATCGGCACTGATAAATGACGTTACGCTTCATCGAACGCGCTGCGCACTAGCGCTCGCATCGGATTGCGTAACGCGAACCATCGCGGATCGTAGGGTGAGCGGGTCGCGCGACCCGTGCACAGCATCTCCTGTTGGACCGGACGATATATTTCCCAGTGCATTGCCTCGCTTACCTATGCTTGTTTCACGAAGGTATGTGTTCCGCACGATATCCTCACATGTAAAAAAAAATGTGAGCAGAATGAACGCAATATACGTTTCACTCCCTCTATTATATATTAGCACGCTCGGAAATAGGACATTTGCCCCTTCTTTCGCTCTCCCTATCTGACCTTCTCCTCCAACAGACTAATATCTGTAGTACTATGTTAATTTTTTGTTTGTTGGAATTGCTATTGGAATATTTATTAAATATTAATTTGCATTATTTTAATCGATCAACCAAATACTTTGCTGCCACCGCCGCTGTGTACACTCCCATAGATACTCCCATAGATACTTACAGAGTCTCAAGGACCCTCACAGAGAGACAATAAAGATGCTCCTAGTAGCCTTTTTCCAGATCCTGATTATTGTAAGTCAGGTCCCCGGGAGCTCCTCCTTCGGCCCTGTTCATTCCAAGTCCTCCTACGAAGCTTTCTAGCGGTGTCAAGTTGGCTATGCGATCGATGATAATTTGAAGAACCTGAAGAACCTCAATTGATTGGCCAATTAATTAATTAAATGCAGACATCTCTCTATCTCTATATCATGGGCATCCCATAGAAACCCTCTGTGTAAAGTCTCATATAGCGATCCTTCGTTTCAGAACTCCCAGATTGGGCAAAGATCACGGAAGGCCATGTCTATTGGGGAGGTTTTGACCCCCCTCTTTGCCCCATAGCCCGCTTTCAAGCTGCATAGTTTAGATGGAAAGTGAAATAAAGTATCTCACCGTCGTGTTGAAGAATTTGAAAGTCCAATACAAGACGTTTCATTTAAACGGAACTAGAAATGGTTTAATAATGTACTGGGTGTCCGATTTGAATTGCATACTTCAACGGTTTGCAGGAACTAGCGAAAAGAACCAAAAGAAATGACCCACTGCGCAAAGTGCAGTATATTATATATAAAAGAGATCTCGCCGTCGCCGTGTACAATAATCGAGATCCAGTCTTACCTAACCTTACCCGATTCATTAAGTCCACATTAGGTCTAGATTATTCCAAGTACCTCAGAACTTTTAAGTTCCTTTTGAAGCTCTTGAGCGCAGACTGTTCCGGATACTCGCAGAGACAATCTAACCCCCCTCCCCAGCCGTAATTATACTTAGTTCCCTTTAGAGCCCCACCCCCTCCTCTATCTAGGTACAGGGGGTTCTTACATTGATAGGGTTGGGGGGAGCTATCAATGATAGGGACAGAGAAGGTTTAATAATAATTTGCAATAATATATTGAACACCGCACGTCCCATAGGTATTCGACTCTTTGGACGTCCACCTTACAAAATGGAAACTGCTTTAATCCTATCCTCGAATCCAGATACTAACATCTCAGCGTTATTCCTAATTGAAAGATAATTTTCCCACCGCTGGGCAATTGATAATTCTTTACAAATTAAGATAATTATTCGTATTAAACGATATCTCAATTAACTGCGCAAGGCGCTAATAATTTGTTTACTACTGGTGCAGTCGATACACAGTTATTACGCCGCTTAATATCGTGTGGCCTTGGATTAAAGCAGCTTCGCACGACGTCTCGATGAACGGACGGACAGACGTCTCTCATCTTTTTTTTTGTCGATTCTCTTGTAACGCTTCCTGCGACCAGTGAGAGACGATCGTGGACTCCTTTCTCCATCATCTATAAACGACCACATCAGCGATTATGCTACGGTGACTGGGACGACGCGGACAACGACAAATGAGAGCGTCAATCGCACGATTGCATTTACTATATATTCAATTGAATTAGCGATCATCGGATACGACATTGCTGCGGAAGATGTGTGAAAAAAAAATCAAGAATGATCTATAGAAGCGTCGAGTCGAGTCACACAGCCCACGTGCATCAAAAGTCAATACACAAAAGAGATCTGGAATATAAACAATGGAAGATACGATAGCGATATATAAATTCTCAAATACCAAGAGCATCAATCGCACGATATAATATTTTTTTACTTCTTCTTAATGCCCCTTAGGTGTATCTTGCATTGTGACTTAGCTTCTCCAGGTTATGATTTAGCAATTTATACCGAGTGAAAAGAAGATCAAGAAAAGAGACATGAAAACAACAGAAGGTCGTTATATACATTTGCCCATAATGCATAATACATAAGCTATAACGTCCAATGTACATACTTTTATAATCCAAGTGAACGGTCTCGGTCGTCCATCTTGCGATATTTTTCTTGTCGTTAACGGCTGGCAACGCGTAGAATCGCGACAGAGGAGCATTAGAAAATTAGTAACCGAACGAGACCGAGAGTGAAAGAAGGGCACACAAGAGACGAGACGACTAGTTACTCGGTTACTCAGCCGGTGGCGTCGATGGCACGGAGATCAGCGCTCAGTCGGGTCGCGGCCGAGACTGGGATCGCGCAAGAGTGCAAGTGAGTATGTGCGATGGAAAAGATAGAAAATATATTCTGCCACTGGCTTACCGTGCTACAGTAGAATCTTTCATAAGTTTACAGTTCGGGATCGGCAATTATAATACTCCCAAGTACCAACCTGCAAAAACCAACTCCTTGAAAGTGCTTCGTTAAAAGGTGACGTCATTCAGACGCAACAGTGAAGCCGAAGAAGAACGAAAATCGAATCTCTCATTTCGATGACAACCCGACTTGGCGTAATGTCGAAGCAAAAAAAAAATTAAAAACACGATGATGGATCCGCGTGACAAAAAACCTCCGAGTTGAGACGAGTGACATAAGGAAAGGGATCGAGTCACTCTGATCGGTCACCTTGCGTCAGGTTGGCAATTGACGGGGAACTCCACTGTATACGTAAGATACTGTGTTGGTGCTGCTGCTCTTGCTGCTGTTGCTGCTGTTGCTGCTGTTGCTGCTGTTACTACTGCTACTTGTGCCAGGTCCTCTGTGTACCGCATTCGTGCATCTTCCGCCGAAGAACATACGTGCCAACAAACGGCTTGGTGGCCGATAGCTAATGGCATACGTATCGCAATACGTATACCGTTGACGGGGGAGAATTGCGAATATTGCGAATGTGCCTGTGCAGCGAGGCGGACGCCACTTCTATCGTTGGATCGGCTCACTCGCGGAAGGTCGGAGGTACAGACCTCGAGGTACCCGGGCCCATCTCCCAGACAGCAGAATCTTCTTTCCTTGTTATACCCATCTCCCAGCGAACTATATGCCTTGTATATTTTCTAAGCTGGCGTTGTATCGAAAGATGCACCGAACGCTTAGAAATCACAAGAAATATTCCGCCGTGGTTGGTATATAATACTAACTTTTCACATCTCCGTAACTCGATATTCTTTATACCAACTTTCCATCGGTAATTCATTTGGAGCGATTGTATACAACACTGACTGTACAGTGCAGCGAACGAAGATACCGCTGGGGTAGAATAATGCTCGATAAATTAATGCGCGAATAGTCAGCAGGGAGCTCTGGAATACCCGGAAGCGTAGAAATGTCTATAATATTTGAGCGTCGTGCTTATATGGGGTATTCCATATGATTTGTGCACCTGTCGGTATATCTAGACAGCGAGGGCCGTTTACTTTTATCTGCATTTCGCAAGAAAAAAAAGAAAAATTACTTCGTAATTTATTTTGTTGTATTCATTTTTGAATCCTCTTAGCGGTATTGAGCGAACCCCCCAAATCTTGCAAGGTCAAAAAGAGGTTGAGATATACACTGTTAAAAATACGGTGTTAAAATTAACCCTCGCGCGGTGTTCATACGAGTCCACACTGACGACTGATGTCAATGACCGATGTCGATTTACATTTATAACCTCAAAACTTTCGATGCGATTTATTTGAAAATAGGTGAATGAAATCCAATGATATTTTTGCATTATATTCGTGGCATGATTTTATACTGATCGCTGATAATTTATTGATCTTCATCTATTCATTCCGAACATATACATCTTGTAAATTTTGAGGTTGGGCTTAATGATTATAACAGAATCGCTTGTGTGAATTTAACACTGCGAAAATTGTTAAAATCAACACGTAATGGGTCAACACTGGTCAAAAGTCTACATCAATCGCCTTTGACACCATGAATTTTTAACGGTGTACGTCTGTATGAGCGTATCAACGTGAGAACGAGAGAAATCAGTGGAAGAATCGGTAAATAAAATGAGCAGCTTAGGGTTATTATTTTGGACATCTTCAGTCGTGATATTCCGTTGTTCTTATCTACCGGTACTTTTGTTGATCGTTTAATCTCGATAAGCACTCTCTTACCAGGAGGTGACGATGGGAAGGGAAGACGGAAAAGAGGCGAACGATTGGCGAGCACGCGACCATGCTGTACACGCGATATGTTAATCCTGGGATGCTTCCTATTGCAGCTACTTCTGAATATCCTCGCCGAATGAGTTTTTGATCTTCGCCCGACTCGCGGTTAACCGTTAAATGGTCCGTGAGACCGATCTCTGTGGCTAGCACGACCGCCAGTCTCGTAGAGTCCTCGTTTTAGTTGTTAAATTGGGGAAGGCGTCTTGAATGATGATTCTCGTTTGGGAATTGCATACACGAGTTTCGTCTCGGCAGCTCTTCTGTATGATATGTAAATAGGTAAATAAGCAATAATAGCGCCACCCGACTTTCTCATTTTGCGGCCATCTTTTGCAAGATTTGCCTCGATCGGAGAATTTTCACTTGCTTCTCGTTAGGCTGCTTCGGATCATAAATACCGCATCTATTGTCTATCGAATAAACTGTGTATCGGCTCATGCCTCATTTCAACCGATTGCAGTATCCTTAGGCAACCGTTTAATCTCAGGGTTACATAAATCGTTTTTATCCTTCTTTTTTTCACTTTCAAGGATAAAAGGATAACGATCCCGCACTTAGGAGCTCGCTCTCAATTACTAGCTGTGCGGATACATAAGCGCAAATCGTGAGACGTTCCCAATCAATTCTCCGATAGTTCTCTATATGTAGCGACTACAGCTAACTTCGATACCTCATCCGGCCAAGTGTCGAACGATGTGCTCTCGAGCAATTCCTTTATAACCGTTCGTTAGTTCAATCGCTCCGGGTGTCGATGGTCTAGCTATACATCGTCGATGCGATTCTCCGTTCTCGTACTATTTCAATGTGCATGTCCAATGTAATGCGCGATGCAGTTCTCGGAGGAAGTGCATTTCTCTCTGCATCATACCTAAGTATACGAACTATGGAGAGTAGCGCGAGAACGGATCGTTACACGTTTTCGCGATTCTCGCGGCTTGCGAAATAAGTACGACCGCGCGCTCGCGCGCGCCTTCACCTCGCCCTTGTTGCTGCAAAGGTGCCCGTTATCCTACTGTCTACACATACATACATACATACATACATATGTACTTGTACAGTCTAGGGGGTTCCCTCGATCGCACAACGCGATAGATCACACCGCGCCTCTTCTGGTAACTGCTGCTGGATCATGCGCGTATCTCGATTCCCGCGACTTTTCACGAGAGATCGGGCGAAGGCCTTCGAATCGCGAATGGATTGACGATCGTCCGGCTCGCGATATCTCGACGCGATGCCAGCATAGCATATATACATAGCCGGTAGGCTTGCGCACGACGGAGTCGATCGCTTTCTTGCAATAAACTGAAATCCCCTGTGTACGATGGGAAACTCGAGTTTTCTTCTTCATAAAGTCAGAGGTCCAGAAGGTACATCGATATATACATATATAGTCAGAGAGGCTTAATGTGCAATCTGAAACCGTGGGCCCTGAAATAATACCAGAGGGTATTTTCCCATCTGCGACGGACACCTTTTCAAATTCTTAAACATTGCTTTGCTTTATTTTAGGTGAACCACTCTTCTGTGTCATTCTTCTCTAGATTTTCACCATTTTTCGTTATTTTTACAATAATCGATTGAACTCATCGTCTCTTTTATCGTCAATTCCTCCACGAGATCTCGGAACTTTTTGAATACACCTGTATTGAAACGATAAAGATTCGACTGACTATAGCTTCAAGATTGAATACGCAAGAATTTTCGCGTTTCTCCGGGGCCTCAATTTTTCTCATAATTTCGATAATAAAATTTATATCGTCCCATTCCCGCTCGTCTTCATCCTCTCCGTGGTATAATTAGTGGGAATGCGGTCGCAAGGTAATTGCCAGTTCTTTTTGGAGCTGCGGCCGGTCAAGCACGTGGGGGTGATCGAGGGCAAAGCAGAAGGGAACAGGCGATTGCGATATATCGGGAGCGGGTATTAGAGCGTAATTCAATAAGTTTTTTTTTTATATATAAAGTTACCGACAAGGATGCGCAACAGGGTCTTCCAGCATTATGAAAAATTTGGCATTTAAAAAATAATGTTTAAATACGAAAATACAATTTTAGTAAACATTCTAAATACGTGGTAATTATATTTCGCATATGGGCATTTCTCTAAAAATGATCTTTGTAATGATATATCGTGCACTGTTAAAAATACGTTATTACAATTAACCGTCGCGCGGTGTTCACACGAATCCACACCGACGACTAGTGTCAACGGCTGATGTTGAAAAGCCGGTGTCGATTTGCGTTATAACCGCAAAACATTTAACGCGTTTTACTTGAAAATAGGTGAATGAAATTCAGTGACATTTTTCTATTATATTCGTGGCATAATTCTGTATTGATTATTGATATTTTATTAATTTTTGTACCTAAATAAATTTAAAAACAATAAAAATATGTTGTAAGTTTTGAGGTAGAGCCTAATTATTATAACACAATTGCTTGTGTTAATTCAACATTGTGAAAATTATTAAAGTTAACACCAAATTGGTAAACACTGGACAAAAGTCCACATCAATACCCTGGATTGTTAACAGTGTAGATAATATTATTCTGTATTGATGCATATAATATTCCAAGGAAATAAATCCCTTCGGGAATCTAAAAAAGCTACGATTACAGATAATTTTTGTTTACCTGTAAAGTTGGAGAAACACCGATTCACACATGTATACGACTGTACAGAATAGCAAGCTTATGCGCGTATACAGAAGTCAGTACTAGCCATGTTCAGATACGGAACGACGAGTGGAGAGCGTCCAAGCCACACACTTGAGTGATATAAAACCGGCATCGGGAATAAATACTCCATTGCGGGATTACCGCGAGCAGCATAGCGCGATTGCGGCAGCTCACCGAGCAAAGCTAAATATTCATGGGTTAAACTCTTTCTCCGCTTTGTATAACGCTTTTCTTTAACCCCGGCGCATAGCAGCATCCTCGATACAGAATGGGAGATCGACGCTTTGCACACATGGGACATTAAGGGACCTTCCGCGCTCTCGTACGCATTAATACCGTGGCAAATCACTTTACCATAAAAGTAACACGGTACTACGACGGTCGAGCGTATATTTGTCGTCGCAGTTGCCATTGAAGCGTGCTCCAGCATAGACCTCCGGATCCGGAGCTCTCTATTCCTAACTTGGATTTCCTAACTCAGTCATACTCGCATTTCTGCAATTCTCACTGGTATCCGTTCAACGGTTTTCTTTTGAATGCAACTCGGAGCGCACTAGCTGCAAGTGAAAACGAACTAGCAATCGATCGATCGGTACATTTTACTCGATTGATTGCTATTCCGTTGCTGGGAAAATGTTTTTTGCACTTTTTTGTAAATACCAATGCTATAGTAATTCCTAAGCGAAGTCGGGAAAAATGAGAGTGAGAACGACTAGAATGGTACGCTGATGTCTTATAAATACGATTTTTTTTCATACAATATACACGTTTCGTTTCAGTGTACATATGAAGTCGTATGAACAATTTTTAATACCTGATCAATTCTCCTGGTTACGAATTGAAAAATTTAATTAAGATAAAATATATGTTTGTCCTCTTCTCATTTATTGTATTACGTACGACACCGGTTTATTGAGACACCCCGTTGACTTTACGTTGAAATTCTAAAGAAACAAGTGAAGTTGGCATACATTAATACAACTTTGTTAACTTCCTGTCACATATCAAGTATGTAGAGAATCCTGTAATACAAAAAAATCGCCTATTGGATAGTGGGGTATCTATGTGTTTGGTCGACCCAGAATATATAAATCAGAAGGAAATTGTAAACGACAAAATGATTTTCAAGCGGAAGTTTTGAAATCTTGTTACGAAAACAAAGGTAAGATAATGGGTTGTGTTGGAAATTCAGGTGAATTTTTTTATGAAGATACCACAATCCTCGATATCCATTGCAGTTACTTGCTCGACAGAACTAAAGGGGTAATGAGTCATGAACTTATGAAACAGAATGAAACTTCATTGATCGTTCGATAAAAGCTACAGGTATTTGTGGTGGCAACTTTGTCTTCGACAGAACTTGAGGAAATCATTGCAACGATCAAGATTTCGGTATGGTGGAACGACGTAGCCTTCGTTATTATACTACCAACGTTGGAATATGGATGCTCGAAAGCATTTAGAACGTTTGTTTCAGCCTGGAAAATGGATCTACTCGATGCGCAATTGATATTCCTCCATCGCACGAAGGAAATATTAATCAACACGTACAATCGTGTTACGAGAATAGCACCTCATCGCTGAGGTGGGAGGTGTCGATGACGATTGGTGTGAACTTTTAACCAGTGTTGACCCATTTGGTATTAATTTAAACAATTTTCACAGTGTTAAATTCACACAAGCGATCGTATTATATTCATTAGGTCACACCTCAAAATTGACAACATATTTATATTCGGAATGAATAGGTGAAAATCAATAAATTATCACTAATCAATACAAAACTATGCCACGAATATAATCCAAAAATGTCTTTGAATTTCATTCACCTATTTTCAAGTAAATCGCGTTGATTGTTTCAAGGTGACAATGCAAATCCACGCCAGCTATCGAATACAGACCCAACCTAAAAATTTACAAGATATATATGTTCGGAATGAATAGATGAAAATCAATAAATTAATAAATCAATAATCATCAGCAATCAATGCAGAATCATACCACGAATATACCGCAAAAATATCATTGAATTTTATTCACATATTTTCAAGTAAATCGCGTTGAAAGTTTTGAGGTTATAAATGCTAATCGACACCGGCCATTGACACCAGTCGTCAGTGTGGACTCGTATGGACACCGCACAAGGGTTAATTTTAACACCGTATTTTTAACAATGTTATGCACAGCCATTCAACAGACTTTACGCCTGTCATCCTAAGCGTATATTTTAATAGAACACTACAAAGCTTGGTTGTTCATTCGTTACTCCTAAGGTAGATGTATTGTGTGAATCCACTTATCAAAACACACATATTTTCAGAGTAAAGAAAGCGTGAATATGGGTATAAGTGATTCGCAAAATATTCAGCTCTAACCGAGGCATACACGCACAATTGCGAAATCAGACGATGATAAGAAGTAACGATGGACATTGCTGATGAATCGACAACGCGCGAAAGGAAATCGCATTGAGCGTATACGAACTATAAATTAAAGTGTTGACCGTAGAGAAAAGTGGTTTATGCGCATGTGCCTGCGTGCATGTTTATATCGTGGTTATGTATTCGCATCCCGGGGCACCGATTTGGCAGCACTCGAGTGCCTTAATAGTTCGACCGTGTAATAAAGTCACGGACTTTCGAGATGTAAAACGACTGAATTTCACGATTTCGGTGCATCGTTAAAGCGCGAGAAAGAGCGAATTATTGACGATAAATCGGGGGCGGAGAGGAGATATTGGTTAGCGGGTCTCGCGAAAGATGTCGGCGATGAGCCTGATCGAGTGTGTGCATGGGAGCCTGGAAGTCCTGGCACGCATATTCCACGCAAGCAGACAAATCTGTCGCCCGAAAAAGAAAGCCGAACCGTATCGTACGTATACTGTAGTATATAGAAATATGTCTAATATATACATACACATGTATATGTAAGTATTTATACGCGTTGCTGCGGCTGCGCGCGAATCGGCTTGCATCGTAATAACACGTTACGCGCTCCCGGCGATCCCAACCAATATATTAATTACCGCTCAATATACTAATTATTGGCCCTGTAATCATGTGTGGGATACCGTGGAATATCAGGCTGCGTTGTGTCGATCTTACACACTATTTCTATAAAATATGCGATATGCTATATTAGGTTTATTATATATTGGAACAACTTGAATTTTTCGATATACATATATTTGTTTTTGCCACTTGTTATAAATTATAATACACTTTCCTATATATGTAATTTAACATACATTTAGTTCGGCACTTTGATATAAACAGTCGCGTAAAATATAGTACAGTCGATCTACAAAGAGTAAGATCATCGGTCTTTGTTCGATCCCATAATTTTTCTATGGCAACCGGAACGTTGCATTGCGAGGTACGTCGGTCTAACTAAACTAAACTCTTGTTACGATTTAAAAGTTATTGCAGCTTTCTACAATCTTTTTTCGCAGCTATAGAGTCGCCTTTACAATGAAAATAGCAATTCTGGATACTTGATAATTACCTTGCGTGAACACGTCAAGAACACGACGAACCCACGCGTGTCCGATATGACGAATGCAAGAACGAAGAATGAGCGAGAAAAGCGATAGAACGGTAAACGCGACGTGTGCATCGGAAGAAATACGAATAAACGGAAAACACGCATGCTCGCTGTACTATCCCTTACCTTCAGCTCGCCACCCATTCTCCATCTATACTGCCTCGTAAAACTCACGTCCGTGCATATGGAGTGCAGCACGATGAATCTTTTCGACCAGAAGGTGGACCAGCACTCGTGCGGCATTCAAATGAAGCGCACCAACGGCAACGACGAAGGCAGAAGCTGGATGAACGAAAGGGACGACGCGAGCAGGGGTATCCGTGTGCACCAGCGACAATAATGCATTCTTCGGTGATCTCCGAGTCACGAAGCGGTGCGCGTTGAACGCGACGACAACCACGCGAACGTCGCGGAGGTCGACGACGGGAGCTCAAGCCACGGAAGATACAAGCGGAAAGCGATCGATGTCGATCTATCTTTCATTCCCATTCCTTCTCGGACCTCGCCGATCGTTCGCGTGGATATTGTCGACGTTGCGTCATCACTCCGGTGGTCTTGTTATTAAAACGGGTAGGTAGGGAGCCGACTCGAGTGACTGGATCCGATTCGGAACCTCAGATAATGCCGTGATGATACGAGCGTGCGAGTGTCGACAGGTGGAAATAGGTAGACGCTCCCGGCTAGGCAGTCGGAACGTTTATTATACGGGACGTCCTGTCAATCCAATATTTCAAATCTGAATGATAGAATTGGATATTCGTTTGTCCCTAAATGCGAACGCTCCAAATATTCTATTTTTACTCTCAATCCGTGAAAAGTATAAGCGAACCAACGTAGGACGTTCATTTCCCGCGTACAAAATCCGCAACGTTACATACGCGGCACGGATTACAGGCCATTTCAATCGTCTCTGTCAGGACAGATATGGCTTTTGACAAAACCTTGGCGGTAACTCGTTCACGCCGGATATAATTCTACAGATTTTCTACTCGGATTCGTCTTTTGGATCCTTCAAAGCGGATTGTATATGGCGGTTATACATTTTAACTGGGGATTCAATTGGATGGAATAAGAGTGACTGTTATTCAACTATCCTATCCTCGCCCTATTACTATAAACGAGCGATCACCGTCAATGTAATAAAAGAAACATTTTCTCGGGAGAGATATCGTAACCCAGAACACGTACACGGCACTAGATAAAATAGATGCCTACCGATGTATAGGACCGAAGTAGTTGAAACAAGTAGAACGTTTCTGATACGAGTCGAAGGTCAAGAAGCGACGTACATCGATCTTATGATATCGAAACCGTTCGCATATTATAATGTATTGAAATTGAGCCAGTGTTATTGCCGATATTGGCTTGCTGTCCGAGAAGAAAACTGTTATAAAGTATTGGATTTATACGCCTATTCGCGTATAAGTACGGCACTATGATCCTTTCGAAGGCTCACTTCCGTTGGGGAAATAGCTCTTTCGTGAGTACTGCACCTTCCCGATCAATCGTGACTCGCTAGATCGGACACGCTGCTCTTGCACTACTCGATTCAGGACCGTGTACGAGACTTCTGCGACTGCCTCGTGTATTTTTTATTTTCCTCTCATTGCTATGCGAGGGGACACACGGGACTGTTCCAGGTGCATGTAATATAGCATTACGACTAGTTAATTTTTTTTTTAACAGGACATTGTGCCATATGGGGTCAGGTCAAAATCGCTGATATTCGTTCAGGAATTTCTCACTCGTTCGGATGCTGGTATTGCCAGTAAGAAAATATATCTACGGTTAGTCTTTGAACCTAATGGTACTTTGCCATGTAACAAAAGTATCTATAGCTATTCTAGATTGTTCACAATATATTTACTTGTTTTTACACTTTGCGCGGTTTCACAAGAAAAGTTGCAAATATTTCTGAAATTTTCTCAAAAGAATTTCTAGAATTCTCAATTTTTCGTAAAATGTATTCTTTTTCGAGCAAATGTGGTTTTTTCATGAAGTTGGCGAAGCTGTTAATGATTAATCAAAGTAATTTTTAAATCTCTGTTTAAATTTATGGTATTTCACCGATATTTCCTCCATAATAGATCGCTACATTCGCGGTGAAAGAATACATCTTATGCACAATTGAGAATTTTGGACTATCGGTTCCTCTTAGAAATTTAGAAACATAGGTTTACGAGAGACTACATCAAAGTTTTTATTTATTTTTTATTTCTTCGCATCCAACAGCAATTGAATATCTAGCCCTAATCGATTCATAACAAAAATTAGAACGATTTTTCTTTCCACCACCAGCCCTTACTTTTTCATTTTGAACCTTTTTTGCAAATTATTCATTCTACAAAAATGATATAATTTACTGTTCTCAATGTCCATTAGCACAGCTTTTTAAACAATCATCGCGGCAGCGACCTGACATATGTGCCACGCTCTAAGCTTTCGATCGTACTCGCTATTTTTAAATTGGAAATCATCTGTTTATTTCGTGATATCACTTTATCATTCTTTGTTTATTACATTATAAAATATCACTTAACCCATTGATTTCTATTTACACTACACACGGGATAAACTATTCGGAGCTGGCAAACGACAGCTTGCTCAGCTGCATATTTAAAGTTAAATTAAATTCATTTAACCTGACTCGACCCGCTTAAAAGACGCATGAATATCGCCATCGGTAATTATCAATTTTGGTCCAGCCTGTATAGATCTCAAATGCACGATAAAAACATTCTGCATTTCCCCTCGTCTCCGTTTCTCACCGGTTCTCGAGCTCACCCAAAAATATGCAACCGACGGAATGCGGGTGGATGCATCCTTTTCGCTCGATCGTCGAAGCGCTCACGTGAACTAACAGTATCGCGATTGCGATCGCAATCCTCGCGCCCTGCATCCTCGATACATTTAAATCGCCTCGTTTCGAGATCCCCTCGAAATGCTACGTTTACACCCGCCGCGACGGCGATGACGATGATCTTATTCTCGTGGTTTTACCGTGTCTCGGTTGCGCGAGATCCTTGCGAGCGATCATATCCGAAGGCGGGATTGGCTGCGAGCGACTTCGTGGACCACCTTGACGAATATACGCAACATAGGGAATCGATAAAATCATGTTACTCCAAATATGTACCTATATTATTAAGTGAAATGAAGAAAATTAAGCATAATCCAGATAACCGAGATAAGCTATCGATCAAAGACGTGTTTCCATAAAATAATAAAAGTTATACATAACCGTACAGCTCTTGGAGAACATATAGGGTGCCCTATGAAAAAAAATATGCTCAAATATATCGAAAACGAAGAATTTAATCGAAACATGTTTCGGACAAAGTTGTATACAGAGGGGGACACTGGACGAGCATATCAGTTTTTCGTTCCGGGGCCGCTGCTGGGTCCATTGATGTCCAACTTTTGTTTTTGAAATGGAACTCCCTATGTTTTATTGGATTATTTTATATCTCGTTAAAAAGTTAGTAAGTTTTACTCCGATTGATTCGTTTTTCGTTTTCGAACAAGCCTGAAACGTTAATCAATATTTTCCCGTGGAAAGAGTGGCGATACGTCGATCTTTGTCACTTTGTCAATTAAAAATGCAAACGAGTTCTACGATGACTTATTAAATATCAAAGAGTATTTAAGCGCTCATTTGCATTATTCTTAAGCATTGCTAAGTGTTTAAGAACCGCCTGCTAAAGCGTTACCCGACGTACATCGTGGGTAAATTGTTCGGTCGGTTTCGTACGTCACGCAGCCCTGAAAAGGGCTATTTAAACTAAATTAGTTCGTCAAGTCCACTTCGTAATTGAGGCGTTTGGTTTTTAAATTCTTCGGAAAGATTGAGGTATCGCCACTTTTTCCACCGCAAAACTTCGAAGAACGTTATGGGCATGTTCGAAGACGAAAATCAAAAAATGACTCTGAGTAAAACGTACAAATTTTTTAACGAGAAATAAAAAATGCAATAAAAAAATAGGGGGTTCGATTTAAAAAAAAAAACAAAAGTTGGGCGTCAATGGGCTCAGCGGAGGTCCCGGAGCCAAAAACTAATATGTTCTCCCGATGTCTCCGTTCGTATACAACAACTTTTGTCCGAAACATTTTTCAATTAAATTCTCGTTAATCGATATACGTGCGCATATTTTTTTATATAAGACACAGTGTATATCTATACAGCTCTTAAAATCAGGTAGTTTGAAAAAAAAGAAAAACACAATAACTGTAAGATCTATACAGAGCACATTTGAAAATGTTATAATGTTGCTCACTATTAATGTACAATGTAGCTAGCAATGTGAATTTGAAAGTTAATTATCGAAAGTAATAAATAATAGTGCCTCGAAATGTAAAAAAAAAAAAATTACTCCGGACCGTTGTGCGACGTGAGATGACCCATAGAGATCGTTAATGACTATTATTAACGCATGTGGGAAATAGGTTCAAAAGTGACAGGTTCAAAGAAGAAAAGAATCAAAGGATAAAACACATCTCCACGAGAAAGAGTGTACTCACAAGCATACCATTCGTGTACACAATTCTGTCCGTACGTACGTACGTGTATGTATAGCGAGAAAAGAAGCAAGCGAGGGATTCTTAATTCGACCGAGCCGAACCGTCAATTATATCGGACAATTCTCCTTCCCTCCTGCCCCTCGTCTTTTAACATCGTCATCTTGCTATATGATTCCGACAGTTGCTATAGCGTAGCTCGGCGGTATGCGTGCCCGAGCCGGAAACACCTGAATCGGTAGCGGCAGCGATGACGATCATCGTGAGTCTTTGCGGGGCTACCGCCGCTCCGGGGAGTCGAACCTGTGTACCGCACGATCGGGGTCTTCCCGGTCTCCGCAAACCCTGGACTTTTTCCATCGAATGCGTTGGAAAGTCGAAAGACGGTAGAGGGCAGATAATAACCGGCCGACTTGGCTAGCAACTGCATACCCCCCGAGTTTGTAAGTATAGCGCGCTCTCGTGCGGCTCGGAAGGCAAGGCGGTTGCAGTGGCAGGCGGCGCAGGACCGAGGACGAGTCGTGATCCAGTGTGCAAACGACGGGGGACCTTTTGCTTTCTAATCATCCTCAAGGTTAACCCCATTGAACCTGCTAACTTGGAAAGATCGGACGCGCGCGTTCTCTCACATGTTACAGGCTGGCGGTGGGGGGTGCATTGGCGTGCTATTATATCTCTTCCCGTTGTATGTCCGTATTATAATAATACTGTGTCGCTTTTTCCTTTTCTCCCCTGAGATCTCGCAAGGGGATGACCTTAACCACGGGAGTAAGACGTCCCCGCGTAGTTGGCGAGCGCACCGTGGGGATCGCAAGATGTACGCCGTGCGCTCGCACGCGTTACAGCGCAAGTACCGGTATCCTCTCCGCAGGAGCGCGCAAGCGCGCGTTTCTTCCTATAGCATACCGTTATAAGCGATTGAAACGCCTCTCGCTCTTCCATTGTTCCTGAGAGTTAGGTGCCTAACACCAATATAGTATGGCAAATATTACTTACGAGCAGGATCCATACATATTGTTCGTTCGAAGAAACATTAAGGTTTTCAAATAAAAATACTACAGTCGGAATAAAAAATAAGACATACGTCATTTTTATATTGTAACATTTTTTATTACTATTAGGCTGACCCTGAAATGATTAAACGGAATAAAGAAACGCAATTTAACGCTGCAACGTTATCAAGTTCTGATTAATATTGTAATCCTCTCTCGAAAAAAAAATGATAAATACATAAGGAAGGGCGTAAAACCCGGGTTACATTGCAGAGAATTCCACTTGGTGAGCATCTCGAATGAGAAATTATAGTCAAGCATACGTTAGTCCTGTACGAAAGGATTATTCGTTCCCCTCGTTTTATTCTCGGTGCAGAGTCGGCAGGTTGTTGAGACGAGGACGAATGAATCCTTGAATATCTCGCCGTGAGCTCGGGCGTCGAGAGGTGGGAGAGTACGGAGTGTGTAGCCAGAGAGTCGTAACGGCGTTACAGTATGCAGGCTTGGTACTTATGGTAGTAGTATAGAGCTATATAGAATCTTGAAGGCACTACCGGATCCCGCACGAGCCCGCGAGCGAAGGATATAGAAGGTAAATGCTTTAATTTATTCGAAACACCTCGGTTATTAATCGCCTCCATCATACGACGTATACCGTATAACTATACCAGTACGGTAACACACTGATATTATAAGAGGTGAATCCTCTTACGTGGGTACAAATAACGAACATGCCCCATGTTGTGGGAGACGCACGAGGTGAACCAGAGAAATGTTTTAAGCGAGCAATGCGCCCGAGACTCGGCGCATAGTATAATATACATATATACGTGCGGTACTCCGTATACGTGTACCTATAGGGACATAGGTCGATGCGTGTGTGCGCAGCCGAGAGGGACGAGAGCGCCGAGCGAGCACTCGCCCACGCTGACTCGTCCCAGCGCGCCAACAGACGCGCCGACACGCGCGCACACGCCGGTCCTTATTTCAACCATAAATTAATGTTCTGTCTTCTCGGATGCATAATTGTGCTGCGAGGCACAGTGCGAGGCACTGGCGCGCGCTAGCGCAAGTTCTACGGTCCGGCGCAAGTTGCGCGCCCTGGTACCGCACTCCTCCCGTCTTGCGGGGCACTTCTCGTCCGCCCGGTCCCAACGAGATATCCTCGCAATGACACGTAACGAGGGATCTAATGGCTTTGCGGACACCGGCCGTCCATCTATCTCGGTCTTTTCTTATACGTTCTCTTTCTTCCACGCTCTTTCGTCCATTTTCCCTCATCTCGTCCGCTATGCCTCGATCTTCACGCGTATCGTACTCGTACGGGTACTAAACTTGAACCGTGCAAGAGTCCTCTTACTCGCAGACGTGGGCTGCTTTTTTTTCACTCACTCTCCTGTATCGTTATTCTTCCCTTTGGGATTGAAAATCTTAAAAATTTGTCGACAAATTAACGATGTTCCTGAATTAAAGAAAAATCTGACATTTAAAAACCTTTGTACGTGATTACTTTTTTTTTTACGCTTACAAACACTATTTTTCCTTGAGTCCGATAAATTTTGTGGTTTACGCGAAACCTAATGGTTAAATTATTGTTGCAGCTTTCATTACATGTATACAATTCTTTATTTTTGTATTGAAATAAAGAAACGTCAACATTGCCCGTATTTTATCATTGAATAGATTTACGTAGCATTAATATGTTTGTCGTTTATATATATATTGCGTCTATAATCAGTTAGTAGGATGGACAACATAATTTTGCAAAACACAATTCAGAGTGCGCGATACGTGACCGCGAAGCACGGGAATGACAGCCCTTATTTAAATTCTACATTTGCGAATCATCATAAATATCATGTTCAATTGCTTGAACCACTTAAATTCGAATTGATTAAGCAACCAGATTCCGGCAATACCCACACTTCTATCCTGGTCTTCCCGGTTCAAATCCGGCTCGTAGTAGAATTTTTTTCATAGTTCCTTTGTTAAAGAATAGTCGAATCTGGTTGCTTAATCAATTTGAATTTAAGTGGTTCAAGCAATTATACATGATTTTTATGATTATTCGCAAATGTAGAATTTAAATTAGGGCTGTCATTCCCGCGTTTAGAATCGCGGTTACCTATCTCGCACTCTGCGTTGTTTTTCGCAAACATGTCCATCCTACTGATCAATCATAGACGCTGTATTTATTATATATAAATGTTAAACTTACACGGTCGCTTGCCTAGAACGACTATGGTTAATATTTTTATGCTTTCTAATATTTTTTCAAATTTATAACTACGCTTCCTGTACGTAAAATAATATAGAACGATCAGTGAATAAATGATCTATTTTATAAATGAATTTCATCATCTTAATAATTGTTTAACTGCTCTACCCTAAAGTGGGCAAGCCAAATGAGTCGACCGAGCTAATGCAATACAAAACGAAAAATGGAGAATTTATTCGAGGATACACTGTTGTCGTACTTTTCGCAACCGGATGCCCCCACCGTCGCCCTGCCGGGTATGGCGACATCAGTAATACGAGATGATTATAAAAATCCGCGTAAACGAGTTTCCGCGTCCTCGACCATCTCACCGAATTTTAACCATATGTTCGGTATATGTAGTTAGAAGAGAGAAAACGGGTATCCGTTGGAGGACGAGCAAACGGTAGGCTTAAGGAAAAAAGCATCATCGTTCGATCGTTCCGAAGCTTTTCATCAAGCGCAGATCAGAGTTACCGATAAAATTGTCCGCGAGGTACCCCGTGTATGTCTGCTGGTAATAAAAAAACTCGTGGACGCGCCGTTTTATTTGCTGACGGGTATATAATACCCCTTCCCCCTTGCTCGCATGTCCTCTTGATATTGGGAGATCGGCTTAATTACCTTCCGAGCTACGAGAGATGACGATAAGCCTCGCGCGTCCTCACTTCTAATATACCTTAATCTACCTGTAGCACTTTACTTTGGTGAGTGACTGTGAGACGGTCATTAAAATTGCGTCATTCTTGCGAGGAACGCTACGATTTCTTGTCCTGATTTCGTGATTCTCATTTAGTCGTTGCGTGTCGAAAATGATCTAGAAAAAGCGAGTGATGTGTCTTCCGAATCCGTCTGGTCTAGTGATCTTGTCGTTACGTTCTTTCTATACAGAACTGTATACGCTTCAGCGTTGAGATGAGTCGAGAAGTGGTATTCAGAGTGAGAGCGAGGACGATGTTGTTGGAAGAACTATCAGGCACAAAACTAGTCAGAGATCCCCGTTCCTCTCGACGACCATCTCAACGAGCGGTGAAAGAAGGTGCTTGATGCTGGCGACACGCTACAAGCCGTACGATCTCGTCGATTATACTGTACAAACGTTAAGTGTCGACTGGCTGGTGGGGTATTGCGACTGTTATGATGAGAACGACCTCGAATGGCGTGGCATTGTCGTTTTTAAAAAGCATCACCATCTATCAACCCGGTCACCGGGCAGCGCACAGAGAACACGGTCTCGTCCACACCGCCATCGAAGGAGCGATTATGCGCTGTGCAATCGGTAGCTTCGCATTGAGCTCACGAACACGTACTTATCGTTTTATACGTAAGATGCATAGTTACCGAACGAGAAGTCAACGGGTATCTCACGATCCTCGCAAGCGCCAAACTCTTCGTCACTTATTTACATTTCGTTCTGTAAATGACAAGATAAAAATGTGTGAATATTCACGATACTCGTATATCGCACTGCTCCGTTTCTGGTAGTTGCTTAAATTTGTGTTTAGACATTTTAAAATGTTAGATCCTAACCGAGTAATAGTTGTACGTTTTGTAATATCGTCTCGATAGTTCTCGTGATAGTTTTTTCAAATTTTCTATGGCGACTGCTCACCTGTACCTCATGTGCGATAAAAAAAATCTCACGAATCGCCTTGGTACTTTTCGATCTACGTAGGGCAATCGTGAAACCCCCGTAAATACTGTAGCTTGATACAAAAGGTAATATACCCTATCAAATGGTCCCTCCAATGTAATCTGAGTTATATGGACATCGATTTAGAAAAAAAATAAGATGTATCGAAAAACCCATTAAACATCGTTTGGTGAAGTATTTTTAAATCTTGTTGAAAATCTGTAAATATGTATGCTGTCAACGTATCTTGTAGACTGATATGGTATACCGTAAGTACGTTCTGCTCTACTCTGATACAATGACACTGATTTTAATTTTTAAAAAGTAGAAAATAAAAAAATTAATTGAAAATCGTTAATTGATAAATTGTTAAATCTTTACGGATATCTGGAAATACATCGGCAATCTCTTATAAGCTGATACGGCGTCCTGTGGAATACGTTCCACTGATACGGCGTCCTGTGGAATACGTTCCACAATATTATAAGTGCAGCAGTGTCGAGATGAGAGCGAGAGTCAGTGTATAGACAAGAAACCATCGAGATGGAACTCACGTTCCCACATTTACATTCGACCTATTGTCCGTTCGTCTCAGTCAGCAGCTCGTTGTTGCTGTCGTAGCTTCTGCTTATCTCGCGTATATTTGCTTCTCTCGCTTGTTCCATCGCTCGTGCGCACTCTCTTCATAAGCAGAAGGCCTTCGCTCTTGAACTCCCTAGCACCCGAGTCCACCTCCACCATCATGGCCGTGCGATTCGCTTTCAATGCAATTTTTATACGCATCGAGGATTACGCTTCCATTTACCAATGTCTCTACACCGCAACGCAAAAGGTAACAGTGCGTACGTGAGTGCGTTTCCATTACACAGAAGCCGGCACGTTACAAAGTAGAAACAGCGGCGTCGGTGCCTAAACTACCGAGACTACGCTAAACAAAAGTAAAGTGAGCCATCGATAACCGTGAACAAAGTATTTTTTATATGATACGCAAGCATGTGGTCCGGATGCTGACTTTCTCCTTTTCTCCATCACGTAGTTAAGATGAGATTCAATTTGAATTGTTCATCAGTTTCGATCTGTTTATCCTTTTAAGTGCGTAAAATGAAGTTAAATGGTTAATTTTCAATTAACATAACGTTCTCATGATGAATGTTGTTGTCATTCACAATTTATTATTCATTTTTACATTAATTGTCAGCGGTTGAATTTTTATTAAAAATATTCCTTAAGGTCTCCTTAAGAGCTCATGCATTCCCAACTTTTTATAAGAGCTTCGACAAAGTCCGTGCACTCTCCAACGAACGAAACCTTGAGCATACGTCTTCAGGATTGCAACAATAAGAACGATGATCGTCGCGAAACGAGAGTGCAAGAATAAGTAACTTGACGTAACATTATAGGTCATTCTTGCGTGGCGACATTCGGTCGCTCGCATCTTTTATTTTTTGGCGCGAGATCAAGTGCCACTTTCAGTTTCTTTTGAAATTGCATGCAAAGCAGGGGCGAGAACGTTATTCTCTGTTTCTTCCAACTTCTCTCGATCTTTCATATGCATCTGCGCTTAGAAGAAAACAGAAAAATAATCTATCCTCTCGGAGTCCATGAAACTATGCTTAGCGAGATGAAAGCAACGTCGAGATGGCGAAGACGAAAGACGACAACCGAGTCCGCTCTCCTCGACGACGATGAAGCACACCTTGTTACGTCCGCTCCTTTTATCTCGGGTCCAGTGCGGTGTCCGAGCGCTCTCGGAGCCTGGATATACACACGACCGGCTCCTGTCAGTCACGTACAAACGTGTGCTCCAACGCTAACACGCGGAATTTGATTTTATCGTTCAACTCTACTCTCTTCGTTCCCCTCGGGCTTGTTGTTGGATTTGTGAATACATTACCACGTTGCATTCGAGAGATACGCGTATATATATAATTCATTCTCTTTTTTTTATTCAATTGTTTTTTTTTCTATTGTTATTTGTCTCGTAGAACCGGAAAGAGTTGTAAAAAATAGAGAAAAATCAATTGAATTGCCGAGTCGTAAATAGTTTCGAGCGTATCTTAGTCCAAAAAATAAAATGGTCGAAATACGATTTGAGCTCGAGGGAGTTGATCCTCTTCGGTTAGAAATGCTTCTCACGTTACGTATGTGATTTCGTGAGACGACACGAGGCTACTGTCCTTCGTACGTAGTATGTATAAGTAGTATTTGTCAGGGTCGTGCGAGGCGATCGTTCGATGCGCCTCTGTAAGCGTGATTGTGACTTCGAATCACGAAATTAGTATCAGCAATTCGCTGAAATGACCTCCGGCGTTTTTGGGCTCCTCGCGGTGTCCAAAAGCACTAACCGTGATCACGATACGATCCATCTTGCTTGTAGAAAATGTGCGATTAAAAATATATATGCCAAACCACTTAACAGTTTATACGTCAATGATGCTTTGCATTCGTCAAAAGCAATGAAACACAGTAGCACAACAATTTTGCAATATTCGCAATTTAAAAAAATATTAATCTAAATAAAACATAAGAGTTTGTCACAAGAATAATACGAGTATGACAAGAAAAATGTATGTAGCGAAGCGGTCGAGTATGGAAGCTAAAAGAAATAGCGTCGAGAATCAAAGACAAGCGCACAACCTGGTTGGAATGTCTTTCCTCACCGACCGGTATTTGATCTCTCGATATCTCCCTCGCCGCGATAAATTAAAGTGGCGCGCGTTAATGACACGAATGTCATGACCTATCGGGAACGAAGAGAGAAATCAAGAAACGAGCTGTGGTCGAGGAAGACTAAGTGTATATGATAATGTATGGATAGATGAAGAGTCCAATGTGTATGGAGGGCAACGCGGAGCATCCGAACTGCTGTGATACTTGGAAGTACCAAGAATCGAGGCGACCGGAGACCATTACCCTAGTTGTCGTTGATGCTGAGCAATGTCCATATTAATAAGAACGAATAATAGGATAATTATAACTTATAATCGATTCATTAGATATTCCATAAAAACCCAAGAGTTACCCCGTATAGTCATAAGTAAGAGGAAGAATAATCAATTGTTTCGATAGTGACATTTTCAGGACACCGCTGAAGCCCGAGTCTTCGCGTCGTGCGCGGGAGTCTTGCGATAATCGCGATAACCTTGTCGAGGTGCGAATCAACGGCAATACGATGATACAGTAACGCTAAGGATCATCGGTATGATGCACGATGAGACCGTGACCTTAAGTACGGTAGATACCTACGTAATAAAAATCATTACACTTTTCTACTGTTATTATCGTTCCGTTCGATCTTCGATATATTCTATAAAAATCTGACATCACTGATTCTCAACAATCATAAGTCAGTAAAAAGGTATTATCGGTATTACCGAGTGCTGGCATTTCCAGGACAATGCTCGGTACTCCGTCTTCTCGTCCAGCGCGCCAGTCGCGCACAACCTATCGCAATAACCTTGTCGAGATGAGATCCCCGATCCGTGGTGTTATATACAGCACTGAAGATGGAATAAGGTTACGTACAGCGTAGGTATGATACTCGCGTAAACGAGAGTCAATAGATTCTCCTGACTTATTCCTTTTTCCCGCGACTACTCGATCTCGAGCGGTATCTCGCCTTCTCGAGCGGATAATTACGCCGCGGGGTGATTCGCGATAGGGTCTTTATATCCCGATCGGCCGCTCATTTCGCCCCACTCGGTGCTGGAAGTGATGGCTCGCAAAGAGCTCGAAGCATTGTCTTTTCAAACTCGGTCAATCGAGATGTCCTTCGATCGAAATGATCGGAAGGGGAGAGAATCGGACAGCAGCCTCAGCAGCGGTAGTGAGAGATAGCTGAACGAGAGTTCTCATGGTCGCGCGCGAACCGAGTTTAACGAATCGCACAGGATTATCATAGAATACGGCACAAGCTGCAACTGTATTTAGCGGTGACTATAATAGAGAATCAGTACGGTATTAAATTAATCGGCTATAAATTGTACCACACGAAGAAAAATTGTTAGTCGCGACAACGAATTGCACGGTTAATTATGCCGTATAATATTCTTTTGGTTGTGCAACCAACTAATCAGTCGTTGGGACAATCAACTGATTAGTTGCCCTGGCAAATTACTTGATTGACACATACAAGTAATTGGCCAATGATATCGGACTTTCAACGGTCCCCGATACGATGAAGAGATTCACGTAATAACCAACCGCGTGAGAATTGTTGGGCAGTTAAAAAAAAAAACTGGATACAAGGTGCAGGGGTCCGAGGATTAATAACTAAGGGAACAACATATCAAATCGACCTCCCGTTTATATCATATAGCTTGTTAAACCTGTACGGACTCATACGTACGGTATTATACGCGCATCCCCCTGCAGCGAACACTCGTCTCCCGCGCACCTGGCCTGTGTAGTACATCGCACTCTCGTCTTCACTCCTATACCCGCTTATTTGCCTGTCGTTGCGATTCTGTACGAGGATATCCCTCGTTCTCAGCTGGCGTGAACAGCACGGGTCGGTAGATCGGCCGCTCGCTCGCGCCGTCTTCTCGATCCCGCGGACTCGAGCTCGCGTTACTTCACGTCTCTTTGCCCCCTCCCCCCGCCCCCGATGCAGCGGGGGGGTGCTTCGAGTGTGTTGAATCTCCCGTCTTCGAGCCACCCGTGTATATCCCGCACCGACGCTCGCTGCTGCTGCTGTTTCTGCCAAGGATATCTTCGCCGCTACGAGCTGAGGTCCACAGATTGTAGGAAGGCGCGCATAGTCCAACAGGCGAGAATTATAATACGCGAGGGTGCACGACAAATATATGTATATTCCAGCCTCGAAGAAATACTCGCTCGCGTATTATACACGTATAAAAGGATATAGGTGATTACCATGCACGAAGATATTAAAGTGGCGTCGACGATGCACTCGCGTGGTCTAGTGCGGCTGACGTGTGTCACCTCTGGCACTTGGAACGTTGATCCTCGACACTCGCGTTCTCCGCAGTCTACATGCAGGCACCCCGTCTTGTCCTATACAGGGTATACGTCTTATGCCGACGTCTTGTCTCGTCATTACATATCCCGAGACAGAGTCGAGAGCCCCGCGAACCGCGATGATTACAATTATTATTCGAACGTCCAATAATCATGTCCCGTACGACGACCAAGACGATATGACGACGTTGTAACCAGCATTCGTGTACCCGAGTGGATTAGGTTCTATATACTACGATATAACGATTGGGTTCGACCGTCACGTTCGCACGGCTCTCTTCGTCTCGTGTCTCCCGATGCCTCTCGTCGATTCTACATGTGTTCACGAGTCTGCGAACTGGCGTCGTTTGTGACCGAAAGTGGCCAGCGAGCGTCGTGACACCGGGACGACCGTTTGAGCGTCAATCGCTGCAGCTTTGTTCGAAGCGACCTCTGCCGGATACGTCCGGTCTCCTCAATGGCCAATTTTGGCATGTACGTTCATATACCTCCTGAGTACCTCTGGAATATACAGCTTATAGTTGCGTTCACGCCCATCGGAGTAAAGTGTCAGGTTCATGTACGTAGAGTATAGGTGTAATAGAATGAAGATATGTAATTTAATTTAATATACGAAATTGGCGAAAATTGGTGGACAGGATCCTTCGAATAGGGTTTATCGTGGTCTTTATCGCCTTCCCGATGATTCTGGAAGGGCAGTTTATACATAGCGCACGCTGCGCGCTGCATCTGGCAAATTTTGTAAATTATATGATATACTTATGTGTAAGTGTTATCTAGATTCTCACACCTTTCTCGAGATTTTTTTTGTCTTCCCAGCCCCCTCTGTGCGCACACGAGATCTTTTCCGTCTGACGCTTCCTCCTTATCTTCTTCTTCTTCTTCGTCGTCTTCTTCGAATCGGCGATAAACCTATAACCAACTTTACCGTACGTATACGTAAAGTCAATGTCCCACGGGTATCTCGCGGCTCCGAAGAGTGGAAAGTGAGAACGTGTGCCACGAGCTTGGTATAAGTTACCGATATACCGTATAGCCACTTGGATGGGATACGTAACTATGCACGTATCATACGCTACGTACATTGGGGATTATCCGCTGGATGATGTATTAATAATAAACAGGAAGGGTGGACTATCAACTTCGGGTTGCACGGGGGTTGACCACGGACGCTGGAAAACGATATAACGGCACGAGACTGCCGATTTATCGTGCGATCGGTTCAGACACACGTACGCCGCAAGTTGGAATCCGGAAAGCCGGACAACGTTGATGATGTAAATTGGCTCTACCGCGAGAGCATATTCGCGCTCGGTGAGCCAACAGGACTTGAGTCTCCTCGGAAACTATAATCTAGTATATTTGCCTATATATAATTGAAGGAAAGAAGCATGTGAACCTCCGGTAAAATGTTAAAGAAGATGGAGTATTTTCAGGCATTTCAACTCCAACTAGAACGCGCATGTTGAAAATAAACGTTCTCAATGAACAATAATGATTATTACGTATCAAACATAAGTTAATCGTCTGCGAAGAATCAAGTGTGCGACAGAAAAATATTTTTCAGCCTGCTTGACATATACCAAAGAAGCAGACTAACGACAGCCGAGTATTTATTTGACGCCTCGAGATTGTACGAGTCTCTCGTCGTTACCTTTGTAGTCTGCGCGTAAAAACGACAAAGTCCTTATTAATTATTGTCTCAGGGCATGCACGTGACTGACTTTCGACGATCTCGCGGTACGGCGTACCGCATGCGCGGTGTAATATACGATCGAGAAGCCTAGCGATTGAAACGACCGAAAGACCATCACTCGCCGGTCTCCCCGATGTAGCGGTAGTCGGCTGTGCAGTGGGACGACGGGAACGAGTGCTCGCGAGCGATGGCCGGATCATCGGGTTGACGCTGCGCGCTCGCGAGCGCGCTAGCTACAATATCGGAGGACGCTCGAGCGCGTGCGTCATGAGTCAGATATCCTCTGTGTTTCAGCGTGCCGAGTCAGGGGTCAGCCGCATCGGCGCTCCTACCTATTCCGATGCCGCTTGAAACCAGCGAGAAAAATAAGAAGACGGACCCTTCTTCTGCACTCATCCATCTATCCGTCCAGACGAGCACTCGGTCGAGAATCCTTGATATTAGAATGCTCCAGAGATCGCGCATCGCGCAGTGACAGTTATACCCGGTATGTATTTTCTTTTTGCGTGTTTCGTGGAATAAACATTAGGCAATATGGGAATTAAATTGGCCTCCCTTTCAAATGTTCTCCACATACCTGATATCGTTGAGAATTTTCGAAATCCTTTTAAAGTTCTTCCGCAGGTGTAACGCGATCGACTATGTGAAGAAAATTCGCGTGTTCGAACGATCGCGATCGTCAACGTCGATCTACACGCGCGATCGAACGTTACGACATTGTTTTATTACAGTCGCACGAATTTCCCGGGAATACGCGTTATTCTCCCGACATTTGTTTCGCTCTCGTTTCGCTACCAGAGTTAAGACTCCCGAGGCCTATTCAGAGGTAGCGATCGATCGTGTGACCGATCGCCCGGCGAGAAAGACGTATAACCATCAACGATCGATTCAACGCGTATGTATAAGGCAGGGCGCACGCGTGCTTTGCATTATAGTGCTCACATAGCAATTCACCTTGGTACAGATATCAAAATGCGGGTCCCGAAGTCACAGTTTCAGACTTGACCGATTATAACATTAATATATCCGTGTGACGAATGGCGCAAGAAGAAAAACGATTAATATCGAGTTATTGTAAACAATCGATGTAGATGGAACGGTTACTGATGTCGTATAATAAATCAACCTGCGATTTTGATTTTTATAATGCTTGCACAACGAACGCGTCCGTTATCAAATAACTTATTTGTATTCGAAGGTTTTTGCGATATATTTATCGAGGCGATCGTGTATACATATCGATGACGAATGGCCGATGACGCGATTCAACGGCAAGTACTCGTGTCATATTCGAGGGCATAAATCGTATCTCGGGACCGAACAGAAATACTTTGTGGGTTGCGATCGATGTTTGTATTCGCTTGAGATGAGGGATCGCTCGGTCAAGGTTGATGAAACGTCGATCTTGTGTATTCGGGACTCACGCCAGTCCGATTAAAAACAATTCACACCTTCCAGACTATCTCATTCTATAGCTGTATCTTCGTTTTATAAGTAGCAAGTAAAAAATTGCATGTAATAAGCGTCCCGAGGCAACCTTCCGAGTCAAACGTTGAACGATCCTTCCGTCACTTTTTTTTCTCCATCTATTCCTGCCGAGTGATCAGTGGTCAGAACTATGCTAGAGTATCATCAGGAGGTCTATAACTATCGTGCAAGGTCTTAAACGAGTCAAGAACTCGTCACGGAACCATAGTATATCACTATAATATGGCCGGTACGCTCATCAATAATTGTTTATAATCATTTAGAGATAGTCAGTGGTCGGTACTACGCTCCATTATCATCGGAAGGCTCAGAACTCTTGTGTGAGTTCTTGACTCGTTCGAAAACTCATCCAAAAGATAACTCACATCATCAAACAATAGCATTATTGAATAGTATTATTAATTTACGGATAAAATTTTTTTATAATAATTTAGAGATCGCCACTTCAGATGGATCGGGTACGCGAGCAGACCGACAGTTCCCTTAATGATATAGCTCTTGGGATATACGTCAGTCATCATTCGTGTAAACCAGGCGTACGTAATATAAAATGTACACATACAGGGTGACAATTATAAAACGGACATCTATTATCTAACGTATTTTCGCAGTCGCTTCGTTTAATTCGAAGGGTGATTCTTGAAGCGTTTTTCAGTCCTCTTCGGTGGCACAAACGATTTTTTTTTATTAAACGTACAGTTATCATAGAAAAAATAAAATGTTATCCGAAATTTGGAGAAATACACTTTATAATTGTATACATGTATCTATCAAAACGCTTTATTATAGGAAATGCTAACCGAAGAGCAATTGGACGTTAATAATTTTTTAATGTGTTTCATTACTTTTTATTGCATTCGTCACGAGAGGAGCACTTGAACCCGTCGCCGTGCTCGAGATACGGTTCCATGAATGATCATGTAACTCGACCATCTGTCATCCACGCGCTACGAAGTGAGAATAGCTAATGGCAATGGCTAATCCTTTTTTAGTATTTGAGCGATTTCGGTGTTCCAGTACAAATAATGCATAAAATGTGACCTAAAAGATACAAAAATAATAAATATTTTAATAAATAACCGATGTCTCTGAATTTACATATCAAATGGTTTTTTATTATTCAATTTTTTTTCAGTTACTCCGCTGTTAAGACCTTGAGTATCGATATATTTATATCGACCCATACATTTGTCGATATACGCGTCAGTGACACTCAAGAGATTAAAGGTTCTGCAAAACTATGTATAAATAAGAAAGGTTCTTGTATGCGAGAGAGAGAGAGAGAGAGAGAGAGAGAAACAAATCAACGACGACCGTGCAAATCAAGAAGTTACTACCAGTATACAGCGACGTATATGCGGCACTCACGATTTCGTCGGTTCACCGGTACACGTGTAATATAACAACAGGTTAGTGTATTACGCAAGTGAAGGCAGACTGGAAGAGCTCGGTCTATCTCGACCGTTCGCTCACTCGCTCTCTAACGGAAGACCAAAGAGACCCAGTTCTCATCTATTAATGCACGCAATTACCAGACAAACAATGTGATTACGACGTGAGCACGTTTAAGTACTTACGCTATTGGCCGTTGGGAGTCTTCTGGCTCACTCCGAATCATTTCCCATCTTTACGGTGCCGGAGGCTTATTACAGTGGTGTGGGTAAAGTGTAATTGTATATTCACGTTACTCTTCACCAACCAAAGCAGCAGTGCCGCTTCGGTTGAAGAACACACGCGCAACTCACGATAAGCGGTGTGTCCGCTGGCGTGCCGGACCGCACCACCGCTACCACCGCCACCACCACCACCGTAACGTCCTTAAACGGCTCTGCAATTTCACGGCCGAGATTTCGTCCGACCAACGTCGCGTTCACCGCGTACCAGTAGCGATGCCTCCCATGGTATCCAATACTTGTATATTTATACAACTTAGCTATACGTGTACTTCGAATAGCGGAGACCCCACGTTCTACATATATTCGTACCTATAAGCATCCATAGTATCAGCCGCACCCAAAGTTTCTCATGTCCCAGAAATATTGTAAGTTCGAAGCGTGAGACCCAACAGTCTATTCATTAACAGGGTTGAATATCAAAGAGGGTGCATCCTACTAACTATTAGATACATTCAGAAATGTTTTTTTATATATACCTATAATCATTATGTACATACAAGTGTTTTATTTAATGGTATAAATATTATTATTCACATACTTGTATAATCTCATCGAACGATATAATTAGTGACAATATTTTTGCAACGTCGATGCAACCATACACCCTCCGTAAGTTCTGCTGGTAATCCAAAGTCACAGATCCCAGAGACTATGTTATTCGGTAACAAGTTTATGCCGAATGTTGTGACGATAAGCACGAATAATTCGAAAGTTTGCCAGTGGTGTATATATGCGGTGTAGCCGAATTGTCGAAAAATTTATAATTATTAATGTTGATTTGACTCTGTTCAAGTTATGTCTATATTAAAGCATTTATACCAAGAACAAAGTATCATCGACAAAAATCCTATTGTATTTCCAGTGCTTAAACGCAATGTGTATAAAAGCATAGGAATTTTATGTCTTTTTTTAATGGCAATGAAGTTTAGTTGTTTTTTGTACCTCTATGCATATTCATTGATATTCAGATTTTTTCAGACAACACTCCTGCTTCTTTGAAACTATAAGAGTAGCCTGGATCCTTCAACCTCACTCCGGAGTGCCTTTACGATCGCAATGTCACGATCCAGTCAGCCAAAGGAAGAAAAAAAATTGAACGAGAGAAAAAGAAATGATCTCATTACTACGATCGAGACGAAAGGGCAAGCCGAACGGTAATCTGTCTGTCGGTCTATTCTTCCGACTGTGTTAGAGCTGTGAGCCGCTTCGATCCGGCTCACAGGTCGGTATTCTCCAGGTTCAGGGCGCTCAGCTCAAAACCGTCAGCCTGAACCAGCACCGGGTAATCCGGAGAACGCGTCTCATTGTACATAACGAGTGTGTGCTTCGGAGGCGGCATTGGACACTCGAGATGCAGTGTTGTTGTGTCAAGCGTGGTGATTCGTGCGAGTCTTCTCACGTCTCGTCGTATCGTTGGTTCTTGCTTCGCGATCATCTCGTTCCATCCACGCACGGCGGTCTCTTCTTAATACCCGATGGATTATTGATTAATCAACACCCGTTACACAAAAGAACCGCGTATACACCTCTAGAAGATTCTACTTAATGTTATAGCGTAGCAGTCTACCGTCTACGTGCTATTAAAACGTTCTATATGAGCGCCGGCCCTTGAATAATGATTTCTTATTCTCGTCGTAGCGCGTCCAAGCGATAATGGACGGAGTCGATCGCAGTTCGACCGTCTGTTGGAACGCAGGACTTTTTATTAAGTTACTGGAACGCACTTATACTTCACAGCCTGTAGAAGCATCACGAAATAGTGATTAATCATTAATCCGTGGCGCTTTACGAACAGTACCCGACAGTCGTAATTGACGCTGTGTACCGTCATTAAAGCTTCGATAGATGTTGGCTCTCGAAGTTATACGCCGATGCACGTGTGTAGCTGTGAATAAGATATACATGTGTCTCTTGCAGTATCTTGGTTCGTTTTATGAATTATCATAGAATATTGGAAAAAGTTACGATTCTGCATAATTACCAATGTATCACAGGAAGATATCTAGCCGGAGCTCCGTACCTTATTTTATTCACTTGATTCTCCATCACCGTTCGCATCAACAAAATGATAGACAGTGATCCTTGCAACCTTCTCGGAGTGTTGTGGCTCATCGACGCGGGCGATCCTGGAACGACGATGATTGCGGAACGAGCGAGACTCGCGTGGCGCGGCAAAAAGCACGCGTGTCCTCGTCTCCGTGTCATCACAAATCACCGTCCAGACGGGCTTCCACGGTTTCGTCTTTGGCTATAACGCAAATACATACATAAACCGTACGGTACCCACACTGTAATATAAGCGAACAGGGAGCTGAGATGTACGCGGACGCGTCGCACGCTCTCGCATCGGTTCGTGCGCGAAAGAAAACGCGAGCCATCACCGGCAACTAAACTCCCTTCGATCGAGCGATCGAAGGAGCGAACTCGGATGCTACGCTGCTCGCGATCAATCGCCCCGCCACGGATAAATTAATTAGTATAATTAGTATATAAATCTATGGGGAATGTTAAGCTGTCATGCGTAATTACGGGTAATGGCTGAAAGACCATACGTGGTCTGTGTGTATCCCGATATGCCACGTTTACCGGACAACGAGTTTTCGTGTCGATCACGCACACGCGTGACCGGTCGTGCGCGAGACACTTGGTCACCGTAAGTACACCAGTGGAACCTCATCTCGTCTATCCAGGTTACGCGCAAAGCACGTGCTCAGCTATATGTACGTGAATAGCCATGTGGAAGCGCTCGGACATTCGCCACCGTACAAACATCTCAGTGAAATTCACACGAGTTCATATACCTTCTCATTCATCCGCGTGTATCTTCAAGAGTGTAGGAGTATTGTATATACGTGAGAACGTATAAAACTGGCATTGGTGTTTGTAATTGCAGTGCAATGTGAATAATGCGAGGCTAACTGTTAACGACAGAATGGGCGCTATTAAAGTGGGATTTTGTCGTTAACTCGAGCAAAGCACCTGCAGAGCTACGTTCTTCGCTCGTAGCGATGATGAATTTCCCACGTGCGTCAACCATTCGAGTGTCTCTGTGTGTATCGCTGACGATGAGTGAATTCTGGAATCACTGGAAAAGCGGAAATCACATTTCCAGAGCATGCTCAGCACTCCCGATCTTCATTCGTGAAGATTTCCCTCAACATACTTGGCTGGTATTGGAATGGACACTGGCTAAAAAGTTAATTTCGCTTATCCAGGGAAGTACTCGAGGGAACTTTCGTGCAATCAATTCTAAAATTTACAAACTCTGCGTAGCTGATATTATATCGCTTTCCGTTGGTTCTTCGTTCATTGACATTCGAATTTTCTACCTTTCATAGTTCATACAATCGAAAGTTAAATAAATTGAAAAAGTGGGAAATTTGAGATAGTTAAATTTGCAAGAAGACTTTAAATTACACAAAAAAAATCATTACAGTTGAAATCAATAAGGGATTTCGAACGTCATGACAGCTGTAATTTTTTTGAACGACTGTTTGTTCTTAATCTGAAAAATATTGTGTTTTTAAGTACAGCCAGTGTAAACGAGATATAAACAATTCTGTAAAATGGAACTCTGTATTATTTCACACCGTTCACAAGGTTACCTCTGAGTAAGCTAAAATTGTTCGCCGTACTTCCTCATAGAGATTGCTTTGTAAACGGTATTAAATTATCAAGAACGAATTTGCAAGGTTCTCGTTTTTTCCGCACAAATAATTGCTATTTATCAAAATAAAGTGCAATTTATTGGTAAAGCATCTTCCTAATGACTGTTAAAAGGCTAAACAAGAAATGGGTTGACCGGCAGCGTGAGATTCAATATAATTAATCGAATAATGAAAGATGGTGAGAATGCGGACAGGGCCATAAGACACGAGAAGCATCTGCTCGGGTCTTCGTAGCGGAAAGTGTACTAAGCTGGTTGGTTAGCTTCACCGTGAGTACCCGGTATATGTATATATATATATATATATATATATATATATATATAACAGTATCCATTGAATAGTGACGCGAGACTGAACCCATTATAAAGGTCGTGTACGCGTTGTCGATTCTTATAACGTTGATCCTTTATCGCTGTGGTACAGGTCAACGAAACGAGATATACTTTCGCCTTGGTCGCAGCCTACATACATCCAAATTCTTGACACGACGCAAAGCCGGAGCAGTCGATGCAAGGTAAATACAGAGATATCCTTGTAACTGAATATTCATAACGATAATATATTATTCATAAATGCACTCAAATATTCTTTTTAGGGAATATAAAGACCCAGTTTAACGGACGAAATTTGAGAAGAAGAAAAGTTAAGTTGCATGGCTAATTCGCTCTGAGTCTCTCGATGCTTTCAATTTACACTTTTGCGTGTCATAGGCTTTCTTAGCGTGAAAAAAGATTCGAAATTTTTATGTCAGGATACTTAAAACGGTCTGAAACATATAAATACGAGTGGCTGAGGAACAAAATGCCTGGATGTGTACGTGCGAACTTACACGTGTTTCCGCTCATAATTGATTAAAATAAAAAATCAAACATCTCGATTTTTGTCGCAAAAATATGGGTTAGAACCCCAGTTTTAACAGGTATATTATAAGTCACATTGAATAAATATTAAATGTGACTGCACCAGCTATAGCGAGAACAAACGATAATATCCAAAATGATTGTATCACACTATTCATCGATTGGGTGTATTCATGTTGGGTGTACGTGTGTGAGACCTCATAGGAAAGTGTATGTGTATGAGATCTCATATACCTACACTTCCGCCAGATGCCAGCCTACTCTCATCGCTTCTCATCTCCTTTTATCACTGGACTCTTTCACTCGGAAAGATTTACCGCACGACGGTATCTAGCAGTGCGGTAGCTATACGCGAATCCCGTGAGTGAGTTTACATTAATGTATAAGGGTAATCGTAAAACTTGATGTGTACATACGTCTCGATCTGAACGTACGCGCGCTTCTCGGCCTCTAGTTCGCAGGTATATCGAAAGATTTTCTCGTTTGATAAAAAAATAGTGCAACATGTTTCTCGAACGACACGTAACTATGGCCAATATAGGGATGCATGGACGATGAAACCATTTTCGGAACTGCGTATCACGATAGACGGTCCACCGAAGCCTAATTGATATGGGACCAAAACTGCCTTTTCACTGACAAGGAAGGATAGTTTGGTGTCCTCCTCCGATTTTGATGAAACTCACATATGTTCTAGAGCATCGAAAACTAAAAGACACGTATTTTTTTTTATCGGCGGAAAAACATTTCTAAGGGGTGAAATCGCCCTTCAAAGTCAGGGGTGATTATGCAGTTTCACCCCTGCAAATTAATTTTTTTCTTCAACTTCACGTGGAATTTTTATTGTCTTCAATGAGGAGTATTTTGGTTTTTATTTCATTAAAATCGGTTGACGCCTTCTGGGTGAAACTGCATAATCACCCCTCGACATGCTTAACTTTGTTCAAGGCAGGTACCGATATAGTTATCGCAACCACATATATACAGAGATGGAACGCACCTAAATCGACGACGAAAGAACCCGGAAAAGGGGTCATTCGGTAAAGTAGTCGCGCTCCTCGCTAACGTTACCTCTTATCTATGGCAACAGGAACGCAACACTTGTGGAAAGGTCACCAGCTGCAAGAACGTTGGAGTTAGGTAAAACGCGAGAAGTCGAACGCGACGCGCGCGTCTTCTCTTCTGTCCTCGGGAAGACTATCCGTGCGTCACTTGATCGAAAATCGCGTGTTCCCAGTTTCGGTGTGCCTTCCAGCTGAACCAACTCACAGAATATGAAAAAGTTGGTAAATGTATCCGGCCAGCTTGATAGAAAAATTAGTGATGCTTAGGAAACAAATGTAGATGTATACTATAATTTTATATTATATAATTTCCTTTATTATTTGTCCATCTTCGATGACAGGATTTGCACAAATGGACATTTGAATGGAAATTTGAAACTGGTATTCAGGAGCGAGGATAATTCATCTGTCAAAGGTTCCAGTCGAATAGTACAATATGGCACTGAATATTGACTGCCAGCTCTCACGAAGAACTCCGACATCCGTTTATTTTTATTTTATGATTCATCACGACTGGATGAAATAAGAAAAATCATGATGATAGATTCTCATCATTCCGCGGTTTTTCTAAAATTCATCTATATCTATAGCTTCTCTTTGATTTATGTCGTTGTATTCTTTCCTCACTTCTAAATACTCAACCGGAATTAAGCCAACAGGAACTGAAAATTCTAAAATGACTCGTTAATATCAAGCGACTTGTCAACGAGTGATCAGGACACGGGGTGAAGTCAACCTCCCATACCATAATTTGAAAGGGTATCGAGACAAATACACATGCGTCACACACCACAGTCTTCTTGAATCATCAAAGAAAATTGATGATTTGAATTTCACAGCATCAACAAGCTCGTCCATGTATCAGACAATAATTAACCTCAATGAATAAAGTCAAAATTCTTTTTTTCTTACATTACATAAATTTAGTTGCATGTAATCGATACTTTAGTAAAAGCACATTTCGAAGTTTGCAAAAATAGCAAAGTGCTACAATGTAAAGCACATTTTTTTATTGCCCAACATATGTTAAAAAAGACTAACGAATTCATAACACATAAACACGCGTTGACGACGTTCCTATATAGAAAAAAGTGTTGCTCAAAGAAATTACTTAGACGTTATACGTTTATTTTTATGAAGATATTAGCCATTATTAAAACTCAAGTTTTAGCGATAAGTATAGCACAAGTTTAGGAGGCCAAGACTACTTAGCACGTACGAAAGTAAGGGTAAATTGATGTCTTGTACGTTCAACGTACCAATATGAATGATGATCGAAACTACCAGATGTACAAATACAATTATTTGTGTTATCCGCTTTAGACTCCACAAAACACAAATAAGCGGTGCAAAATAGAGATCGATAAGTCGCATCACCGAAGGCGTCGGTTGTGATTTACGGAAACATTTAATATTTTATGTATAGCAAAGTGTGAATTGTTACGTACTGGCATGACAAAGTGAAAAAATGAACAAGGATGCACAGTAGAGCCTACCATGTTGCTTCCTCATTATCTTCCACCTTTGAAAGTGTCACCTTTATGAGGAAGTCTGTCGATCCATTTTAGCTTCTTCATGGAGAAAACATCGTCAAAGATGAAAAATAAGTTTAAAAAAGTAAGTGCAAAATTTAGTCACATTGAACATTAGAAACAAATTAAGAACCTCGATTGATTCTCACTATATTAAAAACCAAGTATTCTTGTCCCTTACCCAATTTGTATGCTAAGTTTTGGTTTTATAGATGCAAATGTGCGAAATTCAGAGCGAAAATAGATTTTCTATAAAAAATTGTAAAAACTCAAACCTGTATGAAATCTAAACGCATTGATTGATCCTTTCTAAACTCAATACCGAAAAATCTTGGAAAGCAACCCTTGGGTTCTAGATAAATGGAAAAATATTCCATGCTAAAATTATCGGATATGCTTGTTCTATATGGAATATCCGATATAGAGGAAGACGTCTAAAAGGTGCGGATATCAAGGAGGGTGACTACTCGACTCAAAATTTTAAGCATTACTTGAAATTAATAAAGGATATTCGTATATGGAAATGAAACTTGCAAGCAAACTTCAAATTGATCGATTACATTGTTGTCCAGAGATTTATTATTCAAATTGTACTCTTACACAGGGTCTGTACCTTATGATATTTAATGCAACTTTCAAAAACTATACTAATAATGTTAAGTATTCGATGGAAATAAATGTAGACAATTCTTTCAATTTTAGGGCTGTACTATGTATATAATTACTAAGAAATAAAAATTGAAATAATACAGTCAGGGTTACAAATAACAATTGGTATGCTTGTCGACTCGCGTCTCTCCGCGAGATAACGCCATATGCGTTAATAATACACGTAGAGTAATTATTTCATTTTTACAGTTAATACCAGGGTTTTGGACATTTGTCATGTGGATTCATTGGACTTCCAGGCGGACATTGGAAGGACTCGGCAAATTCCGGCATATTCGACACTACTCCGTTGACTCTCGCTGGGCGAGGACTATGTACACTATCCTTCCGAATCATCAAAGCTTCAAGTCCGGCTGACTCGCAGGCCCACTGCTCACAATAAAACAAAAATTGACTGGTATATGTCTAAGTTGCGAGATACTCAATTATCGGGAGAGTTTAGATTTACTTGGCCATTCCGGAGGTAAAACAACTGTATGTCCGTAATATTGTTAAACTGTGATATCCTGTAGTCGTCGAGATTGTGCTCTTTCTTGTAGGACTTATAAGCATTTAGAGCTATCACCATGCCGACATAGTCGGCAAGATTTACGTCTAATGTACGAGTACCGTCAATCTGAAATAAACAGAAATGTTGACTATAAAATAATTCTATAAATGATATAGACACGCTTCGAGTACTCACATAAATTGTGTTGTTCTTGTAATTTTCAATTACCGTATAATTATTATACTGATCGACCAAACACTTCTTCAGGTCCTGTGGCCATCGAACTGCAAAAAAGTAATTTTATTTCCTCATAGAAGAAACCGTTTTGGCGGTGCCATATTGTTCTCTGTATTTTTTATGCCATTGTCCACGATAGGCCGTAAACGTCCAGAAACCATATTCAGAAAAAAAGTTTCGAATGCGTATGTGTGTGCGTGTGTGCGTGACTGCGCGTGCGCGCGTCGAGTGTGAATTTGTGTGTGTAATATTTTTGCAAACTAGAGCGTCCATCACTTCAATTTGGCTTGAGCTGCAGCGCTACAATACCACAGCCTATAGTAAAGCAGTAAAACTCGTCTATTAACTGACATTTTGGCAATAATCCATAAAGTGACTTGGATCTTATAGCAAATTGAATTTTCTTACAGAAACATGCATAGCTGCTCTAACTTCTGCAAAGTTTGATATACCGCGTACAGATTTTGCCGATTTTGCAGGGCAGATAGTGTCGAAAACCGCTATTTAATGAATCGGTTTATATTGTAGGAATTTTCAAATCTTTGATCAAGTAAAATGTCTCACTCTCACAGCTGTAGGATTATTATGCGCGGCTGGTTTATACTGTACACGCACAATCCTGCAAAGCAGAATTTTGTAAATTACTTCCTCATTATTTTACAGTGCCCTTTAACGCTTCCCATACGAGAGACCCAAAATAGATCGACACATTTCGCCATAGAAGTTGGTTTACGCATGGTGTAGAATAATGAGGAAGCAATTTGCAAGATCCTACTTTGCATATTTTTTTAAATATGCAAAGGAATAGACCAATAAGAAGTAATAGTTCACTTCTATAAATGATTCATATGACTAAATATAATAAAATCACCAATTCCATCCAATGTATGAACATATTCATGCCCGATGGTGGATCCCATATTCCCATAGTTCATAGCCCTGTAATTGCACAGAAGTACTGATATACTTAACTATCGACGTGATAACTATTAAGAGAACTACAACATCGGCAGAAGCATGTTTCTTACATGGGTAGCTCAGGATGGAAGTACGGCAATTGAAACATTACTGGAGCAATCTCTACAAAAATTGTCAAATTGAATCCATTCATATGAAAATCATTTTCATGCAGTAAAGAGCTTACCTATAGATCCCATAACCAGAGACGGGCCATAATACGATAAGGTTCGTTCTAAACTGAAGATTGATTGGCAATTATATTTCAGTTTTTTCAACTTTTTAGAAAATGATTTATAATCGTAACCACTTACCGCGTCAAAGGATATGGCTTTGTTAGCCTATATACTTGCTTCATTGCCAATAAGTTTGCGTAATTCCTGTAATTCACAACATTCTCGAACAAATCGGCACCGACGTCGAACTGTATAAGATAACAAGAAATTGTTCGATCATAAAAGTAAACATAGAGAAAACATTTAGAACGTGTGTCAACGGAAAGATTTAATAGTTAGTCCCACCGGTCTGTACAATTCGTCAATTCTTTCAGATTCGTAGTACCACGGGCGATACCCAATATTATGTTTAGTATTGCGGATAATACTGCTGGCATAGGATTTCATTTTATCGTCCATCCACGTTGACAGGTTAACCTCTCGCTCCAATTCCACCTTTATCCGAGATACCATGTCCGAAGCCTTTCAGGAGAAAAACGTGTTGAATAAATTATGTAAAATAAATAAAACACTAAACAAATTGCAGTAGCAATGTGAAGCAAATTTACAGCCTGCGATGTATTTTTGCCTAAGAATGTTCGATCGTGGACATGTAATAAACCTGGAACCATCGGATGGGAGTCAAAACAGTAAGTAGGCCTGAAATAAAAATAAGATTTGCAATTACAAAAAAAAAATGTACACCGTTAAATACATCAAATTCTTAAAATATGATTTTAAATTGATTTGAAATTCAAGCATCTTATTCTGGGTACTACCGATCTTTGTGTGTAGAATTATTAACGCTATCAAAACGTTTCCGCATATTCTCACTTGTCAATGGCGCAAGCTCATATATCACGTGCCAAACAACGTAATTCACTACAAGCAGAAAAAATACGAGTGGAATGGCAGTTGATCTCAGTAATATTCGAATTTTCTGACTTCACAATTACCAATGGTTCGCAGAGAATGTTTTTTTAACAAGTTCGCAAGTTTCTCCATAAAATTATTTGCGACACGAATGGTTTGTGTTTCATTAATTATGATACCCGTTCCGTCGAAAGTTCTGCGTACCACTGTCAACCAGTCGATCTGAATGGAAATGATACGGCTTTAAATCGAATGATCACTTTCATCCATATAATATTGCATTACCGCATAATCCGGAAACTCTGAGACGGCACTGTTCCACTTAATTTGCTCTTCAATGATCGTTGAGTCAAAATTTCTATCGTTTAGTGAGACTGGTAAGTCCTTCAATTGGAATCATACAACTTTCATTATTAACTGGTTTTTTGCTTCCTCATAGAAAAAGCTTTGTGACGGTGAAAATATTTTTTTCCAGTTACCAATGTCAACATATTCAAAATATCTCGAAACTTGGAAAAATCATATTAAGAAAAAAATGTCAGGATATCTGTGTGTGCGTGTATATTCTGGCACTGTAAAACTGAAACGTTTGAGCTACAGCACTCCAGTTTCGTATAGATGTTCATTTATGCTCTTCATTTGTTGCAATTTTAGTTGACATTACTCAAACATTACATTTTTTACGGCCTTTTAAAATTTCTAAAAAATGTCAGCGAATGCTCTATTTTCCTTAAATTCAAATATTTCCGGCCACTTTTTAAAATATAAATAGTGTATCATAAAAGGACGGTTTTGGAATTTTTAGAAAATTCATTAAATCGCTCTAAATTTTGCAAATTTTATATATCGTGCTAATTTTTTTTCAATTGACTATTATAAATCTACAGTTCGTAATAATTTTAGAGAGGATCGGTCAAACGGTTTGGATATTAAAATAAACTGCAAAATGGAACTTGCAAATTGCTTTGTCTAGATTCCGCACAATGCTCAAAGTTTTCTCTATGAGGAAGCCAAAATTAAAAAGTACAGTTCCTTGTAAAGAGAACTTTGAGCATCGAGCGGAATCTCGAAGAAACAATTTGCAAGTTTCGATTTGCAGCGTGTTTTTTCATAGCTCTGTCATGTTTTATGTGAATTAATTGACCTACGTATAACGACGTTTCGAATTCCACGATTTGGCTAATATCGTCTTTTATACTGGCCTCCGAGACATTTAATCCACGCAATCTAGCGAACTCGTTGGCCACTATTTCTCTATTCGTCTTGTAACGCTCGTACCATCTCTTATCATATTTTTGGTAACATTCAGGACAGAATGGATCCTCATAAACTTGTTTGAGATGGGTTTTAGACGGAGCCTTAAATTGATCAGATTTTTTTAACAAACAAAAAATACTAAAGAATGAATTCAAGAATCAAATGGGAACTCACCAACTTTGGAAGTATGGGGGAGATGTTATGAGGACTAAAACACGTGAAAAGAGCAGGAGTAGCTACTGCAGCGTAATTTTCGATAATCTTTTGCAGCGTCAAATTGTTATCGTTAATATTCCAACTGTTCGATGGAAGCGTGAGAGGCCAACCTCCATTGGCTGACACGATCGATTCCAGTGGACTCAAACCGCGGGCCTCGATAGCAGCTTTGCAAAAATCACCGAATTACATCGTGTGCTCAGGAGAAACATAATGCAGAATATTGTAAGTAATCATTACCCAAGTCCATGCAGGAACGAAAATAATCGATGACTTTTCGCACCGTTTCGCTATCCGACGTTTCATTATTCAGCAGCATTTCTGCAATTAAATATAAGTGCACACGTAATATCAATTATAAGAATAAATACGGATTGTAAATAGCGTTCCTTGAAAATGTTATATAAATGACAGCTCTAAAACAAACCCTGCAATTGCGTTCGGTATTTCTTTCTAAAAATCGTGTCTTGATTTATGTATTCATCTGCATTAGAAATTGGATGATTCTTTATCCATCCACCGCACGCGTGTTTGTAAAAATCAACACACGGGTCAACCGATTGGTCCAATCCCATAATTAATTCCTTACCTGCACGAATACCATAATTAGTATAACGGAGGAAAAAAAACAGTGCAATACGGTGTTCCTTCCATAGATCGTACCAGCTTCCTCGCATATCTGCGATGTGCACCATTTAGGATCGGTGTTAACATTCGCATGTGACACTTCGCGAGTGAACCCCAATGTGCTTAGATGGGCCAATATTAACCTGTCCATTGAGTTGAAACAAATATATGTCTTACTCCGATAAGTATTATATATTTGGGTAACAATTTAATGATAGACTTACGCGAAAAGATAATTACAAAACTTAAAATATCGCATTTTAAACATTTTTCCGTTTCTGACAAAATTTAACGCGAGGCACTTGCACTTGTAACAAACTTTGGCTATCTACTGGAGACTCAACTGAATTGTCTCGTATTTATAGGGTCGAAGCGCTGCATGCACCGTTCTGTTATCTTGTTTCGGTGCGAGTAATAACTGTGTAATCAGAAATACGTGAGTCGAAGTATGACACCGTGTACGACTGGTATGCTCGCTCCCACGATTCGAAATCTAGAATATTTAGCGTGCGAAGAAGTAATTTTATCTCCGCATTTTCTTGCAAGTAATCACGACATTGACTGCTGCCTGAAAAAGATATCGTGGACAACATATCGGAACACCTGAATGTGTATAAACCTACATTATTACAACGACTTATTATGTATATTCAAATATTTATATATCTGTTACGTCCTGACGTAACCATGCTCCAATATCTATCTTTATTTTAAAGAAGATCATAAACCTGCACCATTGTCGAGTCCTATAGCTACCAGAGATTATACAGGTATAATGACGGCGGGAGGGGTGAGACCTGCAGCTACACCGAGGCAGGGCAGTGGGAACACATGGTGCGCGCCAGGAATGAACGGCCAGGTTCACCACTGTACCTGACAACAAAAAACCAAGAGTTGGTAGGCCACTGCCCCACTCTAAACGGCCAGCGTAGAGGGACCTGAATCTCGTATCAAGAGTTTTCCCTCTACGGCCGGTGGATATCATTGGCGGCGCGTGTCATCGAAATCTTTAATTGATTCGTGGCCGCGTGTTCTATTGGTGACTGTCGGGTGGTCGCTTCCTTCCCCCTGTCATGTACCGTATCTGGCTCACGAAGATAGACCAACTGCCGTGGCAACGTTTTCGTTGCTTTGGAAGTTCTTATATCCTACGACGAATGATGCAATGAACAAGAATATTACACGAAGACATATAGCTTATTAATGGTATTGATAGAAAATTGGAATTTGTTTTTGACTACAGAACACCAAAAGCCAAAAAGGCAGTTCATCAGAATTTCTGAACGTTTAAATAAAAATTTAAACACAATCGTAGCAAAGATTTGGACTTTTTATGAAGTAAATACTTAAACGATCGAATATATATATTTAATAAGTAAATCAATAATTTCAAAGGAATAAACCATCTAAACGCAAGTTCGATATAAGAACTAAGCAATAATATCATACAGATAATCAGAGTTAAAATAGGATAGAATAAGAAAAGACGATTCATATTAGTCATTGGATAGATGGAAAAGACGACTCGAAGGTACAGTAGCAGTTGTTGGCGTAGGAGCATGCCGCTCAACGCTCTCAGGTCGCACCCGAGCCAATGTCGTCTTTCCCGTCTCTCACTAACGGAAAAATCACGCCGAAATGCCTCACACGTCTTAAATTTGTCGGTTTTTGTAAAACCACCGCACGGGTTTGACGTAACATATCTCAGATATGTATTCTATTCATGTGCGATATATGCTTTTAGGATACAGGGTGTTTCAGAATAATTTTCAAGCTTCTTGGTGCGTGATAGTTAGTTGTCCCCCGAATAAAGTTACTTAGTCGTTTTTTTTTTTGCAATTCACGACATTGATTTGATTGTGTACATTTATTAAATTGTAGAAAAGAATGTTTTTCTACGATTTCTAGTTCTACTATAGCAACTTCCCATAACTTCAAGATCTGTCCGTATTTTTCATATTAATTTCTTTCGTGAAAAAGATTTTTCTCGAGATTTTCACGAGGAATCACGAGAAAGCAATGTTTTAAAATTTCCGCGCTTTTATGTGATATTGCATTATTTATTGTCTTGTTTTTCTCTAGACAATGATAATAGAATCTTATCTTCGTGATAGATACAGGAAGTGCGACAAGAGCAAGAAGAGAGATCCCAACTATTTCCCACAGAAAAAAATATTAAAGGGTTAAAGAAATATTGGAATAGATTTATTTACTATTTTTGGTTGGTCGAATGTTGGAGCGTTTCCAATGACATTACAGATATCATCCGGATAAGGCCGCTCGAAATGTCAACATCATCTCTGTCGTAGGATGCGAACGTGTGTCGAAGTCACATACGTAAAACCGGATCGGACGTCGATCCTTGGAGGTTTTCCAAACATTTAAAATCACAGCTACTCAAATAGTTTCGAAATAACCGTTCGTATATCGATTCCATTGGATCAAGCATTTTTCTAATGTTTTCAAGTAAAAATACTTTCGCCTTAAATTTCGTAAATTTTCATCGATCAAACCAAAATGTACTTACTTAAGTTAGACTTGGTATCGATACTTAACTTAGACTTGGTATCGTCTGAGAGGATTAAGCTGTATGAAATTTGCAATGTTACTAAATTTTCGATTCTATTTTCGAAAATTTTAATGCCACTTCATCTATGAAGACGCCAGAGTTAAGATAACCATTACTCTTAGATGAGAAACTGTGAGTCGACGAGAACCATGGGGAAGCAATGTAATATTTTTTATTTGTGCGCTTTTAATACCGATAGTTGCAAAATTTTTACGCCATCGCGTTTTACAGTAGTGTCAAGCGATTTACGCTCTGCTACACCTTGACGTTTATCTTTTAGTTCCGCGCGTCAAAGTAAAGAAAGAATCAGTATTCGTATTATTTTTTACGCCGTGCAAAGCGTATGATTCACGCGTTTGTTTCGAATTTACCTTCGAAAAAAACCAGCAAACCGAAGAAAAAGGTAGATTCATGATTATTTCGCCTCAGTCGTTCTGAGGGTAGAGCCTTAAATTATTCCTTCTCTTTATCTCTTGCATCATTTACACGAGAAAACGACTTTTGAAATATTTTCCCTTGAACAATTTGCTTGCTCAAAGACGAACCCGATTTTGCTTATTGATTCAGCGACGTCGCAGGTTCCCTCCGAGTTCCTTTTATATTTTTTCATTGCTGGCCGCGTATTAATAATATTATGTGCTTCAAGTTGATGATAGAGTTTCACGTGTCGCTTAATTCCGGTGTACAGCTGGAAATTTTACGTTCATAATCTTTTTTTTACTGATAGTGACTAAACATTGACGCAATGCGCATTTTACGGTGGCGTCAAGGGCTTCCGAGCAGTAATTAAGTGACACGTAAGAGTCTATCATCAATTTAAAACACATAACGAAATTGGCGTCCAGCAATGAAAATATATACAAAGAACTCGGATGGAACCGGCGATGTCACTGAATTAATATGCAAAGTCCGGTTCTTCTTTGAGCAGACAAACTGTTCAGGGGAGATATTCAAAAACTCGTTTTCTCGTGTGAGCGATAAAACAGATCAAGAGAGGGAATAATTTACGACATTATACGCTCAGAACGACTAACCGAAATAATCGTGAATCTACCAATTTGTTCGTATTGCACCAATTCGATTCAATTGTAACCACTGGTCGTCCAATGGTTTATTTTCATAAACGATTTCTTTTCAAACGTCAGATATCATATATAATTAAAAAAAAATATTTTTCGTATCGTTAGTTTACGGGGTGTCGCTTATCAAACAGTCAGCAAACATCTTTCGTAGCCTAATTGTTACGAAACGCTAATGCGTAGAAACTCACGCGGTTGTTATCCGCTTTATTTAGACAACACGTGACAAATGAAGCTTGTGTACAAATTTGATGGCGCCATATTGCCGGATGGTTGTGTATGAAATCAAATAACTTTGTCGTGCTTCGAAGATTCCCGGTAAACAGTAAAATCGAATATCAAAGGAGATCCCCCACGGAAATGAAGTCTACGCGAGATATATGTCACGTCCCCGCTTGCCAAGACCATGTAAAATAATTATTATATGTATTGGAAATCTTGTTCGATCAGGGATAAAAAATCAGGATTTCAAATTATCACGCAAGTTGAGATTATTTATTTGAGTAACCGAATTTAATAACTTTGTAAAACATTGATTTGAACAGAAAGAACTTCCTACTTGCCACTGTTTATAACAATTACTAATTACTATAATTAAACTTATACTTAAGCACTACGCTTAACCGTTTGAAATATATTTACTTCGTGATTGTTTGATTGTTAATCGAAGACTGATTTGAGGGGACAATAAATGAATGGGATGGATCGAGTAATAAAGTTGCATTTTCATAAAAAAACAACAGCGGGAACTTAGTTGCGCACCTAATACATTAGCAGAAATCGGATATTATCGTCTGGTGTGATTAAAGAAATATATCTTATCTTAAATGTATCCACAATATATCACTATACTATATTATATCCATATTGATACTGATACTGATACTATATTATATCCAGAAATACATTTATTTCTGATATATAAACCGATGAAAGGTTCTGTGCATCGAATATATTTTTTGATATTTTTATTTTTATGGGGCATTCTCTACGTTTTAATAACAACGTTTGGCTGTCGTGTTGCTCAGTCACGAGTGCCCTGTTTGACGAATGCTCGACTATTATCTACCCCAAGACTAACCGCAAACACTGGAAAACATCTCGCATAGTGCAGGATCTCATAGATTCAAACGCGTGTCAAGCTAATAAACTTCAGTCTATATTTCATAGAGGCCTATCAAATCTTATCCCCCCCCCCCTACGAGAGCCTGATAGCAGCCGGAAGGTATTTTTCCACTGCGAATAGCAATCGTAAAAGAAGCCAAATGTTACGCCAGAAAAGAGCTATGATAAAAAAGAAGAGAAATAAAATCACCGAGAATTCCCAGTACAGCAAATATAAGTGATTCCATAGTTTTCTCTGTTTCGCACATGATCGCAGATAACGTAACGATGAGAAGGTAGAGAGAAGAAGGGATCATTTTAAATAATTCGTAATCATGGCGGAACTCTTTGGGCTTTAGTTGACCACCAAGTCGAATCGGACGTATTGACACACTTGATTCCACAGCATTGTATAGATCAGGAAAATCCGACAACACGATTGAGATCCACGGTATTTAGACAAGAGCCAAAACTCTCTGTTCCAATATGTTTGTCAGCTGTCAAACTTGTGCAATAAACATAAGACGGAAGTACTTTCGAACGCTCGTTCCTCGTTTATTCTCAGAAAAATGAATTGCACCTTACGTACTAATATATTATTTGCTTAATCATCTTTTTATATCATCGAATCTCTCCGGTACAAATCACTCGATGATTTGTTCGATTGTTCACAACTCGGATCAATACGATAGAAAATCGACAAATAAATAGGTAACTATAAAATGTGCCTAATTATAGTTACAAAGTTGTGCAACAGGTAGGTTGCGCAGTAGAAAATTATGGAATTGAAAATAATCGAGCACGATATAAATATAATTTATGTCTCTTATTCTTGTTTCATCGCTTTACAGAAATGTCAAAACATTTCTACGCTAAGTGCGTTGATCCTCGTATCAAACAGTGAGAGATTATTTGTAACTTCAAAAAGAAGACACGAGGCGCGTCTCCTTACAAAGAATCATCCTATCAAGGTCATTTCTGACAGAAAAAAATTAGTTCTCCGTAGAATCGTTGTTGCGAGAGGCTCATGCGCAGAAACTGGTGCGGAACTTTCCTACTCCAATTAGCCATCGAATAAATAGACGCTGATGCGTCGACCGGGATCAGTCTTGCTGTAATTCGCACAAGATGTACTTTGCGCTTGTCTTTACTCTACTTGTATCGTTAGGATACAATTCCGGTGCAAGTTTCGGTCGCCATGCGAGGACGCCACATCCAATAAAAGACACGACGAATTTAGCAAGCACAATTTCTTCCCTCGTTGATAGTAACGGTAGATCAGAACTCGGAAATAAGTGGCAATTCGCACGAAAACGCCGTGATGCTTCAGCGATACCGGAAAGTAATCCAATTATTATGGAAGAGGTATGTCAAATCTGGAAAACTGCTATTTGCGAATAATTCAAATAAATACATCAGCATCTAGTAATTACTATTATTATTCTAGTCTGTGGAGTCGTCTGTGAGCAAAGAAAAAAAGAGGGAGAAGAGATTCGTTCAACTACTAGCAGTGCCTGTTGCGTATTATTTTGGCTCGGCTCTCGCAATCGGTGCCACAGCAGCTGTAGCTATACCTGTATTAACGAAAATAAATGAAAACCCTGGTATTGTCTATCCGTCGACGTATTATCCATCACCGGTCATTGCGAAAAAACCCTTGAAAGCCGAAAGTGAACCAATCCTCATAGCTACGACGGCCAACCAACCGCCACCCGAAGACCCTGTTTTGAAGATCATTGAAGATTTTATTAAAGATCGTATCAAAGATGAGATAGAAGATCGGGTGAAAAACGTAACTCAGAGCTGGCTGGACAACGAACATGGAAATACTTATGAATGGAATCCACAGGATGGTGAATTAAACGTTTACCGGACCAGCGATAAAGTGCACATTGGTATTTTTGATCAATATACCGGGAAAATAAAAAGCGGACCTGTACCTGGCCGAAAACCGAGCGATGAACGAGATTAATGATCGAACTTCAATATTGCATAGAACGATTGAACAATACCACGAAAAATATCGTCGGTAAGGCGTACAATCTGCGTAGTAATGATGTATCGTTTATAACAAATATTTTGCTCTATGCTCTGTATATTTTCAAGTCTCGATAAATATTCTGAGAAATATCGCCTGTTGATACCTCCTGTTATCCCGCGTTTATATGTCACTTGTTATTATATAACGTTTAAGAATATCATAGCGTCTATGTCCGGTCAATAGGATGGATATTTGTGCGAAATCCAACTCAGGGTGCACGATGCGTGATCGCGATTCTAAGCGCGGGTATCAGAGGCCTGATTCAAATTCCGTATTTTACGAATCATTATAAATACCGGGCCTAATTCCTTGTACCAATTAAATTAAAATTGATTAAGCAGCCAGATTCGACAATTCTTTAACAAAAGAACTGTGAAAAAATGCTGCCACGACTCGGATTTGAACCGGGAACACCCAGAATTCCAGCCTGGTGCGTTACCAATTACAGCCTACTGTGGACCTAGCGACATTCATAAACGATTTCTATTTTTAATGATAGTTATGAAATAACTAATTAATAATAATTGAACGGTCGTGTATATTTATTAGAATCATCAATTTATGCGTCAATCCTGTATATATCAACACTACATGTTATGAGATAAAATCCCAAACTAGTAATTGAAATTGCAATTAAAGATAAATATTAAAAACATTATTGAAATGAAAAATGGTAAACAAAAATTCATCTGCACCATTTATTTCAGTTCGTGAGATGCAGTAAGCTTTTCATTCTATGTATAATATTCATATTACCGTAATGACTCACCAAGTACTGCGGCCGAATTTTTTTTTAAAGTAATTCACTGCATCAAACGATAAAATAGGAAAAGGGAATAATTGATGATTGTACGGTTGAAACGACTGAAGCGGTAAAATAATAGACATATGTTTTTCCTCGTATTTCCGCTTTTTTCAGAAGGTAGATTCAATTTATCTCGAGCAAACGTGTGAATCATACGCTTTGTACTGCGTAAAAAATAATACTTCATCTTTTTTTACTTCGAAACGCATAAAAGAAAGATAAACGTCAAGGTGAAGTCAAGCGCAAACCGTATTGATAACTTTTTACTTCCCGGAAACGCTTGATGCCACCGTGAAAAGTGTATTGCGTAAAAGCTTTCCAAATATCGGTAATAAAAGCACGCAAATAAGAAATGTCATAGTGCTTCCTCGTGGTTCTCGCCGACCCACAGATTTTCCTCTACGGCTAATAGGTATCTCAACTCTTGCTTCCTCATAGATGAAGTGATATCAACATTTTCAATAGAATCGAAAATTTAGTAAAGTTGCAAATTCCATACATTTAAAACTCATTTACAAAAAAAATTACAAAAATTAATGATTCTTGTAGAGTGTTTTAACTCGATACCTAAAAATTTACGAAAGCTTGATAGTATGACTTCTTTTTTCGAAAAATTCAAACAACTATAAAAGGAGTTAGCAATTTAGACAAAAATTGTAGCAAATTGACGGGAGTTGGGATTCGACACGTTTGCAAAGTTTCGAGATGATCGAGTAACTTGTTCCCGAAATATGTCGATTGCAATTTTGCAAGCTCATCACACGCATACGCACACACATACACACATGCTCATATGCATGCGCGTACGCACGAACTTTTTTTCTAAATATGATTTCTCAACGTTTTAGGACTTTTTAAGTACTGAAACAACAAAATTTCGAGAAAATTTTTTGTTTCGAAAACATAGCTTTCTCTACGAGAAGCAAAAAAAAAGGATAAAAACGATAAAAGTTCCAAGTTAACAGCGGAATCGAGCAATCTACGAGCCACTGTTTTTAACTTTTTTTTAAAACTTAAAACACATTGAAAATCGTATTACAAGAAAGGATATAAACGGCAAAAATTTCAAGAGCACTCTAGAACCGAGTGATATGGTATATTTACCATGTCATTGTTATTAACTTAAAAATGTTTAAATAGACGATTTTTCGAACAGAAAAAATACAAAAACGAGTAGGCGTATTAGATTATATCGACACGGCGGTGTCCGAGAAACTAAAGACTGTCGATGTATTGAGGCCCGATGTATTCAAAATCCATGAGCTCGTATAATATAACTTTATTTTTTCAATTGAAATAAATTATTTTTTGCCGTCATAGAAGTTTTTATTAATTTCCTGCCGTCTCGTGTGGGAATTCTATAGCTCTTTCGATCAGCAAATTTTACGTTAATGGTGAAATAACATTACAGCGCTTTACGATTTTAATGGACCGTGTACTGGAGCTAATTCCAAATTTTGCTTACTAACTTTTCAGTATACCATCTAGAAGTTATACTTGAATAATATGTTTGATGTCTTTTTTAAAATCATTTGTAACGAAGTGATCCTTGTACTCGTTGATAATTCGCGAAGTCAATGTTACCATCCGAGATAATTACTAGGCGTCGGCTAAATCGCAGCATCGAACTCGATCGCTGTGGATATATATCAGTGGTAGCATATACCGTAGGGCCTCTGTGCGGACTCTGTACCCGTACTGTGTACGGTAACTACAATTACGGTGTGCGCACACTCTGTACTGTACGATTTGGGCGACGGATCGCGTGCCCCCCAATAATTCTTCCCAGTCGCTGAAGAGCCGTCTTTGCGACCGTAACCATGCAAGTATCTTAAAATAATACATGGAATATCGCTATCATTTATATTGTAATCACATGCCGAGCAAAGGCAGTTTATATAGTTAAAAGAAACCGTACTGGAGAGAGAAAAAGTGAATTCGGCGAAATCAGGTATTTATAAGCTATTCAGAAGTTATCTCCGTATACATATATCTTTATCCCGCCGTTCAATCATTTCACATAGAATTCGCGAACGCTTGTGATCTGGGCATTGCATGTAATTCCTCAATTATGGGGGCTACAACAACTTAAATATTGTCGTTGTAGGGGTTCCAGTGGCTGGGCGTCAATATAGGCCGCATGTCTTCGCCAAATCATATTGAGGAATTTTCAAAGAAATTAATGTCGGGGAATATCCATGGGAGAAACCATAACCGAATACGAGTTTGACGTTGTGGGGGCCGTACACGAACCAGACCGTCGGTCATAGGGACAACGCGACTCCTGCGTCCGACCCTTTCCCCCGTACGTGCGGGGATCGAGCCTGGCAATAACGTGTTTATAGCTAAGTCGCTTACTTACTTCTATCCATCAATGTATGTATCTATCGATAATAATGTAGGATATATATGCCTATATGCCAGTTCGTAGAAATTGTCGCACAATTAATATTTCTTGCGTAACTATTTGTTGGTGTTAAGCAATACGCTTGCCAATAATCCACGATGCTGAAAACGTGGTAAGTTCGCGTGATTTGATAATTCTCATTATTGTAACAGATATAAAGCATAATAATCATCGTATTCTAGTGTATGGTCTGAATATCGATCGTTTGATAGATTGATTTGTATTTATTAAATATTGTGAATGAATGTGTTTCGTTGGTTTAGGTAATAATATTAGTTAGAGTTATTATATCTTGGAATCATTATTCGAATGTATGGGTGATAAGAATCTCAACTCAGTCGTGCCCTAGATATAGAACGACAACAAAGACTATACTAGTTGAAAGTGTTGATGTTTAATGAAACGGCTTATGAGAAGTCTCTACGTGAAAATAAATCTATTATAATTGAGTATACTCGATAGATCAAAGGAATTTCAAACGAGTTTGTTATATACGTAAGAACAAAATTTATTACAATTCATAAATTTACTACACATTCATGTCATTTAAAAAACATAGGCGCATTTGTGTTTGTACACAATTTCATTATTGTGTTTTTCTACCTACTTCAGCACACTCTTCGATTCCTTCGCTAAGTTTCCTCTCCGTTCCCTGTCGTTCAGAATCAGGATCGGGAATTGCGCAGTGTACAGTGTTAAAAGTAACCTACGCACTATCATAATAATTGTACGGAACGAGAGGATAAGGGCATACAAATGAGTGCCACCTTTCTGTCGCTGGTAAAAAAGTTTCCGTGTTCCCGACCACGAGAATAGGTGCAAAGTGGACCTTTCCCTTCTCCTTGACGTTGCTGTCAAATAAGGCTTTGCTCTCGCTGCATTGACATAGGCCTGAGATTCCCTGGTTGGCAATTGCAGGTCCTTTTGTTTGGTAGCTGCGGATCATCGGATCGTAACACGCAAGCGATTACCGGAGACCTCCGCCAATACCGGGGTTGATAAATTTTTCTCCGGTGCGTTCACTTGGCCGCCTGTGGTTCGACCAAGCTGAGAAATCACGAGGCGCTACGCATTTCAGACCTCACAAAAAAAAAAGTATAAATCGTTTGTTGTACATTGAGACCGGTAAGATATCCGGAGTATTCCAAAGTATAAAGATCGCTGCTGTCGAATTACCTCGTAATTTGGAAAATTTCACGAGCATATATCTTTTAAAAAAGTAAAGTCTAGCCGATTCGCCGATAATTCTGCAGAATTGTCTTGCTTTCTATTACCGCGAACTCACCTTCTGGAATATCGCTTTCGTTTTTCACAATCGCTGCTGCCGATACTGTTGTGGTTCGTTGGCGCGCGGCGCCGCCGCCAATCGTTTCGAGGGGAGAAAGATCCGCAATGATAGCGCACCCCCTTCTCAATTTTACTGCACTATAGCATGGCATATATGTATATTGGTTTTCTCTTTGAGAGGATGCGCGATGCCGATGAAGAATAAGATGCCGCGGATTGCCGTGGTATTTGCACGGCATAGCACCAGCAGCATTGCACACGCGCGTTCGTTTTCCTTTACCCTGCAGAAGCCCTTTCTCCTGTTGCGGGAAAACAACGCGGCTGATTATCGATTGTAGGAAGTACGATATATCGAAAATCAAAAATAAGCGACCAAGAACTGCAAGAATAATGTGAATAGGAAGAAACGGTGATGGATGGTTGAAACATTCATTTCGAGTCGATGATCGGTTCGTATCAGTTTTATTTGTGCCAATCGCTTAATTTTTTTAGTTAATCGATCAATCGTTCGACGCAACAACGTACATTGCCCAGATGTATTTTCCCATGCAGCCGGTTGTTGTAACCACTTTTTCCGATGTGCCTTTTTATTACCCCGATCGGTTGTTCTCACGTCCATTCTAATGTGAGGATCAAGGGCGTTGATAAGTAGCGACTCGTATCGTGCCGTTCAGCGTGAAATCGATTACGATTATACCCAGTGAGTAAAGAACGAAGGCGAAGAAGACGACGGGATGAAGTGTTCCGTGGCCCTTGAGCTCGACTGTACTCTCCGCAATGCCCTACGGGATCGCACAGGATATCCCCTATCTGGTCAGGGATCGACGGGCGTCTCTATTATCGGCGTAAGACGCCACGCGAGCTTCGCGCAAGCCACGGAACGACGACAAAGGGTAAGCGAGTAGCGTGCACCGTATCGCAGAGGCCGTGTAGTTGCACCTCCTGCACCGATACTACCGCTGGATGGACCCGAGAAGCCATTGCTGGCCTGCGATACCGGAGGCAAGCGTCCATAACGTAGAACGGTAGCAATCGATCCACGATAGGATCGCGTCACGAATACGCCGCGATACTCTATCTTTCGCGAGGTGATCCGCGCTCGCGCTTTCTAACTCCGTGCCGTGTGCCCTGAGCTTTCTCATATTGCCAACCTCTCTATATAAACTTCATCGCAAAATATACATCGGCATGTGTAAAGGACTGCTACTGTACGCGCGTACTCTCGCGTGATCTCATTATAAGATCGGTATACCGGTTGACGCACACCTAAGACTTTGTATTTCTAAAAAATATACAATGCTCGTTATGATATTTGGTATGTTGTTATTTATGCTGAGAAGCAGTGAGGAGAGTGCAATCGATGCCTGTAGAAACGACTTACTGTCTTTAAGACATATTACACATTCTGAAACTTATTAAACATATATTATCAATGATGAGAACTTACCTAGCTGTTTTTCAGATAATATTCCCTTTATTATCAACGTCCAAAAATTAATTAAGTACCGAGATGTAAGGTAATCATTTTGAGTAAGAAGAGATCTATATGGTAGCATATCACGTCTTTGCGACGTCTTTATGACGTGATATGCGGTACGACGTTACCGAGGATATCCAGATACGCACGTAGGTACTAATGCATATAATTTGCCTGTCCCAATAACAGAATACAAAGATTATTTTGTCAAGTTTAATAAACAAGCAAAATAAATTATAAGTTATCTGGAAAATATGTAAAAGGTGAACGATAATTGTTAAAGAAAAAAACTTTTCTCATTCCTCAGATTAATACGATGATGCGTTGGTCGCGTGAATGATTGAGTTGTCGTCGATTGCCAAAGTTTTTTTAACCTATTCCTCAGGATATTTTAGAAGAAATACGTTGAAAGCAGCTGCGTAACGTGTGGGCTTGTATAAATGTGATGAATAAATTATAATCCATACACGATGATAATCGAAATTTTTCCTTTACATCAATTATGATTCGTCGTTACTTTCATAATTTTTTTATTTGCAATCTTATTCACGGAGTATTTTATAAATAGACATATCTGCAGTGACGTGTGGTGACAGAAACACGCGCGGTCACTGGTACACTTACCTTACAGCTAGATTACGCACGGTGTCGTGGCTCAGTACCTGCTATTGCACGATTATCGCGTTGAGTTGTTTCCTAAAAATCTAACGATTCTTTACGATATTTATGGGACGTACACAGGACCGGAAATCATAAAATGTATTTTTTGGTTTCGTCTCGCCCAATGAAGCAATAATTGATATCTCATTTGGAATCTACCGTTATCCTTTCAATTATCCCACGGAGGAGTAACTACAGTGTTCCTATTGATTTCTCTTTCGCAACCGAAGAAAACCCAACGCGTTAGCTGCAGCTTGAAACACAAGTTGCTGTATTGCTCAATATTCTCATTATGTCCAGACCGGAAATTATAAGCAGAGATCGGAGGAATAATAAGCAATGAGCAATCCCAGTGTCCTGTGGGCTATGGGGATATGTATCGGGCGTACGGTGCTCGCATAGGCTTCCTCGGAAACTCCCACACGAGCGTATATCTCAACCCGACACGAGCTGTACCGTATTACATGCATTCATGCTTGTTCGCACGCAGAGTCAGAGAACAAGCTTATACACAAATGAATTATCGTAGTCGTGTGCGCCAGTGCTAGACCATAGTGCGCGCATAACGAACGAACGTACGAAGGTATAGCCCGGGGCGGGGTCGAATTGAAAAGCAAGAGCGTACCGCAGGGACGTGGGAAGCATTTTTTTCGGCTTTCATACATCCAACGTTCCCTTGTTCCATGACAGACAGGTGAGCAAGAAGATAGTGAGTCACCGCACACGCTAGCGACCGCAGTGACTTTTGTGATCTCGCTGGATCGAAGAGATTCGTCGTGTTTCTCGCGCCAGCAATAGATATCTCGCACCGCAACAGTACCACGCGGTATAACAATATCTAGGCACATCGTAGTTATAAGATAAGCGCGTGTCCTCGACTCTCGGCCGTTCGCATTTCGAGATCTCACGGGATTGACATCCCCCGACGTCGAACATGACGCGTCCTCATCTCGATTGCGTTGTAAACAGACGCATCCTCGAACGGTTCTCTATTTCTAATCTCGACGGTTAAACGAAAGCCACAGGTATGGCGTGGAATCGTGACTGGCAGCCGTTTCAGGGCAGTGATCGTGCAGTTAACGAGTACGAAGATGTTTCGAATCTCTTCAGGATTCCGCTCAAGTGGACCAAAGGGCGTTCGTTTTGCGGATATGAAATGTGTAGCGTTGACGAGCCTGTCAGGATTAAAGTAGAAACAGTGAGAGATGACGAAGCGCGACGTATCTAGATCCGAGGTTTACTTTTTCTGCAAAGAAGATCTGCATACTATAAGTTCGTTCTCTTGTTCCAAAGTCCTCGTCGTGTAACGTTAATGGTTCGCGCGTAATACGCGGAGTGAGATTTGAACCGGTATCCGTGGTGTTCCAAGCAATAATCTAGTTCTGTCTTTTTAATCTGTCAACTTATATCTCATCGTGGTATACACGAGTTGACCAATGGATATGTCGATTTACGTGAAAACTAATGTATACAGATTGAAAATGATAATCAGTCAGTATGCAATGTGATTTTCTTTCAGCCGTCTGTCCGTTACTTCCCGGTTCCTCGTAAAGGAAACTTCATTTTCATGAACAATCTTTTTTCCAGATTTTTATGATAATATTTAAAATACGCTAAATAATCCGAAAATCATACTCAGAAAAAGAGTTTTTGTAAGTGCGTGTATGTGTGTGTATGTGTGCGCGCGCGCGCGCACGTGGGCGTATGCTACGCGTATGTAAAAATTTGATCGTTCAAGGTTGGCTGTAACAGCTAAGGCCCGACGATCTTTAGGCAAGAAGTCGGCTGGTGTTACGATATCCGCAGAATATTCGGCCATTCTCCCACTCACTGCTCCCCGTTTAAAGCGTAGCGAAAGTATCTGTATAACCAATAACAATATTACTGAATTCGTTAGTTAGAATCTCTAGCCTTATTATTTAGATCAGGGGTCTCCAAACTACGGCCCGCGGGCCACATTCGGCCCGCGGACAGATTTTGGACTATTTCACTTTTTACCACCGGCAACAATGATAATATGGTTTTGGCCCTCGGAACTTACTGGAGTAATCAGTATGGCCCTAAGGCTGGAAAGTTTGGAGACCCCTGATTTAGATGAATCCAGGCTCATCGTACGAACAGCCTTTGAAATAATAAAATGGTTGATTAGAAAATGTTTATAAATTTTGAACAGATGAGCAAGTGCATACGGTATTAGAACACACTTGCAAAACAGAACCTTGCATATTCCTTTTTCCATTATTTTTCATTTTACACAAAGCTTATTCGATGAGGAAGACAAAATTGATTGATAATACTTCCACTTCAAAGAGGTTGTTTGTATATAAAATAATGAGGAAACAATGTACAAACTTTCCACTTTGCGAGCTTATTTAAACTTTCAATGATCTTCGCGTCGAAACAAGCAGCTCTCGTTGCATGGAAATAAACTATTTTATGATTATTTATTCCATGCCTCATTTATTACTAATTTCGTTTAAAAAAGGAAAATTAATAATTCACCTCACGAGATGAGCATAGCGAATGATTTGCGCGTTGGCTCGAACTCTGGATGACAGGAGTGGCTCTATAATGTCACGCTTTATAATGTTTTATCGTCACGTTGACGCCAACTCGAGCTTGTAGAAATAAAAGAACGAAACGAAACGCGAGATGTCCACTGCTACCAGGCCTGGGAACATCATCGCGACAATCCGCATGTGCACTTGGAGCATGTTGTGTGCATAATACGTGCTACGAGCACCAGCTGCTGCATCAGCGCGTCGTCCACTCTATCAAAGGTCAACCGATATTCCAAGCTCATTATTTTTCCTTGGTCGCGTCTTTGTCACAAGTACACAGTGCAGCGTGCAATACTAATTAGAAATGCATATGTACTTCGCTGAGGCGCCACTAATTTGTTCTTCTCTTTATTATTCGCATATGTTTCATAACCTCGGGGTAAAAAGTATTCATTTATTTTTCCTAGTAATGAGCACAAATACTTGGGATGTCCAAGTGATCGCACTCGTTGAGTTACTCGGTCGCGTACATCGTATACGCATACGTATCCTCGTTTATTGAACTATAAATATAGGTAACTACCTATATGTACATACACGGAATGCGTAGGCGAACGAGTTGAATACTCGAGTCAATGGAAGAACTGCAATTTTCATGTCGCGCAGTGGCTGAATTTATTCACGATCGCTAGACCCACACTGCCAGAGTATATTAAACAACTTCCCTACAAATCAACTGAATTCTAAATGGAAAGAAAAAAGCTGTCGGGGAAACCGATACATCGGTTTCGACAGCCAACCGGAATAGTTAGCGTAGCGCCAACTGCTCGGTTGGTTCAAAAAACTATAATGTCGTTAGTAAAATATTGGTAGAGACGGTAACCAACCAAGATGGCAACCTCGGCTAACCAAGGTTAATACGGGTATTTCTATTTACTTTTTACTAGATTACTAAGGTAATCTATTAACAACATTTCACTTAATATTTACCATATATTCGATGCATTTTACTTATATTTTTTGCAAGCCCCCTCGTCCATCCATAACCACCTGTCGCTTTGAACAATGGCGTCGTTTACCTTTACTCGTAGCGCGTATCAATCTGTTGATTACAGACGAAAAGCGGAAATGCATGTGCGTGCGCGCGCGCGCGCGTGTGTGTGTGTGTGTACGCGCGCGTGCGTGTGTGATGACCACGGGTCGGGTCGCGACCCTCGTCGCAGTTTGATGCAATTTTTGGTCCAAATCGCTAAAGGGTGTTTTATTTTATGGTTGTTTGAATTTTTCAAAAAAAGGATGTACGCTCTCTATCGAATATTTCAACAATAGTTCTTAAATATTTCGATGGTATGTGTGTTTATCATCCGCAAGTAGCGAGGACGTTAAATGATAATAGTCTACGGTTTTGTACACAATTCTAGCTCTGTGAAGTATAGCACGTCCATAGACACAAGATAGGTTTTTAAGGGTTGAAGATAGTCAGTAAGTGTTGGTCAGTGGCGGGAATAGTGTTGGCTGTGAGCTGGTAAAACACGCGGTGTACCACGGAGCACCGAGGGCGATAAGCGTGACCCGATACGGCTATCTCGTGGTAACAAGGAGCCCTCGACGCCTCCTTAGGGCGCCTGTTAATTCCTCGGAGTGCGGACACGTAAGATGGCGGCAAACATCATTTCGATTGCACGCCGTCGATCACAGGCGGGAGATATCTTCGACTCATGGGGCGCGCGAACAGTGATAAGTCCCCAAGGTTCCTTCAGCGTTCTCACTGGATATTATTGACGTCGTTGATTTTAAATTCAGAGTAAAACATTTTTTATAAAAAATATTGCACTCCGTATTGCACCAAATGAATAAAAAAAAATTCATTTCTTTATTAATTATGTAATTTTGTTTAGAGTAGAACAGAGGCTTATGGAAATAAGAAAACAAACTTTCCGCCAACACATTTCTACATGTTGGTACAATACGATCCAAGCAGAAAAATCGTTAGGATCATCGTAGTCGTCCCTCAACGACCGCGCTTTTTATCCTTTTAGATCCTTCCCTTTCCAATGGTCACCCTCCCGCGCATGCACATTTGCGCCTCGCTTAATTAACGCTCGAACGCGTTCCTCTCCATCTTGTCCAGGCACGCTTTAAAGCGCCCGCGATTCTCACATAACCCTCGCTTTTACCTCGTCGGGCGCGAGAATGAAGATCCGGAGATGAGATAGTACGATGTTGGTGATGCCGCTGCCTCGAGTGCGCTGAAATTTTTTCTTCTCCTCCCGATCGCTTATTTCACTCTCACCTTCGCTCCTTTGGCCGCGTATGCGTTGAATCTTATCTTTTGTAAAAGATACTAATGTAGGTATACCTCTTTGGTGCCGATGATTTTTTTTTTCGCGAGCAGCAAGGCAGCGAATGATCGGGTAGCTTCCGCAAGATCAGCCAAGATCCACGTGGGATTCATTCACGTTGGTTTTAGCATCGATAAATTTTGGAATCGTCGGATATTCGACTCTGCATAAGGTACTGCGCCAACACTACCACGTCGACCTTCTAATTAAGCCGCTTCACCCCGTAATTACAGCCAATTAACGTCAAACGCACGAACGACTCTATCTCGAGCGAGCTCGATTCAGTACCTATACTATAATTCGCCAAATATACGTGAACAGCATATACGCTGACGTTTTAAGCCAAGTTGTATCTCGAACTACCACCATCGCTCGAAATTAAGCATTTGAAAAGACATCTGTAATTGTATGCAATGTTTCTACGGTTTTTTTGTTTCTAAATACGACAGTGTAAAAAACTGGCTTAAAAAGAAATTCCGAAGAACCCATACTTGTCAGACTTTCATTTGAAAGATGATTGACCGATCGTAATACCGGTATTACACTTGGTTCGCTCATTACGGAGGACGATTTTTCACGCTGATATATCAGGGGTATAATGGAATGCTCGAGCAAGCTGTAACTTTCTGCACGGATAACACGAACCCTAATTTAAAATCAAAGTAAACATTGACGAGAGGACTTGAAATATTCAGCTATTCACACACTGAGAAAAAAGTTTATTCGCTATAACTAAATATATTTAGTTGTCCTGTTATCTATAATATTTGTTAAGTATTACAAAATTTATTAATAAATATTAGTGTTCTCATAATAAAATCATATACCGAAGGCACTTTTGTCAAACGAACGATTTATTTGACCAATTTCTTTCTCGCAAGTCATTCGATATTTCTTACCAATAAGGAACGATTTGCGTAAACGAGATTAAATATAGTTGAAACGGCTTTAGGTTTATTAATAATTATGAAATATACATTTGACACAACTGTTATCTCGGCGAAGCAAATAGATATTTGTTAGTAATTAACAAATTTTGAATTAACGCTAATACAGATTTGTTACTAGTTATCAAATCACCGTTCGAGGGCCGAACGCTCGTCGTAGCTACCGATCGGTCGATTGTTAACCGATTTTTTAATAGTTACCAAATCTATATCTGAGATAAGTACCGTCCATTTGGCATGACTATTATGTTTATTGTCAATCGTCGTCCTTCAGGTAATGAGTTAGGTATTACTCGGCCTCCCCCATCAGGCCACACTCGTAGCTTTGCAATGCGAGTGAGTGGACGGTAGGCCAGCGTTGCATAAAAAGTGAGAATTTATCTGGATTAGCGTGACAACCTTAAGAATCTTCTGGTTTTTTAGGGCCTGCATGTAGAGTCGAGGTAACCCTTGAACGTAAGTATAGAAAATATTAACAAATATAAGTGTTTGCGATCGTTCTGTTGAACCTCTGTTCAAAGAAATCGATCTGATGGCACATACAATCGCATGAGCGTTTTCCTCAGACAATTATATATTCTCTTTAAATTATTACAATAGTCAGTTGGAACAATCATTTTTTATTAATACCAATGCTACGTTGAACCAACATGATGTTTATCGGACACTAATAAAGGAACATTTCATTCAAATATATATTTATTAACCGTTAATAAATAATTATTTGTGCTAATTCAGAGATTCTAATAAACGATTTGTTCGCTTCAACAGAATATTCATTTCGCCATATCCAACTTTACCATTTGTTAACAGTCAGCACATCCTGGTGCCTGCGAATAAACTATTTTTTCAGTGTAGCCGCTACGTTGCATAATAAGATATGTTTTAAACATTTAAAGCATCAAAAATGCTATATACGCGTTTTGCTATCTGATTTTTAAAAATATGATCAATACGAAGATACAGACCACATCTGAGACAGCATAAACCGCAATATTTTCCGGCTCACAATCAATTCAATCGTCACATTTAAATTTATTTATCGAATCACTTACCCCCTTTATGAATATAAATAAGTTACATAGACCAGTCGTTATTTCCAATGCTATATTTTTTATTAGAAAGATGAAAAACCATCTCCAAATATATTATAAAAATGGAGAAGAGGTGTAAGCCATTGACATATTCGTGTCATCTACGAAACATATATAGAGCGTGGTTCCGATTGCTATGTGAGTTCGTTAAAAAAATCGCTCGCTTATCGTGCGATAAATTTCGAATACAAAGCGGATTTACTTAAGTACGAGAGTTTTGTCAATCACAACGTGCCTGCATCCATCATATTTTGTCTATTCACGCTCTAGTATACTCACAGATCAGTATTCTTTTACACGATCCAACCATAGATGCACAAACGATGCCATCGTCGATCCATCCATGTCGCACCTCTCATTCGATCAAGGGGAAAAAGAAAGATAATTCAGGTACACTGCAGAAGACAATTATAGAAGCCTCGGTAAAGTCGTCACATCCGACTCAAAACGGTCTCATGGTTGCACCCGATCGCCCCTTAAAAACTTCTGAATCGGTCAATTGTAAATATTTTATTCTTTGGACGCGCTCCGGTATACTAACAGATAAGTATTCTTTTCCGGCTTTTCAGGACACTGAAACACCGTGCCTCTGATGATTCTCTGCGCCATATACAGCATCGATCGATCCTTGATTAATTATCTTGGAAACAATTTACAAAATATGAAACATGTATGTTTCACGTGTATTCTCAGCGCTATGCCGCAACGCTCGAAGCAAGAGGAAGACGTGTCCAGCACAATGCGGCAATGCTGAGACATCCACGGTACACCGAATGAGTAAGATTAGCGGAGCAAGAGGGGAAACGTGGAAGGTATACCAAGATGTGGCTGACTCGTCGTGATAGTCGAGAGAAGAGGGCCCCTTCGTAGTGCAAGAAAAATATCATTAATTGCTTCTATGGTGATAAATTTCCCGCTGGCGATGTGCACGACGCCTGAACGTGCACTGTGCGAGCGTGAATCGTTGTTAAGCCGAACGAGTGAGCGAGTACGAGCGGAAGCCGTAAAAGCGAGAACGAGAGGGAAAGAAGAGAGGGTTAAGATCGTCGACACCGCGCGTGGTCCGTGGTCGAGGACCAACGAACCGCTCTGTAGGGGCCATATTGCCTGCTATGTTAATTTTCTGTTTAATAAGGTGTACCAGGAAGCGATACCGGTAGCACCGCAGAGATACTCGCGCTCGTTCACGAGCACCCGCGCGCCAATGAGTGTAGCCCGGCTTGATACCGTGCGGCTTAAGGTGAAAATGTTGCACCTGGAGTGACATTTCAATTAATGTTTACCACTTTTGCGTGGGAAGGAACGGGGCTATAGCTACGGGGATTAAAAGCGACTGAAAAAAATAACTTTTAGGAGGTTAAGAGCCGCGAGAAGCCGAAATTATTTTATCGGCAATAATAGAGTCATTGCGGAGAACCGATAACACGAATAAGAACGAGTAATAATAATCGTCGACTATTTTTCTTTATATTACCCGAGGTGAACGAGCAAATGGTCAGATGCGAATCCCTCATGAAAATAAACTATACTCGAGGATAAACAATCTATTTATTCGCTGGATATATACTAACTAGTTATATCTCAGATGTATAAAGTGTATATCTGAGAAAATAATTATTATAAATATATAAATATTCGAAGTTATAGAATGTTTTACGGCAAAAAGTTGTATATTTCGTATAAATAGGCTATTTAAGCACTATCGAAACTCTCTCACGATCGATGTTCTTTCTCAATGCATCCAGGGAAATTCAAACGTCCACAGAGAATTTGTATTTTAAATATTACTTCCAGACGATTCGCTTCGAAAGGTGTACCGCTAGATTCTCCTTGAAGAAATTTACTCACTTTTTTAATATCCCACCGATTCGTTTATCTTGCACGACGATAACTGCGAACACTCCGTACGAGTATCGTGAACTATATTTTCAACCACGTTCGCAGCTGTAAACTACGATAAGAAAGCATACGCTCCTTATCTATATATGTGTGTCGCGCCAAGTGCATACAGTACGTGAAAATCGGGTTTCTGCCGAAACTCGGAGAGAAAATGAGTTATAAGAATACGATGCCCGTCGTGGGCCAACCAGAGAGCTGCGCGTAATAGACCTTACGTGATAAAAATCAATTAGTCTTAATCGAGGGAAAGAGAGGCGTGGATCCGGGACGAGGTTAGCAGGGATGACGGTAATTTCCAATTTGTCGCGGCCCCGTATAAAGCCTGCGCGCGCGCCCTCTTACTTGGCAGACGATCGAAAGACCCGGAAGAGGCCGTCCACCGATGGATCATATTCTATATATATATATATATATATATATATATATATGTGTGTGTGTGTGTGTGTGTGTACATGTATAGTGCACGTAATGTAGAAGGTTCGACCGAGGGCCGCCACGTCGCCGTTCCACGCTCGATAGCCCTAAGGCGCGAGAGTTGCGAAAGTATTTTTTCAGATAAGGGCATCCACTCGTGGGGGAAACGGCTGCTATGCTGCTGGCGAGCTCTCGGTACCGAGGAGTTAGTAGGTCAGGTGTAAGATGTCACGGTGCACCATCAGATAAAAAGGATGCTCTGGCTTCACATTCGAATTTCAAGACAGATATCGATGAGCATTCTTTTCTTCATTCTGATTATTTTTTTATACGGGGCTGTTCAAAGAGTCAAGTAATTTTGTTATTTATATAGAGCGATTCCAGTTTTATATAATCTCGGACGCTGCTTCTATCATTGTGGTAGTCAATGATGTGCATGATCGATGAGTTTTCCTATACGATGTACGAATTGCCAGATATCTCGTTGTGTATACGGAGATTATTAGATTGATGAACGACTAATTATCGTAACTTAATTAACAACGTTATACTTATTCGGTAGTGAGTACTCCTCTAAGCCGTACAGAAAATACAATATTGACCCATTATAATCATTAAGAATGTTGCGCCAATGCAAAAAGTCTGGTAAAGAGAATATGTAGAAGTACAGAGTGTACTGTAAAAACCTATGTACGTAACATATGTAAACTTTAATTGGTACTAACTATACAGTCTTATCGTTTCCTTTGGCGAGAGTCATGGTTGCTGGTGGCACGAGCCAAGGAATTCAAGGCTCTTACGCACGTGAGAAATGACCTAGAAACGTGTTGTTTTATGGATAAGTCGCACATGCATATGCACTCGACGTAATGTACGATCAAAGGACGAAGACGACTGTCAGGGATATATATCCTAGCGTACAGAGGGCGCGAATACACTTACGCCCTGGTACACATACACATACGTCCGCGTCGTCGGTACTTCCTGTTATTCCATAATCTCATGAATTTGCATAAACAATTCATTAGTTCCTTATGATCGCGAGTTCAATTATAGTCGAGAGCATCGAAGACGCGGAACTCTTCGACCAGATTAAAATAGAGAACGAGGAAATATGCTTCTGTGAAATTCGAGAAAGTCACGAACGTTTGTGATCGCGAGCGATCTTACCAGTTATTTTTTATCTGCTGAAACAGAGTCGAAGAAGAGTAGAGAGCCGAGCAGTGACTAACCGCGTAAAAACCGAACGACGAGATTCGATCACGGGAGTCAATAAAATCGATCGACTTCTTCGGATTTATACGTAGGGAACACTCGATCTCAGTTGCGGAGATCGATTGCGCGTTTCTTGCCAGGAGGCATTGTGGCGAGGAATAGGTCACTCGTCTAATTTCCATTTCTCGAAAATCAATTTCACGTGAAACTTTTCCGACGATAAAAAGTTTTTAAGAAATTCATGTTATAATTAGTAAAAACTCGAAATCAATCGATTCTGTGTATTTGACGGATTTTATATAAGGAATGCATTAAATCGGAGATCATAGCGAGCGTAGGAGATAAAACTTTCAATGAATACCGCATGTATGAATACCGCAACTACTTCGATGGAATTATTCAATCGACGGTGATTCGTACGGTGAATGAAGATAGCGAGGGAGTTCTGGAAATGTTGTCGAGTTTCTATCTAGCATTATTCACTGGCAATAGTATTACTATACGCTAGTCCCAGATATATATATATATATATATATATATATATGGATATACTATTGATCACGATAGATACGGAGAACTCGAGCACCACTGATCGAGAGCTCGCCATCGATAGGTCGAGAGCGATTACGCGCGGAGCGCCCGCGTTGCCCGGCAGGCCTTGGCCAGGAATAGGTCACCTGCACAATTGGGTTCTCATAGTGCATCGCAGACGTCGAGTACGCGGAGACTGGTGGACGGTCGACACGAGTATAAAAGTACTTGCATACACTCCTGCACCTGAATGCATGTAACGTACCTACGGTATAAGTATAAGGTGGTTTGTACAATATATGTACAGCGGCATAACCTTCTATGCAACGGCTATCTCGCTTTCTTCTGATCTCTGAGTTCTCAGTCCCGCGGATCGCCCATCGTGTAACATGATCTACTTAGCTCGGTAGACACGATATCCCATGCTTGGGCAGCTGTTACCGTGAATGCTGGGTAGTACCCACGGTCCTGGCACGTACACCCCATACTCCATACTCATACACACGAGCACTCATTGAATATGTTATAAATTCTGTCCTACAAAGTACTCCGAGCTCTCGCATATTTTCCAGACTTTACACATACACGTTTGACATAATCATCAGTTCGAGTTGGCAGCACTTGATCAAAACATATATCTTCTATCTTTGTAATATCGTCGTACGGTACAGCCGCTGGTACAGTCGACGCTACTACGAACATCGATACACATAATTCAACTGCTGATGTGCTCAATCGTCCATATGGATATATTTGTCACTGACGAGTCGACTAATGTACTATCAATTTATATATTAATAATTAATTACATTGCAATGTTTATTCATAATCTATGTTCACACATTTTTTTATAAACAGTGATATACGTCACACATCGCATAACAATCGAGAAAGACAATGCGAGTAAGACGAGAGGTTTTCCGCGCTGCCAAATAACTTTCCCCTGGTAATAATTAACCAGTTCATAAACCGAGATCAAAAAATTTTGGATCAAGTATGGAATGATGTCGACGTGTGTTTCTATTGTCCACTAATCTCGCAGCGCATTTAAGACTCATCTTAATTGTCTATCGTCATTGAAAGATTCGGAAAAAGATTCATAGATTAGTCTCCTATCGTTCAGGCGGCAAAAGTGATCGCGCTCGTTGTTCACCTTCGCCCATCGAACCAACAACGTCGAGTAGTATTAAGTACATCCCGCATAGTCGATCTCTGCACTCCGGACTGCGAGTAGTGCAGTGTACAGAAGAGTTTGCCACGGTGCGCCGCGCCGCTGGGACATTAAGAAATAGTTGTGCCGCCGTATTATTATATGGTGCTTTAAATGGTAGCGATAAATTACCCGCACTGTTACTCTTTGCTAACCGCAATCGCCATTTAAACGATTCGCGCTCACAGCAATAGTATATATATACACTTACATGCTATATAGGTCTATTCCGGGTGAGATTACTTTGCGAGTGATCGCTATAACTTTTTTAAAAGCAGCCTGACAGCTTCAGCACACTTCCCGTGACTTTTGTAAAAGCAACATTCCGTTGCTAAGACGTTTCTTGATGCGTTGCTTCAAATCAGTTAAGCGGATACTTTTGCATATACTTTGACTCGATAATCGACTACAATATTAATTTTACCGTTATACGATCATGTATACCTACTGTAGTTACGTGCGAAGTCGTTTAAAAAAAAGTGTCGCACTCGTAAATCTCACGAGGAATCTCAAAAAATGTGTCAATTCTCGGTAATCTTCGCGATATCCTTAGTTTACCGATAATCTCACTTCTCGTTGATAACTCTTAGCAATGGCTCGGTACATAATATTATATCTAGCGTGCTCCGTGACAAGTAGATCCGCAACGTCTCGTTGATTAACATAGTCGGGAATATATGGACATTAATAAATATTGCAGCGTATGAAGTAAATTGTTAAGATTATATCCGGTTTTAACGATATAATTAATTATTTGGGCGGTTGATAAACCAGTAGCCATCTCTTCCCTAGTTGCCCTATTACTACATTGTATCATAGGAAGAAGTATATATCTGTTATATTGTATTATTAAAGGCGGACGATTTTATAAATACATTTATACTATTCTCTAGAGTATTTTGAGAAGAATATAAATAAAGGCGAAGATTTTTTGTTGCAAGGCGACACTTGCACTCTCTGTACGTTGTATGCTGTGTGAATCCGGTCTGCTTGCCTCGCGGGTCTGAATCGCATCGCAATATTAAGTTACGACCGTGTATGTACAAAAATATATTATGGGTGTACCAGAGGTGTGTTTTATGCTCGACATCGCCGAGTCGTAAGAAGATTTAACACAGCGAACTGTTTCTAACTGCTGTCTTATTTTATATTTTCATACTTTCGAGCGTCGACAAGAGTTATATTACGAAACTTCGCGTAATGAAGACAAATAGCTTGTCACAACGGCTAATCGCTGAGAGGCAGCTATTCACTTTTCACATTCAAGTGGTAAAATAAAATCGTCGAGTGCATCAGAGCGCTCAATTATATTGCAAAGGAGAAACCAAAGGTTTCAACGGGTTACGACAGTCTGTAACGCTTATCGAAACGATAGACGATAAAAATTAATTATAGTTGAAGTGTTTAAGAAAATACACCAATTTTTATTTATCTTTTCATTCAGTTTTCATTTGATCCTTGATGCAAAATTAAATTAATTAATTTGAAGGATTAGTCGAAAATTAGTGCGAATAACGGAATTATTCTGATTTTGAGATGTACAGATAATATCAGATAATCCGAATTGTCGTGCTCTACTCTATTTATGGAAGACGCTCAACAGGCAAATTGGTGTGGATTCATATTAGGGGCTTGGAAGCCAGTATTTCTTTAGAAACACTTTTGTAATAATTCAGTAAAATTAGCCGACATAATAAAAGAGACTCCATATCGGTACATGTATTATACATGCCAGCAGATGAAAATCGAGTTTGGTTTTTTTTTCTCCTCGTCCTCCTTCTCCTCCTCCGCCCGCGGTAAACGCGGATTACCTATGAACCAGAGCGGCGGAGAAGCATCAGCTCGTGCGGTCGAGGTTCTCGGTACGGTACTTTCGGATTCTTACAGCGTGCCAAAAATGGCTCGAGCCAATTAACGTACGAGGTGCCCTATTCGTGCCGTTACTCCTAACAACTCTCGGGGTATAAGGATCATGTCGCTGGTCCGCTGGTTGCGCGTCGACCGTTTGCCCACAACGACGACAACGACGACGACGAGGAGGAGGTTTGTCGAGGTTCGTTGAGCCGTTGTGGTGGAACATCGAGCGAAAGATCGAGCAACCGAGCGAACATTCAAGCTAGTGCATTGCTCGCTTTTATAGCGGTATTTCATTTAAATAAATTTAAATAATGCCACGAGCCACGACCGCCATGTTTATACGTATAGAACCATATTGAATTAATCGTAATTGTTAATAATCTTAATACGAGGTGATCCGCTCCACCGGTACACAGAGAAGTCTCCATTTATTTAACTACCCTGCACACTATACTTGGGGATACATATTTGATTCTTCGTCGTCCTCGCTCCTTGCGTAACGAGCAACGCCTCCATATTTCTATCGGTACTCGTTCTTAGCCATTATATCGACGAGACGGAGAGCGCTTGTGCAAAAATCTTTTTCCTTATTACGACGAAAGTTACTTCAGTTTCACCAAGACCCAATCGGTAAACGAAAGTCACTGATTTTTCAGACAAGCGTATATCGGAATACAATGTTATCCGCTACAGAATCGTATGTCCGATGCATATCTTACGATCCTTTTCTCTACTTTCATTACAGGCCCTCACTCTTTCCGGCGTCCTCGTCTTGTCGCGTGGACAGGCGTCTTCCTCGTCGTGATCTGGTTACATTGCTACCCGTTATGTCGAGAGTTCGAAGTACATTCTTACCCTGTTGGACTGAGCTCCGCTCGCGCACCTCATCCTCGTCTCTTCGCGTTTCTACGTCGTTCGCGCGTTCGTCCATCCGTTTCTCTCACGCTCTCTCGTGTATCCCGGTACTGTTTCCTTCTTCTCTCGTGCTATACTCATCCTGTCTTCTTCTTTTCCTCACGCTTGCCCACGCTCTTTCACCGTACGTATGCCTACGCTTCTCGAGGTCTGTCTCTCGCTGTTGCACTCGGTGTACACTGGCCACAGGTACTCGCTGTATGTACACGGACATCGTACCGTCTCTCTTCCTGCTTTCCACTGTATATCCCTCATCACTATGGCTATGATACTACTACAGCTGCTGCTGATTCTCTCGCTGTTGCAACTGGTGCTTTAGCTGCTGACAATACGAATCGGCGGGGTCTCCTCGACTCCTTTGCATGAAATTACAACTTTACCTTTGGTCGTCCCCTGTTCTGAACGATCGTAGAAAATAATGTCCCGGTCTATCTGCACGAGCGATCGAGCTCTTCGCGCTGGACCTGCACGAATTCCTTTTTAATATAATCGATAATTAATATTCACATTTCTGTAACATTCGGAATTGGAAGCGTTTAGATGATATAATAAATCCAGGATTGATTACAAGAATTAATCATAATTCATCATACGTAAAGATCGGTAACCTTCGTATCTTTGATTTACGGTTTAAGACTTTCCGCTACATTCTCGTACATTCGTTTGTGCAAAAAATGTTCTTTTTGCATTCAGTGTAAACATTTTCTTCAGAAAAATTAATATTTTTTTTATGACAGGCGTTTTTGAATATATTATATGAATAAATTCAATATGTAAGTACTTTACTATTACTTTATAATTGTATATATTCCCGATAAATGCTTCCTACACGGATCATTTACAAATATTTTTAACAGTGTTGCTGCAAAGCGGCTCGCTTTCGTTTTATTAATTTTATCAATCTATACTTAGAATACAAAAAGATCATTCAATTTTCTAATAATTTAATTCTTTACTTAATTATTGCAATTAAATGAAAATGTTTTCTTTCTTCTAAGATGCAGTAGTTCAGGAAAGACTCACATATAAAAAAGGAACAAGTATGATGCTCAAAGGGATTCACTACTCTGTTCTGAGTAAATGTCCCTGTGGATCCCCATTAGAAACAGCGATCAGGCGGAAGTTCTTGTGATTTTTTTGCTAAGTAACGCAGAGCCGCGCGTGCGTCCCACGATTGCGCGCAACGATCAAAGCGAGCGAGGGACGCAGCGCGGGTATCCAAACTCCTCTCTATCTTTCTTTGGTACCGATCTTCTGTATGCCCTTTTCCAGAGGTTTTATTATACGGGATTGTCCGGTCGCGTTCACTCACGCGCGCTCAACCCTACGTACACGTATCTGCCTCGAATTATAATCAGTTACCGAGAGGACTTGTGACTCGTGCGCCTTTGTCTCTTTGAACTCGATCGGTAAAGATGGGAGAGATCAGGCAGAGGATCACTTGCGACGGATGCCGCGTTGCCTTCTATTTTTCTAGACAGACCTCGAGTGTATAACGATATGGGCAAAACGAATATTCATCTTTAAATCCTCTGTATTAACTTCGAATGTGCGACTGGCTGGCTGGCTGACAAAAACCTTTGAGGGTCAATTGACCCACTTCCCGTCATTCAATCGTACTGAAACTTGGCACATAGACCATTTGTCGATGGCAATGCATTATATTACATTTTAGAAGAGATCGCGCCGCGGGGTTGCGGGGGGGTCTCAATTTTTCGAATTGATTCAAAAAGGATTTGTTTAGTTTCTGTGAAAATACTTTAGAAACTTTTCTCGAAGTGTCAGGTCCATGGGTCAAGGGGTTCCCACATCATTTTTTTTGCAATATTTTAAAAATATCCACATTGCTTCCTAGTGATTATCGCCAACCCATAAATTCTCCTGTACGGGGAATGGTTATCTTGATTCTTGCTTCCTCATAGAGGATGTGGTATTAAAATTTTCATAAAAATTAAATATTTTGCAAAATTGCAAATTTTATAAAATATAAACCCCTCAATCGATTTTCACCAAATTCAAGTCCAAGTATCCTCGTACCCTAGTCAATTCGCATGCCAAGTTTCACTTTGATAGATACAAATTTACGAAAGTTCGAGCAAAAATAGTTTGTTTTTTTCAAAAAATAACAAAAATTTTTGTAGAAAATATTATTTTTGTAGAAATATTTAACTCGATAAATCAAAATTTACAAAAGCTAGATATGGTGCCTTATTTTTTTCGAAAAATTCAAACAACCAAAAAATGAGACACCAGTTAACGATTTGGGCAAAAATTGCAGCAAACTGACGGAGATTGCGACCCGATCCGCGCGATGATGTACGGTCATCTAAGAAAGTGAATTACTATTGTCATGTCATTTACGCACACTTAACGTCAAGCAGGCAGATCAAAAGTACAACGATGAATGCCAAAGATCTGGTGGCAACATTCAGTAAAGTCTTTTCATTTTAAACTTTATCTATGTTAATGTAATTCAATGTTTTCAAGAAGGATCGTATTTGTAAAAAACTGTTTGATATTGTACGTATCTTGAAAGTTGCGTACATTTTACTGAATCTCTCCATTTCCTCTGAATATTTTTGTATTATTTAAATCCCATATCAGTAGATACGTAATGGAATGATTGCACCGCTCGTTAATTACCACGTTTTAATAATTCGCATGAAAGTACGATGCCTGTGGAATAAGAAAAGTTTTTTTTTTTTTTTTACTAGATCAAAGAAATATTACTCTCAACTATTGCAGCTACCAGAAAAAATTGCATAATAGTACTTCAATATAATACCAAAGCTATGTTTTGTCAGTGTACTATACGTGCTAAATTTCGGATTGATCCCTGAACCCTTTCCAAAGTTATTGTACTTGTGGACGATACATCCAGACAGATACGAAAATTATTAAATACCATTGTTGGAATCTAGGACACAAAAAACATATATTTATAGAACAATCTGACGGACGAATATATTTTTTTTATTACATTACTTTCTCCTTTACATAATTCGTGCATGATGAGAAACTAAAACATAGATCTGCTTAGCATAATTTTATTGTAAACAAAATAAATAACTTATTTGAGGTTATCTTATCTAGCACCCGCGGTCAATGCCCATCAACTTCTCCGTCATACAAAACCCACGATATTCTCACTTTAATTCTTGTAATCAACGGTAAGAGAATTAGAATTAACCACGAGAACGAAAGTATACGTGTAGGTTGAACAGTATTTTGCACAAGTGTATAATACTCGGACCGCTCGAGAACCAAGCAGTTTCGTAAATCTATAATACTGTCAGGATATGTTCCTGACAGACACGCGGAACGAGTGTTCTCAGAAATTTTATAACCCCGTCGCTTTCCTCGGTTCATTCGCCATCTACCCTCTTTCTCGTTTTACCGCGAACTTATATATAAGCTCGAAGCCTCCAACGGGGAAATTAAATCTTGCCACAAGTACTACTACGAGATATTTACAGTGCGGCGAGTTTAATATGGAGACGTATGCCGAGCGTAAACCAGTGGGGAGTCCTCGACGCTTTCGCGCGTCTCGACACGATGATTTTATACGCGACCAAGCGAGAGAAACTCCCTCGACATCATTGTAAATATCAGCGACTATACGGCCTCGTAAAGAATTCACCCCTTCTCCCCCCCCCCCCCCCTTCCTCGCTCTTTTTCTGTCTTGGATTAGAGGCGGTGCATATAGTATCGAGTTGGATCAACAGTAGACTGTTACCGAGTTATTTGATTCGATATGAGAGGTTAACTGACCATATTGTCTAATTGAAATAGCACTTTTTATAAAAAAGTGTAAAGCAAAGATAGATAAGCATCCCTATTTGGCAAATAATAAAAAATAATATTCTAATGGTGGTTAATTTTCATTGGAAACATAATAATTGCATTAATAACATAATCGTTGTACGAAATTACTATAAGTTATACATAAATGAAATACGTCATTAGGTTTGTAAGCAAATGTCAATGACTCTTTATAGTTTATTAAAATATTGTTATAATTTTAATGGAAATCATAATTTTTTTTTGTTATTTAATTGTTTCACGAAAGGCTAAGAGTTTTTAAGTTGTGTCTAACGCTTTGTATCTTTGCATCCTCCATATCGCCACTTATATAATTCGCAACCTCTTTCGAAAATGGTGAAGATAAGTACGCCTAATTAGTACTTCCCGATGATTACTAGTGGTAATTAATATCGCGGCATCGGTCCACACGAATCTACTTTTTTTTTCGCCAACAGTTTGGAATTAGAGTCTCTCGTGTGATATTCAACGACGACTGTTGCTGTTACAGCCGATGCGAGATGCACTAACAATTTCGGCAGCGATGAAGCAATCAAATAGCAATTCGTTATAATTATTGGCGCGTTTGTGTTGCCCTCTGGCTCTCTCGATAAGCATGATCCCCTGAACGCGAGTCTCGTTCTCACTTCATAGAAAAATAAATGTGCTAGGAAGCGTAAAGAATAATATAATATCGTACAGGTACTTAAAACGTAGTAAAAAATGGTTTCCGTAAAATCGCGATACAAGTTATTTGGAGATGAACCAGCGTACTTAATAACATATGTAAATAAAATCTAATAAGTCACCGGACCACGTTCTATAAATTACATGATAAGCGCATCAAAGAATGTCAGTTCGAATGTGACTCAATAGTAAAATACACGTTACGATAGTATCCGGAGTCCGTGTACCTCTTATTTTCATGACGTCTTGGAATGGAAAATGTATATCTAAGCTGCTTCATCTCTGTAACATATCACTTAATGTTAATTAGAATACGATATGAGGACGCGAGAGAAATAGCAGTCGTATTATACACGATGGCGGACGTTGTAGTTCAATGTGTTTGGCTCGGCGTCGCGTCGCCGTCGTTGTCGTCTTCTTCTCAACTTATAGGTCACGTGCCCCTACGACGCTTAATCGCCTCTTTTATATTGACTTTTATCGCATCAATTTCGTATACGTGGTCCAGCCTGCGTTATAACTCTGCACCTCAGCCGTAATAGGTTGACTTTTCATTTGCATACGGGATCTAGCGTTAAGTAGGTCTCGATCCCGGTAAATGTAGAATCCTTCTTCTCTACATATGCACAGCGTATCAGGCTCACCTTAGATTCCAGTCCTCGCTATTTACGCTAGTAAAAAAAAGAAAAATAAAGATTCAGTATCGTCATTATATGCAAATATTCGAAATACCACGAAGAAGAAGTACAATACTAGCACGTGTTTATTATGATACTCAATGAAGAATACTACTTCTACGAGTGAACACGATTTTGTTGAGCTCAGAAGTTACGAGCGTTGTTCAACTTGGCCAATGTTTTCTGTCGATGTTCTCTAAATAATTTATACTATATTGCTATTGTAGATGTAAAGAATCGAAGGATTTACGATACACAAACAATTTTCATTAAGAAATAATGGATTCTCGTTACGTGGTACGAGTCAACGAAAAAAAAAAGAAGCACCGACGTAGCGCGATTTCTTAACGTCTCAATTCGTCGAAATGCCGAGAGATCGGCGATAAATTTATCGAAGTAGATATTGCGAGCGGCAGCTTCGCATTCGCTATCTTAGCACTGACACGCAAGAACAGAAGAAAAGAGGAAGAAGAAGAGTCGACGTGTCTATTCGTCGGTGAATTATTGCTGCTATACCTTGGAATTTCAGATTCGGAATACCGAGGTGGCTGCTTGTCATCTCGACGAGAACTCTGGGATGGATACACTGCAATCGGTATAAATGAGACGATCGTCTATAAATGAAACGATGGTGTGTCACTGCGTCGAAGAAGCTCGAATAACGTGAGCTCCTCGCGAAGCGACGGTCTATCCTATACGGAACTTGAAATATAACTTCTAGGATCGTTTCAACGCCCGCCGATGATAAAAATATCGATTCGATACGAGCGCCTCATCGACGACGAGTTCGGAAAGTCGAGAGAGATCGACACAGCGGGATACCGCGGTACATTATGACGACTCGACAAGGGTCTAGAGAAAACTGAGGTAATATTGTCTTATGAAAGAAATTTCTTCGATCCAAATCACTTCCATTTACTCGAAACGAGAAAACATATAAACGTATTTTTTTTGGCAATGAAAGGCTTACAACTGATTCAATAAGTTTGGAATCTGGGAAATAACTTGCAGAGTCCTCTAAGGTGAACGGTACAGTCGGTAACAACGTACCAATTCTGAGTGGTAACCAATGTCTCGAAGACTCAATCTCTCGAATTGCATTTTGACGAATTGCATGAGTCGTTTCTGTCGGTCAAAAGCCACTCGAGAGATTGAGTCTTCGAGACATTGGTTACCACCCCCAATAACCGGTTACATCCTTGTTTATTCGCTATAAATTTATATGGTTAGGGTGACAGGTTTTTCCTTATACCGGCACTAACTGGATCTTACAGACTATTCGAAAGGTTCAACGATTTGTTACAACCAAAATTTTATTTAGACATATCGATAAAAATAATTTAGATTAGCAATTTTATAAAAAAATAATAATAGTAAAAATATATTGAGTCAAGAGCGTTTCCACGAATACACCGCAAACATTCGTTTATATTCCTTAAATTGAAGTACCGTCTTTAGAGTCTTATTGCTGGATGAGATTGATTTACAACAAAGTCATTGGGGCTGTAAACTTAAAGATAGCTTTGTCGGCACTGTTGCTTGAAAGATCTTGGTAAACTCGAGTGCGAGAAGTTAAAATGCCTCTGGTACAGAGTTAAGTTGCTGGAAGAGTTCGCACTTAACGTGCTATAGCAGTCGTCGAGCTGGTAAGTGCTGTCGTAGATTTAGCACGAGGGAATCGACGACGTGCCGTAGCCACTCGTTTACTTCCGAGTGAGCCGAGTAGCCCACGCAACCGATCAACACGGATCGACGACTCTTTCTTTCCTGCTGCTTACTCGCTTCCATTCTTCTTGTTCGTACTGGCGATCGAACCAGAACTCGAGAAAATAGCTTTGAGCGCATCAGAAGCACGGAGAAGCCTCAGCATCCGAGCACAGTGCATTTCTAAAGTGCACCAGCGCATCAGCAGTGCATTACACCGTCGACTTCTGCAGCTAGCGGGGCAACTGCTCGTACCGGAGTTGCGTGCTCGAGTCCGGAGCGAAAATCGATCTGCGCGACCGCTCGGGTATATCGATTGCGATCGAGCGGGGACCAGTCAATAAATTTCCCCTATCCTTACTGTCGTGTCGACGATGGACACAGCGACGCTCCATCTGTCAAGACTCGTCGATCGCGCCGACTCCTCGCTCTACGTCATGCGCGAACCGACCGATCGATCGATGAATACCGTTGTTTCTGTCCGCGCATTCCTTCTCCTGACTCTCGATTCTCCTCTTGGCGGATTTGACGAGCTGTCTTCCGCTTTCCTCTCGAGATGTTCCATATGTCTCGAGATGATTCCATTTGCTGGTCTCTTTCCTGACAACCTCAGGACGAAATCGTTTTGCTTATGCAAGCATTCAGTGATGCGATTAGCTTTGTACTGACTCAACTGACAAAATTGACGTGCCGGTGACGCGTGTCAATACATTTTGGTTGGAATTTATGTTTACGATGACACAGAATATATAATCACAAGTTTTATCATCTGTCGACGTACTTATCGATATATTTATTGCACTTCAATCGTTATTATTACGATAGATGAATATCACGTTTCCTGCATTCGCACGGACCAAGCGTGGTGCGTTCGGTAACACCATTCTTCGCATTTAAAATGTTATCGAAGCCTCATCCTCCAAACGCTCTCAAAGCCATCTTACTCCCTGAAGCTAGCGGGTCATAAAATACCCCTCTACGAGCAGAATCGCGTATCGGTAAGATTAGAGAGGCGTACAATGCCTTCCTGACCGTAAAATAGATTAGTTTGAAAATTACGAGCAAGTACATTTTTATTTGTCGTATTTAAGTAGTGATCTAGACAATTTCTAGGCGTAACATTTACCAGTAAAATTGATCCAAGACTCCTCTTGAATTCGAGGGACACGCGGTAGTACCTATATGTATGTTTGCTTTACGACCAGAAGAAACTTGGCGACGGAGGAGACGCTCATCGCGAGGCAAGATGAAAAATTTCGTTGAATGTAGGAAACGTAGGTAGACTCGACGGCGCTTGTACCACCAGTTAACCCGGTTGCAATAAGAATAATACCGTGGGCCCGTCAGCAACATCAGCACGGAAAGAGCACCCGTATCTATACCGCTGCCGGCGCTTTCTGGTCCGCTTTTTTTGCGGCATATCAATGAAACCGCTGAACGCGTGCTTTGCATCCCCGTGCATCCTGAATGCAGCAACAGCAGCATTGGTTCTAGCTCGGACACTCGCGGAAGTCAACCGCTGCTTCTGCTGGTGCTGCAACCGCGGTGGACTGTCACACTGCGTATGGGTTATTAGATCGGTATCGCGAGCTCTCGCAGTACACTGTACACACTGTATACACTATAAGACCGTACAGTCCGCACCGACTGACAAGACTCTGTGAGAACTCTACGGTACTTTGAATTCGTGTTTCTTGGCTACTCTGTGCGGCGCATAACCACAGTGCGACGTCGCCACTACGACCGGGCATCTCCTCTCTGCGCATAAATATAACGCTGTACGAATATCTGATATCGCTATACGTGTACATATATTTTTGTACGTGTGTGTAGGAGGTATATGGCGTAGCTTTCCTGACCGAGATTTCAGGTTGCAATTGAAGCGATCCGCAGTGAGGTTCATATTATATACCTAACGAAACATAACTTTGCTCTCTAACGAGCATGCAATTATTCTGGAACAAATTCGTTGAGTTAATTATCGTGACACGTCGGGTGATAAATTATATGAATCGTTAAACATGTAGTCTTTATCGTTGTAGGTGAGATATATAGAGGCAGATGCTGGATAAGTACACGCGGACGGTAAACGCAGAGTTAACCCGCCTTGCTCGACTGGATCTTCGTAAATTTCTGCAAAGAGAAATATCATTTGGAGATGTCGAGACAACGACGTTTATTATGTTTCAACTTTTAACGTAAAAGGCCCGCATTCATCTGTAACGTCGTAAATTACATTAACATTTAAAGAAGATTATGCATCAAAATCAAATTTAGAACGCATACTCGACTGTGCGCAACAATGAAAATCCAGGGTTATTCTCTAACATAAGCGTGGCAAAGTGTCGTGACACACGATACTACATCCAAATGTATTCCATAGACTCAATACGATAAACTGAACATCCCAAACGCTTACACTACTTTTAACAGCACTCCATCTACATCTCTCTCGGGTTGATTTCATCAGAAAGATTACATCTGTCTTTTTCCCTCAAGGTGCCATGTGCGGCATCCGAGGTTAAGTCTATATCTATTCCAAGTCGATGATCTATTCGCTTGGATGTAGTAAGACGCGTCACCATCAGTGAGCAGAATCCTCAAGTTATCTGGCAGCGGATAATTAATCTATTCATAACTATTCGCTAGATACATATTCTCAAATTCAGAACTGCGACAGATCGCAAAATCACTCGTAACTTCATGCCAATAATAAATACGATGAATAACTTACGAGGTGCTTACATTTCATCGAACATTTTTTTTAATGACCCATGACACACACACACACGCATACAAATACTGGACGTTTTTTTCTGAGTGTGATTTTCGCATTATCGAATGTATTTTCTAGTACTTTGATATTAAAATCTAGGGAAACAAATGTTGACGAAAACAAAGCATCTTACATGATGAAAAAAATAAGTTTTTTAAAAGAAGCACATATTTCTAAGAGAATCAGTTCGATGATTATTATGCAGATTTTTTATTTCTGCCAATCGTATAATCATAAGGATAGATGTAGCTTTGTTCCAATTATGAAAAATGTCATTCTTACACCTTGAATCGTTAAAGCGATCGTTACCGCCATTGGAGAATTCTCACTTTTCTCGCTTATACCAGTCGTCTACGCTTTATAATATTATATATTGTACCCAGAAATACAGACGAAACCATTGCACAGGAGAGTGAGATGACAAATTGGGTAAGATGACGAAGTGCTTAATTTACGCAATTAACCTGTAGGAGGTAGGAACGTGTCTGACGAGGTGAGCACGTACGACGAGAGCTACACTTGGACCGCGAGAGAGTGAATCAGACTCGTCTCATTGCTCCCCGCGAGTCTGCCGAGCTGCCTCCTTTGCAATGTTCGGTACATCAAGTGTAGACAGACACTGCAGTTGACGAGCACTGTGAAACGTTGTTTTGCGCTTTAGTTTTAAACTGTACCGAGTGTATAACGCGGTTCATGTGCATATATCGTATCGCATAACTTCAATTAGAAATGTGACCTGCTCGAAAAAAAATGAGAAATGAAAAAATGCTCCACTTTATGCGATAAGTACACCATCGTCGGTACTTCGTGTCGTCGAACTGGTAGCGGAACTCGTAGAAACCGGTTCGTTACTACGATCCACGGTAACGCACAGCACGCGCCAAATTCTAATCTTTAAAATGATAATTGTAAGGCTTTTTCAAGGACATTGGAAAAAGGGTAAAAGTGAGTGACCATTTATAGATGTACAGCCTATCGTTTAAAAGTTAGCAACATTAATGGCATATGTGCGTGTTTTCACAAGACTTCGGTTAGTCAAAAAATAGTTTTTGATGCAATGCAGCATTGCCGGGATATTGATGTTTAAGTTAGAAACACTAAATCTGAAAAATGCAGGGAATAAAGCACTATCGACCTTTAAACTGAGAAAAATTATTATTTACGAATATCCCGATATGAACAAAAATGTCAAGTTGTTTTTGAGTAGTTGAAATCTGATGACATCTTATAAAATATCCATGAGATGTTCTATAGACATTTGGACGTTAACAGAACATAAAAAAATGTCTGTGAGATATCGATGGGGTCTGTAAGAGTATCGCGCATGTCATTGAGCCCTTCTCTCATTTCTGTTAACTATTGTACTCGTGACCATTCAACGCGAACAGACTATTGACAAATAGTTGCGGCAAAATTTAGACACATTTTATCGTGAGAGACATAAAATAAATTTGTCTTATTGGGATTTTTTATTTTATCTTGTTATATTATGATATCTCATAATATTTCACACATACATATATCTATATATAACCGTGGAATTAGCCAATTTTGCTAGCAAAGATCTCCAATTTAATCCAATCTCAAAAGTAAGGATAAATATGTTGCAGCACGAATGGAACGAGATGCCGAGGTCAATGACTCGTTTAAACGTTTCTCTCGTTAAAATCACTATAATGCGACAATTAAAAATCAGTGTCAAGAAAGACCGGGCATCACGCGAAATTATCACGTTTCCTCTTGAATCGCAAATTCCGCGAGTCTAGTCGGACCATAAGATGGACTGAGTCTCCAATGAGAGTCATTAATTTATACTCTACACTGGTGTACGGTGTAAAGTCTCCCTCGAGAATTCACAGGGACGCTATTATCCAGCCTTGGTCGATCATCGGACAGTCGATCGATATCGAAATGTGCACGAGACCCGGAACTCGACGTCCTCCTCCGTCCCCGCGTCGTCATCTCAGCCGACGTAGATCGTCGATTGCCACGCGAGAAATCGAACGAAGATGACCACGACGAAATTAAGTGGAAGCGCGATCCAATTACCAGACTCCCTGTCTCCTGATAACTAACCAGACAACTGATAGAATTTCAGAAATTACACGGTTAAGACTTTTTTCCGATTCTCGTAATTCGAGTGAAAGTCTTGAAATCAACGTATCCGCAATTGGCTCGTTCATTTGGCTTGTAATTCCTAATATAAACGCGATAATATTTGAAAAATGAAGGCCCGCGTAGCTGGGTCGTCGCAATATTTAATTTTTTTATTTTGATACGAACAGAATATTAACTTGAATAAGAATTATTGTTTACAACTCGTAAATGCTGAAATACAACTATTTATTTTACATGGATAGACTTTGCATGTGAATTGTATGTTCACCGACAGTGAATGACAACAGATTGCGACCGAGGGGCGGAGGGGCGCCACGAGACGCCACTTGAAATTTCTTAGTCTTTGTTCAAACGATTCACAAATTGGCTCTGTATGTTAATAAAATTTACAAGCTGTAGAGTTGATACATTATTTCAAAAACGGGTCGTTCGTACCATGACATAACATACTTTATGTAATATAAGTAGACTAAGACTGTGAACTAAGAACTTTCCCACTTCCTTTAGTAGAATCCCGAGTAAAGAGGTTCGTAATTATAGCAGGTTACGATCAACGGAGCTTTCATACTTATGTCGGTGGATTACGGGGATTATTTATGGACTATAAAAGAACTAGCACATGTTGGGAAAATATAAAACGAAGATCTCCGATTTCGGTTGTGATATCGGGGCCCGTGAGTACCCATACGTTTGGTTTTATGTACATATATATGTATCCCACTACTGATATACTCGCTCTACTTAAATTCACACACGATGAGAACAGATGGTTTCCTCGATGGAATCGAAACTTGGCCAGGTAGGCTGTAATTTGGCAACGGGAAATCGAGATAGACAGACGTATAATCACTGATAGACGCTTCACGTGCTTCGACATATAGAAGCTACCGTTGAATTGTGTTTTTATAGTCTACATTCGATTATCTCGAACATAATCTAGGTGCATTTTAACGACCAATCGTAAGGTGTCGAGTTTAGAATTATAATATACGCTATAAATGTACAAATCTATATTAGTCCGAATGATGAAACTCGCGACGGATAACTCGTGTTAACAATCGAAAGAAGATATGTCCGCATGGACCATTGACTTGATGAAAGTACGAGTTTTTTTACTATTGAAATAACTTCAATTTAGCGATTGTGAAAGCTCAATCCGGTAAGTAATAAAACAATTCCTACTTAAATAATAAAATGTGTATCAACAACCCTTGGAAGTCCCATAAATTCGTAATAGATAATAATTATTCCTATAGAGTTCTCATAGGATAAAATTTCCAAGCGATACTCTTAATGGGAGATCAGGCAAAGAAACGGATGGTCTCACGGGCGTGCTTCATAACTCATTAATGCTGATTTTGGTCATAAATTCTGTAACGTCGTATGTACAAGTCCGAGGACCCTAAGCCCATCACAGGCACCGAAACCAAAGATACACACGAACATCGCCGCTCTTCCTCTACGGTAGTGCGAGATGCCGCACTGTAATCAAACGCTTAGTAATGAGGAGAGAAGTTTGTGGATCGCCTTAAGGTATTGCAAGAAGTAACAAGCAGGAGATAGCCCAGCTGACCAAGAGAGTCAAATGACCTACAAACATATATCTATACTCCGGAGTTATATATATATATTAGCTGGGTTCCACGTTATAAAAACGACTGCCTGTGCTGCTATAACGAAGCATTTCGAACGCTCGAATTTCACCTTCGGCTTAATTTAATCCCCGTAAACACAATGTGTGAAAAAATTGAGATAAGTACATTCTCATGAGTACATTTACATTTACGCTTACGAAGTTTTGCGCAATATACTCAAAAAAACAATCCGAAGCACGAATTATTGAGCACGTGTTCTTTATTGTTTACAAATGAAAAATGATGTCTATATCAACACGATATATTATAAACAAAAATCGTATTATGTCAAGAATTTGAATGTAAAAGAAATTCGACTGTAACACTTGCAAACTTCAAATGGTACATCTTTATTAAAGCAAATTCAAGCGGTAGTTTTTAAGTAACACACTATGCGTTCGAGTGTGAGGTTAGGTTTGCGTTACGTGCGCCTCCGTATCTATTCGTTAAAAGGGGCGCAGATTATTAAACTTCAAGGTGCCATAATTGTGGTGTTTTTGTGGCCAGAAGGAATTTTGTTACATCATTGCATTCCTCCCGATTTTGACCGCAATGCTGCCGAAGGAAAATGATTCTTATTTATAATATAATATAATATATAATTTATAATTTATAATATAAGTTGATCTTTGTGTGACGTTAACGCCTCCATGCCAAACATTCACAATATTTTTGTGAAGTTAGACAACTTCGCACACCCGTTGTAAATTGTTGCCCTGCCTGTATCACATTCGTCTGACCGACTGGCTCATAATTAACTCTCGATATACCAGAGCAGTCATTGGCAGTGGGTAAACCATAATGATTGACAGATGTGTGATCGGCGACGACAACGAGGACGAAGACAGTTGAAATTTTTTGAGCTACTGCACTTAAATGCAACACAAAATTCATTCCGAACGTTCTAAACTATCTAACGTAGAGTGGAACGTAGTTGTTTCACGACGCTATCGTTTCTCTTGATGATTGCTCAATCCCGACATCCAGATCTTATGCACAGAAATGATCCAACGGGTACACCGATATATCTATGAAAACAAGTGGTACGAGCGACTGAGAATCATTATGTTTTGTGTACCGCCTGCGGTTCTATATTCCGGACGTTGGGAACGAAAGTGCTGCGTGCACACATGCAGCCAGACTAGTCAGGGAATCCTGGAATATTAATCCTAGAATTTCTCGCTAAGTCCGAGAATGGAGATACGAGAACGGTTGCGTGTTCCGCGGCTACGATACGAACGATCGCATTTCGTTCCCGTCCTTCTGTACCTCTTGTGCAACCTTTATATGTTTCTCTCACCGTGAAATTTATTCTGCCACCTCCACCAACCAAGATTCTTCGAGAAATTTTTCGCGCCCGATCTACACCGTTTATGATTACCAGGTTTGCTCGAGAATGATGACTCCTGACTCGGCGCTGTGCAGAGTCGTCGATTTGTGCATCCTTTAGCTACGTTACATCCCCCAGCATCTTATTGCTCTCTAATTTTGTAACGAAAGTGGTTTCATCGTTCAGAAGGGCGGCTATGAAAAATGTAAAAGGTAGCTTGAAAGCTCTGAGAAAATATTTGTTTACAAATGCGTATTCCAAAAATACATACGCAAATCAACTTCTGTTAATTTCTAATCGAAGATTATTCTTTAAATATTATATCGCGTTGAATTAAAGTCTTCTTTATCATTCCATCGATTAATTTTACCAGTGCTGGATCGTTGTTATGACGTCGGACGATCCTGAATAATATGTATAATGTAAGGGCGTAGGAGAACACATAAATTAATTTGGATACACTCAGTCATCTTTTTCAAGATGGTAGAAGATACTTCATTGATAGATATGTCGAGACTGACGCTTTACATATCGTCCTCAACGTTTCTCGAGCTTGTTCTGTTCTCGCGTCTAACGCCTAACTTCGTCGCCCCGCAGTGCTACGGCGCATAGGTAGCACGGCAACGTTGCGAATTACACGGAATCGGAAGGCGGTTGGCCAGTTGGCCCGTTGGCTCAACCGGCCGCGCGTTGTTTACAAAAAATGCCTACAATAATATAATAAATATGTAATATAAATAAATATGAACCAGAAGTCTGGGATAGGATTGAGATTACGAGGTACAGAAAACTTCTGGTACCTCTTTCGAGTTATCGTTCGCCTGTATCTGCTTCTGGACCGTGCGTAATGAATCCTGCCACAGGTTATACAATATATATGCCAGTGCATCACAGACGGGGTCACTAACAGCTCACCGCTTGGGCCTAATGAACGCGATACGAGAACGAAAGTTCTCTCGCTTTCCCTGCACATCTCCCATCCTCGCAATCGGAGACCATTTGCTCTCTCGTTCTAAAGCCGCGTGCATTTATTTTATGTATAGCGGACCTACGTCGTCTGCCTTCTTACTACAAGTATATACCGTAAGCCGCGACGATCGGATAGAGGACGATAAGTCGTGTGTTGCAATTACTCTGACAAAGTCGCGCGCGTTCGGTAAACGCTTCGCGCGATTACAATGATCTCCCGTCAGAGCCACGCAACGTGTAATTACAAAATGGCTCTGAAAAACCCGATCGTATTCGAGCCAACCGGTCGCGCTTATTTCGTGAATCTTCGTCCCATAATCGGCTGAGGAATTCACCGCAGAGGCCTTCCGATGATTTTTGAAGGTCCTGATCCACTTTCTCGTCATCGTGGCAAACCCAGAAGGCAGCGATCCTTCTGCAACGTCTTGACGACACTATATTTTGTCCTTCTATATACGTCTGTCTGAAAATGAGAAAAATCTTCGTCTCGGTGTAAGATGTTTAGTGCACGGACTTTCTGTAGTTTGAAGGAAGTCTCTTCTGTACAACGTATAGTATGAACTTTACTGTTTGCTTGTACGTATTATTAACGCTATTTTGCTGGAAATCTCAACGAGCCGTGTTTACCGCACCAGAGCCATTGGATTTATGGTCTTTAAAAAAAGGTTTTGAGTTTCATTTTTAAGACGTAGCTATAGGCAGGTCCCTTGGACTTGCATAAACTGCTGTAAATTTGTTGACGAAAGAACGAGCGACTTTCAACGATCGAGTCGTTTGCAGAAATCTCAAAACCTCTCAGCCGAATTTCACAAAACTCTCCGTTCCGCTGTATAATTAAGGGATCTTCGATGAAGAAGAATTTTGGCGTGAGATATTTTATGCATCAATTTGGCATCGTAAAATGCGAGCAACGAGACGATTATGCGGAGTAAGGTCCCGAGCCCAATGTCATTCGAGTAATCTTCTCGTGCACAACGATTTCTCGCAAAGTCGATAGACATGTGCGCTATCTACGTGTACAGCGTGCAAAGAATAAGAAGCATATTTGTATAAGATGAGACACAACTGAAATACAGTAGCAACCGAGAAAATGACGATCACGTTTCTTTTCGGGAGAAGCATCGCGACGCGAATATCCGGAAGTCCAGGCACCGATGCGGGTGTTCCATACCGATGAAGATCTCGCGGACTAAAAACGATTTTTTCTATCTTATTCGTTTCTTTATTTTCCTTGGTGACCCAAAGCGCGGTAAAACAAGAACTCGAACAGAACTGGTGGGCTCACGAATCGATATGGTTACCATATATCCTGGCGCAGGATAGGAAGCAACCGAAGAACGCGATAGATCGATCGTGAGGCCAGGAGTGGATCGTACAAAGTCGTTGGGTCACGAGTCGCACGATTCACTGGGTCGTTGCTGGTAGCGACTACCGGTATAAAATGAGATCTTCGTCCGCGTCGCTTTCGCAGTTGTCCGGGGGTTCGTCTCTCGTAGCTGCGCAGGCGGCACAAACTTTCTTCGTATCTGGTTTCGTCGTCTGCGGTTCGTGCCAGTGGTCGACCAAGCACAATATTATCGTTAGAGCTCGCTCTCTCCTTCTGTACCTGAACATTCATTCATGAAACGAGATGATGAAGCCGACATTAATTATTTACTTAACCCTTCCGATACGGTGAAAAACTTGAATTGATGTTACGATAACTCCTGTATCGCTTATCTTACCCCTTACCAGCTTTCACGATAGAACTTTACGTAGATGGACCGTATACTCCCTTGCGCGATACATGCTGTACATATTTCCAAGTTAATTTATCCCTGTAACTATATACCACGCGCTGTTTAATTGTGCCGCTATCCGATATGGTATAATCTCCTCCTTCTTTCACCGCACACTCGCTGAGCGCTTCATAGGTACGAGGGCAAATATCATTTTCCTAATCGTATACTCTCGATCTTACACGTACACGGTATACTTCCATACACGTGTATTATATACCCACGGCACTTGTATACCTTTCTCGTACGCCCCCTCATCTCGGCGTGTCTCATCCGCCAAGCAAAGTAAAGGGACGACGCGATGCCCTGACAGGATAGGGAACGATCGGTTCTTCCTCTTGCCTTTCCACGACCTACCATAATTTCCCTCAGATAAGCGTAACGAGAGTTTGACCGTACGCGCGCACACACAGCGCTGCACACGCGCGCGTTTTCGAGCGCAGAATGTACCCCAGCCCAGCGGTCAGCAGTCTTGACTCACCTCAAGAATAGGGCTGGGATTTTATACTACGCGAAGGTTAAGGGGTACGCGCATCGCGGACACGCGTTGCCCGTTATACAGGTATCCGTATGTATTCTGTATTCACTCTGCTATACGAGTATAGCATATACAACGCTTTAGGTACATACAGACGAGTATACATATATACATGCAGTTGGAGGTGCAGAAGAGCGGAGTCGCGTTACCCTTGCTTACTTGGCTGCCTGCACGTAATGAGAGCCAGTGCCGCGAGCGAATGAAGCCTCACGGGACGTAGGTACTCGGTATCCTCTTATAATGCCATGCTAGTATGTACATGTACCTGCTGTACTGTACAGCCGTGATCGTGCCGTGCGAAAACAAGTGCCGATCGCTCCAATTACCCTGCACGCTCTTTCTCACTTGCTTCTTCTTCTTCGCCTTCTTCTTCTACTTCTTGTTCTTCTACTTATTCGCCTCTGTTGCTTATTCGCATGCTCTTCTTTCTTTGAGTTCCTAGACGTTCTTGCTCTTACTCGTAGACCGAGTATGCGCCGGCTAAACATGCGGAACGGGGAGGAAGTACCCTGCCAATAAGAAGTCTCATGATAGGCATGTACAACATACACTGCTCGAAAATATAGTCAATGTATAGGAATTCTGATATTTTAAATTATTTTTATAAGAAATTTGTATAACACGTTGTCGACGTGTTCTTTGAGAACATACTTACAATATAATTTTCTGTAGCAAACATTTCTAGGTCTTTTAGAGATAACGTATTCGCTTATGTTTTTGTAGGGCCAATAAGTTACAAAATACATGAAACAACTATTTTATTCGAGCTCTGTTTTTGTAAAGAATCAATATTAAAACAACTCACCGTGTAATCGGAGGATGTGGTATATAGCTGTGCAGTCGACTCTGAGAGAACGGAGGATCATTTCGGTTCTGATGAACGAAGAAACTTTGAGAGGACGACAGGTATAGATCGCTCGAGTGACGTCTCACTCGCAAGGTTCCCCCGGTAACGCGTACATATGGAGCCTACATCATCGAATTCTTGATTTATACAGAGGCAAACAGAGAAATAAGGGTCGGGCAGGCTCTGACATTCCCAGGTTGAAGTTAGGTAGGCCGACGTCGTTCCGGTTGAAGATGTACCGAAGATAAGTCTTCCAGCAAAGAGTAGGTTCTTAGGAAGAAGGCAGAGAAAAAGAGGTGGGATCTTAGAAACTTCACGCGGTCGTGAAGATCGATTATTCCGGTCACAGGCCGAGCAGCAGGCCTGCGCAAGACCCCGAAAGAGGTAAAAAAAAACGTTTTTGCCAATGGTATACATTCTCCGCTTTATTATATATTTATTTGACCAGGTCGACCAAACATCGCTTACCTAAGAGTCCCGAAAAGATGTCCAGGCACGACGTATGCTCTGCTCGAAGAATTCCCGGAGAAGCTCGATATCTTTCGATCCACCGAATTATTCATCCCGTTGGTTCTACGGGTATGGGCGATGACAAAACCCCCGTGGCTTTGGTATTAAAAGAAAGAAATCTAAGAACTAAAAAGAATAGAGCAGTGCACGGCAGTGTTAAGAAAGAGCGAGAAGTGGTGGATGAGATTGTATGCAGACCGCAATACCGAATTCCTGGCGTGCGTCGTCGCCCTATCTTACGATCCCCCGGCTTTTTGGGATCCTCGCAGTCATTAGCTCCCTTGTCATTCCTCGATCTAAACGATATACCTCAGCTGTTCGGTTCCGAAGTATCTACGAAGTAGCCCCAGGTCTCTCACTCCTTTGTCGTTTTTCATGTTGTGGTTCTTATTTTTTATAAGAACGGACCGTGGGATTATTTTAGCTGGTCCATCGATATCACGCTCTCAAAAGACCGAACTCCGTGTGTTACACCAAGTTCATTTGTCTCCATTTCCGTCGACTGATACATACAATTAATATACTTGTCCTCTCACCGAACTGTTAAAGGAAGAGAACAAAATTGCGTCATCTCACTTCATATGTCAACCAGCCCCGGCTATACAATATGTTGTATAGGTGTCGCTGGGTCTTCCACGAAAGCTTACCAGGCTGGTATGCCAGCGTTCTTGCCGCTATCCTCGTAACCATGGTCTCCATGTTGCCGGGACATTTTGTTCGCAGGCCTTGCTCCATATTATTTGGAGGACTCAAGCATGACCGAAAACATCGGACGAGGTCAACGTCACGTTTGTAATCTTCGGCGGATGCCGGCGTGCGACATATTCGCGCATTGCGCTTGATCTTTTTTGTTTCTCTTGTAACTTTGAACTAGTTTTCATTAGCTCGAGCTAAGAATGAAAATATAAAAAATATCTCTCTTATATTTTTATTCTAGATCGTAATGTTATACTTGTCGTAATACAATGTATGTTGATATAAACATAAGAGTAGTATGTGGCCGACTTTGCTCCATCCCACTTCTATCCCCACTCCTTTCCTCCACCAGCGTTCATGCTAAACACATAGTCAATAATTAAATGATACGCTTTGGCAAACGTATATATGTTAGTAAAATTCCAACGCTATATAGCAGAACAACTAATGGAACTAATTCCAACGTGGATATAGCAGAACAACTAATAGTTAAAGGAGATTGCATAATAGTAGGTGTTCGAGAATTCAGATGTTGGAGATAAGTGGACTGTCAAATTGTAGCAGGTGAATTAATAGTCGGTACCCAGATGTGGTTTACAGTGGCATTTATTGCTCCATCTATCAAAATACTGTGGACGAAAATACACAAATAAAACAAGTAAAATATAGAAAATACTGTATAAAAATAAGCGTAATAAAAGAGTTAATAAAATGAGTTGAGCTAGTTTACCACACCCGATTATATTAATCGGTGTAATTGATGAGATGTGCTGTCGCGATCGGGCCTCGCGGTGAAGCTGAAGCCGGGTGCACGACACGATCTGCCAATATGTTGATGTACTAGTAGGCCGACGTTAATATATCAATGCTGATATGATGGATGAGTTCTGTAGAGACTGTAGGTCGGCAGAGTTGAACGATGAGAATTATTAAGATGCACAGAACTAAGTTGAGCACGCACGAATCACGGTGGCGATGAAAACCGTGCAAGAGCAAAACGCATGATGGCTACGTTACACAAAGCAGCCATTGTCTCGTCAAGCAGTCGTAGAGCGATGCGCGCAGCGACCTGTTGCTTGGCACGCTGACTTAGTGCGAGTTTACTGCTCCTGAGAGGTGCTGCCGCTAAGTAGCAACAGCAAGCAGTTGCCCAAGCTAGTCTGCAGTGCGCAGTCCAGCAACGCGTAGCAGAATGCTCAAGGATTTTCAAACATTCCGCCCGCCATCAGCAATGTAGTTGCTGATACTCCGCAACGTGATGTTCTGCTTAGGGAACTGGCAGTACTGCAAGCTTGGCGATGGGCCGTGTGAGCGTCGCCGTAGCTGTCTTAATGGCCACCACCCTTGTGAGCCCGTCACTGCTAGGGTGCAGCGCAGTCACTCGTGCAAGTGGCCACTTGCATGGTGGAAAGCGCTCATCCGTGAGCAAAACAAGTGAGCCGATCTGGATGTTGTTGTTAGGGTGGTGCCATTTTGAAATCGCCTGTTGACGCTGGAGATAATGAGCAGACCACTGAGCCCAGAAACTTTGAAATTTCTGCTGTGTGAGCTGCCATCGAGAGAGCTTTGCGATCGCCAGATCATTCAGAGATGGTTCTGGGATGATCGTAAGTGCGCTGACAATGAGAAAATGCCCTGAGTTAGAGCTGACACATCTTCAGGATCGTCGCTGAGCAGTTCAAGAGGCTTTGAATTGAAAACAGCCTCAATCTTGAGTCAGCAGTGTCGTCAATTCTTCGTATGTGAAGACTGTTTCACCTACCGTCCGACGGAGGTGATGCTTCACCGACTTCACCGCTGCTTCCCATTTGCCACCCATGTGTGGTGCCGCTGGAGGGTTGAACCTCCATAGTACACGATCCTGTGAGAGAGCATTTGCAACGATGTGATGTTCAGATGAGCATTATGAGAATAGTCGCCGCAGTTCTTTGCTAGCTCCGATGAAATTTGTACTACAATCTGAGCTGAGAGCGCGAGGTATTCCTCGTCGGTGTCTGCCTCAGACACTGTAGCCATAATTTCGGCTAGAGACGTCGCGTCTCTCTCAGAGGGTGTAGTAACGGCAAAAATGCTGTCGAGGCGCTCTGCCATCAACTGCCGTTTATTTTCGAACCTGGTCGTGAGAATTTCCTATGACGGCTGCAGGGATTCTCCTGTGAGTGTTAAAGCAGCGATAAGCTGTATTTCACTACCGGTTACGCTGCCCCGTAGGTAATGGAGCATGTCTACACTGGACAGCTGTTTCTGATCCATGATCAAAGACTGGAACATGTCTCTGAAGGTTGGCCAATTGGAATATTTCTCTCTCTCTCTCTCTCTCTCTCACTCTCACTCACTCTCTCGTTGTCACCCTAGATTAGAGAGCCATCGTCGCAGTTGCCAGCAGCGCAAGGGTGAGTTAAAAATTTTATTCCAAGTATGTAGCCGACTCTGCTCCATTCTGCACTTATCTCTACTCCTCGTTGTTCACCAGCATCCACACCACCCTATTCACCATCTCCACGTTACCGACACTGCTTAAGCAGAGTGGATAGCGCGGCGGTGTAAAAGTGCAGTGGTGGGAGTAGCCGCATGGTGGGGGAAGTAGTGGGGATAGAAGTGGGATGGAGCAAAGGCGTCTACATACTACTCATAAGGATTACATTATAAATAACTTTTATTACTTCCAATTGCAGTGGAATTGAAATATCCGGTAATTCCTAGTTTATTAACATGCACGGTTACGAATTATTTGGTATTTAATACGAAGACCTGACTTGAGTTCGTCTTGTTGGCGTCTGCCTGTCGCCGTCTCATATGAGACGCCAAGATCGGTGTAAATAAATCCGGATCTAGTGCCTTAGCAGGATTCTGTCCACAGCAGCGTAGGGCGATGCTCGCGATGTAACCAAAAAGAATCGTGGTCACCAGTCCCATGGGAGTATACCACAAATAGGATATACGGTTTAGATAGAAGTAATCCAGCTCCTTGGCAGCCCTTAAGAAAGGATAACATCTTTAGTCGAATATGTTGGTCACTACGAATCGACGAGTAGTCAATATCATCTTACTCAATAGCGAGTAGTCGTGCTTCGTAAGCCGAGTTGTCGACTCTAGTAGAATTGGGGCAATCCTCGATGGAAACCGGGAGCTCGGGAAGCGGAGGCTTCGGTTGTCCAACGATAACCCACGCTGAGAATGCCAGACTGAAGAGGGTGCCAATTACAGATCCATTCTCGTTAGCAGTTTCAACAAATATTCCAAGGCTGAAGAGGCCGAGAATCGGTCCGCCCATAGCACCATTGATCGCCAGTGCAAGCTGCATTATGCTACCCAGTTTAGACGCCACATAAGCCACTGCAACGACTAATAGTCCATTGATGGCACTGAACAACTTGCCGAATAACGAAGCCTTTGAGTCTGGAAGATCTCGACCGAGTTTACGATAAAGTGGCTTTACGTAATCGGCTACAGCAACGGCGCCCAGTGAATTAAGCATAGCTGATACTGTACTGAGCGAAGCGCTGAAAACTCCAGCGATGAATAAACCCGACAGTCCCGGTATCTTCGACATTCTGACCTTCGCAAAGTATGGCATGACTTGATCAAAAGAGAATACTTGGCCCGAAGCAACTGGATCGCAACCTTTGAACCAGGCGTATAGAACAATACCCGCCAACGAAGTTGCAAGAGACATACAAACAATGATCGGAGTGTTAAGAAAGAGCGCCATCCGTGCTGACTGGAGTGACCTGTGAAGCATCGCGTATGTCATATACCAGATCTCGACAGATAATGATTACCCTCGCCAAGTTTTCTACAAACAACTCACATAAAGAGTTGCATAGATTCCCAAATCGATTCAATAGGGTTGCCCTTCTTGAAAGCGACATTATGTCACTCCTCGAGAGTTACATTATAATCAGGATTAAACGGCAACCTTACCTGGCCGCAAGAAGCCGCTGCATTGCAACCTGATTCACTGCAAAGTTGGAAAGGAAGAAGCACACTCCACCGAACGTCAATCCCCAAAAGGTATGTCTTACGGTGGGATCTAGGTCAAAACTGCAATAACACGAACAAAATTATTCTTGTATCAAAGTCTTCAGGAATACCAACTTATTTCCATGTTAACGCAACGAGCCGCTGAGTAAATACTTCCAGAAATCCAAGCGACCACCCTCGGTGGCGATGTCCCAAATCTCCGAAATTCCACCGTCGAAGTCGGAACAGGCAACGCCAATGATTGTAAATAAAGAGCCAAACATGAGCAACCCTTGAAATACGTCAGTTGCGAGAACCGCCTTCATTCCACCGATTGTAGAGTAGAAGGTGCATATGATACCTATGACGAGTACGCTCATCATACTGGGCAATCCGGTTGTGGCTTCAAGAGCGAGTGCCGGAGCGTATAAAACGACCCCGGTGTACAGAACCATTTGAATGAAATTTGCGACACTAGCTACTAATCTAGCTGTGATACCGAATCGCCTTTCCAGATACTGCAAAAACATAATTGTTACGTTTTATTTATTTTCTCAATACGTCTGAACCAAGATCAAGGTTCCATATGGATTACCACTATACCTCGTAGACGCTCATATTCTGAAGCCTGAAAAAGACTGGCAGATAGAAAAAGGCAGCGATTGGTGTACCAAGAGAAAACCCGATATTAACAACGGTGAACTCAGCCCCGTATATATAGTTTTCACCACTAATACCGAGCATCGCAATGGCCGACATGAACGCAACCATCAGAGCGATCGCGAGCAATGGTACGCTCATTGAATGATCCGCCGAGAAGTATTCCTACTCAACGGTTAATCAATTAATTATATTAATCTCACATAAGACTTACGTTCTATCTGGAAAACCACTCTCAAAATGTTCACATATTTTACAACAAAAGTGTAAATAGGGCCAAATTTTAATAACTATTTTTCAAGAGCATCTTTTGCGTAAAATCTTGTAGTTGGTGCTATTTTATCTTAAAATGACTCACAGAAATCACGATAACCTTGATAAAGATAGCACGAGCAGTATCGAACCCAACGCTAATGTCTCCCATTAATGGGTAAACATATCAATAAAGCAGATTTTAAGTCGGAATATGCATTAACAATTTTCTGAGTCTCTTTTTGAAGCTCTGAGGGTGATTCGGCGGTCTAAATTCTATATTCCGTACCTCGGCAGTTTTTTGTCTCCCACCACTGAATCTATAGTAGATTCCAATTGATGCGGAAATAAGTAGGACCACACAGACGACGACATAATCAGGCCATTGTAAAGATCCCACAGTTTCGTCGGTGGCCTAATATTTAAAAATATTTTTTAGAACATAGTTTTCTGCTATCAGATCGTATCTACGTTTTTATCTGGGATCCAAACAAATTATCGAAAAGATAGGTCGAGTGCGGGATTGTAACTCGTCTGGATTAAGGTTCAGACTATGTTTTATTACGAAAAGATACTTACATCCATCTTGACTATACCGTAATGCACCACAATTCGATCTTTTCACAATCACTGCTCGAGCAACAAATGACTTTCTTCGATTGCTATTATTTCCGAAATATTAAGACTGTAGTCGTGTTTGCGGTCATGGATGAATCACTGGTTCGACTACGACTACGAGTATCGCGTAGATCGCGAGTAGCGTGTCGCGAATGTGTCTCTGCTACGTTACTAATTATTACATAAATAGTTAGCTTGCGGTGGCATTGTACGCAACAACGATAAAAGACGTAATGGCATAACGGTTATCTGTTTTTATTGTGCCACAAGGTATTTACGTGACTTGACACAGTGTCGATTCTGTGCTGTCTCACTAATTCTCACGTCACGAATCAAACTACTTTCAGGAACTATTGTCAATCTGTTAAAAAACTAAAGGCTCTGGAGAACGTGAGGATAAGTATGATTGACCCATGACACATAGATCATACCCCAGGATCCGTCCAAAGATCCTTTACTTAATTTTTCATCCACGTAAATCGTTAACTATCTCGACCGTCGTATGCCTCTATTCATTCGGCTTCCATCATAAGATCATTATCATGATTATATAATTATTTTTTTTATTACCTCATAGAGGAAGCTTTGTTTTCAAGGAAACATTGTTAAAACCTAATTCAAACCTCTATAATTTCGAGAGGATCAGTTACGCATCTTTGTTTCTTATCACTTGCGCAATAATTGAAACCCCTATTCGGATTTCGATTACATTTTCAATATTTCGAGACAAGTGTGGCAGCGCTTTAGCTATTTTGAGGTACCGGGCTCAAACTTTGCAGAGAAATGGACTAACATAATAAAATGTTCCCAATTGAATTAATTCAGACTCGATCGAGGAGTCTAGATTTCGTGATGATTTGAATTTTAGTAAAAACGATTCCCACGACAATTTGTTAAGTTTATTCTACCGCCTACTCAAAGTCCTCGCTAACTTTTTAAGGCGCGGCGAAACCTTCATACTCCATTCATGAGTGCGAAAGAGATAGGTTAATGTACCGCTAACGGCGGAGTGACAGAGAAACAGCACATCTGTGTAAGTATGGAGGTTTCGCCTCACCTTAAAATTTCGAACTCAAGTTTGTCAAAAATACGTAAGAATTGTCTCTTAAAGTTTACAGAAAATGTTGCAAATCAGTACCTTGCACATTGCTTCCTCATCGTTCTCCACTTTTCATACAGCTTCCTCTATGAAGAAGTCAAAATTGATCAAAGTGCTTACTCACAACGGTGGTTTTGTAAAAAATGAAAAAGCAATTTGAAAAGTTCTGTTTGCATCCTTTTTATTACCTCATAGAGAAAGTTTTTTTCGTGAAAAAAAATGTTCTCCAGATTTTGATGTCAGAGTACTGTCGAGAAATCATATTTAGATAAAATTTCTGCGCGCCGGTGTGTGCGTGTCTGAGTGATGAGCTAGTAAAATTGCAATGGATATATCTCGAGAACGGGTTACTCGATCATCGTGAAATTTTGCACACGGGTCAGGACGCAACCCCCTTCGGTTCGCTTCAATTTTCCGCCTAATCGCTAACGAGTGTCTCATTTTATAGTTGTTTGAATTTTTCGAAAAAAGGTGATACGTCCTCTAGCTTTCGTGAATTTTTAGCTATCGAGTTAAAACTTTCTACAAGAATAGGCCAAGGAGACAAGGTTGTTCGTTTTTGAGTTTGGCATGAATCAATCAAAGCGTTCAGATTTTATTGAAACTTGCAATTTTATAATTTTTCGAAAAAAAAAAATACTTTTGCTCCAAGTTTCGTAACTTTTCATCTATCAAACTGAAATTTGGTATACAAATTGGCTAGAGGATAAGGATACTTGCTCTTGAATTTGGTGATAAACGATTAAGGGGTTTAAACTTTATGAAATTGGAAATTTTACTAAATTTTTTATTCTGTTGACAATTTTTATACCGCTTCATTGATGAGAAAGCCAGAATTGAAATAACCATTTCCCATCGAGGAGAATCTGTGGATCGACGAGAATCACCAGGAAGCAATGTGCCAATTTCAAATTTGCACGCTTCTTTACTTTTAAGTTTATGAGTAAAATGATTTTATTCAAAGATCGTGACTCATTGTCAGCAATCTATGTATGTCCTGACAGGCTGTTGAAAAAGTGATCGTATGAAATGTGAGTCCAATACCAAATCTGTTTCATAGTTTACCAGTTGTACTAGCACCCCCCCCCCCCCCCCGTTCAAATTCAATTACCCCTATACTTAAGTTATAGAATTTAAATTATCCCTACACTTAAATTATAGAAATGTATGAAAAGATTGCTAATGTTACAGGTCACTTTTCATTAATCCACACTGTAGTGACCTTAAAGTTCCCATGATGAGAGGCTGATATTGAAAATTTTGTTTATTGATTGCTGCTAGCAATGAAAAATCATTACCCTTCCAACAAGTCTTAGCTTTCTTGATAAAGACGATATGGTACTCTAACAAAAACGGTATTTCTGAACAGTTAGATAAATCAACTAGATTTAAGATACACGCGTGGCCCTCTACTTTTAAGATGAGATAGAAATGTAAATACATATAAAACATATAGAGAAGATTAGTGTCGTATAACGTGCGTTCGATCTTTCCTGACCGCGCGTCATCGTCATCATTCCCATCGCCGCATACGACGACATAGCGTGAGTTTCCAGCCATCCTCCCTGACCGTAGCTCCCGCGGTGTGTCGTAATTTACCGGTAGCAAGCTAGCGCAAACAGATGACTAACCGACTATATGCGCTCTGTAAGTAAAGTAGTGAGTGTAAAAATGGTTGAGTCTACGACTGCTGGTCTTGCATAGTTCCATGAGAATCGAGAAATTTCTAAAAAATATCTTTTGATAATTTCATCATACCATGAATCATAATTGTACTATTTTCCTCTTCGTTTTCATGGGGCCATGTATAATACGCTTCACTTTCAGTAGAGAGCAATCCAGCTGATTACAAGAATAATAATGTAATAAGGTTCGAGTGTACAAAAATCGCCTTCACACCTACTACAAAGATTTCACTGACTGCCCAAGATATATTTTTTTTAAATATGGCTCAGCATGCGGTAGAATTGCAGAAATGAAATAGACAGAGAAACGAAGGTGGAGCTCTCATCGGCTTCCACCCAACCTACATCGTTTCTACCATGTGCGTGATCTCGAGGTGCAACCACTTCAGCTATGTATCTGCAATATAACTTCTATCCATTACGTGAACAAGCACACTTCCACGTATTATTATATTACATATGAGTATATATATAGCATTAAGTGTGCAGAATTACGTTGGTATAGTTACATGTGAAAGTGTTTGGAATATCGGTGGTCATAATACCGAGAGCGAATCGATGCTCTGCCTACCTGCTCCTACCCACGAGCAACGTGGATGTAGCCTCCATAATATAATATATACACCCGGCATTTTCCGTTGTACAAAGGTTGAGAGTCGATGTGTATACACACCCTTGGAAGATTGGTTGAAAAAGCGCGCTCCGCTGGCCGCCACTATCTTCCCGGCTGAAGATAACTAAAACGCTTTTGACACTTCGCTGCGCCATAGCATAAACCGTCGAGATACCCGGGATGGTTGTGCCGTGGCATATTGCTTTCAGCATGCGCGCGTACAAGATTCAGCATCGACGATTCCACAGATCAAACTGGTAAGGCTAACTAATTATATTATTATTGTAATATTTTGTACACGCGCAACAATAATATAATACATATTTACGGCACTCCGGTGTACATACTTAGGTAGTACATTGAGGTGAAGGCGAGCGGGCGTGCGGGATCGATCGCGCTTTAGCAAAGAGCGCATCCGCTCGTAAGTCGTGCGATCCGCTGATACGAATCTACCGCGATGTAATATTTAGCCGCTCGGTTGCGGTGATAGTATTGGTGGTGGCGCTCCCCATATGCCGCCGGACGCGAGAATGTACGAGCTGCATCTTGCTACGACGGCAATCCGAGAATAAGCGTCGACTGCCGTGGCTATCGTATACCCTCGAGACTGCAGCATAGAAGAGAAAATCTCTTTGGTCGCCGACGGCAATGAGCGTACGAATCGACCTCGTCGGCATTAAAGTTCACGAACGTACAGTGGTAGATAGAATTTCTCGTATATTACTTGAATCTTCCAAAAATCCATTTTGTCAAAATCGAATCCTCATACTGAAACGAAAAAAAAATTAAAATATTACATTATTTTAAAAATTAAGAAGAAAGTCAATGTATGCATGGAGAGAATTTTATAGTAATATCACCGAAAATAGTTTACAAATAATCTCCGGGCATCGTAGTAAACGTGGGAGAAATTGGAAATTTGCGATGACCGCCAAGATGCCCGCGAGAACTACTATAAACACAATATCGTAATTCTGACGTGGTGTGCCACAATGTTCCGGCGGTCTCTCTCGTTCCTCCGCGATCACCGATAGTGTTATCTTAGTTGCACTTGGAGCGACTCAGTCGGTATAGCGTATCACCTTAAATAAATTTGTCTGCACTGGAACAGAATTCATAGAAAAAGGACAATAATAAAAATGCCAATTTTTAATTCTTAACTACACGACATTTATTCATCCGGTAGAGTTTGTTTTGTTTGTACAGTCATCAAATCCATCACTCGTCAATATAATAAAAATTATCACTCGCTTTATTAATGAAAGCTTTATGATGTGAATAAAATAATAACTTCCGTCCGAAAAATACCATGAGAAGCTTAGCACGACAAAACACGATGAAGCTCACTGCCTATAATACACTGGAACGACTAACGGCCTTTCGTTCTTCTTCGGAAGTTGCATGCCCTTGGCACGATACCGATCGATAAGTACAATGCGATATCGATCGGCTTGGGATCCAGCGCATAAGCCTCTGGAAATTATCGCGCAACTGTTGTCCGAGCGAGGAGTATAGAAATAATTAATATACGTAGGAAATGTAACAACGTAGATGCGTCTGGTAAAAACGTCATTTTTTCACTTCGTCCTTCAGTTGCCATGCGAATCTGGGAATCATTAAGATATTTTTCTCTCCGTGTGCATTTTTGTCACTTACAAACTTCCAAACTGAGTTAAACTATAGTCAAACGACGACCAGCAAACGTATAAAAATAAATAAACCCTAAAACGTTTGAATTAGTCTGTGACATGATCCGCTGCTTAAGCATTAATTAAAAATAAAAACGAACATAAGGTGTGCCAGAAGACGATATGCAAGAAATACTTTTCCTCGGGGGTGATCTCAACCGCGTATTTCATGTTAGCCAACGGTCTGACTACCGTGTTGCATACCCTCTTGATCTCGGGGAATTCAGAAGCGCGTGGTGAAAGATCAGAATTCTCATCGAGCAAGTTGGCAACAGCTTCTGCTACTGCATCTCCTGTTGCTGGAGCGGTTCGCGACTACAGCAGTCGCAATTTATTGCTCGATAAACAACCCCGGCGTAGGTATATCCATCGGTGAACGCCGGCGCGGTGCAACTATCCTGAGACGTCGCCAATGGTGAGCCGTGCAGCTTGATGGCACGGGGGATAGTCGGCAACATCAGGATTCAGGAACTATACCAGTCCCGGAAATTGAACTGACGGCGATGTACCGGCTCGGTCGGAAATCCTCGCTTGCACGTGCGCATATGGTTCTCGAACGTACCGCATATCCGTGACTCAGGCTTGGTCTTTATATATTTTTAGTAAGAATATATGTAAAAATAAATCTATTATTATTATTTCACAATAATATGTTTTATCAACAGGAAAAAACTGTCGGTCGACAAGCACCTTTTTAAATCGTTAAATCTTTACTCGATAAATCTCCATTTAGGTGTTTAGACAATTTTAATAAACGAATCCGAAGAAATTGTCCTTTGGACGACCGGCGTTGTCCTCATCGTCTCTACGCCGCATTGTTGCATTTTATTGCGCACTCGCTTGAGCACGGACACCGCGTACAGTGAGCCTGAAGCGGAGGAGCGAAAAGCGGCCGAACGCGTCAGATCGGGGCCGACGTGACGAAGAAAAACTAGTCGCGGTCCCATAGATCTCCGCGCGGTGGATCGAGCTCTCGCCGGCTCTTGGGACTCACCATTCTATACAGAGGGTAAGCTACTTGTTCGCTCGTTGCTCTCGTACCTTCGAGCACCCGCCCTTTTTTTCGCAATGTTTTTTTCCCTCGTCGTGTCACCGATTCGCCGGTAGCCACGCGGGGGGCTTTGCTAATAAGCCGACGGCGGTGCGCTGCTGCAATCGAAGACGCGACTAACTGCAGATGCATGTCAGTAGACTGTTCAGATCGGCGGAACGTACCGATACACTGTATATACGCATAGTACTATTTGTACTCCGTATGTACGGTAAGCTACTTGCGTCAAGCTCTTGTATTACACATCGTGACTATCCGATAATTGGACGCGATTTAACTTTGCCTGCTCGTGCGCTGCGTCTCGACATCTCGATGTCAAATCCGCGGCTGTCGTCGGAAGCTTTCATCGCGACTCTTTGTTGGTGCACGTTGAACGGACGATACAGATATTTTTCTTTATTCCTACAGGAATTCTTTACGAAAATTGAATAGACTCCGTTAAGCTCAACCCATTTTTATAAATCGTAGATCATTTATGAAAAGACTAATAGCGTGTTTTTGCTTTCCTATAAAAACATATGCTATTCTAATGTGTACAACGCAACTTAAAACAAGGATGGAAAGTGAAACCACATTTTATTCCACCTTTTACAACCTCTATGAGGAAATAATAATAATGAAGAGCTACCACATTCTGTTGGTAATTACACACTGTTAAAAATCCGGGGTGTTAAAGGCGATCGGTGTGGACTTGGTTTGACCAGTGTTGACCCATTTGGTGTTAATTTTAACAGTTTTTACAGCGTTAAATTTAGAGTAGATGAAAATGAATTATCTGCAATCAATATAGAATTATACCACGAATATAATCCAAAAATTTCTTTGAATTTCACTCACTTATTTTCAAGTAAATCGCATTGAAATTTTTGAGGTTATAATGCAAATCGACACCAGCTATCGAACACTGGCCGTTGACGCCAGTCGTCAATGTGAACTCGCATGAACACCGCTCGAGGGTTTATTTTAACACCGTAATTTTAACAGTGTAATGATAAATTCAAAATGATCTTAGATCTCGGTGCTTTAATATAGTTTGACGAAAATTGTAACCAATAACGACCAACTTATTGCTTATCCAGCGTGACAAATTTTAGATCGTTTGCTCGTGATTCGGCTCTGATTCATACGCTGTATCAATCGTTATAATAATTACAGTAAATAAAGTTGTCGCGCTGTTCACCTTGAAATTTTATTAGACGCTCATACTCTGCAGTGTCATTACACACGCACATTCAAGCACACATTTTTGACGTTTCGCTGTGTGACGGTAAATTTTTTTTTCACCATCACACAGCATCCACCGTAAAGAAGTAAAATCTGTGAACACCAAACTTACCTCTACCACTCGGTTTAATATTAACGAACCGTTGGTTTTTAAGTATATTTCGAAGACGTCACGACTATCGGTTCAGAGCCCAAAAATAACGCGCTCTTCATCTCAAAACCCTCGAGCACGAGAAGACCTTAACAACACACAGCGGCATATAAATCGACGATAATCCGTTCCTGTTTTCACAAATTCCGACTCGAACGTATATAGTTGTATACCGTTGTATGGCATATACCTCGCTTGCCGGTGGTATGCATGCCGGTGGCCACGACTTTTCTATGGGTTTTGTATATTGTAAAATCTACTTAATGGAATAATTTCGCTATTAATCAAGACTTTGGTGCTGAAGCTGGAAGCGGCTACGATAGATATACATGTAATGGTAGATCGCTCTTCTTGGCCCCCGTCGCTCCTCGTTTCTTACCGTTGACCATATCGCACTTGTATTATACTTTATATAGTTATAGCAGACTATACAAACTGCGTCTCATCTTCACAAACGGACCAATTACGACGTTCCCAGGATTTTCTCCGCATTTGGGCATCCGTTATTCTACCTTCGCGTTTACCGGTCGTATGCTAACTACATATAAGAAAATCTCCGGCAGAATAGAGTACTTATATAGCTACAATGTTATATATAAGACGCTTCCTAATTTCTAAATCGGCCATGTATACGAGCCTCGAGATATTTACGACCGCTAGACGTTCTACTTTGAAATATTAATGGATCACGCGAGGAGTACCAAACCGTTAATTAAATGAGTCTTGGGTAGCTCTTTTTCGTTGTGGAAGGAATTCATCTACAATTTATTAATGCGTTAACCGGAAATACGGCGTTACAACACTTTCTTCCTCAATTTTTTTCAAATCGTAAGTTTCTCAATATCGTTTGTAACTCGGCTGATTTATCGAGTAATTATTTGGTATTCTATCGCGGAAGAGAATCCACTTCTGATTTAGTATATTTTGTAATGATAGAATCATCGAAGAAACATGAAATTTGTTTAATTCGTAAAAAATAATAGAGTGATAAAAATGACAAGTTTCGAATTCCTCGAGATGACGACCTACAAAACAAACCAACACTGAGAATGAGAGAGAGAGAGAGCGAACTCTCCAGAAATCCGCGCTCGTTAATCGCAGTACAAAATCAGGAGATTGCAAATCGTTCGCGAACCGGTCATTAAGGCCGTGTCTTTGCTCTAATCCTAAAACTAAGTTTTTCTCGTGACGGGTACTCCCGCTGCTTCGAATATTCCAGTTGACAACATCTCAAAGTAGACTTATCATAGCAGGTATCTTTCGTGCGAGGTTACTCAGCGCTTTGTCCGTGATTAATGTCGCGACGCTGAAATGCCCGAGCGAATTTATATTCTATATACAAATGACTATCTAGTTTCGTATAGTCCGAATGAACCGTGAAAATGGCAATCTTATTTGCAATTTTCGATCGGATCTAATTGTAAGTTAGGAAAATAGCTAAAACTCAAATACCTTGATCAACCTTTCAGACTCGAATGAAATTTAAACGGTAATAGCAAAAGAAAAAAAAATATGGAAAATACCAACTTGATTTGTAAACATTGCTTTTAATAGGAATATTTATCTGAAATACGATACAATTATCTCAATAGGTCAATATTGATAAATGAAATATATAATTGACTCACATAAATTTGACATATACTTACCAAAAAAAGTCATAAGAATATAATATAAACGTTTTTATACACAATTAATATTAAAAATATTCGAAAGGACATTATCTCGTATATTTTGTTTAGTAAAACCAATCAAGAGTGACTAAGAGTGGTCCATACCTCGTACCAACACCTCACAACGTATATCCAAAGATATATTTTCTGTTGAAATAAGACTCGATGATTCTGGCGACTAGGGGATCTATACGGGGTTTACGAAAGTACTACAAGGGCATTAGCAATTCAAAACGAAACGATTCATAACACAGAGTTATACGAAGAGTCTTAGCAGTCGTGGGTGGGATACGGTACTACTAGGTGTGGACTCGATGCTCGCGGATCTTGGCTCTTCGATGAAAAATCAATATGCCATTGTAAACGCTGTATCGCGTGTGTGTAATTCATCGATATGCCATGTACCTAAGGTTGGATATATATACTTTGGCTACGGTACTCTCGTGATCGTGTCTCCAAAAAACGGAAATCACCTGGTTCGAAAACTCCGGTGTACGCGGTACAGCACTATTCTGAACGTAAGTATCGCTCGAGCTCGCTGTCGCCCGTGTACAAGGGTATTATCTACCTACGCCTAGCGTATGTACGTACCAAGCTGGTGCAGAGCTGTACTTATATCTTGCAGCAAGCACGGACCACGGCGGATATCTGACATGGCGTTTGAATGAAAGTGTACACAGAGCACCGACCGTCGCAATAGTGGCCCTTAATGATCGTCCCACTCATTCCGTACGATCCATCCGGTTCGTGTGATCTGCTGTACCCGGATTGTAGAAAGCTTTACCTTAAGGTGTCATCGTGTTCGCAGAATCTCGTCAAAAATAGTTGAATTTGATTATCGCTGTAGATTATATCTTGCAACACGATCGATGAAGATAGAGAAAGTAGTTTTTTTACATCAAGTTTCGTAAAATTTCTGAGTAACGCAAGTTATTTAGACACCAAACCTACCGACTCGATGCTTACAGAGTGAGTCAACGCTGGATGTCATATCGGGTGATATATCGATATTGGTATTAATATATGTGCATCGGTATCTTTAAACTGACTAAGAAAAATCTTTGGTAAACATATTTATGATAGGACAGAATTAGTGGGTTACTTAAAAGGTTGATAGGCATCATCGATCGGCGTCAAATTCGGAGGGCATACACGACCAAGTTCGGGGTCAAGAATTTTTTCACTCGACCCTTTCTTGATTCTTATCCGGCTAACGGGGTAATTAAAACCGAGAAAGGTCAGATTTTTTTAAAAGTATGCTACGTGCCGGCATGGCTAGGTTGTTTGAAAGCAGCGTAGAGCGTGCGACGCTCGCCAATCGAATCGGTAACAAACGATTCGAGATACGGTCGAAAGCGTTCACGCTGGTTTGTGAGCACGGGCGTTCATGAGAGCAGAGTGGGATTATGGTGTAGCCCGACCACACACGTTCTGGGAGCTCCGGACTCGCTCATCCACGAGAAGAGGGCCGCGCGGACTCCGCGGAGGTAATGTTTCTTTTAAGTGCGAACACAAATTGTAACTGAGACGATCCGGAGCCAGTCCGGGAAGCGCATACAGACCTTCCCGCGCAACGCTCGTATCCGAACTCATGCCGTATCCCCTCGAGAAATGTTCGTGGCGCGGATCCGATTTCAAAAGTCATACGTTTGGATTCAGGATTACGGGAAGCGGACTCTGCGGAGTCACGCTCGGCAGGACCCGCGTTTTATTTCAAATATATCTCTGGGATATGCCTCCCGGAATCATTCCAACTTTATTAATAATTACAATTAAATATCTGGCTACCGAAAATCTTCTCACTTCTGAGAATAATTGCGCGTGATTTATTAAAAGATTTCTGCGATCCACGGCTTCTAAAGATTTAAACATTATAATCGGTAATAGAGGACGCTATTCGGAGTGAGTAGTTTTGTTCCAGTCATTTTCGTTACAACGGTCATCGCCCGATTCCGCCCCACCGAATCGGTTCGTCGTGGAATGAGCGGTTACCAACGGTCGAGAGGATGAGATCGTTTGCATTTCGTATATAAAGGTACGCGCGGTGCACCCAGAAGCCGCCTCCAGGTTTCGCTGATCACGCCGGGTCACTCGCCGAGGCTGAGGCAGGTCGTACGGGTTAGAGTTACTACACCGGACTGAGTATCCTCTAGAGTCCTGAAAGACACTATCTTTGCTCTCCAGCGCGCTTTCAGCGCTCAGACAGAAATAACATTGTATACGATCGGTGTAGTACATTTAATAGAGCGTCTCGCGCGGACCACACCGGACGCCGATATTACAGGAGTGGGCTGATATCCTTGCACTGTACAGACAATAAGGTGAACCGAGATAACGTTCGACCGTGCTATCACGATCTATTGGATAGAAAGATATCTTACCGTCGTCTCACGGCTGATTCGAACTAAAGAATCTCGATTGGTGGATTCCGCGTATGACTGTAGCTTCGCGATGTACTTATACGTATACACACGCGCAATCATCAGCGATCGGAAGTCGATCGGTCACTTGGAAACGTACGAAGCGTTTCATTAAAACGACTGTTACTCTCTTTCCAAAAAATTTTTCCTCTAGGAACAATGCTTACCGGTATTGCGAATGCACTAATATAGTCAACTACGATGCATGAAAATTCAACATGGATTATAGTAATATCATCATTATGGCATTATTCACAAATTTCTTTGTAATCGTTAACAGTTATAAGCCTACGACGATTTTGGGGTTTTATTCAACATTTTTAAGTCGTACAATCGATTTTTTAATTTGTCTTTTACGACTTTATAGAAAAGTATCTTTTACAAGAATATAAAATTTAATACCAATCCATTTATTTCAATAATTCTCCATAGCCACTCGGTGTGGATTCTACAATGCCGTTAGGACTCCAACACCAATTTCATCGAGTTGAGAACCCCGATGTCATCTTCTTCTTCGCTGGTCGGCTTAGAGAAGCGAATGCACGACCTCTTCGTGCATCCGCGAGTAGAGCTTTATGATCCCGTGAGAGCATAGCACAACCGGTCGTTTCTTCATTTCAATACCTTCACAGACGCATGTGCCTCTGCGACTATATTTATAGTATACCGTGGTTCACTTGTGCTCACGTGCGTGAGACGGTGCTTGCGCACTCTAAAAAAGCTTGTTGCTAAGCGTGTTGTTAAAACACCATGCTTCTTATTAAAGTTTCAATAAAGCATACGCACTTGAAAATTCGATTCTTGTTTGATAATAACGGTAACATTCGTCAATTGAAAGATTGAAACAAATACGTGGTAAGTTCATGAAGTCGCATGCAAATATCAATCACACATTAGAAAAAAGAAAGAAAATAATTACGTTGTGACTGTACACTGCAAATAAAGGGAGGGGCGATTGATGTGGATTTTTCACACTGTGTATACACATAGTACTATTTGTTCTCCGTATGTACGGTAAGCTACTTGGTCAAGTTCTCGTATTACACGTCGTGACTATCCGATAATTGGACGCGATTTAACTTTGTCTGCTCGTGCACTGCTTCTCGACATCTCGATGTCGGATCCGCGGCTGTCGTCGGAAGCTTTTATCGCGACTCTTTGATGATGCACGCTGGACGAATGATGCAAATCGATACCGGCTGTTGACACTAGTCATCAATATAGACTCGTATGAACACCGCGCGAGGGATAATTTGAACATCGTATTTTTAACAGTGTGATTGTTGCTATTTGCCGTTAGATACCGATAAAGATATTAATTATTTACTGTTTAGAGTATGGTAGATATTTGTGTTATTTGTACCTTGATAAGCAATATATAATAGTGCGGTTTCTCGGATTCTTGATTGCCGAAGATATCGAATGACACCCAACTATTTACTTGGTCATAATATGACGTAATATCGTTCTGCCTTGAAGATATCCATCAACTTCGCGAAAGCTACAAGCCCAATAATGTTTGTTGGATTGACGATAAAAATCCGCAACGTACAATGGTTGCATCGACCAGTTTCTTTCTGTAACGCGTCGTCTTCGATGGTTTGCACGATTTAATTCTGCACGAATATTTCCTCTGTGTATCATACAACTTACCCAGCGTCACGATTACTTTAATCTTTCACGCCCCAGCAACATTTAAATTCCCCGGATTTCATCCGAATTACGTATGCTGGGTTCACGTAACAGAATATACTTTCTGTTAATGGAATACGAGTTTGTTTGAACAATTATTGCAATTATGCAGCTCGAAACTATCGTTTACATTAGTCTGCAGTACCCTCGTCTAATAAAAAATTAGACACTGATTCTAACTGCTGATTAAACACTTCGCCGTTCTGTTTACGGCTTGACGATATTTTCAAATTATCTCCTTTTAATTTTCCCTAGAGTTATACCTCTTTCTCTTTCAGTACCTTTGCCATTTTTCCTTCTGTGTATAACTTTCTTTCTGCACCCTTGCCATGTGTCTTAGCGTTTCATTTTCATACTATTGACACTACACCCCCCTCACAATCTACCTTGCTTCTAAACTTATCCTCTTTTTGTACTCACTTTTTGGTATACGCGCCATTCTCGAATGTAGGTTGTTGAGGAATCTAATAAATTATTCATATTTCTTCAGGACTTATTATTAATTGTTGTGATTTAATTTTTATATTTATCCCATCGCTCCTCGAAACTGGCTCTTTCCCGAACGCTCCCGAATGCATCTCAATGACATCAACGAGTCGCACCTTTCAATACGCTCGTTCCACTATTTACGTAATATTTTCCAAGCTTGTCGGTGTATTGTAATGTGTATGGTGGACGAGTATCATTACCGGATACCGGTCTTCTCTTGATCTCCATACACGCTATGCGGTACAGCGTGACGTGCCTACGGATCGATCGAGAGAACCCAAAGAATATGAGAAACGTTGAGAGGAAGGCGCAAGAACAAGACAGAATGACGAATAAACGAGAAAATAAAAATAAAATTGATCGTGCAACGAGAAAGATGAGACGCTTTAAATATTTGTACCGTAAATCGATGATGTTCATGATCGTGTAATTATACTCGAATCACGAAAGATCTTCCGATCTTTCATATTAATGCCCGTAAGCCGGTTTCTTTATTTATTTATTTTTTTCTTCTTTCCTTTTTTTTTCAAACGACTGTTGCGCGTGAGCCAGGCACGTGTAAGGCTAACTGAGACGGGGACTCCATTAGCATCTCATTTTCGATAGCCTCTTCGCCTCACTTTCACGAACGATACAAAGTACTACGAGAAATAAAACTAAATGTAACGAATCGTGATAGTGTGTACACGCTATATCGATTGCCACTGAGCGAATGAAAGAGACGCGAGGAAAAGTGATGAGCGCACGAGTAGAGGTGATATGGGAATTGAGACGAGCAACGGAGAATGACTCTCGCCGAGATGATCCCGAGGGCAAATTCCTGACTAACGAGTAATCTCCGTTTAGCATTGAAATATAGTACGCGATCCGATTCCCGTGCACAGTACGGACGTGTGTATTGATATGCTCAAGTGCACGATGTGAGACAGAAGTAGATGTACAGAACGACGATAGACATGCAGTCAATTCAAACGAATAAATGCGCGTACCTCGTAATATAGTGCTCGATTAACGTTACACATTGTCCGCGTAATTAGTCACGACCGCGCAGTTGCTACTATCATCGCAAGCACAGATACGCGCATGCTTGCTATGTATATAGCGAAAGATTTTCATTAAACCGCGTGATCCGAATTGCTTTTAACAAGCACTTTCTATTAACCGCGAGCTGCTAACACACGCTCCTCGTACGCTACCGGTGTGCCCTCTTCCTAATAGCTATCGTAACATTGATGAGTGCGACCGGTTAGGCACGTCGCTATCCTCGACATTTCTCAAAGAGTCGGCGAGTACTTATATGTACGCGTAACGTTTTAAGGCTGCAAGTAGATTGATCCCGTGCGAGGTCAGACCGCGCGGAATGCTGTTGCTGCTCGGCGCGATCCATTTTTAATTCCATAAAATATCAGTACGAAATGGCTTGTGGATCGATGTCTCGGCCTGATTTTTTTTATTAATCTCCTCATGAATATTTGGACGTTCATTTGCCAAATGGATATTTTATAGTTTTTGTGAATGCTTTTTATAATATTTAACGCGTTTGAATTAGAAATTTATTTAATTACTAACGTCAGGACCAACTTGACGCATTACATTTAATTTTCACCTTCCCGCGAGTCCAGACCGCGCGGAATGCCGTTGCTATTCCACGTGAATACATTTTTAATTTCATAAAATATCAGTACGGAATGGTTTGTGGATCGATTTTTCGGTAAATCGATTTTTTAGAATCTCCTCGTGATCCAAATAATATTTGTACGTCCATTTGCCAGATGGATATTTTATAGTTTTTGTGAACGTTTTTTAAATACTTAACGTGTTTGAATTAGAAATTTGTTTAATTTTCAATGTCAGGACCCACTTGACGCGTTCCATGCGATTTTTGCTTTTCAACGAGTCCAGGACTAATGCTAAGCTACCTTCGTTGATACATGATGTTCATTGTTGCCACAATCGAAAATCGGTTTAGCGATCTAGCGGTTTAACACGGAGGATAAATTGATTTACAAGTAAACAAAAGTGCAATGTTTAAGGAGTTTTTTGAACGAATTTCAACTATAACTAGAGTAAATGTTCAAAGGAATAGTGCGGTGAACAAGAGCAGAACAGATTCGCAGCTATAGTGCGTGAATGTAGACAGAAGAAGCAGCGCAACTTGGCGAGCTAGCCGAGAGCCGGTCCCCTCTGACCCGACGCGATGGCAAACGACTCGACGTAAGAAGCAGTGTCTGATTTATGGCTGCGGCATGGAGTCTGCGTAGCAGACTGCGGGCGCGCGGCCTCGCACATAAGGCAAGATCTTCTTCCGCTCGTTCAGAACTGCGACGATGTTCCGCTTCGCTGTGACCGCGGCGAAAGCTCGTTCGTTCTTGGAGATACTCGATGAGCTACTACCGCGTGCAAGTGAATACGCTGCAGAGTTTCGCTATAAGATGCACAGCGAGCATAGCGGCGAAGAAAGAAGTACACGAGTACAGAGGTAAACGCTTAGTAAACTAAAGCACTTGTATAAAAATAATTACTAACGGCGTGGTCACAGTTGGTGGCTTGCTCATCGTGCACTCTCACTCGCTTCGTGCTATTTAGCTGACTTTATGAACCTAATGAATAGGCCAATTTTTGCTCTTAAATCATTTAATTTTTGTTCAAATATCTAGATCTTGCTACAAAAGTACGGTTTCGAACGTTCGTCTTGATAGATATGTTTATAAGTTACAACGTACCACCGTGTCAGGTGGTGCCAAAAATTTACTTCAGAGAATACTACATGGAAAAGAAAAAAATTTTATCAGGAACAACAATTGTAGTAATTTTAACTACACCCAATAGAGAATACTACGTAATTGTAGTAAAATGACTATTGTAACTATAACTAGCGTCAGAAGTAAAATAAACACCAAACCATTGCTACTTATAACGTTCGAAGCCTAGTTATCGCTACTATCCTGCACTGGTAATTTTTACCATTATTCTATTGTGATTCTTAAAGTCACTATCAACGGGAAATGCACACGGAGAAAAAAACCTTCGTTACGATAGAATAAAATGACGATAAAATATATTGGTGGCATTAAAAGTAAACCAAACATATTTTTCCGACTCGGAAATTAATCTTTTAGATATTTTTTGTCATCGACGATCGTTGGATAGCGGTTTTTTCCGAAAAGAAATGTCCTGTCTACACCGGAATTTGAACTTATGACTTAGCTACCTAGCTCATTACCTAAAAAGCTGACGCTACCGATTACGCCGTTCGACTAACGTTCAATCAAATACATCTAAATGGCATAATAGTTGTATGAGATGTAATTTCATTTAATTCAAATCAAATGTAATATTGATATTATATTTAATTTGATTTATAGCTCAATTCAACATACACAAGAGGGAGAGAGAGAGAGAGAAAGAGAGGCCCGTGCTTCACAATGCGTACAATCACAATCATCGAAAACGCATGTTTACTACACTCGATGGGAAATTCGATTTCATTCAATCGGTACATTTTACTACTGAGATAGTAGATATTTCTTGTTTCATATATACGATTCAATCCCAGTAGTCGTAACTTATAATTTTTTTTGGAAATTATTATATGCTCCATTAAGCCATTGTTCACATTCAAAAAAGATTTTCCCTCACCAATATTTATTAATACTTCGACCGACTGGATTGAAACAACCATTTTTCCCTCGTTTTGATTTCCAATAAAAGTAATTAAAACTATAAAATATGTAGAATTCATCAGAGACTATAGTAATTCGTGTTGAGTTTTTGTCGTTGGAAGGACAAGGCATATTTACTAGACTCGATGGTAAATTTAATTTCGTACAATAGGTACATTTTACTACTGAGTAGAATAGTTATTTCTTGTCCCATATTATATGATTCAATGTACTATTCTACAATAAAAATATACGCTACTGGCTACTTTTATAAGGACAAGTTAACGAGTTATTCTTACTCCTCGGCCTGTGCGGGTTACGTACCAAAAATAGTAAAATTTACTTCGAACTTATTCGCAAGTACCGAATTAGCTTGTAAGTTTTACTATAAATATTTAACTACAACATCAACGGCACATATTACAACAGCCAGTGTTATTTCAGATATAAGTTGTAGATGTAACGATTATGATTCATGTAAAAATTACTACAAAAAGATTACAATTGTCTTGATGTAATATCGACAAGCCCATTTATTTCCATGTAATTATATACGTTTCTTATGTTTATCTAATATTATGTATTGTATAGGTCAATCACTATGATATAGCCTATCACTGATTAATGGCTATAACTGTATCGCATAATCCTGTATTCATCTCATGCGCATACACTTCCGTCAGATGCGAGTCTACTCTCATCGTCTCCCATCTCGTTCCATCACTGGACTCTTTTACTCGGAAGGATTTACCGCACGACGGTATCTAGCAGTGCGGTAGCTCTACGCGAATCCCGTGAGTGAGTTTACATTAATGTATGAGGGCAATCGTAAAACTTGATGTGTACATACGTCTCGATCTAGTCGCACACGCGCTCCCGTTCGCCTCTTGTTCGTAGGTCGATCGAGAGATTTTCTCGTTTGATAAAAAAATTGCTGCTTGTTTCTCGAACGACATGTTCGACTATAGCTATAGTAATACATGGACGATGAAACCTCTTTAGGAATTGTGTATCACGATCCGCGATCTACCGAAGACTACTTGATACCAGACCAAAACTGTTGTTTCGATAAGTTGAGAACAAGGATGAAAAAGAAGCGGAAGAACGAACTACGGAAACGGAAGAGAGATGAAGAAAAAAATTAGGAAAACGTAACGTACAACAGATAAATTACTCAACATGAAGAGACGACAACGAAAGAATATAATCCTACAAAAAAAATCAGATAGATTAGTTATCAATTATTGTTCTTATTTTTTTTTCCAATGAGAAATAAATAAAAATAGATTTTTTATCGATTCTTAGATTGAAGGTATACAATTATCTTTTTTGTAATAAAAGATCGTGAGAATAGCAGGATTTGGGAATCGTAATCGTGGAAGTACGAATGATTGCAGCAAACACGATAATTAGAGTTCTTAATGAGATGTAAACGCTCCGAGTGTCGTAAACCGAAGAATATGTAATTTTTCCTTGCACTGCATCGATTGCTCGTTATCGTTATTTTTTCGTATATTTATTTTCTTTCGTACAGGCGTGTATGACTCTATCCATTTAAGCATTGCGTCGCTCTTTACATCTCAAAGTATCGTAGCTCGAACAAGATATCGATATATTTATCGCAACCATACAAGTACGGAGATGGAACGCATCTAAATCGACATCGAAAGATCCCGGGTAAGAGGTCGATCGAAGAGGTCATTAGGTAAATTGGTCGCGTCCCTCGCTAACGTTACCGTTGATCTACGGCAACATAGATGCAATACTTATGGAAAGGTTGCTCGCCGCGAGAGTGTTCGCGTTCGATAAAGCGCGAGAGAGATCGCGCAAGACGCGCGCGTGTGCTCTCCTGTCCTCGGAAAGCCCGTCCGTGTGCCACCTGATCGTAAATCGTATGCTCCAAGGCTTGGTGCGGTTTCTAGATAGGCCATCTACCAGGACACGGAAAACTTGGTAACGACTGCTGCACCCACCTTCGCGGAAAAATGAGTGAGACCGGAAAAAAAATTATAAAGAAATATCGAAACTTTCGCTTAGCTTCGGTACAAAGAATATAAGCTCACGGAAGTAATCTTTTAATTCACAGGTACATTTTTATAATATCCCATAGTATTCTCATGAGTCACGAATAATTCGTTACAACGACTCCATAGAATATGCTTTTCTTTATTATTTATCCGTCCTCTATAACTGGATTCGCACAAATGGACTTTGAAACTTGTATTCAAGATCGAGGATGAGTCATCTGTTGACGATCCAGTTGATTGGTACAATATATAACACAGAATATATAATATCGAGTGGCAGCCATCCTGTAGGAACTTTTTTTAATATTATGATTCTTCGCGACTCGATGTGATGAGAAAAACGATAAAAACCCTTCGATTACACACCGGTGCGAACTCGTATCATGGATTTCGTAATTCGTTGGTAACGTTTCGAAATCATCTCAATTTTTATTGCTCCTACGATTGTATTATTATTTTATTTTTCTTGTAAAATAGTATTATTACAACTTGTATGAGCATACTCGGAGCTTCGAAAACTCTCGTGTTTTATAAAAATTTGTCAATTTCGACTGGAGATACGAACCAATGAACATGGTTGTTGCGAATTCGCCCTTTTATGTAAAACCAAGATGGCTAAAAAGGTTCGTAATCGAACGGATGGTATTCAACGAAATACATGGATAAGCATGACCACTCATCACTCCCACTTTTTTTAAATCCGTCAATATCTAAAGCCTTCCTTTGATTTATTTCTTTTAATTTTTTCCCCACTTTCAAAGACTCGACCGCAATTATCCGAACAGGAACTGGTTATTCTAATATGACTCATTAATATAAACGGAGATGCGAACGAGTGATCGTAGAGTAATTCAGAAATACGGGGTGAGGTCATCCTCTTGGCGTCTCCCACACTATAGTTTAAGGGGATATACATTCTATAGATTATCGACTTACGTTATACATCTGTGAGAACTTGTATGTTCAACGCGGACCGTGGAACTTGATGAAACGCCACGTGTTACGATATATCACTTTGTCGTAATTACCGGTGTGGTAATGTTGCAAAGTGCGCATCCGCGCAGCGAGTAAATCTCCGTAGTGCATTGAGGAAAATCGAAAGAAATAACGTGAGGGAGACGTTACACGGAAGAAATCCATCTCATGATTTTATTGAGACTGCGCACGAGGGAACTGACAAATAGTAACACACGCGGTCTTTCTCGCTTTATCAGAGGAAATTGATTGAATTTTATAGCAACGACCACCTTGTACATATATTGAACAAGAATGATACTAAATCAAGGTTCAATAAAGTAGTGTTAATGATGTTAAAACTATGTCGATAAACAAGGATGCAAATTTAAAATTTGCACATTGCTTTCTCGTGATTCTCGGCCACTCCTAAATTCTCCTTTATGGATAACGATTATTTCAATTCTCATAGAGGAAGTGGTATTAATATTTTCAATAGAATGGAAAATTTATTGAAATTGCAAATTTCATAAAGGTCAAAACTGATAATAGATTCTCACTAAATTCGAGGCAAAGTATCCTCGTTCAAGTTTCAGTTTGATAGATGAAAATTTAGAAAAGTTAGAGGGAAAATATATGTAGTTCGAATAATTACAAAAATGTATGATTCAATAATCAATCTGGATTTATAATAACAAAGACCTGGGCGGAGGACAATTAGGAGAAATGATCCGAGCCTCTAGGTGTCATTTGGCCCAGGTCTTCTCGATACTTGACACGGTGGTAAAATACTTTTATAGTACAGAGAGGTGAAGCAGTAATTACTTACAAAATTTTATTAAATTATCTATTAGATTACAAATGATAAATATTTATTAAATAATGAGCATCAAACCTAAACAACCTCTCCGACAAGTTGAAAATGGTTAAATAATTTACACCGATCAACTGGACTACAAAAAAAAATTCACTCACGAAAATGTTTCATTTTCATGATTTTTAGGTGTCTCGGTTTCCTTAATCTATTCAAAAAGTCTTTATTTTCTAAATATTAATTAATGCGCAATTTAGAATGTTTATAGGTCGTTAAGCCCTCAATTGAAACGCATATGTTTCACTTGGCTTATATTTATCTCGTACGAAGCAAATTTTACCTTTGGAGATTAGGCGTCTCGCACATTGAGCGTGTACTCTAATACCCAAATCGAGATAAGTATTTCTTTTTCTTCGTTTTCCTTTTTGATCGACATTCTGTATCCGTATAAAAGTATACCTTGTGGTATCAAACCTGTGTATATATTCGCAATCCCCGGTCTTCGTACGTCCGCCAGCAACGATTCCGCCTTGTGTGGATCTGTAACGGGATGCCGTAGTCCAGAAGAATATGTTTCATCCTTGTTGTACTATATGGTACAGTGAGAGTGATCTCGTTCGAGAGACTCTCTATAGCGCAAACAGTCGGTGAATAGCATTCAGCCAGCCCCTATAATAATCCATATTACTTCCTCGAATTGCGGGCGGCGCGATCGAGCGAGAGTTCACGCCGCGAAATCCTTGCCGCACTGAATATATATCGTTCGGTCTGTAGCGCGCGGGATCTCCGTTCTGACGAGTTTCACATAGCCTTCCCTCTCGAGATATCGAGAGAGTATCGAGACTCGATCATGATACGCTTCGTTGGAAATTTACCGAGGCTGCGTACTGCGAAAATCAACATATCAGTATCTACCTCTGATCCCATCGAGTGAAGATTTTATTTCAATCATTGAGCTGTGACATTTTTATTTGTCAAAGTAAAATCTGATTTTCTGGTTATATATATAAACATATATATATATATAAGAGCGTCCAGTTATCCGATAAATATCATCTGCTAATTGCTCGAACAAGAACAGTTACAAAAAGTATACGCAAAACAACTTGTTTGTTGTAATGAAAAAGTTCCATACGCGACTTTTTTTTTTTAGATTATACAAGACCCACAGAAGAAAATGGAATAAAATAAATGTTAGTATAAGAAATGTACTCGTCATTCCAAATTGGTGACGGTAATTGGACATTTTTTTAAGCGTTCGTGTAACAACTGTGAATCCTCCGCTATCAGCCCCTCGTACCGTTATGAATTCCATCGAGAAGTCACGATGTCGTATGAAAAAGCGTTCTGCTTTTTAATTCGGCAACCTTTCTCGAACCGTAACTCGTGCGAATTAAAATTTTTGGCGAATATTAAGTACCAATACGACACTAAATAAATCAATGAATGAAACATAAATTCAATGATTTTATGTACTAACGACCGGTTAACCATCGGAACGAACCAGAGCCGGTGAACATCGCCAAACTGGACAATAACTCGCTGTTATGCATCCGGGCGTGCGCAAGCGTACACGAATATTCTGTGAGAAACCTCTGTAATTTAGTCGATCTCAAATAATATATATTATTTTTTATGAATCGCTGCGTCTCCGATCTAGCATGGCATAATGAGTATCGCAATACTGAAAGGATGTAAACGAGAACGCGTGAAAGTTGCCGTGATTCCCCAAAATTCTACTTTAAAATGAATTAATACGCGGAACAACGCCCACGATGTTATATGCGATGGTTAAACAAATGAGAAATCTACGGTAAACGAAAATTCAGCGTTTTATAATTTACATAATACGAGGAACCCACGTTTAATCTGGGCATGGAACAAATGTTTCAATAATCTTTTCGAAATACATTGTTTCGTATTCAATTTTAGAAAATATTAAAACGAATCGATTCGCAAAATTATGTAACTCAACGTCGCGATATTTCCTTTCGAATATTTCGAAGATATCAAAGTCCATTGCTTCGTGTGCTCATTGATTATCGGAAAGTAAATATTTAAAAAATTCACAACAGTGTCAATTCGGTATAGCATACAAGATCGCACGAACGTACTTCTTGCTGCAATTTTCCTTTCATTTAGTCTTGATATCAGTGGAAACCTTCTTACGAAGATAAATATTAATTTTTGCCCCTTGGTTAGGACACGTTAGGTGCGAGGAAAGAATAATCGAAAAACTTTACCGTAATATTCTTGTGTAATCTGTTAATTTCAATAAAACAACTCTGATCAGTGGTTGGATTCATATATTTTTAGTTTACGCTTCTGATGTCGTGCATCAATGCCGTAGCATCAGGATCATCAGCAGCTCCTCGTGTCCTGTGGAGCGCGTGTATGAGTAACCTTGCCGGTACATTTAATAGTTATGCGCTAAATCGATTCTAGCACGCAACCAATTAACTTTTTCATCCGAAATGGTGATTTCGGTTAAGTAGTTATGACCCAGCCGCTTAAAGTGTTTTATCGATTTCATCATTTTATTGGCACTAGCCGACTGGACTGAACATCAGCAAACGGGGTTATAGTTGCGATATCGTGTAGGACACGCGTGCCGCTCATCATCATCGTTGTTACATAGCATATTTTTATTGTAAAAACGAAGAGGCTGCGGTGTCATGAAACAATTTTGCACGCACTCATTAACCGCTACGAATCGTATAAAGTAACATTCACCATGCCAGTCTTATCGCCGCTGATGTCTACTCTCACGGCAAACAAGTATACGTCAATATATATATATATATATATATACCAGAGACATAGCCGGCAAAATATATTTATTCTATATCTTTTGAGAGTATTTATACATTTCCGATATATATTCTATAGATCTGATCGAATTCATATATAACAAGTAAGATGAGCAACTCATATTTCTTTAAATACGCTTAGAAAAGATTTATCGTCATGATTAGATGGATGACTACCCGTGTAGATATTTAATTAATTACGGGGCCTAGAAGAGATCTAACAATGAACTTTCTAGGCTTGTCACACTTGAATGTATGGAGTCTTTATAGATTTTCTCGTTACGGCCAATAAAGAGGGTGCCCCATTAAGCCCCTACTAAACCAACCAACAAAACTAATTTAAAAGCATTTGTTTGTGCTCATTTGATCGGTTTTTCTGACACTTTTAATTAGAAATTCCAGCTGATTCGACAGAATGGTACATACTGACAAAACTCATGTCAATATTTTGTCATTGATGGGATATGAACCTGTGACCGTGCTGATTGCTCATTTTGCGTTGCGTTTTAACCCACGTGGCTATACACATCTTATCTATCACTTTCTATCGCAGTTACGCGGCAGACGTTCAACTCAGCCCTTGTGATCCACATTTAGGAATTGTAATCGGTAACGTACTCAGGGATTGTTGATGTTTGAGAGAAAAGCAATTCTCAAATGTCACAAATCGCACTCTCGCTTCTTCGCGATACCGTCAACGCTAGCTCGGTCGGTAACGAACGTTTCGTTCAAATATTTTCTAGGATGTCGGAACTTTACAGAAAAGAGAGGAGATCAAGCACAGATTACATCGCCGCACCGCGTTGCACTTAACAATATGTACGGGTGAGTACTCGCCATATAGGTTTAGAGTCGCGCGAGGTGAGGCCATTGTTCCTAATTCTTTACAAATTTCCTTTAAATCGGCCGCTGGTTTCATAATCATAACTGGCCAGCTCGCACAACGTAAGTAGCACGACGCCACAATGAGGCTCGAAAGACAGGCTCCTCGTAATGTTGTTACACCAAGATAGTTGCAACTAGCCGTTTCGCCTGAGATCGGTGGCTGCGACGTCGGGGGATCACGCCGTGGTTTTTCTGCCTCACTTTCGATATAACCAAGTATCGTTGTATTTTCTAAACAAAATAGAAATGCACGTTACACGGTGTCGTACCAGAAAATTAAAAAAAAACTAAAAATCACACTAATTTTAATAATTATTTTCTACCATCTTCTATGATCTTCTACCATCCATGCACTTCGTCGGTTCATTTTATTTAGAAATGATGCTTTTTAGTTCAAGCAAAAGGATGTTACTCAATTTTTTCACTCCTGGGGAAGAGTTATATGACACTGGGCGTCGTAGGTGTTCGAAGACGATGCTAGAGGAAAGCGGTATGTCTGGCTAGCGGATAGTGCGCCGTGTACCAACAGAATCGAAGAGCAGCAGAGTTAGTACCAGCGTTCGTACGTTCCTTGTGGTGATGTTTGCAATGGGGATAATGCCCGGAGCAGCGCACTGGACGGTAATGCCATCTTCACGAGTTCGCAGCCGTAAAATCGTGAATTATTAACACTAATATGTAACACCGTGGCTACGTGTACAATCGACTCAAGAACTCAGGGTTTCCTACTGGCAATCTCAGTTCCGCGTTGCTCGTCGCCGGAGGGGGCTCTATGACTTCCTTCGAAAACATTGCTCCATTTGGTCTGCACGGACTGTCCTGGTAGAGAACATTCATGCCTTCTAAATGTCAGATAGAAGCCTTACGTTCTACGAGCTATATTTGCGACCGACTGTACAGCCTGTTCTCTGTTGGTGGTTTATGTCGATGGTATGTTTACGCCTCTTCGCTGGTTGCCCGTTCGCTAAATGCAACTGAAGTATCTGCAACCACAGTTATTCCCTTAGTCTCTCAGCCTCTTTGCGCTGACTCAAATACTCTTAGAAAAGTGACAATAGCTCTTTCGATCGGCATAATAGTAATTTAACTAATTTTTTTCAATAGCCGCACATGGTGTGGTACTGAAACCCGTACCTTCTACTTCAAATGGATTGTAATTAACATTACGAGCGATGATAACCCAATGTATCTTGATTTGTAATAAAAGGACAGAGCGGACATATGTGCATCTCGCACCTAAACATCTTTGTGATGCGTCGTTAGCGTGCAACGGTATCGCTCAGCTGGCATGAAAAATAATATGTCTCTTGTCGATGCTAATCGCTCGACTAACTAAAAAATTCGTCGTTGGACCACCCCGTGGATTGCGGTAAACATGGCCAGAGTAATGGTGGCTGTGACAAACGGTTCGGCGCTGAATCCAATAGCTTTGTAACATGGAAATTTGCCAGGGAGCGCGAACTGATTGATAGGGTCGCTCCTAAATTCGTTGGCGAAATTTTTTATTCGTTGCTTGATTTATCCGGGGTGCTGACGCATGGAGGACAGAAGATATCCAGCGGAAATGAGAAGACGAGAGATTAATGGCGATGGAAAAGATAGATAGATAGATATTAGGGACATGGATATGGCGAGATAGATAAAGGAAAGGAAGAGGAGTGCCTTTCGACGTACATATTATGCAGCTTCGCTGACACGCAGCAGAACTGCATCGCGACAAGTGCGTGGGTGCAAAACTGTCGGATAACCCAAACATCATTCGTCTCTGACCTTGGCGCATATATACTATGCGATTTCTTCAAAGAATACAACAAAAATGTTCTTATTTCCCAAACCAATGATGATACTTAATTCTTTAGGGATTGTTTCGTGTCAAGGTAAAATCCCATATCTTCCCAATTAGATTTTTAACCTGACCTCCTTGAATACTTTAACCTTTAACTCGCTTTTCGCAGTTTCCGAGCACGCGACACGATGAGAATTTGATAATAATATCACCTAAAATAGTTCAGGAATAATCACTAGACAGCATAGTAAATGTCGGATAAGTTGGAAAGCTGAGAAAGTTTCGTAAGCCGTTTGGGAAAACTAAATGAGACACAGTTTAGGATTTATTTACAGACTGTTTTCCGTGGAGCGACAATGCTGATTGTCGATCGGCAAATAACCCACGAAAACTACGATAAACACATTACAGTCATTTTGACGTGGTGTGCCACAAATTTCTGGCGGTCTCTCTTGTTCCTCCGCGACCACGGATAGAGATACCTCACTTGCACTTGGAACGACTCGGTCGATCTAGCGCATCACCTTAAATAAAATTGCCTGCACTCAAACAGAATTCATAGAGAAAGGATAATGATAAACATGCCAATTTTTAATTCTTAATTACACGACATTTATTAAATCAGTAGAGCTTTTTATTTGTACAATCATCAAATCCAACAATCGTTACTGTAATAAAAACCGTCGCCATAAAAGAACGCGTGTATAATGTAAATAAAATAACCATTTCCATCCGAAAATACCATGAGAAGCTGAACACGACAAAACAAGCCAAAGCTCACTACGCGTAAACACTGGAACGACTAACGGCTTTTCGTTCTTCTTCGGAAATCGCATTCCCTTGGCAAGATGCCGATCGATAAGTACAATACGATATCGATCGGCTTGGGATCTCGCGCGAAAGCGTCTGAAAATCATCGCGTAACTGTTATCCGAGCGATAATAATAGGAATAATTAATATACGTCGTAAATGGTACAGCGGTCTATGCATAGCAACAGCGTAGATGCGTCTGGTAAGAAACGCCATTTTTTCCAAATCGTCCTCCAATTGCCATACGAATTTGGGAATCATTGCCATATTTTTCTCTCCGTGGTCGGAAAGGGAAAATTTCGATTCGGTATAATTAAAGAATATACGTATAGTCAACACAAGTGTGCAAGTGGTATATCTTCTAATGACGAGTGACCTCAGCACTGGTTTCGATGGAACGTTATGTAGCGGCAATTCCAAGAATAGATCGAGAGAAAACGAAGAGCAACAATTTTTCTTTCAGTCAAACCGTCAATTAGAGATTAACAATTTCACACCCGTCATCATACTCACCGGACACTGTTGCGCCCCACTTTTCTCTCGTCGATAATTACAAGTCACAATTACGATATGCTCTTCGTGGAATGCGTATACGTGTAAGCACGTAATTGCCGTTGTATTTCCTACAAAGTGGTAATGGATTTGCGACTTGCGTCGAAAAATAATCGACCACCAATGGAGATAGGTGTCACGGTTTAAAAAGCTCTTCGTCTCGTGGATATGCATATGGACAACGTTATAATATATAAATATATACCCTTAGCCCACGGTTCTGCATGCCGTACAACAGAAGTATCATCATCAACATCATCAGCAGAAGGCATCACCGATTTATATATATAGTAGTATAATATAAATATATGTGTCAGCTCTCGCTCTGGACTTGCTCGTCTCGCACAGAAGCGCCGCCTTGGAATATTATATCAGCGTCGCTGTATGATAAATGATCTCATCCTGCGGCATCGTTTAAGAAGTGCTAAAGTATCGGTGATGCCTACGCTGATGATGTTGATGATGATACTGCTGTTGGACGGCACGCAGGACCGTGGGCCAAGGGTGATAGAGGCAGATGGAGAAGAAAGCAAGAACCTACACGAGCAGCAAAAGTACCGATGATGAACTAAACGACGACGATCCGACGAGATAAAAATGGACCCCATATGAGAAGAGGATAAAGAAAATGATAATTTATATAACGATGCGAATGACTAATCTCTAATTTAAATTCCATTTGTTTATAGTAAAATTCTATAGACACAATGTTATTAAAGCAACGACTAAAAAAAAACTATAATACACAAGATTTTTATTATTAAAAAAAAATTGTAACAAGTTATCTGAATAGAATGAAATTATTTCCTATATAAATTTAGTTAATTAATAATTTATATCGCATCTTCTTCCAAGTTAACAAAAGTTCGTATCGCGTATAATATTAATTTTTTTATTAAGTGCCCAAACGCCACCGTGTCTCCTGAAATCTTAAGAACGATTACGACATTTAAAAGACTCCTGAACTATTATAATCAGAATAATTAGTTGACTAAAATTATATAGTAGATCCTTTTCAGATTAATTTTAATAAATAAAGACTTTTTGAAGCGATAGTTCTCTTTATTTTTCATTTTATCCTTTTTGTAACTGATTCAATGCATGGACATAAATTGATTTTTCAAGCCCTAGAAGTTCCGTGCCGAAACTGTTTCTATTTGCACTGTTTTGACAAACTACAGCGACCAATATTCAAGGTGCGATCTTTCGATCCACGCCAAACGAATAGTTCGGATTTTCTATGCCCCGCGGGCAGTCGGTATTTAAAAATAAACATTTACGACAAGTAGAGAGCAGGGAGAAGATGGGCATCAACGACGAAAGGAGAGCTTTCGTTCTTTGCCCTTTAGAAGCTTGAAGCAATACACGCTCGCTTCTCAGACAAAAACCCTCGGGCGGCAAACTATTACAACAGAAAGTATAGAATAGTGGCTTTGCTTCACGCGCTCATTAACGCCAAGTTGAGTCGTGTTTCGTTTCTAATTATCCGTTTGCCGTTCGCGAGACCTAACAAAGAAAGAAAGAAAGAGAGAGAGAGAGAGAGAGAGAGAGAGAGAGAGAGAGAGAGAGAGAGAGAGAGAGAGATCAATTTCGGGCCAATCGGCGGCTAGTCAATCACAGCCGCGCATCGTTAGCAAAACCGTACTGGCTTGTGTTCGATATTATAAGGCATATATTGATGTGGCCCGACGCGATGTCAAGGTGCACGCCTCTTTGGAAATTCCAAACGGAAAGCGACGAGAGATCTCTCGACGAATGTAAAAGTTTGTACGCACGGTATTGTAGAAGCCGCGTTTCAGCCGGGTGTTTGAACTTCGGGAGAAATCTTAATTGTACTCTAAGCACAAGTGAAATTAGCGAGTTACGCGCAATTTCATTTCCCCTTTACCACTTTAAATTCGAGACACGATATTTCTTCTATTTACCATGTGAAAAAATGTTTTCCGTCTTGATTGTTTATCGTAAAAAGAAGTTCCGGATATTACAACTATACGTTATTGCTTCCTTATGTATTTACCCATTATTCCCGAAGTATGAATAACCTAATTAATTTTTACTTTCTCATTGGTGAAGCTTTGTAAATGAATTTTTAATATAAAATCAAATAAAGCGTTAGACCCCGTGTAAAAATAGCGAGAAGTTGCAGTTGTTTTCACGTTAAACTTAAATTCAATATTAAACAAGAATGATACAACTTTGAGGGCGAATTTGTATCAGAATTATACAGGAGTCGAGTGTAATTTTTGCGATCGAAAGAAACAGCGTGCCCGAAGGCTCGGATAGGCCGCGGAATATCCCCGGAATTACAGACCTCCGGTTATAAGTATTAAAGAACCGACGGGATAGTCGAGCGGTAGAAGCAGATGAAGAAAAACAACAAGAAAAAAACGAACGAGTAATAAGAAGAATGAGAAACTTGGAATTATGAGATCGAGAATAAGACTCGAGAGACCGGGAACTGGAATCGCAAGGGGAAAAGAGAAAAAAATCGAATCGTAACCGTAATAACCAGTTAAACGTTTCAGGACACGGGCTAGGGATCGCGTCGGTGATGCACAGAGAGGCGGGGGTTCTAAAACTAATATCGAACGAAACCCGGCAATTGCGGTCACGAGGGGACCGAAGCTCATCGCTACCGGCGTCCGCGGAACAGCGCCCTCTCCTTCCACCTCGGATTAACTGACTGCGCCAGGAAAGTATCTTTACCGGCCGGTCTTCATCTCGATCGAGGTGGATCGTGCCTGCGGCCCGCGGAAATCAGTCGCAAAAGTTTGCTTCGATAATTTCACCGCTCTCGAGCGTAGGACTAATTTTGAATGCCATTATTAGTTGGCAGAAGCCGCGACCAGATTCTTAGATATATAATATAGCGCATTGTACACGAGAACTCCATTTGTCTGTAACTACCGACGGAGTTCGTCAGGAGATTGTTAATCATTTTTCAGAGAGTGCGGCCTGCTATTCGTGTTTATCGCACTCTCAGCCCCAACCGATTCTCAATGGAGTTGTCTCGTACAATTACGCGAAGATGTCATGACGTCGGTACACCGCTCGTACGCCGATATTTTTTTTTAGTGGTGTTGCACCCCTAATTTCCATAGAGCTGACCCACTACAGGACTCTCGATTTTCGGTTTACGAAACTTTTTCTTCAAAATATTTCCAACCGTTTCCTCGATTTTTCGATTTTTTACTACCGAATATCTGCAATTCTATTTACGATAAGCGTAATTATGAAAATATTCTATTAAGCGGGCCGCGTAACCTAAAAATCATAAAAACGATATTGTTTTGCCACAGCATATATGAAATCCTGCAAGTTGATAAAAAATACCATTTCGAAAAAAAGAAATATTTTCATAAGTAAATTACTTTTTTTTCTAATTCATCGGTGCGAATCTTTTTTCCATCTTCAACTTGTAGCGTTCAAGTTGCACCGATGGGCCAAACGGGATTCGCAGGGTGCCATTTCGTTCGTACGAATGTCCGGTTTTCCGGTCTACGAATTTCCATTTGTAGCTCAATAGGCAGAATTTACAAAGGAAATTTAGTAAAAAAATTCATGCGGAAAGAAAAAATTGCTACAAAAGTGAATATATTATTGAAAAGGGAATGAGACGTTGTAAAACAAATTTGGTCCATCGACGTAACCTCAGAACTGCAAGTTCAACTGGTACAAGAAAATTTGCAAATGTTGAACAGTGCTAGACAAAATTATATTTAACTTATTAAAGTATTTAATTTTCTGTGCTTTTCGAGTTGTATTTTTAAACAAATTGCATGTTGCCTCAATGAGAATGAGAAGGCAAATTGTGAAAATGATCGTTTCGTGAAAGTGAAACGTTAAGTTTTTTCACGGTAAGATGTGATTCGAGAAACGATATTGTTTCATCGGCTGTTACAGTTTCGGACAATATGTTATGCATCCGCTCAACTGTAATTACCGAATCGACCAAATATGTTCCCAAAGTTTCTTCCAAAATTGTATTAACTTGTCCCAGTCTGCCCTATTGACCTTTTAACTCTTAAACATGACATGCTGCATTGTCCCAAAGTGCAATGCTATAAACCTATATATTATTAACAAAGACGAGAGTAAGAACAAGGAAGAATGGCAGAAGAAGAAGAAGCAATCGAAAGACGCCAACGCACATACTATTACTGCATACGGCAGCTATTACCCGGCAGCACACGCTGCGCGCTGGCGCCACCTCGACCGATCCATTCGCCGATTGAACTGACTCATGGCTCGGTGAATGCTCATCCTGCATCATATCCTACAGACCGATATACATAGATATGTCTGTACCATATCGTGCGGTATTATTTTCAGGGTGGATGGGAGTATCGTGTATTCGCATGTGCATAAAACACACAGATATACATGTACGTGATTCGATCGGCTGGAGACAAAACGACCCGAGGCTCGTTTGCTCTTTCGTTCATGACCGGTTTCTTTATATACGTCCACAGGATCGACATCGCACCAGTAGGAATCACAGGAGAGAAGCTGCAATTCCATTATTGTATTGCAATACACGAGTCTTTCTCTGTATTTCTTTTTTTTCTCTTTCAGTCACACTAACTCCGGTGCGGACACCGACACTTTGCTCATTGATTCTCATTCTCACTGAGCGTCTCCAACGCGAATTCCTGAAGCCTGCCTACCCACTTCCCACCCTCTTTTATTCATTGTACCGAGAGCTGTACTCGCGGACTGACGCAAAGCGAAACCGGAGGTAAACTATAGACACGGTGGTATCAATAGTAACACCAACGATACGTATGAGATATTTCCAACTCGTACGTACCAGACGCAGATATCAACTATACATTATAGGTGCGTATGGCTGTGTATGTACAAATCTCGGGTCTTTAAGCGCGCGGTTTCTCATGATACTTTTGGGATTCTCGTGGGCGTTCCTCCTTCGTCCTGAGAATATAATCGAACGATGAGATTAATAGAGAAATACAGGAAATCGATGAGTCACCCTAAGAGTTTGTAGTGTTGAGCTTCATTTGTAATACGAGTACTAATCGACTATAATGAGCTCTCAAATGGTTATTCACTTGTGGAAATTGAAATATCCAAAACCATCGGGCTTCCGGTGGTTCTCGATAGTCGTTTGTAATCAATAGCAAATATTAACTATATTTCCATCACCCGGCTGTCGAGTAGTATTTCAACCCTCCTCGTAACCGAAAAAGACGAAATTATATGAAAATTAAGAACGAATTACTCGAGTCCGACACAGGGATGACGTTTCAACGGGACGGGCTCAAAGATTCCAGTGCGCTTTAGTTGGAAGGGCGAGAACGAAAGGTGGAGTGTGTTGTACATAAAGAAGAAAGGGAGTCTATCCGGTCTTGCTTTCTTCTCGCTCCAACTGTCGAAGTCTCTCGAATGGAATAGGGTCTGACCATTAGGCCTTCCACTATCGGCCCCGGCGTGCGCAGTCTCGGGAGTATTCCCCGGACGCGCGCACGATTCGAAGTCTCGCGCGCGCTCACGTATACGTTCTTTGATGTCAGCCGCTCGTGGTGCATCGTAGATACATTATAATGCACACCCTGTGAGCGAGTGAGAAATACTTCTCAGCTCATTTTGTTTCTCGCTTATTTTTTTATTTATTTATTTTTTTTCCTTCTTTTCTTTCTCTCGGTCCGATATGTTTGTATTGTGCCGAGTTGCGCTACGGTGTGCGCGCCAACGCTCCGTACCGGTTCGAGTTCGATAATCAAAAGTACCTGACCGTATGCTCGGACTCGATGCTACAGGTATCGCCTAAGATTATATGAATAGAAAGGCGCCGGTGTGTGATACGTGATGGGCGTTTGAAATTGAAAATCATATTACGTAAAAGAACGGCAGTCGAGCGACGTTCGTGCGCGAAGAAACCAACAGCGAGGTTTGGGCCCATTATTTTGCGCTTTTTATGATCTCCACAAGTATTTTACAACCTTAACGGAAAGATTTTACTGCTCAATTATAAATTAAGTGTAACCTTGCATAGGTTTCTAGTACCAAGTTTTTCTTATCCCATGTACCAAATTGTTTCCAAATCTTAAGAGTTTTTGTATTTTTAATTGAAAAAAAAAAAATTGTCTTATTAGTGTATTTAAAAAATATTCCTTGGTACATTGTACAAAAGTAAAAATAAAGAGCTTGGAGGGGGGCCACCGAGGACCCGGTGCGTCCAGTCGAGTTACTCCTCGGATCGGACGAGACGAGTGAAGCGAGCTTCCGCGCTACGCAAAGAAGCGGTGTGCATTGAAAGGCTGGTGCGAGGGAGGCAACACACGGGTTCCGGCCGCTCTGTAATTTGCGCGGTCGTGCCCGGAGGATCTGCCGCCACGATTCTCCTGGACCACCACCGGTCCTCAATGATATTCCACGCCGTGAGGAGCTGGATCGACGGCGCCGTGACGGGGGGATGCGGACGTGGAGCCCGGAACCGGGGATGAAGAAGAGGGAAGTATGAGACAGAAAATAAGAAAAAGGAATATAACGGAGAAGCGAATGAACCAGTGAAAAAGATCTGTGGTATAGACTGTTGTATATAAGAGTGGAGAACCCTTTCTTGTTGGATTCGCAGCACAGGCGCCACCACTATCATTCGCAATTATACAACCGCTGGACTGCAGTAGCCAGCATTTTAATCTCAGCCAGTTCACAAGCCAGAGGGGATAAAAAATATAATAAGCTTCTTTTGCGCTCCGGCAAAAAGGGAATTTAACCGAGTCACGTAAATTCGAGATCATATTTTACGTCGAGGAGGCGCGTCTTTAATTGTACGGTGCGGAAACAATCGTTAGACTAATTGATGAAAGCTGATTTCACAGTTTATAACATATCGTCAAATTAATTGCCAAAAAAGTGGAATATATTACAAACAAAAGAGATCTCTATGTTAGGTTTCGATGCAAAAAAACAACGTAATCGAAGAGTTACGGGTGAAAAAAATTCGATACGTACACATGTGTCCAGCGCGAACGAGTACTCAAAGCCTGCCTTGCGTCTCGAAGTTAGAAATTGTAAGAAACATTGACGGTACGGTATACGATGGGTGACGATCAATTTGTCAATGACTTGCCTAACGCAGTGGGTAGTAAAGACACCGAGCTCTCGAGAATGCATTGGCTTGTTATTAGATTTTCTCTAAGATCTTGTATATACGGTATGGTTATACGACCTGGGGGAACTCGATGAAAAAAGTGCCTAGTCGCCGGTAGCACAAAACTGAAGAGATGTAATCTCGATCCTACAGCTATGCCTTCGCCATCAACTTCTTCAAGAGCTGTCCTACCGTTCGACGGACTCTGTCTAATTACGTTGCGATGGCGTACACGCTCTATACCCATAATAAATATAGTACTGTTTTTACGTAAATAGTTTCTCAACGGTGTGAGCATCGTAAAGATAAATGAAAAAGAACCGACGATAAAAAGTGAGAATAACGACGATGATTATACATACGATCTCGAAGGAGTCATTGGCGTACGAAACGTAGCATCGATTACGTCATCGATGACCGAGGGAGACCTCGATCGGCCACACGTCGTTCCTGCGTGGTATAGAACGCATACTAATCCTAACCGACAATCATTTGTCAGGTTAAGAACGTTGCGATGGTACGTTGCTCTTACTGGCTCGCTTATTGCTTACTTACGAACTCGTTCGCTCTTTCCGTTGACTACACTCCTGCCACATCCTGGTCTTACTTGTAGGAACCTAAATTACACTACTACCCGCTGTACGCGACTCAAAGAAATCTTCCGCTTCGCTTTGTACAGTGTACACATGTATGTATGCATATGCAATTGCCGTTCTTCACCCGTCCCGCTAGTTGCACTGTAGCAAGACCAGAGACAGAACGCACAGAAGGATCTAATCGTACAGCGTAAAAGTGACATTTCTATTCCCGTGTCGGCATCAGGCGACTACACATGGTATCACAGTTACAGAGATGGATACGACCCCGTGATTTTAACAATCCTGCGACAGGCCAATATTGATGGCCCTGGAGAAAACGGGATTTATTAATCTTAATGATCAACGGCAGGAATAATCTCGCCGTGCGACGACGAGACGATTCTATCGAGGTTCGAGTGTTAGCGGGTCGGGATTATGAACCCAACGACTATAGCGGATTATGAACTCCCACCCTGCATGGGTCCATAATAGAAAATACCTCTGACGACTTTCCCCGCCTGGCTCGCACGTTTTCATATACTTTATTTCTCGGAGTTATTAATGTAACTTTTACTGGATGGTACATCTCATATATTTTACGCCTTTGTCCGAATGCCCGTCGATAACTTGTGATTAACGAACTAGGAAATTGTATCGAATGGCCGGTGATTAGCGAGGTAATTATGTAGCCGCTTAGCGAAGGAATAATTGTTCAGATTAGTTCTTGGCGCCTCCTTGATACAGGAAATTATGTTATATCGGTTAACGAATAAAAAGAGAGTTTAGGACATGTAGGAAATGTATTTCCATTTTGGAGTAATGTACAGTCGGTAAATTATATTATTCGGTGCTTTTTTACAGCTGACATTTAACAGCTCACGGCCATATTTGGGAAATACAAAAAAAAACGTATACTGCGATACAGAAGAAAATGCGTAAAAAAGCTGTAACGTTACATCCGGCGCAACTCAAACGCTGACCATTTGTCAATACGAATTATATCTGCCCTGACGGGGTGTTAGCAGTTCATGATTCTCCGTGAACGTAACGTTGTCGATTTTCTACTTGGGTTTCATCAATTTTTCTAACGGTCGAACGGAAGTTTTTTTTTTCATTTTAACGCCTCGGCATCTTACCATACTTCAGGATTTTAAGATACCTAGCTGGCAAGTCGATTGCTTTATTAAATATTTACGCAATTGCAGATGATCTTACAGTGGCATGTTATAATAGCGTGAACGCACCCGTGCAGCGTGGCAGAAGCCGCGGGCTGAGCTATAAATCAACCGTTTGCAGTACGAACATGACATGACGAGGTTTGTGCCGGCATGCAGCCTCGTCGTCGTCGTCGTCGTCGTCGTCGTCTTCGTCGTCTTTGTCATCTTTGTATTCTTCTTCGTCGCAGTTCGGGCTGATCGTCATTCTTTAGAGAGAGACAGAAGACAACGCGGTGGTACCTTCGACCCTCTCGGTAGCACGGGCACCAAGCCAATCCACGGGCCGCTTAACTTTCGCAAATGCATTCTCGAGAGTCGGCGTACAAACCAGTCGATACTGTTGTTAGTCTCCTGTTATTGTGACGAGCGAAAGTTCGCACACATATGCAATCAGGTTAGGGACATTGCATGTAAATAAACTTGCTACGACTTTAATTTCACACATAAAACTATGATTTTAATGCCGATATATCCTGGCACAGCTACCGGATGATCCCGAAACAGAGCTCGGATTTATAAGAATTAGATTCATTTTGTGTATTTCCTTATCACACTTTACTTCTTTTTAATGTTTGCATATATTCTATCGGATTATTGTACTACATTGAATAAAGTGTGCTTTCCCTAGAATGTCTGTGAATATAGTGCGTGTATCAGTGTGATATCCAAAGCTACACATACGCACGTTATTGTCATAGCAGATAGATGGGTGAACGAACTGCGGAGGATTCGCTACCTCGACCTTGTCTTATTAATAGTTTCTTAAGGATTTGTTAAACTCATCCGCTCATTCCTCCTGAAATTCATGTGGAAACTTTAATCGAGATTATTCCTAACATATTTTCGATGATATTACTATAAAATTCTCTCCGTGTACCATGAGAACACGTTGTCCCTATTTTCTGCTCTTCATAAACCCGGGACGATTTCAGGCGGTATGACTTGTAAAGGGTTAATTTCCAAATGAAAAATATAACTCTTTTAACTAAAAGGTGATTCTCTCGGCAATTATCGAACATCTGTTTTGATACATCCTCTACCGTGTTTATAGTCGATTTTTTTTTTACAATACTGCAGCAGTGCACTACGGATACTACACAAGTATGTGGTTATAACACAAAGGGGTTCACAACTCTCCATCGGGTCATCTTTAATGCGCACTGGCTCGCCACGCGGTAGAATGATTGATAATCGATCGGCCGAACTCTCTCGGCTGTGCTACCCCAACTGCGACACGGAATCTCGCGTATGCAACGAAGATGAATTTGTTCGGTGTTGAGGGCTAATTGTGCACAGTCAGTGGTCCAACAGTCAAGCTAAAAGAGCAGCATGGAGAAGGGAAATAGAGAACTTCTCTTGGTGATCGGGCTATTGGCAAAGCTTTAAAGCGTGTAGATACGGACGATCCACTACGAATCATCTTACATTGGTGTACTATGCTCTCCGTGATGAACGAATAAAATATTTTGAGTGCTATGTATTACTAGCAAGCATATATACTTACTAGCAAGTTATTGGAGCTCGAACGCTTCTCACGCTTGCGCTGTAACTTGAAAATCCAAGCAAGAACTTCAAAGATTTCCTTTTTCGGAACGAGCTTCATTTTTAGCCTTATTCGTCCAAAAATATTATTAAAATGAACTTCTTATCCATCGTCAAACGCATTATATGCGTAATAAGATTGTTGTTCTATTACGCACAGCGGTTAATCCACAAGATTAAGCGATTAAAAAACAGTTGAAGATACTGGAATGTGATACACCGATCGTATAACCGCAAGACGACATAGGCCGACAAGCCGACTTAGTCTGTACATCTTTAAACTGTAAGACATGTTGAAAAAATCCATAAAGAAATTATCAATTGCATCGCTTTCATCATCTTCAGCAGAAAATCCTCTGTACAGTTGGAAATAATCGTTAAATAATCGTAAGTCGATACATTACTGCAACTTAAACTTTCTGAGAAGAAATTGCATCTAAATTGTAGTTGTTTAAGCACTCGCGTTTCGTTTTCTTCTTATACGTAAAAAAGTGCTTATTAAAATCGTTTCCCATATATCATTACTGAAAAAAAAACAACAGAAATATCTCAATTTCAATGATTCTCATCCACCTGCATCGACTTCACATTTTCCATTTATATATTAAGAATTATACAATCCGAGCCCACACATATAGGGACATGCAAATCTTTTTGAATTTACAATTTCAAGAGATGTTTTGTACTGACCCGTACGCCTGTCCTACATGGTATATTTCGATTGCAAAGTCCATTTTTGATCAAATTAGCAACGTCACCATGACCAGTGGTGAGAAGTATGTTCTATACATGTTTTAAAATATTCCAACTTTTCTGTACAAGCGATTACCTGAATAACAGTATTTTTTAAATTAAAAAATGCAGAGTGGTTTGGGAGGTGTTTGAAAAATTTGACGATGGTCATTACCTACAGAGATTTATTAATTTTACTTTTTTTTCTTTAATTTACCTATTTGTATGTAATTTTGGCGATAAGCTTTTGCTGAAGCGAATAATTCTTTAGATTCATTCGGTTAGTCTTAAACTCTGATTGTTTAACTTCTTAAACCTCTTTAGATTGTTTTTCTTCTTTAGAACATTTAGCTCCTTCTCGTCATTTGAGTCAATTAGGCTCTTTAGGTTATTTAGTTTATTTAAGTTCTGATATAAAACAACGATCAAACGATGATCCAATATATATAATATAGATATAGATACGTTGTCCTATAGGAATCGGTAAATGCTACCAAACTGTAGGTCAAGATCAGAAGATTTGACGAATCGACTGGATCCTAGATCTATAGATAACCTGAGGCGACTTTCTCTATATGGTCAATGTCTTCTTGATATAGTTTGACATAAAAATATTTCTTGAAAGGAGTTTTTTTTATTAATGCTTTATAAAACTTTTTGTTCAGTTACCCATAGTCAATTTTCAACCATTTGTTCGCCATACGCTTTAGACGCACGTTCCACGCCTTTTCGGGTTTTAAGTACTTATTTTACATAACCGACGCAGTGTGCTGGATAAGATGATGATCGATAGGCACGGCGTGAGCTGCCGATCGAGCTGATCGATGGATTCGTCGATTGTTTTTAACGATCAAACCGTCACCGACGACGGCTAGCCGCCGAAAGAAACTAGTAATTTGCGTCATAGACTAGACAAATCTTTCTGAACAGCAGAGGTAGTCGTGGCATAATGATTAGGTATATTCGTGTTTCAACTAAGTACAAAAAAGAAAGAATGTGACGAATGAGACAGGTGGAACAACTTTCGGGAATCGAAGGTGTTACCTCTAGCACTGTGTCAGTAGGACGATGGGCATTGTTTGTCATGATCGTCGAGACAAGAAGAAATAGACGGGCTCAATCGACTCAAGTACCACTGTAGTATTATACTTTATGTGCTGCCTGGACGCTGTCGACGCCTCGCACAAAACTCGTGCACTATAATTATCCTGCTTGAGTGCTGAGGCGCATTCCTGGAAGGCCTTTCCCCCGAGATGATAAAGAGAACGAGTTGAGCAAAGCCATACAGCAAACACGGATTGCTTTATAGTATGTGTACGATTCTTAAGCACGTTAGAAGCTCGATTGACAACTCGATTCGGTAAATAATCAAAGAAAGAACAAGAGGTTTATCGTAGAAGCCCATTGAAAAGACGAAGATGACAAAAATTATCAACGAACATCTACCGACGCCCCTATACGGACTGCTTCGAAATCAGAAGCAATTCCAAAATAATTATCCTCGAAACCCCCTTAGAATTGAGTGATATCCAAATATAGTATCGTAAAGCAAAACGATCCCATAAACGCACCATTTCACTTGTAACCAGTACATCGCATTGTAACTTAAGGTACCTCTGTATGCATACTTGCGCCAAGTTAGCTGCATCCTTAGAACGTTGGCTCGAACTTCCCGTATGATCCACGTGTCAACTCGATATGCGATGCCGTTTTGTACTCGCCGCGTATCTATCCCCGGAATCTTTGCCGTGGAGAGCGGTAAACATAACCTCTTGGTGTCGACTAACGTACATACGAATACGATAGGATGTACATACAAGTAGGGCAATTTCGGGGGAGATGGATACCCGGGTGAGATTGTCAATTGCTAAGCATTTTCTTAACAATCCAATAGTACGAACACCTACTGGCATTAAGGTTTATGGGCTGAGAGTTAGAACTAAGCGTTCCGAGCAATCAAGTACACGAAAGTACATGGGACATAGATTGTAACGTTTCGAAATCTTGTTTAAAATCTTGAAGTTCAAAAGACATTTCATAGAAAAACATGTGTCCAGAATAGACACCTTCGAGAGAATCATATTATTTGGAACCGTTCGGACCTGGGATAATACAGTGGCCGTCTCTCACCGAATTACCCTATAGTATGTATGCACGGTGACTGGCTGTACGGTGTCACGTCTACGACGCGGCACAAGCCGTAACTCGGTCACACGCGGTATCTTATTGACACGATTAATGCTCCCGTAATCACGAAGTTTATCTAAAAGGAAATTTACCGGCAATGGGAGATGCACTTGTTTCTTATATATATATATATATATATATATATAGGGCACTGGGCGTGCGGTAAGGGCGAATAAAGTTATACATCGCGCGGGGTTTCTACTGCTTTCCTGCAGTTGATCTCTGCTGATGTATGAAGGCTTTAATTCTCATTTTAAGAAACAGTTAAGGATATTCCGAATTATACGTGGGACCATCTATACGCTTCGTAAAAATTTCTACCAAATTTCGTAAGCACTCGACGATTTGCGAAATATCTACGAAGAGGATACTTTCAACTCTGTGTATCGAAATTTATGATATTTAGAAAGGTAAATAGCACTATAATCTCTCGTGAAATAAGAAATAAAGAGAGCTGAGAATTTTATACTAGAACGAGTAACATCATCAGCATCTTTCACTCAGACTTTTGTTTTTGTGGAACGCTTTTCGAGTGACTCCAACGGATGATTAAAGGAAAGTGGAGGAAATAAATTGAAGAGGAAAGCAGAAGTGCTTGGTTTCGTTCGAATCCACACTGACGATCAACCTTATGCTCCCAAATATTCCCATGCGTACATCGTACTGTTCAATCATAATTTGGTTTAGCCACGCTACTCTTTCTCTACTTTTTCAACGCGTCGGTCTCACTGTTTGCCGCCGTATTGCCAGAGCATTAGGTTTATTAGGGTTGCACGGTTGTACGCGGTATCTTCACGAATTAGTTAAAAAGCAAATGGAAAGGCCTGAGGCGAAATTCTCTGTTTTTTTTTTTTGTTCATATTCCCTTCCCTGTCTGTCCTGACTAAACATAGTTATTTGGTGAACCGACATTGGAACGGGACAACGCGTGTGCTAAAGCAACAAGAAGTAGCAACAGGTGCATGCGATCGTCGAGTAATCTTGTGTCAGTATTGAAAACCTGCTGATATAAAACGATCTATGAATATTAAGAGATCACTTTGACGGATAAACCTTGTTTTTTTTAAGTATTTTTCAAATTTTCGGTTATAGATCACTTAATTACCCCATTAAGGGGGTAGAGTCACACGAAAATCGTTAAAAATTAATTTTCTTTATACTTAATTTCGGCGCTGGATCTTCCAATGCACCTGTTAGCAAAGTTATTCAAAAGAAAAGTTAAGAAAAAGTTCGAGTTACATGAAAAACTTTTTTATGACCTTTCTTGCTAATTAAAAAATATTATATGAGCCTGCTTTTAATTTTAATATGTCCTCAAAGTTTTACTATGACATAAAAATAAATACTAATAAATGTAAGTAGGCGGCCGTTGATGAATACAGGAGAGAGAAGTTTCAGTACAGATTAAACCACGGAACAGGTTGTTGTGTATGCGATATTGTTCGTGATGAACGAAGCAGTATAACCGAAGTAAATATTCATTACAGCTAAAATTATAAGAGATATATTCCAATATATATATATAAACTCGTGACAGCAACTTTTTAAATTTGGTGAATAGCTTTGGTTTCTGGAGAAGAAAACGTTATTTGTTAAGCTTATCCCGTGTAATAATTTTTTGCGAACAAAAGAAAACATTACGGGAGACCAATCGATACAGTTGTTTACTCTCGATTACGCCTAGAATGCCAAAAAGTTTAAACAGAGTTATATACAACAAAGCATCGACATAATATACGATCGGTGATATTCAAATATCGAAATCAACGATTTTTAGGTTCTGCCGTGAGTGTAAGTTAACCTGTCATGTTAGTCGGAGCTTAAAGTTTAACACCGTTATTAGAACGAATTGTTAAGTACGGTTCAATAAAGTTTTATGCATATGTCCATCGCGTTGCAATGTTCTTGACGCAATCAAAATTTCTTGAGCCATGAATTTTAAAAATGGACGGAAAAAGGTAATTGTGTCTCGAGTCTTTGATAGATAAATTTCAATTTGCCCAATGTACAGCCGCGTTTTAGACGAGTCAATCTAAATGTACTGTAATGATTACATTTAATAATATAAAAATATGGTAAATGAGATGCGAAACCCCGTTGTAAACCCATCGTGGATTTCGAAACGATCGCGAAGGTTAATCGAGGAGAGAAAAATCTGAAGATAATGCGAATCTAATAATAAAAGTTGGCTACCAAGACGAGGGACGGCAACAGGCCAGGTCATGTACAATCATCGTCAGAATTCGGACTCACCTGACAGTTCGTCAGACCCCTCGTACGTGTTTGTGTCTGTCCAGGCCCCGCGGCGTTTCGTAAGTACTTCGGTGTGCCTATCATTGACGTATCGACAGACGTGAACAAATGACATCGCACGTTGGTGGGACGTAGACACATATCCAACTAACCAAGCGATGCTATATTTCTATACATAATATTTTAAGGTCTCAGCGCAGTCCGGATAACAAAGCAACACGGCATATGCGCGCTACTCCAAGCTTCACGGTGACTCGAGTACGTCGCGCCCCTTCACCGTTCAGCATCACCCGGTGCAACACATTATCATATTATACTCGTTTGTAACTACAAATTGAGTTACCCCCGGGTTGAAGCGACGCTCGAGCCCTTTGCCCTTCTGCTTTTTCGTTCTTTTCTTCACAGGACGCATCTCCGGACCGATATAAATCTCGGTCCGTTAGGAATTAGTACATGGCAGGAGACGATACTTTGCAAAGATCGATGCACGGGTTCTCCGATGCGGGCTGCGAAGGAAAAACGTACAAATTTCTTCTTTTATTGTTCATCTCGATGTAGAGTCGGTTATCTTACGAACCCTCAAAAATCAGAAAAAGGTCCGGAGGCTACTCAGCATTTATACGGACAGCCACCCAACGGTAAATATTCTGTTACTTCCGACGTACAAAAAAAAAAGTACTCGGTCTACTTTTCGGCGATGCGTCGGGACTTCCCGGAGCCCCGCCCTTATACTCGTACAGCTTGCAACGGATGACTAATCCCTGATTTCGCCGGACAACCATGCAGAAACTGTTACACATTGTCCGTTGTTCGGGGTTACGATGTGGTAGAGACGCGTGGGCGACATTCAGAGAGACTCGAGTGAGCGCTAGTCGTCGTTGGGGCTATACCCTCGAGGTTTTTGCGATGAAGCGAGAAAGCGAAAGAAGGAGCAAGCGCAAAGTCTCATTACGAGAAGCGAAGAGGCCTGTCGCCTCCGTCGCCAATTTCCATTTCATCTCTCGTCTTCGTCTTCTCTATGCTTCGCCGTCGTCCCTCTGCACTTTAGCAGAAAACGAAAGAGACTCGGGCGAGGTCTTTTTGTCTGCTCGCGTCTCGCGCCAACATCGAAACGAGAAGCCAGCCGCGTAGGTCGAGACCGTCATTTTTCTCAAAGAGTCCTCTTCGTCGTCCACATCAACAACAGCACGCGCCGTGCATAAAATAAACGACAAAAACAAACAAATATACTCACTACACGAAACGCCACTCTAATTTTTTGACTCACGGGAGGTCGTGAGACTTATTACCGTTGAAATTGTCGAGACATGAATAAAAATTGCAACGATGACAAAAATCTTGATGCATTCTCTTGTCGAAAGACTATGAATTGCGTAGTGTATAATATACATATCGATGGTCCACCGTCAGAAAGGTGTATAAACATAAGTTATATACACGCGATACGTCCTTTTGACTTTAGGTCATTGATGTGAGTGCAATAAATGCTATTCGACTCGTAATTCTTTGAACGCACTTAATTAATACAGCTGTGTACAGTAAAAATAGCAATTTATACAGCAGCAATTACTTCAACAAAGATATTGGGACAATTAGTCGATCGGTAAAAACACCTAACTCAACAGAGTTTATTGTATTTTATTTCATTAAATCGTTGACACTGATAAAATAGTAAACGATGAAAGGTGCGCTACCTATACGAGGAAGGAAAACGGCAAAGAATCAGGGCGCGCAATATTAAACAAAACGAAAAAGGAGGAAGAAATTAAAGAATAACAATGAACAGAGGCGTCGGCGGTTATACGCCGGGTGAGAGGGACAAATTATTCGCAATATCCTGGGCGACACTCCTGCGACCGTTTCCGACATCATCCGCCCGCTCTTGAATGTGATCTCGTCATGCGAGTGTGCCAGTGGCTGTGGATCGTGGTGCTCGGATCGGATTAGCATAAATCCTCGTGGGAGGACAATAAAGCCCGAGTGGTTAATGCAATAACGCGAGAGAGCTCAACAACGAAGGTTTTGCGAATATACGTACACAGATACGCAGACGCGAGCGCTCGCCGCTTCGTTCTCATCGTTCAACTCGCACCTCGGAACTCCCGCTTCGTCGATTCTTCTCGCACCGGCAAAGAAGCATTGCTTAAGAAGCAGCACAGTCGGGACATCGAACAGGCGAAAGAAAGAAAGAACTTCCTCCCTGTCTTACTCATTTCCGTTGGCCATCTAGGGTTAGCGGGGGTTGGCAAGAGGTCGTGTTCCAATTACTCAACGGCAACGGCGGTGTTGCGGAGTGACTGCTAACTACGGGCGCGCGAAGCACCCACCAGGGCATCCGAGAATTTGTTGAAAGATCGTACGCTGCCATTCACTCCAGCTTGGGAAAGATGCAACGCCGATGCATCGCACTACGGCGATGACAAAGACCAAGACAATTGAATGTGGGAGGACGAGCGACCATTTACCTCTGCGCGAGTCATTTATATTGTATCCGGATACTCTTGGAATCATGCGACGAACTGACTCCAGTTGTTAAAATGCAGACCCTGGACTTACACGGTCAACGGTAGAAAGACTTCATACTCGGATGAGTGTACGGTTAAAAAATGATCTCCAACAAGTATACTAAATAGTTAAGAAGAGAAGCTAAGGAGCAAACATTGCTTTCGTAATTCGGAGCATACCGATCAACTTCTATATTCTTCGTACGATAGCAAAGTATATAATTATTAATTTTTTATGAACGAATTAATACACTTTAATCGTACCAGGCAACCATCGTGCACATATAACTGCTACGGTGTAGTACAAGTGATGCCAGCTATGCTCATCCGTGTTCGGAGGGATCTCGCGCCGATCAGGCTATATGTACCCACATCCTCGAGCAAGACCTTTTCGTTTTCACGTGAGCAAGTAAGAAAGATAGACAGCGAGTTCAGACTCGGCAAGTCGAAGAAAACCGCTCGCGCGCTATTTATTACGTTGGCCACTACGTTAATATCAACGGGGTACATTAATACCGATCGGCAGAGCGAGCTATGAGGAGGGTATAAGGATATTGATAATATCGTTATGGTATTATGTAACGGGTAGCCAATTACCAGGCGTTTGTCGGTGGTTTATCACGATCGTTGCCCGATGATCTATCGAAATGGAATTTATGCGGGGCCAATTATTTTCAAGTCTCTCGTGATCGTCGTCTTCGTCCTCTCTTCTTCGTCCTCGTTGATTCTACATACTTACATGCATTAGGTGTATATACTATAAACAGTTGTATGCGGTGCACATATAATATTGCCCTGCATAGAAGGTCCGAGCTCTCGTTCGACGAGTAACATCATGGGCGTCCGTCGATTCTTGGTATTCTTTACACCAGATAGACTGAAAGCGATAGTCGTAGCACAGTAGTAATAATATTAAGCTCTCGGGTAGTCGATGCCACGTGCTATCGGGGCTCTGACGTTTGCGTTTATGCACGACAGAGCGCAAAACAGATTCACACTCGTGTCCCCGGTCTTGTCTACCCACTGTGATCTTTTAACTTTTTCGACAGCGCGCATGGCATTCGAAGAGGCACAGCCACAGTCACGATCCAATTCGACGATTCATCATAAATTGACTTTGTTTGTAGTATCGTAATACATTCGATGTTGAAACGCCAAACGTTAGCTTTTCTGTTTCAGGGCATATCAAACGATCTATGTAAACTCTGACTCCACTTTAAAAACTCTTGTTTATTTTCAAATTTTCGTTCATCGGTAGCTCACGAGGTGTCGATGGATCGCAAAAGGAGCGGATCGTACCAGCACGCTTCGCCATCAATGTACGAGTACTTGCTACAGTAATACGGACTGCGAACTTTTTCTTAAGGGAGGTATGAAGTACGCGCCGAACGCCTATTTCAATTGCCATCTAAATTTTTATCTCGTTTATTACATTATAGCGTAGGATCGAGTGTCAAACGAATGTTAAGACATCATTGAACGGTAAGTCGCTGATAGCGAATCGATTGTGCGAAAATATAAGAAAGCTGATCCTTCTATTCTTCCCTCTTCCGACACCTATGTATTACTCAAAGGCGGTTGTAATCGGCTTTCGGAATTGCGCTCTATATGCGCCTACAGGCCTATTCGCGTGAGTCAAGCTCGTATAAACCTTTGAAGCTAGTTCCCTCCTTCTCTCTCGGTTGTTGTATCTTTACGAGGAATATATACCTGACGCCCGCGCCAACAGATACGATCGAATGATACCGATCGGATGCTAGCGTCGGTGGCTTTTGCTTAAGCCGTTTAAGAATCACCGCGCGAACTTAGTTTCATATAAAACTTCATGGTGCAATGTATATCCGACGTTGTACAGCTATGAGTCGGCACCTACACAAGCCGGTGTCGGGCGACTTTCCGCTCTCTGGTAATTATCCGCGGATCTATTCGTAAAGCCAACATCTATACGACTAGGGAACTATAATCCTGGAACTGCTTCTATATAGTATGTATACATATATTGTATGCGCAGTCAGTGTATAGGTGTTGCGGATTATAGTTCCTTCACTCGTATATATATATATATATATTCTCATCCTGCGCCCTGTCACCACCCACGCCGAGCGAATCCTGCAGATATACCTATAGATGTCAGCATGAGTCTAGCAAGGTACTGTAAAGACTGTAGGAAAGGCCGCCGGCGGCGGCACTCACGTTCACGCTCGAGTTACACGTTTGTACTGTACGTATAATAGCCTCCGTTACACACGTTTATACCTTTATACGCGAAGGAACCAGCGATCACCTGGTATAAAGGTATAACGTTAGTGATAAAGATGGATAGAACGAGTGGCCGAAGAAGTTATCGATCTTGGAGCTGTATCGCCGAGTGATTGCTCATATCCATACTTGGTTTGCTTAGGTAGATTAACCAAATAGCAAGTTAGCCAGCTACTGGCGCATTCCGATCAATTTCAAAACGATTCTCAGACAATTCCAAACAGTTCCGTCATAACATTTTGTTGGATTCGACGAATCGATAGATGGCTAGACTTCGAATTGAGGGAGAACAATATGGCGGGATCAATATGATTCCGCTGCTCGAATTCTCGTTGTCGTGGCGAAAATTTGAGCAGATCTTGTCAATAGGCAGTGGTAAATTGCATCATCATCGGAAGAGCAATGTCAGTTGCTTCACCACCGTTCGTATGTACGTACACGCGACAATGAGGGTTTCGTACCCTGAGGGCTCACACGAGAGATATGGCTATTCGTGTATCCACATTTATAGGTGCATATATGTGTGTGTGTGTGTGTGTGTGTGTGTGTGTGTGTGTGTGTGTGTGTGTGTGTGTGTGTGTGTGTGTGTGTGTGTGTGTGTGTGTGTGTGTGTGTGCGTGTGTGCGTGTGCGTGTGTGTGCGTGTGCGTGTGTGTGTGTGTGTGTGCGTATATATGTATGTATGTATGTATGTATGTATGTATGTATATGGTCAAAGTATGGTACCGGGCGGCTGTCCGGCGCACCGCAGAAGCAGTTACACTGATTGCCATGTTTTCAAGCTCGAAAGAACTCCTCCCGTCGTGCGCGCGCGCTCCTTCCCCGTGGGAACTCACGAGGCCGCAAAACGCCGCATCGGACCACGCACGTATGTATAGACATATAGTTTACCACACTGACATACAACAACAACGCAGGTACAGAGGGATAGAAGTAGCTTATATACTAAGCGCTTGGTGCACGAGGCGAGCCACGAATGTGGTTTATACGCGGGGCTGTTGTATGTAACTCTAAAGGGCTCTGCTTTATTCTCGCTCCTTGCATCCCGTTTTTTTCTCGTCGTTGGTTTACTGCTACTGGCGAGTCATCCGAGTAACAGCAACGCCAAATTGTACCGAAGACGAAGAAGACGAGGAAAGCTACTAAAACGAGCAGAGGCTACTTCGTTTATCGCGGGATTTCTGCTCATCACACGAAAATTAGCTCGCGGCGGAACCGCTTCCCTTCTTCTTACTACTCCGATACTATACACTTTTGAGTACATTGCGCGAGTACACTTTTAAGTATACAAAAGTATAAGCACATTCGATGTATGGATCGTTTGATAAATGTACCGCCGCGCGTAATGCGCTTTACGGTGCACGTCGGTATATCGACCCTCTCGACTTCGATCACTCACCGATGAGTCTTTACTAATATATTGGATACCCCACGTCGAGGTTGCCTCTGAATGATAACACTTGTCTCCATTTAAATCTCCGTAGACGATTTCATTGGATGAGGGATGTCGACTGATTTACCGATAAATTTATTTCAGCGGTTTTCAAGCCTCGAATACAAATCTCGTAGCAAAAGAGACCGAAGTCCGATGCTGTGCAGCTGCATATGGAGTGCCAAGTGAACAATCATTCGAACGGACCGTGGATATGTACCAGTGGCGATTGGCGAGAGGCGAGTGGTATCCTTGCAGGTGAGCAGTATGAGATACGCAACTAACAAAGTTCGATATAAAGGCGAGGTGTGTGCGAAAAGGGACGTTCGCCGGGCACACGTACCACCGGAGAGTGGCAAGAATTTATCTCGCTCTGGAAAGTAACGCGACCCGGTGCTGCACACTGCTCGACTTACGAGCCAAGCGTGTGAATAAATTCGTAGCTACTCATTGCCCGGTGCTCGAGGTTCTGAATCGGAGAACTTATTCCAAGAGAGCAGAATGTTCAGCTACGACTTCTTCAACCCGGAAAGAGGTGCTGCGAAACTACGCGTGTTATAAATGTGAAAATACATACCAACGGTTAAGCGGGATCTTTGGACAAGTTTATCTCTTTTTTCCCTCTTTTATTTCTCACAATCTTTCGCAGTTACATCGTTTTAATGTTCCTTACGAAGATGATACTGTGCGAATATCAAGGTATACCGTATACCGAATACTTTCTACCCTCGAGTGCTTTGACCTCTCTATAGATAAACTTTAAACTATAATATTATTACGACGAATGTATTTCTGTCTCCTTTTACATCTCCGCGCCTTTATAATTATTGTTATTGCTGCAAATCCCAGCCATTTACCGAGAACTCGTGCTTATCGTTGAATGCCGGTGATAGAATTCATACCGAGCTGTCGGAGATTTCCAGCTCGGCATATGTTACGTCACTTATTTGTACACGTGTCGGTACAAGGTCGAAGTGTGGTCGAATCTCTGAATGAAATCGTCGAAGCGATCGAAATCTATAGAATGTCGAGATACGTGTACGAGATCGAAGGTGACGTACCTACCGGAACGATTTCGTGACAGCGGTGGAACGCTCGAAAACCCAGATTCACCCTTAGCTTCAACGGTAACGACGAAATATGGCAGACCTGGGACTTCTCGTCGCGTGATCAGATGCCAGATTGTTCCACCGCTTGACGCGCATAATTATGTGGCGCGAGGCGCACAGTAGGATCGACAGGACGAAGAAGCGCGTGCGTAAACTTCATACCCCTGAACTGCGATCGGTATAGATAACCTACTCACGACAACCCCTCAGGGAACCGCTTGCCCATTTTAAATAGTGTTTCGTACATCTATCTTGGCACACCTATTGTTTCGTATCTTCGCAAAAATGTATATGCAACGTGAAACCCTGGACCACACGGTATAATTTATCAATTTTTCACAGTAGATTCTATCTGAATTGTTTTTAGGTTCGTGGAAAAGTCTTGGAGGATTCGAACTAATTTTTATTCAACCTTTGGGAAATTTTATTTTTTTCCATCTTCAGAGTCATGCGTAGCTATGGTCATCTCGTCTAATCTTTCTGACTGTGCAGCGATCAAAAATATGTTAATCAAAGGTTGAAATTCTAGAAATCGACAATCATTAAAGTCGTGAAATAAAATAGAGAAGAAATAATATTCAAAAAAATAACAATCAGTTCCGTCAAGTAGCTATTCGTACTCCTGACAGACATCTTAGAAAAGGAAGGAAGGAAAAATAAGAAGCACCGACATCAGGCCTCGTTGTTATTAATTGAGTGACAAAAAGAAAAAAAACTTTTTTTTTTGTTGTATCAACACGTTCGTAGTCGAACTTACCAGCACTAGCGATTAATCTAAATAACATTGCAACTATGTTATATAAGTACATAGTTATAGACGAGATGACCATACATAATGCATCTCCTAAAAGGATCGACCTGAATTTTTTTTTTAATTCACACAATTACCAGCAATATCTGAGAGGGTACGAAAAAAAATGGCTGAGGAATGCTTCGTAAACTGATTTTTATCTTTTCGCATAAAAACGTGGATAAAACATATTCGTGTCTGTCGTACAAGAAAAAAAAAAGCAATAAAGTTCTATGATAACGGAACTCTCGATAGTAGTTGAGAGCCGCTGCACCGTGTCTGCGACCCATGACCCTTCGCCCACACGAGGACGCAATGCATTGCACGCCCGATGCGCCGCGCTGCACTCCCGGGACCGATGCACCAGCCACTAGGGGCCACAGAGGGGTTTAATCCTCTACCGCGGTGTCCGTTCGTTCGTAGGTACACCGCTAAAGATCCGGGGGGAAAGGGGGAGGCGGGGCGGTCACAGCGCCACGGACCAGCACTCGACGACCAGGCGTTCTCGCACGCCCGGTGTGCAACAGGTCGATGCTGGTGCATGCCGCCTCAATGCAACCTGCTGCAGCAGACTTGTCGCGACTGCAAAAATCTACACGGCTGAGAGTAATTCCGAAGAGTGTGGATTCACACGGGAACGAAGATGAGATGAATAAACGCCGCGTTTCGTTGTGTTATCATTTCAAAGCTTATATTTTATCAATATAATTCCATGCCAAAATAATGTATAGGATAAATGCGCAATTGTTTTAATTATAACTTTTTTAACACCAATAATAGCGTATGTAAAACAAAAATGTCACCAATCAATCAATTTGGGGTAAGATCAATTTAATTTTATTGTTTATATCTCCATTTTCAATAAAAAAAACCTTGCCAATGGCGTGCTTGCACCTCGTAACCTTCTCATTATATTAATTACTAGCGTGAAGTTACTAGTGACTTTATTATGTACCGAAGTTTTAAAATATTCGACCAACTTGTTCCCAGCTATTGGACGAACTTCGTTTCTCCTAACGTACAGTCTTATCAACGATACTTGCATGTTAAGAATAAAAAGTGTTTCTTACGTATTAGTCACTAATTGACCGGTTCACCTTGAGACAATGTGTATTTAATTGATCTATTATAGATCAATTGAATACAAAATTCTTCTTCACGGATTGGTAATCCATACAATAGTTGTAAGCGTCTTCTTCCGTGCTGTATTACCTCGTACGTTTTAACCTTAATTTCTCTTTCTATTTATATTTCCATCTCTTGTATGTTTCCGTTCCGTATTATTTTCTCTCTTTTCCAGCAACTTCCTCCATAAGCTTTTTCACTCCTTCCCCAATTGCGACAAAATCCAGTTTGTGATTCCCCTTGTTTAATCGTTTAAACATTTTATCTACACCTTCCATCGTTTATTACCATGAAATTTTCTGAATACATTTCTAACCATTCTACCATCATTCAATCTCAATTCCTTTGCATCGCGCTTCTATGTCTTAATCTCAATCTCTCTTTATCACGTCTCTATACTTCAGATGTAATTTTGCATACTACTCCTGATCCTCATTGCAATTTTAATTCAAAATAAGACAATTAAATATCGACATGATCAAGATGGGTGAATTTAGGATGGCACTCGTCTGTTTATTAAGCTGATTAGAGATATGTATGACCTAGCGTAGCCCGAGTATAGCGAACCGAAAACACGAATAATTGATCGGCTCTCGTTATTTCTTTATCAGAATGTGTACATTCACATATTTCGAAACTAGGCCAACAGTTGTACGCGTGGATTCAATAATAAGGAAAGTTTCGTTATAATCGAGTTCTGTTCTCAATGATCGTTAACCCAAGTGTAGCGAATCGAAAACACAAATATATATACATCAATATGAGTTATTGATGAAGTCAATATTACATGTGGTTTTAATTAATCGAGATTACACACGTGTGTGTTTGTGTGTTTGTGTGATGAGCTTGCAAAATTGCAATGGATAGATCTCGAGAACGGGTTAATCGATTATTCTGAAACACTGCACACGGGTCGGGTCGCAGCTCCCGTCAGTTTGCTGCAATTTTCGCTCAAATCGTTAACGGGCGTCTCATTTTATGGTTGTCAAAATTTTTCGAAAAAAGGATGTGCGCTCTCTAACTTTCGTAAATTTTTACCTAGTTAAAACTTTCTATAAGAACAGCCCAGGGGATATAGTTGTGTGGTATTGAGTTTGGCAAGAAACGATTGAGGCGTTAAGATTTTATAGAATCATGCATTTTTGTAATTTTTCGAAAATAATATATTTTTGCTCAAACCTTCGTCATTTTTTATCTGTCAAAATGAAATTCGGCATACAAATTAGCTAAGGGATGAGGATACTTGGTCTTGAATTTGGTAAAATCGATTGAGGGGTCTAAACTTTATGAAACTTGCAGTGTTACGTAATTTTCAATTTTATTGAAAATTTTAACACCACTTTCTCTATGAGGAAACCAGAATGACGATAACCATTACCCGCAGCTGATATTCTGTGAATTGTCGAGAGAATTACGAGGAATTTTCAAATTTGCACATCTTTTTTTAACTTAATTCCAATAAGTATTTTAGTCTTTCACTTAAAATATCCCTGGTGGATATTGAAAAAAATTACTTTGATACTGTATGAATAAATGAATAATGGAATGAGTATACCGCTGATTGATCACTTAGCTTTAATTGTTTAACCATTGTAGGCAAAGTACGAGAAGAAGTTATACAAGTGCACTGCAATGCAATAACAAAACTAAATTTTGTTTTATTGCAAAAAGCGTGAAAATTTGGCCTTTTCAAAAGTTATTATCTTATTGGATGGCACATTCAGATACACTGTCAGACAAAAATGAGTGAATGTTTGGTTTGTATTTCAGAACATTCAAAACAAATATCCATAATCTGACAGTCGAATATTTTTGGATTACAATACTTTCTCTGTTTGAATATTTTGACTATGATGAGTAAATAACAAATTACAGGTTGAGATATGATACATTGAAACGGATGGTGATTAAAAATCTAAAATACAATCCTACACCACGTTCTTGTTCCAAATGCAAAATAAATATCGTACTAAGTTGTAGGCTTGAAGCAATGTCAATGGAATAGTTTGTGAATCGCCGAGACATTTCTATCGTGAAACGGGTGCAACAAAGTTCGAGGGAAAGATAAATAGCGGAGGTACAGAGTCGGGCCGACCACAGCAGAAACTACAGGAGCGACTAAACGGAGGAATATCGCGATATTCCACCTTTCCTGGTGTCGTGACGCTCGAGCGTGTAAATACGCCTCGATCCACCCGCTCCATGTACTTCTCGATCTATTATTCGCGAGTCGTAAAAGCCAACAACTAAATTCCGTGTCCCTTGCGGAAACTTTCTCGGAGAATTCATTGGTCCTCGAAGTGATTCGCGTGAATAGCAACAGTGAATCCTGAAGCGGAGTGTGGAGCGCGGGTGCGCCGCGTGACGCGCGAAACAGGGCAGAAGTAAGATCTCGGCTCGTTATTAGGCCCATCAGGCTGTAGTCGGCCGGTGGTTTGCACCAGCACGGAATTGTAGCCGCAGAGAGCCAATCTCGAAGACAGTGACTAGGTATACGGCTCACCTCGAGACTCAACAGTTCAACAGTCGCGAGACGCCGGCATAACTGCAGTCGCCGATATTACAGACTATAGTGGAATATACCTTGCGGAGGAGTATCTCGCACCAGGTCGCACCGCGGGTCGTGCCCCATCAAATGATACGCCATGGTTCAACGCCGCAGCGGTGTTATTCTATTTTTCTTTTTCCCAGCTACGGAAACCCGCTGGCATTGTATCGGCTTGTATAGATACAGAACTGTGTGTGTACAACCAACGAGAGAACTAGTGCTATCGTAGCTGAGACTTGATATTTTTCTCATCCACTATTAAACACTATTCAGGTATGAAAATGAAACGTTGCCCGATTGTTACTCAATTACGTTCAAACAATTCAACCGCCATTGACCTGAAAATTGTCGTGGAGATAACTAGAATACCAGATGTGGTGTATTTACGGTACCCATACATTGTCCGCTTAGCCTTAGAGTCATGTGATTCGGGGAATCTCCTGAATTCCGCGATATCGCTAGAGTGGGGACACGAGAGCAGAGCCAGTTGACTGCCGACGCTCAGATGTAACGGTTTGACATACGACTCGATACGCACCGTAAATGGAGCTAGCGCACTGAATAATAAAGAGTTAACATATTGTTCATTTATTAAAAGTCCTGTCGGTGCTTAATCAATAACACGACCACCTCCTAAGACATGACACCAGATTAGAACATACAGAGTCTATGATATAAGAAGCACGGGCAACGCTAGGGATATCATGAGCTATTCGTTAATTTATTTTGACCAGTAGGATCGCGAATAGCAGTCGAATGTTATCCGAGCAGCCTCGTGCCGATACATTAACGTCCCGTAACTCCTGGCCCTCTCCGACTGCCCGGCGATAGGTTCTCGTTGGTGCGAGTTGGACCGGCTTAACCGAAGGGTTTACGCGAGGACCGACCTACCAGTGCTCGTCCAGTCCGCGGGTGGTGAGGTATCGAATGAGTCGGTCGGTCGGTTCATGCCGCATCCGTTCACCGTAGGGTGATGCGCACACAGCCGCGTGTTATGGAATATCGACTGCGGGCCAGGCGCAGAACGAGAGGAAGAAAAGAAACGAAAGGTAAAGTGAGAAAAGCGATGTTGCGGGCACGAAGCGGTAGAGCGTAGGGCCTCGGCAGGCCATGAGTTACGACTGACCCCATAAATCGTTTGCGGGTCACAAGGTAATTGGCGGGCCCAATTCTCGCACCCAATCAACCCGCCGGTTCTGATGTACGATGACGTCATGCATTACCGACGATTTACGCGGTAAAATTAGGTCTCGCTGTCTTCCTTACGCGCGAAAGATCTTCGATGTGAGAGAAAAAGAGAAACGGTACGGTAAGAAGTGGAGAGAGGTACGAGTGAACTCCTCGTCGATCGGTCGTATTAACGCTCCGATGGTTTATGACGCGACTGGCATTTCGTCTCACCCTTCCATGGAAGTTTTTTCCCTTTCTTACTCACTGCATCGTCCAACGAAAAATCGCAGTTGCTTAAATAAATACTACACGATATTAAAAACTACTGTTATCGATTTAAACACTTGTATCACTTTCTACCTTAAAATTTCCCCAACAAAAGATTGTTCGAATGATATCAAAACATTTATTTAAAGTTATAATCGTGCACGTGAGAAATTAACGGTAATAGAATATTTCTTTTTCAGAAAACTCGCAATAATGAAAAGATTAAACGAAGAATAGCTAATTCATTAAAAGTATATAGTTGCGTGAGCTTCGGCAGGGTACGAGCTCGTTCAATGTCAATTCACATTTACGTTTCGGTTTTTTTCTTAACTAAAACGCATAAATGTGCGAACAGGCAAGATGGGAGCAATTAATGCGCGTGCGCTTATCGATGTATGTTAAATGTTGTCCGTAATATCATTCGGAAGGTGAATAATACATCAGGCATCAACGATATACAAATATATGGGATGGTGAAAACCATTACGGATCTCAACGAGATAAATAATAATATAGCGGTTCTCCAAGACTGCGCATACCTATGCCTATAGCATATAGAATACTCGAATGATAATAGCGATTGCCGCTCCCACGCTACGCGCGGCGACATCAACGACGATCATCTCGCACGCTCTCGATCCAATGTCCCTAATTTCCTATCTGTTTCTCTACAACTATGCTTAATTGTGTTGCCACCTGAACTGACTCAGCTAAAATGTCTACCGGCAAGGCAAAATCCCGCAAAAAAAGAATCTCAAGCGCTTCCGGACGCTTGATTGCGAGCTCCGAGTATTGCAGCGGTAGTGGTACTCGACTTAGACGACGAAGAGGACGAGAAAATGTCCAAGATGCGTGCGCACCCATCTACTTGAACCGCGATGACGAGCACAAGCAATTTGCCGAGCTCAATTTGCCGTCCGTACGCTACTAATTCAAACTGTGGGTTTCGGTAATACTTGTTCCTCTTGCCCCTCTCTCTTCTTCGTTTCTGCTTTCCGCTGCTCAGAGGCAACGATGTTTCTCATGACGCACAAAGACGAAGACGAGGATATTCCTTGAGTAGAGTTGATCCTCGGTGAGGAAGAAGCTGCGGTGACCGTGCACTCTACACCGACCGCAAAACTAGCCTATTATTTTCAACGAGTGTCGGTGCATTCTTGTCACCGATACGCGACTCTCGTTTCCTCATGATTCAACTATGTTGCACTGCAACGGGCTCTCCATCGCATTCATTCACCCTTCCATTTATTACAATTTCAGTCAGACTATCCCTTCTGCTGTTTCCTGAATTTTATCCGAATTCTATACAAGGCTTAAGTCGACATTAGATTTTTTAAATGGGAATTTATGAGTTTTTGATAGAATGGGTAGCGAATTCACTGGGTAAAATACATCGACACAGAGCCTGAGTCAGAAAAATATATACTGGGGGGGTAACCAAAAAGCATCTTCTACTAAAACAGCTGCAACTATTTTTCCAATTGACTAGCAACGTCATTCCGCTCAAGATTGAATCTCCCATATAGCTACGGGATTCCTTTCGAGACTTCGAGACGTCGCAACACGAGATAAGACAATATGAGAGGAACAAGAGCGCACGCTACCCAAATCGCGATACACATAGCAATCTTATATGCGGTATGTGTTATATACTGTACCAGCGGTATGCATATTTCGCCGGTGGCTCGCCCACGCCATGCCGGCTGGTAGGTCCGATTGTTCTCAGGATAGCATGTCGGTCTCTGCAGCAGCCACGGTTTTCTTCTTCGCGAACAAGCCGCACACTCGACATTGCCTATAGACGGTTAGTCCAGGTTAACCAGGCGACTGTTGAGCTCTTGGTTACCGGTATCAATCGCTGCTGTGCTTTCCTTTCCTTTCCTTTGCAGCCTTCTTCCTCTCTACGTTGCTCGATGGCTAACGCTTCTCCAACGGTGCACGCGCCCAACCTTCAGCCTGGATACCCGGCATAGTTATTCGCCTACAGGTCCTGCGATCTTCGCATCCAGCATTATACACCTAACGCGCTTATAGCTCTCCTGTGTCTTCCTGGCTTCTTTTTCGTTTACAGCCTCACCACACACGCGCATAATCCATCTTGTTCCATTCTCTACCACCGTTTTATTCTCTCTCTGCGATACAGCGCACTTTTTATCTTTCACCACCTGCGTTTCACGGTGGTTTTTTATCTCCTAAGCGCCACGCGATAGCAATGCTATGCTACAGGCGCGATTCCTGTGTGACGCATAGCAGAGCCACCCTGAGAAAACGCCTACGCTCGAGACTTCAGCACCGACACCGACGGCGTGCAAAATACCTGCTTTAAGATAGTATTGGATAGACCACCGTTACTTATCATCGCAGGTTGCTTCTAGCCTTCGGGATACACCTGATACATTGATGCATGTGAATGTGCATGGTGAACACTCTAGGCACTGTGCCGTATCATGCTTGTTGAGCTTCCTTTCGTGAAATAAATATGAAAAATATTCGGTCTCCGGTGAATGAGAGAAAGAACGAAAGTCATCCTCCGACGTTGTCCTGCGCATATCGATAAAAAATTGTTAAAGTTCGCGTTTTGTATGTAAACCATTTTCATAAAGATAATGGAAAGCTGTATCGATAACAGAACCCTTACGGAATCGTATATATAACGATATGTTGTACTATCCTCGTAGGATCGTGTCCCAGCGAGCCTGTTAAGGTAGTAAGAAGGCACAAACGAGAACCGGAAATACGTCGGTTCCGGGGAAATATTGTAAGGCATGCGGTGCATGAAAGGCAGGTACTACAATCTTGCAATAGCTAATATCCGACGATTTCTATTCAACGCTTGTAACGATTCACGACAGCGTAACGTAGCTCGTGTAAGTTTAGAAAAATGGAAAGCAGCATTCATTTATCTCTTTAAGATCGTCATATTTCCTAAAACGGAAGAAAGATACTTTTGAAATTCAAAGCCATCTCTACCTACCTGTTAAGAGGCCCATACACCGGAAACGGATGTTTCTCCTTTTACATAGTACAACTTTGATTGAAGTTCATTACACCATTCGCGTACAGATTTTATCGCCACCACGAAAGTAAATTAATTAGTTTGACAACGCAACTATAAGTATGACAAAACATTTCCAACAGCTTCAAACCATCTGTATGGATATCAGATGTATACATACATACGATTATCGACGATTGAAATCATCATTGGATCACGTAGATCCCAAGAGACCTCGGAATATAGAAATTCAAGATTGTCAATTTGATTAAAGATGTTAAAAGTAACGGAAGTTACCATTCAGAATGCAGAGTATGAAATTCCTGCGCGTACAATGCGCGCAACCAAAGTGCCCGGGTTCGGATGATGAAGGATCTGGAGACAGAAGATGATGATTTCTCTTCTAGGTCTCTCTTCGCTGTGCTAAACTGCATTTACTCGTAAAAGGAAGAGTCAGAACGTTTTAAGGAAGAAGAAGAATAAGTCCTGTCACTGCTCTCTTGAGAATTCACGCAAGTGATGACCCCTCCGGGTTATTCGCTCTCTACTCACTGATACGCTCTGCTGCACTGCACTACACTCTGTTACGAGTCCATAGAGCGCATCTTCCATGCTGCACGACCTCGTTGTCGTGTCGACGGTCGAATGGGACCCGCGACCTCGTCCTTTCGGATGCGAAGGAGCGTATATATATATACGCCAAGCACACCGACTACCTACATACCAAACTCCATAGCGAACCACCGTTGTATAGCGTTATAACTTGTATACATACACAAGAACCGGTATAGATGTAGCGCTGGTCTCGCTGCGCTCGTCCTCCTCGACTTCGACCCTCTTGCGCTGTTGGTGCGTACGTCCCATAGTTTCTCCTTGCGTATCATAGTTACACGCGCCCGCGATTATGGATATTTCCCACGGGGGTCAAGTGAGATTTTCGGATTACGGGGCGCGGATCACCGCCTCTGATATAGCCGCCCGCAAACTTATATGGTATGATAATGGATGTGCGCATTCGGCATTAAGGGAATACGTGAGTGACTCGGCAGAGAAAACTAGTGTGCACGGGGCACCGCCGTCATCCTCCAACATCTTGACAATGCTACTACCGTGGTCTTATGGGTGCGTTACACTACTCCCGTTTTAACTTAATATTGCATGTTATATGATACATACCGGTAGTTCCTTGGTAGTTCCAGAAGGAATACACTTTCGGATGGTCGCAATGTTATATTTCACGATCTGCAACAGAAGTAAGGTAATATGAATCTGATCATTATAGCCATTTACACGGTTAACGGTCCCGCGTGTTCAAGGCAATTGGTGTAGACTTTTGACCAGTGTCGGTCAATCTTATTCTCTCATTTTCAAATAAAATATATTGGAAGTTTTCATGTTACAATGCCAATTGACACTAGGAATTGAACACTGGCCATTGACACTGTCATCGATGTAGCCTCTTACGGGCATTGCATAGGGTTCATAACAAAGGTTTTCTAATGATGCGTGATAAATAACTGACTTGACTTTAGCGGTGATACAGCGAGGGAGTGCTGAGTACCGATAAGCCTTACGCGTTTCCGTTTCCTGGACAACACGCGCTACGAGGCTCCTGGATTTGGGCTTTGACGATTCTTTGTTTATTTCTTTATCTGCCGATTTCACGTATTCCTCTTCAACGCGGATACGCGGGTGCAACCAGCCTGCTGTGGCGCGAGCATATAAAATAAATTATACAGGTACCAACCACTTGAGAAGACAAGAAATTCAGACACTCGTGTCATGCTACTTCCACTTTTTATCCAATCAGATTCACCTCAGAAATTGACAATCACTGAACAGCGGCTAATCATTGTATAGTTTACTGTATTGTCACCAGTAGGACAAGAAGCTAGTAAAGCAAAGCAGACTCTCGAGCGCAAAACGGAATCAGCTGGCTGACGAGGCGTATAATTAATCCCTAATGACGGTGGCATAAATCCATCTCGGTAGGTCGTTTTCACCTGGCACTCGACTCTCATTTGTATGTATGCACCCTGCACACGTATGATATCTGCACTCTCGGCACCAGTAGGAATCGTGTATGTACCCAATACTAATGTACATCCCAGTTCACTCGTCGACCACGGTAAGCTTTACTAGCGAAATCAGCACCAACTTTGTCGCTGTCTTCCATTTTCCGAGTTATTTATGTGCACCCGTCAGTCTCTCTGCCTCGAACGCAGTACCGAACATGTGACGCAGTCTCAGAACCTTTACCGTAGTGTATCTGCATCATCGCGCTTGGTATTCACTGAAGCGTGATACTATACTGCGAGTAGTATATGTGCAATATACCGTGAGGATGAGAGGATAACATCGAACGATCGAGTCCCAGAAGTTCTAGTAACGCGAGCACACGGTACGACGACAGACCGACATGCGACATGTCGTGCAACCTAATTAGTCAAATGTAACTAACCGATTAGTTCTTCTTCGATACTCGGGTATCTTACTCATTAACGATGTATGATTATGGTACGTAATCAAGAGAATTTATTAGCTCATTAACCATGGTATATATCATATAAAAAATACTTGATTGTTAGTTGTTAGTAAAAATATAACGAATCGTACGACCGATAGAGATTTCTCACTTTAAAATTTGTGATACATTATTTAGGATGCGACACTAGACATATTATGCATAGCGTTTGAGGCGCAATTTAAAATTTCTCATTGTGATCGAAGTCGTAATTTGTGTGTGTCTTACACTCGCGGACGATTCCCGCGATGAAAGACGGTCACGATAGAAGTTAAAGGCCGTAGAGCGAGAGAGTCCAAAGAAGAATCGCGGGCATATCAGCCGCGCATATAGCGAGCGCGAACGGGCGCGAACGCGAGTTCGCTCGAAAGCAAAGCGGGAACTGGCGTACCGAATTGATGCACACGAAACGGCATCCCCGGAATGTTATAATCGCGAACCTTTGAACCCGAAAGCCAAGACTCCCACACCCCGCGTGAGTTCTCTTAAACCCCGTTTCCATCGTTGAAATTACTCCCGTAACTCTTATTCGTGCTAGGCGCGTCGGACGCCCCCACCCTCCGCAACCTTCTTCTTCTTCCTCTTCGTCTTCTTCGGCTTTTTCTTGTCCTTCTCTCGCTTCTGCCGATTCTCTTTTGCTCACTTTCTCAACACGCGGCCACCGATACGCTTCCTGGAACTAAGGAGCCCCGGCGCTTACCCGGAGCTCATTTTCCTTCCCTCCTTATCCTTTCCTTTTTATCTGGCTTTTCTCTTTCTTTCTCTCTTTAGCGAGACGCTGCTGCACTTGGCGCACGTGATATTCCTGCGGGAGCGTTTACGCGTGTCGAAGTATCTTTGCGCCCGTAATACGAGCTGAGAGGGATTCGCGAGGAGTCACGATCCTGCTTCTGCTGTTGCTGCTACTTCTCCGAGATCCATACGGATACCGGGATATTCGGATCTCTTCACGGAAGCGAGATGCCGATCGTGTACTCACCCTGCCAGTCATCCCACGAATTCGTTTCGCCGCAGCAGTTCTCGTGCTAATAAGTAGCTGGGAAAAATGTTTGAGGTATGACTTCGCAACTACATAATGTACATATTCGAAAAACACTTCGTACGAGCAATGACTGATACGAATCTCAACATACGGGTGTTACCTCCAGCCTTTGGGCTATGGATTCGTGAGTACAACCTTTTTTTTATCATTCTTTCAACAAGTTTCTCGTAAAAATGTCTTTTACCTTTCAACACATTAATTTATTATATTAACACTTTTTCTATAGAAAGTTAGTAGGTACATACGTTAGCTTACTCCCACGTCGTGCTAGGGAGTCCAGCAACGCCAAGTCAGAGAAGCACTCTGGTGAACTCTCACGTTCAGCGTTGCAGCCGTCGTGGCTAAGCGCAGATCGCAGTGGGCGTTACAGTAATTAATTTCTGGTTGATAATTAAGATATCCAAGCCGATGTTGGCAGATACCCCAAGGCACCTTATTTTTTTCAGCTGCACAGAGAACTCTGGGTTCACGTGGCTGAGTCAACCAATGGGCTGTTGGCTCAAGTAACTAATCAGTTCGGATAACAATTAAATCGTTCGCCTAAACAACTAAAATGGACCAACCAAGTACTTGGTTGGAACAACCAAGCAATTATCCAGGGCATATCCGATAATTATTTTTCCTCCGTATGTAAAGGCAACTTCGAGTTCTTGATATAGTAATTCTTTGGTAGTGGGGAATTAAATGTCTTTTTTTTAATGCAGTCAATTTTCGAGTGTGAGGTCAAGTTATCATTTTATTTTTCAGTCTTGTTCGTGGCTGGAAGCCTTCAAGAAATTGTTTCGTTAAGCCCTGCGGTAGATCCTGAATATCAGCGATGAATAAGGCATACCTGTAGAGTATTTGTACGCGATATACACACTTTATTGTACAGTGTACCCTTTGTGGTGAGGATTATTAATTGTTTCAACTCAACCCTGCAACCATGCACCTCCCCCAAGCACGACTAAGTAAATACAAGAGGCGTAACCCCGAGCGGCTCGTGATGTATGAGCTTAAAAGTCCCCACGATTCCACGTAGCACACACACACACACGCATACCAAGAAAGAGGCCACCTCTTTCCCTTGCAGAAGGCGCGTTATCTTTCTCTCTCGAAGAATTTGTTATTTAAGAGCGAGCGCTCGGCATCACCACCAGCAGAAACATCTCTGCATCGCACTCCGAAGATATCGTCCGGACCCGACGTTTTCCAGTTCAGGAAACGTAATTGGTTTGCCGCGTGCACGCTCTGCTTCGCTTCGAGATATTCGCCTGGCAAACACCGAGACCTTCGCCTTCGATCCTCGATAAGCGGAGAAATCGACTTCCAATACGTACCGAGCGCCGAAGGCGGTTCTTATTCGGACGTGCAGACGCCATTCTCCTTTTTTTATTCTCGATCTTACCTCCCTCATCTCACTGTGCCTCGGAAAAAAGCAATAAGCTTCGTATCCTTATTTACTGCAGAATCTCAATTCATCCCTCATAGGATGACAGCTTGGGATTAGTGGTAATTCACGTAAGTTCAATCTACTCTTCACGACGTAACCAAAATTGGCCAAACTTATGCATAGAGTTTTTTTCGCTTCATCGATAGCTATTAAAAATTAGGAAGCAATGTGCAAATTCTGCAGTCGCTCGTTGCTTTCGCTATCAACGCAACAACAATTATTTTTTTACAACATGTGACAGATAGTCCGCTGTCAAATTACTGCAACAATCGTACAATTCCGAAGAAACTAATTTCATCCGAGACTCATTCGTCACGATCAATTTTGTCATGTGAGAAAAAAAATCTCATCGACCTCATGCGAAGATGGAAATGAAATAGTTTTGCGGTGAGTTCTCTGCTATTGGACATCCCGCGCCATGTTGCATACGTTAGTCTCATACTATCGATCGAGAAGATCGAGACATACGATCAAGGTGCGCAGCATCATTCTTTCTAATTACCAGACGAACCGATAGTCCACCAGCGCGAGAATTTTCCTCTGAAACCTCGTCAAGGCACGTACGTTGCCGTGGAAAATTACCACCTACGTGCATGTTGTGTTCGCGACGTGGCAAATTACGATTACGGTCGTACAGGTCGCGCGATCGATGCCAATACTTATTCTATATAAGTATTAGGCGTATACTATATTACAATGCGGCACACTCTATACACATATACACCTACTAGATGCAACAACGCACCAGGTTAGAGACAAGAAAAACTTGGAGTTTCGAACGCAAACGCGAAACGATTTTATCCGTCTCGATCGCCTCGTATACCCAATTACATCCAATCTCCGTATAAAACGGAGCTCGCTCGCTCGCGCGCGCGCGTAAGGCTCGGCGGCATCCCATTGTCGAGATTGCGCGGAGGCCCGCCAACTGCTCGGAAAAACAAGAATAGTAGAGCCTCCCATAAGTCGACTTTCCACGAGATGACATTCAATTGCTGGGTTTCTGTGGTTAACGAGTTTTGACTGTAACAATGAAGCAGCCAAAGAAGGTGGTACAAGAAGACAAGTATAGTCAGACGAACGGTATTTATCACACCTTTTTCTATGGATACCCTGCACGAACTTTGTCTCGAGCTAGCGATCCCCGATCGATATTCCATTTTTGGAATGCCCGGAGTTGAGACTGCTGTACACACATGTGGACTATCGGAGGTTCCAGGATAAAGCTGTAAGTTGGTATGGAATTGATGCATGTGGTTAAACAGTACGGTACAGTAATTTTAAGTGTCCTGTATACACGTACATGCTATTATAAAAACCATCGTAAGAATCACCTCGTACTGTCCAACTGAATACGGGACCTCGTTATTCGCTTAACAATGCTGTGAGGCGGCTCCTTAGAAAATTTGATCCTCCGCTGGGGCTCGGACACCGTTGTACGCTATGTAATGTAGTATAGTATGTTACACGTGTTCATCCGTCGGTATGCAATTTGGAAGAACTAACAAAATAATCCTGGTGTATGGTAATTCTTAAATACTAGAGTTTCGTACTATAAGTCCCAAGTTTCGCATATAATCCGAGCCTTGGGAGCTTCTAGATGAGAGACCTCGCACCGATGGTCTTTCGATTGTTTACGTTATTCAGGTTCTTCAGGTTCTTTATGTTCTTGATTATCCTACACGGCTGTGGTGGCGAGATTTATTTATAATATAGAGAGACAATGAACGAGGCAAGTGAACGTAGTGCCTAGATGCTCTCGTCGAGCAGTTATTTGACAGCTTACAAAGACATTGGTGGCAATGTTAGGTGTAGTAAACAATGGTTGCGATCTGTCGATATAGTTGATGATTCGAATGGTCGGAAACTCGAGATACGTTTCTACTTATACGGATGATTCCGTGTGCGGGCATTCCGCACAATAAAACGATCGGATAAAATCAACGCCCACAGACTTTCTCGTTATATTTTTCTCACTCAACACTTCTCTTTCGTGCTGTGAAACTTGCGTGCGCTTATTATTATACGAGGAATCGGTGCTTACAGGGATGAGGGTTAAATTGCAAAAGGTTCGGACTTGAAGTTGCATGTATAGTTATAGCCAGAGATTTCTGGATCGCTGAGAGCAAACAGATCAAAGTGCTCCGCCCTCAGATTTATTAAACTCCCAGCAGTGTGCACTTCTCGTAGAGCGTGAGACGCGGGTACGCATTTAAAGTATACCGTACTGGGCGCAAAAGGTGATGCACTTGCCGGGCGTATAACCTGAACGATTTTGCACGCCCTCAGGCATGCAGTCATACGTACTATATACCGAATGTGCCGGCAGCAAGGTAGTAGGAGCACCACAACACATTTATATCTTTCTCCCGTTTCTTGAAACGTTAACGTCGACATCTTCATCGCTCGCATTTGTGATTATGTGGATCGTGGGGAAAGAGGACTTGACACGCGAATGAATTATGAGAGGGCAACACCCACTTCCTAGAGGTTGATTACTACGCCTTTCCAGTAACTCTTTCTTTATCTCTCGCGATTTACTCCCATCGGATTGCGTAAAAAGTAAACATACCGACTTATGTATCAATATACCCGGAACATCTTTGAAATTCAATCGATTACCGTGGTACAGTGGTATATGAAAAATGCTGGAAAACTCTTTATGAACTCGCTCTTTATGAATCATGCTGATGAAAATAAAAAATAAGAATGAGCTTATCTATTCAAAAAAGTTTTCTATCTATTGATCGCTAAAATCGTTTAACATAAAGTTTATGAAACATTGAAACATATCACGATCACGAAGCATCCTCTACGAATAAGCACAAAGGGATATAAGAAACAAAGCGGCAAAGAAACGATCAGTGATAGCGGGTTACAAAAGGTTCGACGATCAATCGAAAGCGGATATAAAACTTTGAAAAAAAGAGAAGAAAAGGAAGCCGATGAAAAAATCGAGAGACGCATGATAATTTTTCATGGAAGTTAAATTCACTGACACGAACGATGAAGCATAATATCCAACACGACACATATAAATTGAAATTCATCCAGCATTCGACATGTCGGTCGGGATAAAAGACAAACGGCGGGCGTAGTGCACTGAGAAATAATGCAACCACGTCGAGGGATTGGTGGGGCTGACGAAGAAGCAAGAAGCAAGAAGTCTTATGTAGTATAAGAAGATACTACGAACCCCTCTCGAACGCGCATCCGGCGCGAGGTACGTTTTCAAGGAAGCGCGTTCGCGTAACATCACGCGTTACATATCAATTGAATTTTCTTCTCTTGTTAATCCTCGCATCGTCGGTGCATTCGTCTCGTAGGGGGCTCCTCAACACGTGCAGCCAAGTTGCAACGCGCTTCGACCCGATAACGTCTCGCCCGTGCTCCAGGGTGCAGTTCGTCGCTATGCGTACACGCTCTGGTCTAGTCTCTAGTGTACTATACGATGTACACTGGTAACAAGCCACCTGCGCAACTGCGATATCTAGGGCGCGATGTCGGTGTCCTTTTATTATCGGCAACTCAACAACGACCCGTTAATTAAACGATTTTCGAAGCAGAATTAAAAACATGGGCTTAATAATTATTATTCAGATTATTAATTCTTTAATAATCTGACATTTTATCGAAAACGCATGATACAGGCCGGATCTTGGCAGAGCAAAATTTTGGAGTTGATTCTCATTTCGAAACAGAGACTCAAACATTGAAATAAAGAAGAACAAGAGTTGTTTTGTTAAAGAACCATCGAATCTGGTTGCTTAATTAATTTTAATGTAATTGGTTCAAGCAATTAGACCCGATCAGGCCGAATCAGGCCTCTCACTCCCGTGCTTTGCAGCGCGATCACGTATCGCGCACCCTGAGTTGTGTTTCGCAAAAAATGTCCACCCAACTGAACGAACACAGACGCTATATACATATAAACAAAGAACAAGAGTATCTGATACGTCATTTTAGGCAGCCATTTTTTTCCTGTTGAGTAATATATGCACCGAATAACATTTTTACATTTAATACTATTAAACATTGGAAGCTGAATAGCATTGCGACGTGCCACGTTCCACACGGAGCACGCGCTCCTATCAGCCTTTCAATGTAAAGCGCGTCGAAACGACCAACCACCCTCGATACGCCATGGTATTACGTGATCGAATTCGACAAGCAACAACGACAAGAGTATTCAGCGACCGGACACTCGTCGGACTCGGACCACAATTTCATCGATGCAAGACGAATACGAAAATCTTTTAGTACAATGAGCACCCACTTCGAAACTTAAACCTACATTGACCCTGTAATTCGTACCCTTCGATTACTCTGCACACTGCTGGCTGTTCGATTACTCTCGGATTCAATAAAAAATATTAAAGCGGGTGTTTACGTTAATTTTAAACAATTAACAAGTTTAAGGAGATTAAAAGACGCTCGTAGTTTTCGAGAGGAAGAGTTTCGAACGAGACTATAGGAAAGTAAAAATTAAAACAGAGTGAACAGTTTGTGAATTTGGAGTCTAGCTCGGGTTCAAGAAAGAAATAGAGCCAACGCAGGGTAAAGTATAGTGACGCCAAAGAATTTTTATCTTCGTGCAGAGTGTGTAGAGTGAAACAACCATCTCGTACTCTCCCAGAAGTGGTATTACGAAGGTAATTCGGAGGTTTAGAACTTGGATTCGAGCAATCTTTATAAATGCGCCTGCCAGGATGTTCATTCCGATGTTTCCTTTCTGACTCTGAGCACGGGGAAGTCCACAACGTATATATTGTTCTAGTAATAATTCAAAACTACCAGGAAATCATGTGTATGTTGATTGAACAGAACTCATGACTTTAGAATATATCGATACCAGGAATTTAAAAGCATGACTAGAATTGCGGTCTTGTTTAATCTCTCACGCTATCTTAATGATTGCATCCTTTCGAAGCTGGCGTGTAGCGAAGTGGGAACGGGAATATAGGCAGCGATCTCGAGACCCGGACATCGAAGAAAAACGTCATCGTGACGATAAAGCCTTGAAAAATTATTCTAGAGGCCGCGTGCGCATCAATGACAGATTGCACTATAATAGTGGAAGCATAACGAGAAAAGTAATCAACAATGAAGAAGGCAAATACGCAAGGTAAAATGCAAAACGCACTTTGCTTCTCTCATAGGTGTATTGTAATTATTGCGATTTGTTACGAGAGAAGACGCGACGGCTATTATTAGCGATTTCGATCATTGTCCGTCATGTGCGGACGTAACGACAATTTGTTTTTTTTTTCCTAATAAGCAACATAACACGTTTACCTTTTTAACTTTTTGTAGCGACAGGTGCAACCCAGAAGTAAATTGGACACGCTCAGTGTCTTCTTCAGGATGGTAGAAAATATAATTTGATTGAGGGATACGTCGAGACTGACGCTTCGCATGTTGACCTCAACGTCTCTCGAACTCGTCCCTGCCTACTAACGTCTAACGTCTGATGGTCCGATCCCGTCGGCCGTAGTGCTGGGTCGTGTAGGTAGCGCTGGTGCGGCAACGTTGCGAATTACGCGGAATCGGAAGACGGTTGAACTGTTTGGCTCAACCGTCCCCGCGTTGTTTACAAAAAATGCTTACACTTTTTACTTTCGAAATAATATTATTCATATATTAACATATTTTTCGCAGTATTTCACCACGGTATCGTTTAACTGAGCACAACTATAAGTACCAAGAATAAGTAAAGAAACGTCCTTGTTCGTTTGTCCCGCGTGGAGCCGCTCTCTCCCGGTCACTGGACTATACATAAGCATACAACGGTTGTTGGTTGAGACCCTCGGGCGCTACCCATATCGCGGAATTAGATTACCTATCTCGCCGGCCGTGATTTATTTATCGGCAAGTTGGCGAGGTGCTAGAGGGCTCCTTGTGCCGCTTGCTGATCCTTCGAGAGCTCCTTACCGCGAGCTGTTCCTTGCTATATATGCTTTGCTGATATTGCCCTGTGCTATAGTTAGTTATGCATCCGTATGGCTGAGAGACCGCGGTTGCTGCCACACGAAATTTCAACACCTTTGTAGGACGTTCAATGTGCGACGCGTGTATTTACGATTATGAGAATTACACGGTGCAATTAGAAGCCCGAGCGGTCGGTGCGGCATTGGTAAATACACGGGATAATCGTACGTCGGCCTCCGATCTCAGTATCCTTTACTTGCTAAATTATAGGCCAGCCAGCTCGTCGTGTATCGATGGAGAAAAAGCAGGCGATGATCGGTCTTGGAAAATGTATAAAGATATAAGGTTTGGCTAGGTACTACATCGGGATGAGAAGCGGCGAATTTGATCGATCTTTCGCACTGAGATTTCGCACCCTCTATTAGAGGTTAATCGTCGAGTCGTTGATATTACGAGCACGATTACATAGTTAGCAAATCCACTGCGGTAGACGGAGTACAACATACTTATATAAACATTTTCTCATGGTGTTTAATATTTCTGACTCGTGTTACGAGCTTATTAAATACTGTAATATTCTATCATAATTTGTAATAATATTAATCATAGCAGTTCGATCTTATGGTATGAAAATATTACAGTTCCTTTAAAATTTATTACGTAGTACGGATATATAAATGTATCGTATAATATAATCCATTTATATTCATTAGAAAGTTGTTTGTTTATTGAAAAACGTAAAAAAAAAACGTAAAAAATTAGAGTCCAAGACTAACCTGAAGTACCTAAAGAGTTATTTGCTCCATGACAAACTATTGATAAACTCCTGACGGACTGTTATTCGATGAATCCAAACGACGATTTTTTCACGTGACTAATTGATTAGAAGAAACTTATTAATGGATCTGATTATGCAAAACTGTTAATAAAATATGAACATAAGGATTTAATCGGAACCCGTCAACAGTTGTTGATAAATCAAGTGGCAACGCGTATAAAATTTTCAAATTGTCCCATGTATCTACATATCTCACCAAATGATGTCTAAATGATTTAAAACTTTATAAAAATGTCGTATTAACTAAAAAAGAATATTAACAAAATTAAGTGCAATCTGTTGTTTGAGAGTTAAAATTCCAGTATAACCTACTCTTATGGATATTTTATAATTTATTCCAATAGTGCAGAGGATTCTTGTGCAAATTAAAAATTTCAAACGCCATATTCATTAATGTCACGTATATCGTTTATTTTACGTTTAATAAGAAATTGATTTTAATTACAATTTATCGACGAGTTTTACGGCAAAAGGAAATACTTTAACTTGTTGCTTGGATAAAAATGTTACAACAAACGCGAGAACCGTATGCGCCAAAGCAATCTGCTAATTAAAAATAAAAATATTAAGGTGTTTGTCAAAATTGTAAATAATTATTTTTACTATGACGGCTCGTGGCAAATGCCAAAAGGTGACACTGAGTAAAGCGCTTGACCAAATTAAAATCATTGAAGCTAAAAAAAAAACAACCGAAAGATTTCTTGCAATCTCCGACTATTCTTTCGATTCGTGTATTTCCTCAAGACTACAGTCACGTTTCGTCTTTTCGTTCATGCACGTTCTTTCAAATACAAGATACAAAATTGTTGGAGCACTCTGCACTTGTGTAAAAATATTTAACCCGAGTGTTATATGTATTTCGCAGTCAGATGAAACGGACCAAGGTGTGTAGAAGCACTCCTACAGTGTAATCTTAGATCGTCGAGCGATGATCGTGAGAAGAGTCAAATCGATTGGCGATCACCACTCCGCTACTCCAGATCGACGAGTCGAGCGGAAGGTGCTGCATACAACACGGAGAGGATATGATTTTCGCTAACGGCGAAAAATATCGCGCACCGGCACACAGAGCGTACCGATCCGACCTGATCTTTTACCTTCGGTATATTATACTATGTGTAACCACGATATACTACTACCACAGTCGTGTTATACCTATATCCAGAATCGCTAACAAAGTGAGGATCAAATAATAACACGTTGCTATCGGGGGCGCACGGGCGCTCGCTTGCTTCTTGCCCCGAAGATAGATGGCCCATCGGTGTGAGTGAATAATTTGATAATGGCGCGTTGTGCCGGCAGCGTCTATCGACTTGCGCGTGTTCGTGCGATATCCACAGTTTGGCGTACGTACTTTCAGCCGTGGCATCATCTTTTTCTCTTGCTTCACTAGTTATTCCTCGGCTGCCGTTCGTTCGATTCTATATCGCTATTACGGGTACTCTGCGAGGAAGACCGTGGAGCCTCTATCGGTGAGAAATGCCAAATTTCTTTAGAAATCCCAATAGTATTACGGCATTACATATGTTTCTCAAACATGTATAGATAGAGCCGCGCGATACGAGATGCCGCATATTTGAATTTATGTGATGCCGGTATGTGCACCGCATGCATTATAACGCGTACTTTGCTCACAGAGAAATATGTAAAGAAAATTTGAAAGAGCGACCGAAGTCGAACGCGGCGATGAGAAGGGTGAAAAACAGAAAGAAAAAGAGAGCCAAAGAAGAATAAAAATAAAGAATAACGAGCAATCGAAGAAGAAAAGAGGTGCAGACGGCAGAGAGCGTTGTCACTTTTTAAGTGTTGCTGGGCGAAAGACCGAGGATCAGAGACAAGACGCGCAACGCGGTATCCAGAACACGTCCGCGTACGCTACAAACGAAGTCTTCCTCGAGTATTTCACCTCACATTCTCGTTCTCTTCTTCAACGATGTCGACGAAAGCGACTTATTGTCGTTTTACCAAGGCATTTTAATATTTCCTTTCAAGACGAAGGTGAGCTCAGACCGTCGCTCCGACCACCGGTCTTACCCTCGCTAAAACTATACAGTGCAGAATGCAAAGACACAGGTGCCCGCCCCCCATCGCGTTGCACTGTCCGTCGTCCTTTCTTGTACTTTCGCATTACGTCGTTCTCTTTCATCCATGCTCGTTTTTTTCCTTGTCACGACGTCGTCTCCGTGCAAACATCGTTTACGAGTATTTCAGAGATATCTTGCTCAGTAGTAAATGTTAGCATTAACGAAAATTACAGTGACGATCGTGTAAAAATATTTTTTTTGTATTAGTTTATTTATTCTTTCTTTCATGTTAAGTAATGCGTAGTATACAGAGTTCACCTGAGCCAGAGCTAAATTCGTTCTTTACTCAAAATTTTTATTCGCGTTAAGAATCTAAGAAAATACAAATAAAATATTATTTTCTCGTAGTAATATGTTGAAGACTCAGTGCCAAAATGCAAATCAATTTTTAGTGCAACAAAATCTTATTAAAAATGCAGTATCAGCAACTGTTTTGCAGAACTGCTTCTCGTTGGAATTCTCGCAGTTCATTTCCTTTATTCGCAAGACTCCCGTTTTTCTCCTCGGCTTTTTTTTTCTCTTCTTTACCGCCTTCACTTTTGTTCTCACTTGTGCCTTCGCACTCCCAGTGTCCGTCAGAGTGCGATTTCGCGCGAGACCGGGGAACGTTGATGATCGTGACGCGCCCGAAACCCTCTTCCGAGTATCCCTGCTCGAACTACGTGAGACCTTTTCTAAAATTGCTTGTCTGCTTCGAGTCTTGGCGATGGTTCGCGAGAATTCCCTCTCTCTCTCTCTCTCTCTCTCTCTCTCTGTCTCTCTCTGTCTCTCTCTCTCTCTCTCTCTTTTCATTGTTTCATGGCTACGCCTAATGTATGTGACTCGTTTCGTCGAACGCGTGAAAAACAAGGTCTTACGCTCATCTCAGTCTCTTCTATAACTCTTTCACTCTCACGTGCTACCGTGCTGCGTGTCGTCAGACTCGAATAATGCATCGATTGGAACGCGATAGGGTGGTGAGACGATGAATTTATTGTGACACTAGAAATAAAAATAATCACATCCACTTTGGAATTCTTGATTTTGGAATATTTGTATAAACCGTGTATTCGGAATACGAAAGCTATTTTCATTGCCAAAATAATGAATGCGCGTTGCCTTAGATTTGTCACAATTCTTCTATAAAATCAAAGAAAAATTATTATCAATCAAAGACTACAATCTACAAATGGTGTTATTGCAATTTTTTAATAGATTTATTATTGTTAAACTACTCTTTCCTTGCTTCAATTGTTTTTGCTACGACAATAAAGTATACTGTTATTCGCCATAACCAAGAATTGCAGAGAAAACAATTTTACTCGATGTCCGTAGGGGCTCTTGATAAAAGAAATTAAGAGCACGATTGTGTATCAAGTATTGCAGCGTACAAATAGCATTTTTTCACATATGCCAGAGTACAAGGGTCGTTATTACCAGTCACGAGTGATTATTGCACTCGTTTAGAACGCAGGTGCATATCGCAATGCGGGCCGAGAGTGTATGTAATAAGTAAAAACTATACGTAATCGACTCCGTATACGCATATACGGCGATGAATTATAGCTGTATATATATATAATACAGAAAAATGATCAACCAAGTGTAATCATCTTTCAGAAGCTGATACTTTTGTTCTATTTGATGATAATGGCACTACCTACACATTTTATTTTCCACCGTTGTGAAAAAAATTCACAGTTACAGTCATTCTGCGATAAGAACTAATGGGAGCAGCAGCAGCAGCTCACGTTAATGATGAATCTGGACAGCAGTCGTTACGTATTCGATAAGTAAAATCTGAGAAGAAAAGAAAGGAGGAGCAGATGAAAGATGGCGCATGGAGAAAAAACTGAAGAAGAATAACATAGAAACGTGGATGCTGGGTCTCGAATCGACAAGAAAAACGTGCTGTTTACGATCTCTAATCTGTGGATCAGATCTACTTGATGATCTCAGGAGTCGGCAGGTCACGTGGACTTATCCTCGACTACGCAATAAGGGGCAGGTGGGCTACCGGTGAGTTTTTTTTATACCAGCGGAATACAATGCGTTCGGCCTGTCAGGCATCGCGGTAGTACATACTCCTGCAGCTCTCGTTATCTGATTCCTAATAACTCTGTGGATCCTGACTCTGCGTCACGGAAGAGTCAAGAAACGCTTAGCGGACTTAAGAGTGGAACGATTTATTTACCCAGCGTGACGCAGCAGGCGTCTGTTGAGATGATACGAAACGTATAACGCAAAACGTACGAGCCAAGGCATGATTACTCTCCGAATGTTCTCGGATATCAACGAAATGGTAACGTTTGGTAAAATTTATCTATTAGATGGAGATACAGAAATATTTTTTGAATTTCTTTCAAAAATATTTTTCAGGTACCAAAAATATTTATTCCGGAGCCGTAAGTTGGTGAATACTTAAAAATTGTCACATTTCTGATTTTCTTCTATATTTTCTTTGAATGTAAAGTTCTTTTCAGCTCTGTTATCCTTTCATGTATGATTATTCTTAAAATGTTCTGAGATATGAACGAAATGGTAGCGTGAATACAATTTATCTATATTTAAACACAATAAAGACACAGGAATCTTTTTAAATTTGATGCCCAGGTTCAAAAATAATTTTATTCTTGGCCGTGATTTCGTAAATACTTAAAAACTGTCGCATTTCTGATTTTTTAAAATGTTTTCTTTGATAGTTTTTTTTAACTCTGATAATGTTCTGAGATATCAACGAAAAATTAATTTCGTTAAAATGTATTTATATTTAAATTCAATGAAGACACAAGAATCTTTTTGAATTTGTTTCACGGATACCAAAATAACTTTTTTTCTAGGCCGTAAGTTGGTAAGTACTCTGAAATCGTCGCATTTCTGATTTTCTTTTATACTTTCTTCGAATGTAAAGTTCTTTTTACCTCCATTACTCTTTCTTTTGTTAAACTTGTATAACGTTGGTTATGTGCTTGAGTTAACTGTCTCGAAGGCGTACATAGACGAATATCAAACATAGGGAACACAGGTATAGGATGGACCTCCGTGAGGCGTCCCACATTGCCGGATACGCGTGCGCCCCCCTCGCTTCCGGTCGTAAGAAAGTAGAGTCCCATTCGGTCCTTGAATCCCTGTGCGAACGGCACTCTGCTCATTGCGATGCAGACCGTCACGACCGCCCCCGGAATATGAAAACAAAATCATATTCTTCGCCCGTGGCCTACCGATGAGCCCGTTTATTCTCCGGTTTCTTTGCATGTTTGCTCTCGTCACGATAAATAAATTCGCTCCGGTTCGTGCATCTTTTTATATTACCATGCTCCGCTGCAGACAAAAATAATTCAATATCGATCAATCTCCTTGGTAAATCGAAGCGTAAGCGTCCGAGAGTTCAATTTAATTTATAATTCTCTAGCTCAGGTTGTTGCCACTTAAGAGTTAAGGGCAGAATAAAAATTATCGTTGTTATTTTTTTAATGAAAAATATTTATCAGTATCATTCATGACATTTTTTTATATCGTAGAAACATCTTTAATAAATTATTTTCACAGTGAGTATGATTAAATGTACCCAAAAGCCTCGTACCCCAAAACAGTATGATATTATTCCTTGATCGCATGCGACAATATACCTACTCATGATACATGGTCGCACAGGTTTCAAAACGGTAAGTCAGTGTCGATTGTGCAACTGGATGAACGGAAGGGTAAGATTATAATGTCCGATTAAGGCACGCCGGATTTATAATCCGAGTGGTGGCACACTCCGAAGCGTCTGTGTAATCAAGAAATCTGAAACCAAACTTTCTATTCGACAGTTTCAATATAATAATCGAGATAGTTGATCTCTCTTATTCGCAAACACAGTCAACTACAGAATTTGTGTTTCTCCGTGATGGTCTCTCACGATTTTATTCAAGATCTTCAAGCGAGATCGACGACAGTCTTACTACGAAGACAAGAGTCTTAAACGCAAGTAACATCTGGAGTTTTCTTTGTACAACGCATACCAGCTGTCCTGGTTACTGACTCCTTAAAGAGTTTTTAGAATTATATTCTCCGGGATGTAGACGGAGGGATGACACATCTGAGATGCAAGGGTCAAAGCATTGGAAATAATCAAGACGAGTTTACAGGGAACCACTGATGTCATGCTCGGCTTGGCTCAGTGGCGACGATGCCGCACCTTATTTTAGTGAAAATAATGATTTCTCTCGTTTCTAAGCGACAAATACGAGCGCAACATGTATTAAATCACTTGCGAGCGGTAGCAGCGCTCGCTACTGTCGGTACGAGCTCTTCTTCGTCTTCGCTGATACGTTCTCAGCTTCGCTTCACTGTTCGCAACATCTCTGTCTCTTCCTCTCGCTCTCTTGGTCCATCGTTCTCGTAGTTGCAAGCTCGTTAACGCAGTGGCAAAACCCACAGCGCATGTGCGCGTAATAGCGCAGCAATCAAAGCCTGGTTGAGTTGATGACTCGGCATTATAAATGTATTAAGTTGGAAAACAATTAGGATTAAGAAACTGACGAAGCAAACACCGAAGAACCGGAGAGATGCTCCATGGACTCTCGCCTTTCGTGTATTTTATTTTTTTTCACCCTACGGACCATCGATAGAAATACAAATACATCTCTAATCGAGACGGTACATCGGTGCGAGTGACCGACAAGTGTAAAACCCGCTTAATCCATGATATTATAATGGCAGCCCGATGCTCTGGATTCTCGCGAAATGGTATAAACGCATACGTGGTATATGCTTCGACGATTGAAACTCTTTTATACACACACGTAGAAAATCCTGAACCGAGCAATATCGAAATTTTCCAGCAATTTCCGATTATCCGCGGTGCGATGGAGATTTGTGTTCCAAAGCGTGGTTGTCGTGGTTGCGTTTGTGCGATATTAACTTGATCCAATGTTCTGAGACGCATCCGGACGCGTCACGCTCTCGAATGGCGATTTTAGCGCGTATCCGAGAGAGTGCTCGTACATACATATAGCCACCGCACTGTACACTTGACGACGAACAGCAATCTTTGCTCATCGAGCGAGTTCGATCTGCCTGGTCGTGAAGCGAAACGAGATTATGAACGCTCGAATAACATTTTTACTTAATCCCGTACATCTATTCATCGCACATCCGTCAAGGCAAGGTGAACGAACGATTGCGACAAAATGCCAAGATGACTCGCTTGCATCGAGAAGAGTACTGCTAACGAAAGTAATAATTTCAATATTTCATTGCTATCGTAGGTATCCCCGGCCATGATAACAAGAAGAACGAGACACGTATTGAAAAAAAAACCCCCCGTAAGCTTGCCCACACTTCGTGCTAAACAAATAAAATGATTAATCAAAGCTTTTTAGATCCATCGAAGCATATGCTGAACAACAATATACAAAAGAATAATTAAATATTTAAGAAGGAAGATAAGCGATGCTCTGCACACAATACACTAGGAAACAAGTGGGTGAAAATTTGCGAAACATGCGCGTATGCTATATAGATGTCCGTCTGTATATTTATATATGTACAATATTTTATACCATACGCGAATGGAGACGATTGAGTCGGTGGCGATGACCGCGACTTCGATGACGTTACGAATTTAGCAATTACTTACCGGTAAGGAAAAGCCAAAAGTTGCAAAATACCTTGGCAGCTGCGATGGCGGTGGGGCGCTTGTGAAAAGAGGGCGTTCCGCACGCGCATGTATTCATGCGCTGTATATATACGGTACTCATTGGTAAATAGACACATTGATACATAGACACATTATACGCGAGATTGTGAAATGTATGTCATAATCGTACGTAACTTATATCTGCGCAAGGGGCACACATGGCCTTTGTGTAATATACAGTAATGTCTATACACACACATGGATATACGCGTAACATATACTACGTATACGCACATGCACGTACACGTGACGCATTACGTGTATTACGTGTATGTATCGTACAGAAGCGCTCGTGATTTTAAATACTACAACGACTATTTGTAAGCATCGGGCATTGCAAGGAACTAAAGAATGGTCGACAGCCGAAAGAGTACAAGAAGAGGCTACTACCCGTACGGAAAACTTGATCAAATGAACGAATAGTTCATTTGAAATGATTAATAAATAATAAAAATTCTAAATTAATTTTAATACTAATGCAGACATGTGTATTATACGAATTTGTACAATAAATTGCGTTGAAATTGTATCGTATCTTATATTCTTTCGCACTTACAAGAGTAAAGTTCGATGAATCCCTACTGTGGATGGCCCTATTTGAATCTGGAGTGTTATTAGGGAAGCCTTTATGGATCGGCACATGGTCCTAGTTTCGAATCTATATTATAGAAATTCTGCTAAATTCTAACAAAGCCCTATTCTTAATCGTGGCTTCCCGACAAAATTTCTGCACGGGTCCCCTTACATCTAATTATTATGTTATTTTAAGTGGTTTGAAACAAGTTTTCGCTTGGGTGCTCTGTTTTACAATACAATACGCGAGACATACTATGTAAAAGTATGTATAGATCTGTACGGATTAAGGTATATAGGCAGTTGAAAGTAACAGGCACCCACGCCATTCGACGTAGTTTCGTTGACTGATCAACGAAACTCGATACTTCTCTGAGACTATCTAGGTATCGAAGACAATCGTGTGCCCGAACAAACGATACGTCCTGATATACAGTATGCTCGTGTTATCCAACTGGAAAGACGTATATCCCTGTAAGCATTTGGTGCCTATACATGTATAATGTGGGTAACTATGCAAGTATGAAAATAATTGAGTAGAAGGATACTCTATCCTTCTCAGACGACTTTCTAGCCGGCATTATATATAAAACCTTCTCCCGTTTCCTCGAGTAAGTTTCTCAGATGTTTATTCGCACTTCTGACAACGAGATCTCAATTACTTGGCGGTGTAATGTATCTTTGTAGAGACTCGAAGATTCTTAATGATCTATGTACGTAGTGTATACGTGTTCGATGCTGTAGCTTTTTCTTGAAATAAAGTCTCGAGTGTGCTTCCGCGTGTTTTAAGGATGAAAATATTTTCAACTTTATTTGCTAATTCTGTATTTTAATAAAACGTTTAAACAAATTTTTTTATTCAAAATTTATCGGTCAATTAAAAAAATTAATTTCTTTCATATTATAATCTTGCAGCTGAAGTTGTATTTTTAAGTAACTTTAAGGTTGAATAGCGAATTCCAAAGACCATTTGACGATGAAATTATGTAATTTCTCACGTGCTACTTTCAAGCACGTTATTAAACTTATATTCGTACGATTTATTTGTTTTTTTTTTTTTTTTGAGTTTGAGTTATATTGGTCGGTCCACTCGCGATGATGAGAATAATTTTCCAAAGTACAAGACCGTGATTCACGTACTCGGTTGGCTAGCTCAATCACAGCTCGCAATATTCTCAGCACGTCGACCGAGGTTCACCGGTGCTTCGATTTTGTATTGTGTAACTCGCACGCGCCCACTTCGATATACATACACTACGATATATAAAATGTACATAGGTATACTTGTGCTTATACTACATTATCTATAGTACGTACGATCTCGCAGTGCGATAATCCACCCGCACAACCTCGCCACAGTTGTATTATGAAATAGGCTCTATATGTATAAATATATATTCCGCACAGGGCACCCGGCGCTTAGCGTTGACCCGCGTGTCCTGTCGCAAATTAAGTGCATGCGTGTAACGGAAAACTCACCTTACTGTCGCGTTAGGCTTGCATTTCCGCATTCACGAGTTGCTGTAAGAACATCTATTAAATAATTTACCTCTGACAACGCTGCCATCGTCCGGATTAATCAGACAGCAGCTAGAGAGCGCGAAAAATTATTTAAATATGTGACGATGCATCTCAAAGGACAACTTCTCAAAACCTATTTTTCGAATTTACCACTATTCTCTATGGCAAAAAAGTATTCCAACACGGACAGGACGAATAAAACAGTTAATCGGTTAATCGATACTTTTGGTAATTAATATAATCTTTGTGTTAATGGACATTGTAGAGATATTCCACTTACAAATTTTAAATGTACCTTAAGGACTATTTCAGCGAGAAATGTTATAATAAAAATTGCAATTTTAGCACAGCGACAGTGTACGGAATACCGTGACCGCCTAGAGAATACCCGATAGTTCCTATAGAAAAATATATTAATTAATTACATAATCATATAGTTTTTTTTCTTTATTAGATTTGAAGCTTTACGATGATCACTGAAAAAGTAGGGTAAACGGGTGAGGTCCTTTGACTCGTCTATGACTCCCTACCTCTCTGTCTCCTTGTCTCTCTCATCCTTCTTCTTTTTCGAGTCGGTCAAAGAGGTGTATACGAGTAAAAAACGAACGAGCGTATATGTTATAGCAAGCTATAACCTATAGCTTGTCTGATGCGCCAGGGATGCTGGTGCTTCTGTGCGATGCAAAAACGACGCGTCGCGGAATGTTCGGTCTGGTACCACCACTGACGAAGATGACGAGCCAGAAGGTAGAGAGGCAGCGCCAGTAATATTACGTCGGTCTTGGAGAGGAAGCGCTGTAGGTCTGCAAGCTTACATATATCCGGAGCGGACCAGTCCCACTATTTATAGTATATACGTACACTTTACTGTACTATATTCCATGGTGGGACTGCACAGTCTCATTCCCTGAGCCACAGCCTCGAAAAAACGTGAGGTCTGCGCGTCAAGCGAGTCCTGGAGCGAAACGCCCCGAGCGCAAGGCGCGCGCATTAAATTAGCAAATCTAACGTAATAATTAAATTATCGCTGTGCATACGAGTCGTTCGCGCGCGGCTCTCTCGTACGGGAACCGCTTTCCGGCGATGACTCTCGGTTCGAATATGCAGCTGCGAATGTCTTGTCCTCGTCTCATTGCCTGAGATACGTTATGCGCTCGGGTCAGTACCTATTCAGTCGCGGCAAGCGGTCCGCTCGCTCGCGCTTGCGAAGAGGCGATCGTGCTAATGAAGCGTCGCGCGTAAACGCCGCCGAGAATACATTTGAATGCATTAGCCGAGCGAGTTCATGGAGCATCGTCTCGTAACGCTCGTGTCACGTGAAAAAGAAGGTAAGGGTAGGAAGAGGAGGAGGAGGAGGGTATATAATATGCGATAGCTGTGTAGCGATCGAGTTAGTGCGCGGGTGAGCATATTCATTGCAAAAAGCGCTCTGACGCATTTGGCTATCGTGCATATAGATATCCTTTTATCTGCATGGCGTCCGAGTCTAGGAGGCTCCTTTTGATATGCACTACGATAACCACTCGAGCGAACCGATTGATTTGTACAGATTTTGAACTGATGGGTAGTGGACTTGCAAATAATTTACACCGTAGGGTAAAGTCACTAGTGAATGAAGCAGAATCTATCAATTAGCAAGAATTTATCCAACAACCTGAGTAACGAAACGTAGAAAACATTTATTTTAAAAATCCGCGGTATAGAACCTTGCGAATCGCCTAAATTAATCAACGTACTTTCTCACAGAGGTGGCTTCGTGAAAGGTTGTGAATAACGAGGAAGTATGTTGATTAATTTTGGCTTCGTCGTAGAAGAAACTTTGCAAAAGTTGGAAAATAATGAGAAAGCTTAATTTCTCGAAGTGTGTAAAAGTTAGCGTATCAATCGTTTCTCCAAAATGGTAAATTTCATAACTTTTGATACTCACTGTCAATTATAATATTAACGAACTCCGTATTAAGTAACCTTGGTCGTACATAAATATTGAAATAAGAGTAAACTGATCAAATTCTAGTGACTTTTACGAAGACTACGATGAAAGAGTGTGAATATGATTTTCGTATTTTAAGTAACTTGACATTAAAAACACGAAAAAAAAATTTTTTATTCGCGGAAACCAACGTTACTCCACGAGGAAGAAAAATAAAAATTTACCGATGTATTCACCCTAATAGTAAATAACAAACAAGTTCAATATTTATAACGGTCTTGCGAACGTAGGCCATACATTAAATCGACGGCTCATCGTCTTTATTCTAATTCGAGTGTACCATCCCGACATTTCTATCCCACGTGAAGCGCCTCCGTATGCGCGTGCGAGAAAGCCTCGATGCGTCAGAGAAAAGCCGACGTCAATAAGCACTTCGTAAGAGGATACCTTCCTCATTCACCCATCACGCTCGCGGTCCTTGTAAATAATGCCTCGTCCTCGTGAGAACGGTCAATCTCGTATAGCCGGTCGAAACTAAAGAGCGATGCCGAAATTGAAGATGCTCGGGATATACGCCCCGAGGCTCGGAGAAGAGCTTGCCCGCGTTGATTCGATACTTTCGTGCGCAAGATGATCGTCACGATGAAGCTGAACGAAACCCCTCCAGCAGCAGTGGCAGCACGCGCCGTTACGCTCATCCACCGCCCTTGATCAAGAAACGCGGTAGCGTCTCGACGTCAACCGCTTCGCCTGATTGCATCGACGGCGTTCCAATTCAAAGTGCACTGCACTATATTATAATTCATCGTGCCTGGATAAATTAATCTCGGTTAAAACGCGTTCAACTATTCAATTTGACGGCGTTACGGTGATCCATCTAGCGGTCTCGGTTTAAGTGCTGGCATCAAAGAGCAACGTCGACGGATGTATACTCGATCGTGGCCTACGGTGTCGTATCTCTACCGGCGTTTCTGCTGTATATACAAAAGTATTATACCGTATACCTGCCGCAGTGAGGTAAAGTACTAGTAAATTGGACTAATTGAATGCTTCCACCTCGCATGACAAGGCGTTGAGACGCGTGTGTCGCTATATCTGCCGGTTCGATCTAAATTCTATTAGTCAAGGTGGCCAGTGGACCGCAGCAGCTCGTATATCCGATAAAATCGAGCAGAGTATGTTGATATAAAACCGGGTGTGGACTACTCAACCGAAGCGTATCGGTATTGGATTGCTAACGTATTGAAAGTTACAAGGGAGACGAATATGATTCGTGTCACCCTCGCTGACCGTGTGCAGCCAATAATAATATTGAATTAAGCATATAACTTGAGGAGACTATCTATGTAAACGTACTAAACTATGTAATGATTATAAGATAATAAGATTCATAGAGTAATCGTATTTCGTATGCATTTATCAATTTGTATGTCTAATTTTTTATTACGAGCTTCGAGTACCAAGGGGTTACATCGTACGATCGCCATCAAAGAGATCCGTATAAAAATAAACCCGTACAATCAATTTCTAGCATTATAAGTATATTAAAGCTCTTTAATTCAGGCAATCAAGAAAATTACATATTTGTTATTATTTTGAGATTGATGTATCCATCATATTATAGAATCTCGACAAGAACACCTCCCTGATATGGCTTCATTCTTGAGGGTTATCGTAGTTTACGGTAATGGTGTATCATAACGGTGCGTAATTGCGTGCGAATCGGTGTTATACACCCATTATCGCGGATGAGACCGTCCCGGAGATATAATAACCACCTATCGTTATCTCGAACCAGATAATGTCAAGCGGCAAATTATCGTACCCGCGCACCCTGCGTCCATATTTAACAAACTTGAGGTCTAAATCACCTATGATTATCCGCGGCACGACGTCTTCATTATTTCTCTATCGTCCCGCTTCAGCTTCATCTCTTTCCCTCGTTCACCCTTCACGGCGAACCGAGCCAAGTCACGATATACCTGTCGAACGCCTCGCACTACGGATAACTAGACAGTTATCTTTCACCGGCACAGCTAGACGTACGAAAATATCAAACGCGACGTACCTATATAATATACGTTGTGTTCAGTTATGAGTTCCTACCAAGCTAGTTATTGATCTTGGGGTGAAGAAAAATTATCAGGAATATACAGCGCAACGTTATGAGGCAATGTAATAAGATCAAAAGAAAGATACGTGAGGCAACATGTCTATTATCCATTTACATTAAAACCGTTTCTGAAGAATCGAATGTTTACAAATACTACACGATTCATGAATAAAGAGCAAATTGCCCAAGTACATCCATACGTGATCCACATATTCATTTGTTTTACAGTTCAAATGTTGCGGGGTAACATGAAATTTCCGCATCATATAATAATAAGTGTATACCAAATGTTGTGATATTAGGCACGAAGCTGTCACTGTAGCGTAGTGACGGTATGGCCGAATTGTCGAACAAATTATAATTATTAATGTTGATTTGACTCTGTTCGAGTTATGATTATCATTAGATCGACAAATTAGTCAGCAACCCGACAATGTCGTAACGCGCGTCGTCCGTCTGCAATCTGTGTTGCTTTAGAAATAATGTCGATTCGCGCGGATACTCAAGAGGCTCATGCGCATTCAATGAAGCAAACTAAATTACGCTTATCACAGATCGTACGCGAAAACTCGCTTCCACCGAGGCGTGATCTACAATCGCGGTGCGCACGGAAGCACAGCCATCGGCTCGCATATAGCAAGACGTACAAGAATTGCGGGCAGCAGTATTTCACACTCGTGAAGTCATCAGTGCTGTCGCATTCGCGTACGCACGTGCAGCGAAGCGAGTAGCTACCGCTGTTGCTCTTACTGTTGATGCTGCTGTTGAGATCCACGTGCCGGGTGTTGCGTGTGACACGCCCAGCAGTAGTGCGTGCGCGCAGTTCTCGTACGCGCTCGTTCATACAGTAATGCAATGTGGCGACCCTGAACGCACGTCCATGAATGCGCTTCTCAGCCTCTGACAGCAATATTCGTTCTGTCGGGGAACGATTATTCACCGAGTTCGATAGAGAGCTTTTTCTAAGCAGTTGGCTAGGATTATTATTTAAGTCAAAACCTAAAATGTATCTCGTATCTCTCTCTTCAAACAACATGGACTTTTTCATTAATTTTCATGTTTTGTGTTCTTGTAAAAGTTGCAAGTGTTTCGTGAAACTTATATTCTGAGAATAGATTACAAAATGTGCTTAATTTATATTTTTAGAACAGCGTCGATGTGACCGACGATTTTTTTACACAAAAATATTGATTTAAATAATCCAAGTTACAAATATTGATAACTCGTGGCAAACGATCGAGCAGCTTTTTACTTTGTTGGTAAATCGCCAGACTCGTTTCAGGCTGCTTACAACTAAAATGGAATTATGTTTCAATAACGATTGAATGCACCTATGTACCAACTTCTATCCAATATATTATGTATTGTATATTCTATAATATATATTGTATATTCTATAGAAGACTGTTTAACGATTGTTCGCCGAACGTGTGGGTATATCGGTGCATGACTCAGCCGCACAGGCTCCACGGCGCAACCGAACAAAGCTGATGAAGAAAGAAAGGGAGACGGAAGAAATTACGTGTGAGCAAGTATGCTACTCCTACATATTATAATAGGGACGAATCGAAACGAGTAGACGGACACTCGACTTGGGTTGTCAGGTAGTAGTATGCAATTCGACCTCTCTAAAGGAAGAAAGAGAGAAGAAAGACAAAAAATACGAAGAAGAAGAAGAAGAAGGACAAGGCAGAGCCCGTCCTGCGCTTAACGCGCGCCGGATACGCGTTCCCTGCATTTGTAACGAGAAGTGTGTGGATGAGACACTGCGACGAGGGGTTGTATAGCGCCCAACCGAAGAGTAGATGATGGTCATCGTCTTCCCCACCCCCCTCTCGCAGCTCCATTGCTGCATTTTATTGTAACGTTCGACTCTCCGAGGATTGTCGTGTATCCATAGGCCGAGTATACATACGTAGAGGTGGAGGACATGTGCAACGCGTACGCTGCATAAAACCTCGTCGTCGTCGCCGCCGGTGATGCTCGTTCTGCGACGCGATGCACCGCATAGCACGCAGTGTCGAGAACGCAGGGCATAACAGCCGAGAGTGCGCAACGCGAATCCGCGCACCTATGGATCGTAGATCGATCGGGACACGCCGCGGCGTGTCCGAGCTCTCTCGGTTACCGCGCATTGAAATGCAATCCTTGCGCCGATGATTTATACCTCCCCAATGCCCGCCCGCGGGGCAGGATGTCGCACGTCTCTTCTTTATGTCTCTATACCGTCGACGGTACATCGAGCTCACGAACCAAAGTCCCGAGATATCGCGGTATCGAGCGAGGTCAAAAAATCTCCCGCGACAGTTGGCCACTCGATTTCTCGCTTGGATTTATTTTGACGATCCGAAAATGCAAGTTACCTCAACACTTAATTCTTCAACGCAACTACATTCCTTGACACTCGGTTTATCAAGAATTTTTGGCTCGCATTGAGAATATATGAAAAAGGATAATTAAATTGGTACCTGACTGTAGTTCTAGAATTAAGTTATTCGTCCCGACGCGATACGGAGGAAGAATGTGACGCTGCGTTATCCGAAGAATAGGTCGGCGACGCTAGAGCGCGTATGTCGTACACAAAATGTTGTCATTTACACTAACGTTTTGTAAGATTTCCTTCATGAAATTTCAATATAATTATGGAAAAGTCATTAAATGTTAATGCACGTAATCAAGTAACGTAAGCGTCTGGTCCGACTTGTACCAGTTCCCGCAGACACCATTACACGCTTCAAATTGATCGACGCCCATGCTTTTAAACTTTTTTCCACAAGAAATAGCATACGAAAGAATGAAGTTTATCGATCGATTTCAGACATCGTGTCTGTGACGTATAATTTTTGAGTTCAAAGGTCGTAATATACATACCTATAGTATCGCATACGTCCCTTGTAGAACTAACAATGATTTATGCAAGTTTCGCGTGCGTCTGTCCCCGTTCCTAGGTTTCTAACCCTCGACGCGCGCATGACTCGTACATCGCGCGCCCGCGCGCTAGCCACTCAACGTGGGCCGTCGATGTCGATCAACCCGTTGCCTACCCAACGCGCAAACGAGAGATCTCGTGCGCAAGAGTGATCTACACGCCCTGCGCTCTGAACGCATTAGCTCGCGCCCGCGCGTGAGCATATAACGCCCCTCGCTGGTATATTCACATATACGCGCAGCACTACCTCATAACGTCCACGACACCTCATGGTAAGCACCAAAGTTGGTATCTATATATCTATAGATACTTTTCGAAGCGCTGCTGATCTATATTCAGACACATTAGGAACGCCGATCGTGTAATAAGCGGGGACCGAAAAATTAGCATCTGCCCAGTTCGCCCGTTCGAGAGACAATGCCTGATTTGAATAACAATGTTCGCTACCGTGTGGGCTTCTAACTCTCAGCTACATGCGCTCCTGCATGCTTACCGTAGACGCGCGTGTATGTATACGTACTATACGCAACAGGGCAAGCTACGATCGTGCCAATGTACTTATAGCAGTATAACATTCGCACACAGATATATTTTATGTATTATTGAGTAGAATCTGTATAGTACAACATTTTATATACAGTAGAGAGCCGCGTACGATGATGAAGTATTTTCATCCCTCAAGTACCTGTGCGGTAAATATACGTTTCTGTCTTTTGACAATCGCGACATTTCGACCATTGGCCAAATTTATAAATCTGTTGGAAAAAATTTTCTTTTTCAATTGTACGTTAACCTTGACCCTAGGTTACCGCATCGGTTAACTTTTTCACGTCTAACTTTGCATGGATTTAGGATCCCAAGGATTACAGTGTGGTAACCTGGGGTTCGTGTGTTATTACTTTGATGGTGAAACAAGAATTAATCACTCCTGACCGTATTATTATTATAAACCAAACAAATATAAAATAGTTCCTTGCCGACGTATGGTCTGGGGGGTGCGGGGTAGCGCACGAGCCTATCCATTGAAAATAAATTCTTGTGGATCGTAAACAAGATAGGAAAGCCTCTACCTAGGGTACCTAAGAGAATTCGAAATATTCTGCAGGATTTCATATATCAAAATGTCTTATAAACATTTTTTAACTTCTTTCACGAACGATTTGAAAAATCAATTGCTTAATTTATACTTTTACAGGGATAGGCATCTCGATGGATACGAATGCCCAACGTTATAGTCAACGTGTCGCTCAGTGAGGGTGCACATGGGAGGATTCACTCTTGCGAAGAACCTCGTCTTCGAGTCTTAAACTCTTGTGGGAATCTACTGTACATGCTCGAGCACAAACTACTCGCTTGGTTGCTCGTTCCCTGGCGATAATGTCGCCCCCGCGATTACCGTGGCCCCGTTGCTTATACTGGCGCGAAGAAAAGACACTTTTCCACGGCGTGACGAGGGCCTCGGCTACAAGGGAGGCGGTTCTCCAGTCGCACTTTATTGCAACTACCTGCTCTTTCTTTAGCTGGTCATATGCCACTGACTTTGCGCTACCGTGGAGTCGGTTCTCGCTGGTTGTTGCAATATTTTTCATCGGAATACGATAACATCTTCGTTATAGTAATTTCTCTTGTAGAACATGAATCATTTAATCTTCAACTAAAATTAGAATTATAATGTAAATGAATGAATTGTATGTATAAATGAAAGAAGAAACTGTTTTGAAAGTTGAACTTGCTAGAAAAATAAGTGTTTCAACCTTTAAAAACTTGGGTACTTTGAAAAAACATAAATGTCGTGTAAACATTTACTTGAGGCATATATCCTTGCACGCGACATGCATTCCGTCAACTAGCAGCTAAGTGTTATTCCAGCAAACTTTTTTAAATTGCAGTTTCATCGTTTTTCATCAGATTACTTAAACGTACAAGACAACGTAATCGTAATGAAGCTATTTTTCGTAAGAATATATCTAAGTAAGCACCATCATCAATCAATAATATCTTTAACGAGGAGCGAAATGTCATGTGTGCAATTTCGTCGTTACAGTTTGCAAGTTGTCGGATTTATGTATTACGGGAGTCTCGAACAGCGATCTTTTCGTCAAGTTTCCGAGACTTGGAACTAAATTATACGTATTAAAATAGCATACAGTAATATCGAGCGACGATGAATGCGACCGGGGAATGCGATAGTCGTAAAACGTGACCAACAATGAAACGTTCGATGTACAACTCTGCAAAGTATATGTGTGCTACACGAGTGTTGCTATAATCTAAGGCTCACCGTCCGCGAACGGAAGACGAGCTCCTCATATCGATGCGAAGATGTCTGACCCTGAGGCACATCTTTTTCTCTCATAGCAGGTACGAGTGTATGTATAAGTAAATGTATAATAGGAAAGGCCACGTCGTCATCGGGATCCCAATTCCTCGCGATCGCCTTCGCTGAATTTTACTGGCATCTCTTTGCGTGCGTGAGACAAATATAGTTTGTGCGTGATCGGGGCTACAATCTTCCGTCGCAATTTAAAACTATACGGCACGCACCAGGCCTTACAATACGTAGCGGTCGATAAAGAATATGTCGCAAGTCCAAGATTGTCTGATCGTGTATCAACAATCCACGGCCGACGATACATTGAATGAATTAAATATATTAATCGAAAAGTAGGAATGAAACGTATTTTCCTAGTTAAAAATAAATTTTCGTATTTGCGAATTGCGTTAATTGATCAACGTCCGGTGGACTCTTCGTTGAAACTAATTCAAAGTACAATAAGATACACACTGTTAAAAATCCAGGGTGTCAAAGACGATTGGTGTGAACTTTTTACCAGTGGTGACTCATTTGGTGTTAATTTTAACAATTTTCACGGCGTTAAATTCACACAAGCGTTTGTGTTACGATCATTGGGTCCCACCTCAACATTTACAACATATACAAGGTGTTTCGTAATTGGCGCAAGCGATATACCAGCACAAGTGCAGGGTGATCTCACTAGTAATAAATCATTTTTTTAATTATCATACGATTAGTAGTTTCGTAGATATAAGGATCCAAAGTCGACCAATCAGAGCGCGGCTTTAGCGAAGGCGTTGAGGCATTATTCATAGGCATGAAAGTCAATAAATTATCAACAATCAATGCAGAATTATGCCATGAAAAAAATCCAAAATGTCATTGGATTCGATTCGCCTATTTTCAAGTAAATCGCGTTGAAAGTTTTTTGGTTACAATGCAAATCGACACCGCTATCGAACCGTTGATACTAGTCGGTGCGGACTCGCATAAACACCGCGCGAGGGTTTATTTTAACACCATATTTCTAACAGTGTACCTACATGAATCATTTTTATCTTAATACTTATAGGTTATCGTCCGTTAACCCTTTACAATTTACACCGCCCGAAACCATCCCGGAGAGGAACCATCAAGAGCAAAATGGTGTTAAAGCGTTGTCATGGTAGAGCCGAGGAGAGGAGATATTATTTTGACTAATAAAATTTTAAGAAAACACGTCAAGATAATATTTGTACAAATCTTATGTGGTTTCGTACGTAACAAGCGATCGGCGTCTAGACTATAATACATTCGGATATAGTATGGTAGCGCAGTACGAATCGTAAGAGATTTCCGACTGTCCTTAAAATGACATTCCAACTAAATTATTTGTTTATTCCTGTTGAACAAATTTGATTCAGTGGCTAATGATAAGGGATATCACAGACCAATCAAAACCTAGCCCCTTTGGTTTGACGTGGAAAAAATCGAATTGAATCTTTGTTAGTTATAACCACGCTCTATTACCATAGATTTTTATTTCAGTCCTCTTTTCTAAGGATAAGACGATAGAATATACCTTGATTATTAGCTTAAAAAAAAATTGTTTATACATCACTTGTAAATACTTTGTAACAATGACGACTTCCATTAGCTGCTAATCCCCATCACCCTGGTTTTCCCTATAATAGTACAAATATACGGATGAACTTTTAAACCGAATTTTCAGTTAAGTCGAGAAAACTACAAAGCCTAGAGATTTCCAAACCTTGGCCGATTGTAGCCATTAAATAGCATTAGCGTGTACCCCAATATATCGCTTATGCTTTCTACGCTCTTTTTTTTTCCACTAGGCTCATTTTATGCTTGGATAAGAAATGTGTTATCTCTCGACAGCCTAATAAATGTATTTGTCACGGCAAAAAAAAAACGATTTCTTTACGGTTTGTAACCGTCTCGGGTTTTTCAACCTAAAAGGCGGTAATGCAACGATCATCGATAATCACGATGAACTGCTATATTGGTGTTTGTTTCTTACCGCGATGAATACAGGTGCACCTCTATTAATTTGAGCCATTAACCGGTGCCCATACCACATGGGCATTCACGGAGAGCGTTTCACTCGATAGCATTGTTAATAGTAGTGCACTTTGTGCAGCGGATCGAGGCGCACAGGGGTGATGGCGGCGTGCCATAAAATTAGGGCTCACAGCCGCTTTGCGGACAGGTATACAGATACGGAAGGATAAGCTTGGAAATAGGTTCCGTGTTTGCGGCCTCGTGAAATCACTTCGAACCTCTGAAAAACTAACACGCGCTGTCGTCCACCGTACGCTGGCTGTTAAGGTTTTATTGAGGTCCGCCCGACGTATTTCCTGTACTGCTTCCCGAAGGGACCGTGGTAAGAGCTATTTATCCTGTCCTATTCCTCAAAGGGGAAAAAAAGTGCCGCCTGAGGCGGTGAAACGATTTATTTCAATTGTATCTACAGCAGGTTTTAGCGTCTGTAAAAAGAAGGGGTTCCTCTCAAAACATTACATAATCCAGATTCTGAATGTATACTCGAAGAAAAAGGTCGGGTGTCTATCAAGAGTGATTAATTTTTCATATATCTTTCGTACGGTGAAAATGTCATTTATAAATATTCGCGATACGAATCCGTCTGCACCTAATAGTCGTGACAAAAGAGTGCTACTCGTACAAATTCCTGAATGATTGGAGACCGCGAGCGCGTCAACGCCCGATAATTTATAACAGGAGAACAATGGGTTCGTATCCCGAAGTAGCAGTCCGTCCTGGCGTCCGATACGAATATAATCGTGCTTCGATATATAAGAATTCAACAGCCTCGAAGCGTGCCCGCGTTGTGTATAAACGTTCTGCGTGGGCCAAGACGCGTTATTCCGTGTCGTGCTTAAATTACAAAGTGAACGCGGGGAACCGTACAACTCGAGTATTATTACTCGTGTATAGAAAATATACTATGAACTCTGTATGATGGAGTATTGTGGGTACCGCGAAGTGGATTACTACGACGTGAACTCGTCGGCGCGGTCTCGGTAAAGACTCGAGTCGAGTCGCTCGAGTCAACTCAACCAACGCGCCTCGAGCAACGCACGACTTTTAGCTCGACTGCACTTCTAGCTCCATGGCGGTGCTCTCATCCACCGCCGTTGCTGCTCTCTGTCCACGTGATGAAAAAGAATAATAATTTCCCAACCCGAGCTTGGCGAAACGGCAAAAGGCTGGAGTTTGGCTATACGGTTCACGTTGACGTGCGAAACGAGCGGTTCGTTAAAGGTGGAGAACTCAATTACGAAGACGAAAGAACATGCTATTCTATCCAGTTCTTTATCGCTTTGTGCATCGGTATAGGAATTTCCACATGAAACGGACCAATTTTCCTGTCGCTACTTTCTCGGAGTAATTCAGGTTCTTAAACAAGATTTTTGACATGTCGCTTAGCGCTTAAGGAGATAGAGATACTCGTATAAGTGTAAATATCGGTCATAGCGCAACGGTACGAAACAGAAATATTTTTCGTTGTATTTGCGGATACTTGACTCACTTAAGATTTAATTAAATCGACACTGAAGGTCTTTATAAAATACTCAAAACTTTAATGAAATGTTCACGTTTTCCTTTTTATTGTATTTTACGTTTATTGATGTTAACGAAACAAACATATTCAAAGCAGATTACACGAAAGAAAAGAAACAGTAAAAAAATTAACAGAACCTACAGGAGTTCGCGTTGGACTTGAGCGAACACTGATGCATTTACATTACTAAACTGTGGATAAACCAATGTACACTGTCAAAATGTCAGTGTAAGCAAGAAAAGTCGTCATTTTTCTAGGAAAATTTGTTTTTTGTGCAGTTTATACTGTGATTTTCGCTGTTTCTTTTTTTCCGTGTATTATATCTATATTTTTCTCTCCCTTGTCGCGTCATACAACGGCACGCGAAACTGAACAGTTGAAACATTTGATCATCGCAATAAAACTAGAATAAATCATCGACAATTATAGGATCTGCAACTATGCCGAGAGCCTCGACTGTAGGTCAATCAATTAATTGTATTACTGCATTTATTAAAAGAAAAATGTTATTCACTGTCATTAACCGGTGTCAAATTATATGCTTACACAATAGTATGTACATCCACCTGAGCGAGACCTGCTCTCGCACCGTTAACCAGGTCAATCTCGATGGTAAAAATGCCTCCAAGGTCTAAGTATGCACCTACTACTAGAATACGTACACACAACTCTCGGTCTTTCCGTACCCGCACCTTCTTTCCCGCGCGGGATATTACACAGAAGTCCCAACGAGGGCGCGTGTCTTCCCCCGCTGTCTCATGAACATCGTTGCTTTCAAAAGGGCGCGGGGGGAAGGGGGCACTGGAGTCACTGTCTCTCTTAACTTCGCTTATGGAGTAGTACGGATGTATGAATCTTAAGTTACGCAAGATCTAAGCTTGCGTGGCCGCATGAATGAAAGGAAATGTGTATGGTCTCTTCGTCGAACCGTCTACACATCTATAAATGTATACGTACGTCTTGACAGGGACTACGCCTCTTTACTATACTGGTACGAATTAAAATCAATGCACGAACTCTGTACGCTTCGCAGGAAAAAGCTTTTTTCGGGATTTAAAATGTCAATGTGACACACATCCAGAGAAAATGTATGTAATGTATGTAATGACCCTGGAAAATTGGAATGTCTGTAACTCGATAACGGTATCAGATACAATTTATTGTAAATTTAGTAACAATTTATACAGTGGCTTATATTTCTTGAATATAAAACGCTGTAGCGGCCACAAATGTTTAGATAGCGGTCTAAATAATTTATTATAAATAAAGTAATGTTCAAGGATGATTGATATTTAGTTTGAGCAGAATCTATAAACTGTGAAAAGAGATTGTTTGGCTCAATAAAATCCGGTGGACACGCGCTGTCGAATGAATTTTTAATCAATGCATCAACATCTTTGATCACCTCAAACATGTGCTGGTCTGCTAAACTGAACGACTGTTGAAGAAACAAAAAATTTCGTTGATCCAATTAAACATTTATTTGACAGTCCTCGTCTGTCGGGTTTAGTTGAATCAACGAATCTTTTTTTTTCAGGGTAAAGAGGTTCGAATTTTGTATTTTTCGTATAATTATAGTTATCATTCTATTATCGAGGATTCGGATCGATCCCGAGAAATTTTAGTAAAAAAGTCTTAGCACCTGTTCACGCTCCAATTGTATTCGCGAGACTGTTCAAAGAGAGCCTCGATCGAGGCGACACAACAGGATATGCGGATTCGAGCCGTACCGGCAAGTACAAATGTAAAGATAATGATCGACTCGGTTTACGTAACGCTCTAACTCACGTCAAATTTCATCAGATAAACTCATATTTTCTACAGAAATGAATTAATATTCAGCTGTGCTAGATATTCAATTTGGTAAAGATCGATAGAGAAGTTGGGATTTTATAGCAATTAGAATTATTCAAGCTTTAGACTGAATTATTTTTTATTCTAAAGAAATTGCGAAAGAGCTTGAAGAAAATCCGGTATCGAATCAGAAGTTTCGGAATTCTCGACGGGTACGTTACCAATTACTTTACCGTGGCCATTTTTTTTAGGATATAAAGTCATCCATTTTCGTTGCTTCGTTGACTCTCGATGGATCGTCGATGTAATCAAAGTCGACAAAAATATAGAGATTCGATTTGTTTTGAGAGCGTCGGTAACATAGGTATCGTGGCAGCACTTTTGGCGCAGACTCCGAGCTGTATTTGCCATCTTATTAACGATCGTTTCGTCGACGCAGCTCAAATATAACAAACGTTAATTATCATTGATCGTACGTACCTTACCACGCGGTACGAGATTACGATGATATCATGATTTCAATATTCAGAAGTAATCAGAACTTGGTCATTGGCTCATTATTAATATTTATATATTTTTTCACGGGAGTCTCGTCTCGTTGGCCTCGTTTGCTGCCATTATTGGCCGTGCTACCACAGGGCCCACGCCCGCATTGTGTTTTGTACGTACCACGTTCGATTCTCCGCTCATTTCTCTCTTGCGAGATGAAAGACGAGCAATCGAGAGTCGCGCTCGTTTATTGTGTTCCGTTGCCTCTTCCTCTTCAGCTTCGCCTCTCGTCTTCCTCTTTTTCCTCTCCATTATCACGGTATTCTCGTCCTCCTTCGTCTTCTTCGACTCACTTCCTACGATTTAGCTGGCTCTCGCGCCCTCTCGTCCTGTCTTGCACTCTCGACTCAACCACGCGTGAGTACTACACCGGATTAGGTGGGCAGCGAGTGCATGGACCACCTCGCATGAGTCACGGTGCCTCGACTACACGGTAAACCGCTGCTACGCTGAGTGATGCAGCCAAAGTGCATGCATGCGCAAGCTCGTGGATTTTCTCGCACGACTCGGACATGTATATATCACGATATATGCTTGTATGCATACTGTATACAGTCTACGCCCTAACCCACATAAATCCGAGGCATTAGAGCGAGCCGAGCTCGCACGCTACGGACAGTTATCGGAGAGTAACATTCGATAATCTATATCAGCTAGTCACAGTCGAAAGAGACCGGAAATGTCGCATCCTTCGTGTACATTTGTATAACTCTTCTCGACCTGACGCGACACATTTGTTCCAGTTTTCCTTTCACACGGAGGAGGCTTTGTCATTGTAATTTTTTTTTGTAGGTGTCGATGCAAAGAGAGCGGCACCTTCTTGTTCGTTACAATCGGCGCGAAAGTCGATGGACGATTTAAAAAAATAATATTTCGACTTGTTCGATGGCGTTAACAGCGTCAGTTAATTGTTTTCGTAAATCTACTTTATCCAGCAACAATATATTCATCGAAACTATTAAACTACAAGACGTAATTCGATACAAGTTAATCACGACCTTATTCGGATACCAGAATCTGAGAAACAAGAATAATTAATAAAGAACGTTTAATAACCCAATCGTCGTTCTCACGGAACCAAGAATCTTGTAGAAATTCTTCGTGGAGAGTATATAAAAAATTTCAAGTAGCATATATCTGCTATCTTTCATTCCACGGTACAGAGATCGAGTAATATAAGGCGTACGTGCAGCACGTTTGCGCCAAAGGTGTATCAACGAAGGTATAATGAGACGCGTATGCGAGAAACGCTGGGGTCCGGTGGAATATCGTGGCTCTCTAGGTCCGGTGAAGGGGTGGAGAGATCCTTGGAATAATGGGAACCACTGTCGAAGCGTTACACGCAGCCAGGCTCGGTGGAGCCCTGGGAGAGATCCGATAAGATAGAGATCCACTCCGCGTCGTCCATTCATTCGAACCAGGGGTATATACCGAGCTGTAGTACCGCTCCGTCTCGCTCACTCTTGTCCCGTGCATAGCTAAACTCTAGCTACATCGCAACGCGACTGACCAGTCGGCTATCTTACCCTTTTCACCGCGTGCCCCGATCTCAGCGTATTAGAGCCATTGTATTATCTGTCACGGTCGAGATATCCAAAGGGCCAACACACGCCGCGGGGCCGCCGACTCTCGTACCGCTGGAATATGGAGTTGAGAATATAGCGGATACCGTCGAGCAACTACGAACTGTCCACACCGCGAAGCTACAGCTATAATATCCAGTGTAAGCTCGATGAAGCAGCGGCCTGGCCAAGCTAAGATTCCGCCAAAGGAACTGGTCGCGTCAGAGGCGTCAAAAGGAGTCGCGTGGGTGGCGCGCGTGAGCCTCTCGTCTCTCCCTTTTACCTCACGAATCCTGACTGCGATAGGACCTCAAGGGTTTTCCCCTTTCGTTACCGTGACTCCACAACTGTCGAGGTGTTGATTCTTTTTACCCAGGTGCACGTAAAAATATCGATGTGTTCGTGATACAGCGATATCCATTCGTTACGAAGAGGTTACCGTCGCGTGTTAATTTTGAATATTTCATTACACGTACGTACGGTGAGTTGCAGATTCGCTCGTCTTATTGTCAACTGTATCCCACTGAATTTTCATGACATTCTAATCATTCACTGATTCTAATCAATTGTAATTGACTCAAGGTCATCAACTTTTAAACTTCCAAATTTTTGTAACATTATTTGAAACGTCGACAGAGAAAAAAAAATGAAAAAACCAAACGTCATGCTTTATGACCAGACGGTTGAAGTGTTAATGACATAGCAGCGAGAACGCAGCATTTCATCGTCCCTAACAATCCCAACTAAGTGAATACCGTGTACCTTATCCGATCATTTGATAAAGTACAACTGCAAAGTATTCCTGATTAAGAGTGAGATATATTTTGCTGGAAAAATACACGACAAGAGTCTCCGAGTAAATGGTTGTCTTCTAATCATTATTCACTCGAATCACTGGGTGCTTTATTCTCGAGGAGGCTTAGAATCTGTCAGGAATCTGGTAAAGATCGTTCATAGTCACCACTCGAACGAATCCAGTCAATCTTTAAGCACGGCAAAAAGTCACGAGCTACACCATTATAAACCATTACGAGTATTAGTTCTGAAGAGTATTCTCAAAGGAGAATACAGGACCTCGGTTCGATCCTGAGTTCAGGGCGTGTTGCATCCACCTACCTCGCCTGTCCATAATACATCCATCTGCCTACCTATATCCACCTACCCACCCGTCCGCCCGTTCCTCCGTCTCCGACCGCATCGATGCAATGCAAAGTCCTCTTACCGAATTGTAAAAGACGATGCAACACTTGGGAAGTTGCATGCATTTTGCCGTGGTTCCTTCATCATCGTGTCTTCCCCCTCGTCAAGATTGTCGTTGGCGCGGACTCCTCCGACGTCAACGAAACACAATGCCCTACAGCCACTGGCAATAACGTATACGGCAGCGACGATATCGGTGACCGCCTAACTTGCGCACGCTTCAACTTGGCTCTATCTATCGCGACGTTATTCTCTCATGACGATTTATACCAAGACAATGGAGGAGGCGTTGCGCCACGACAATTAGCGACAACACTTTTGCCGTTCATGAGAGTTTCTTCTGTACCGTGATGAAAATCCTTTGGGTGGTGGCTGCGGTAAAATATTAACGCGCGCGGTACGTGTACGGAACATATCGGTTCATCCCGATATCACAGTTTTTTTTTTCGGACTAAGAGATTCGGCAAAAAAATTCAAAGGGCTTAATAATATATTTTACTTGTAATGTTTTTTGCCAAGAAATTTTTCCTAATAGGTAGACAATAGGTATACGCAACTCATGATCTCTCGGAGCGCACACGCGGTTATCCATTACGAGAAGCGCACTTGCATCTGATACGCGTGCGCGATGTCGCGCGCATTGAGCCACGCTCACCCGTATTTTCCTCGAGAATGCACACGTTCGTAGCACAGAAAATGCACATTGAGATTCGCGTGCTACATGATATGGCGAACGAATGAGCGAGCTAGCGGACTGTACCGTAGAAGAACCCTAGCTGTAATGTTCTATGTGGAGCATGGGATCTCGTCCCATTGTCCATTGTTACAGCTAGACTCTTATCGCCGGGTCATGGTCGACAATCGCTCCTTTTCGCCACCGTCACTCTCGTTGTCAGTCGCGAATATACAGCACGCGCGACTCGACGAAAGAGTTTCAGGTATCTATGACACGGTAGGTGTGTTTACAAAGCTCTACCGCACACCTTTGCATTAATATCACGAAAGGTAGTTATATTATTTTTATGTTTCAATGACTCTCCCGTTTGAATGACATCGTCTCGGTGGTTGCTGATTTTGTTGATGACGATGACGAGAGAGTCACACTCGAGATTTACTTTAGCTCGTCAATCGTGACGGCTCAAAGTACGAGTATAGATATCGAGTGAGCTGCCTAGTTATGCACGATAGAAGCCGTCTATCCTAGTAATAATAGTGGAACGAGCATAGGAAATAGGATTTTGCCGTTAGAATTCTTCAAACCCTCTTTTGCTCAGATATGAAAGATATAACCCAGACGGTTAAAGACTCTATCACTCGTGTATCGCCGTAAAAATTTCGTTACAATGAAATCTCACGATTTAAAAAAAATCTATCATTTCTAATGTTTATTGAAAACCTGTTAGATTTAAATACTCTTTTGTTATTGATCAATCGTATGATTTATTACCGATACGACTACGTTTATCGAACATTCTGCAAATATAAAAAGAAGCTTGCCACGCTAAAAGAATTCAAGTATATTATTTAAAAGAGCTTCGGATATTCGCGAAGAACGGATTTCACCGGTTGCTTAATAAGTAATTACTTTTCCAATGAATAAATAAAAGAAACGAAATAAATAAAAAGACGCAAAGTCCTCCTATTGATAGAGCACGAAAGGGTCAAATAGGCGAGGCGATCTTCGAGATCGGAACTCCGATGTCGAGAGCACGGTCAGCGTTCGACCACGCTCCGATATTCTCGATCGAGTCAAGTAATATAAGGCGTGTGATGATCCGAGTCGGGTGAGCCGGGGGGCGAAGCTCAGGCGTCGGGACCGGTCGCCCGCAGTGCCGCTGACTATTTATCATAAGATCGATCGGTATCGCGATGCGATACGGTCCGATCGGTGCCGTATCGATTCTTCTAAGGGCTTCAATTAACGTTATTAAACCACCATTAATCTTAGGGTCAGAGACGTGGCAGCGAGCGTGGCTCTTCGCTCGATCGCTTGCCCTCTTCTCGTTCTTTCGTTCACTCAACGCAGCAGCAGCTATGGTATGCACGATGCGTGAAGGCGAGGCCCTGCCCCGTCTTGTATAGGCAGTGTGCGCTCCATGCGACCCTGATGTGCAACCCGTGGACCTTTCGAACGCATCACGCGCACGCATACGCACGTACATACACACACGTATACCAATCTCCCACAGCATCCGTGTGATAACCCTGCTTTCTAGCGTATTTTAGTATGTGGTTCGCACCGTCTCGGATGCTCCGTTAATCCTTAACCCTTCGCATACGAGTAATTTTCGCTGGGATCAAACTGCGCAAACATAACAAACATAACAAACATACGCGCTGAATGATATTCCAATTAAATCCCACCAAAGAAATCATACTTCAAGAATACTATTGTCACGTTTGGACTAATTATGAATTTTTATTGTGCATTGAATAGTTGAAAATTAATTATTAAGTTTTCGAACCGCGCATACGTGCATCTGTTCTTCGGCACTGTTTTGTTTTTTAATTGTTCCAACAGTTCATCTCCGAGGATCGACCACGACGGTCGACCCTCGTAACAGAAAATATGAATTATTTTATTTTTAGCGCTCAGTCACTACTCCGGTGCGTGCCCTGATTTACGTGCACCCATCTCTTCATGTTTGTGAGTTTTCACGGTTTTAATCATCGTTAGATTCAATCCGACTATTTTAATATATGCAACGATGTTAATTATGTGTTGAAAGTTGTTGCGCGAACAATATATTTATTTAAACTCATTAAAATGAAAATTAATATATTATTCTTAGGTTGCGTCTTCTTTTGCGAATTATAAAATCCAGGAGGTAACCCTGCACTACAGTTTTTAAACATTTTTTTGCCGCTTTTTCTAATAATAAAACGTACAATTTGAACGTCGTCGAGCGAATTACCGTTTGCAATTTATCGCTGAACAAGTCGTTTATTTGCGTTTGACCAAAACCTAAATGTCTTTTGGCTCACGTGCATTCTTAATTGTACATTAATTAGCTTGTACGCACGTTGCATCGTATCACTGAGCCTTAAGAAAGTGTCTCTTCGGCATCTTAATTCTCGAAAACCAGATTTTCGGCTCGTTATCGCGTTGACTCTTCGTCTATCGCAAGCAGGAAACGAAAGACTGTGTGAAACATGAAACCGATCATCGTTTCCGACGGTCTCGCGATGAATACCGTCGCAAAGGGAGCATCAGACCCGATCAGGCATTGGACTAACATATTTTTCTTTTTTATTATTCTCTGGTTCCAGACGCGCTTGTGTGTATAAAGTTAAGCTGGGTATAGTACATGCTACACGATATATACCGTCGTTCCGGGCTTAATGAAGTAGATCATGCGCTGCGGCAAAAAGCAAGAAGCGAGGCTGCGCGTTCAGGACGCGCGCGTCGAGAGTTGCACTACCGGGGCGTGGCTGCATACATGAATACGAAAACGCGAAGCGAGTAGGTAACTCGGTTGACGTACGATGAGAGACAGGAGTATGCATCGAGATACAGTCAGCTTGACTCTCTCGCATCGTGCCCCCGTCACCCGGGTGCAGAGTTCTCGTTTCCATTTTTTTCTTTTCTTTTTATAGTCTCGTGTACTCGCTGCACGTGCGAACCAAGCCTATGCGTACTTGTATGAATACATATAATTATTATCAGGCGAATTGTGCCACACTTCGGTACATACAAACGCGCACGGATGATTTATGTCGCGGTACATCGGCTGACGACAACAACGAAAAGATAGACGATCGGTATCTCGTTTACGGTTACGATAACAGTTCGTCATTGTCACAATTGTATTGTTTCGATGAAAAAATGTACAAACGGTACTCGATCGGATCTTAATGTTTAATTCTACTTTTTGTTGTTGTTTAATTCAGTAATGTCGCATTGGCGAGGACTTGAGTGTGGAAGAGAATATTTTTCTATTGTTAATATTAACAATAGAAAAAAAATCGTTGAGACAAGTTGTTCGTTCTGATTGTTGATAGTGAACAATATAATTCTTAGGTGTAGCATGTGCCCGAACTCACTTGAATATCACGGCTCGATGCTCATCCGCGTCGAGGAGAAACAAGTGAAAGACGGACAGAAATAAAACGAGTAACCGGTATAACAGCGAGAGCGTCGTTTCACCTCTACAACAGATACGTTATCCTGGTGGGAATAATCGCATCTTAGAATAACGAATACGTACGAACAACGTGAAACGAACGAAGGTATATAACAACGACGATGGGGACGACAACCCGTCGGTGAGCCTTCTGTGCAGCGAAGGATGCATCTGGCGCGAGGACTCGACGCGTCCTTGTGTCAGAGTCGAGCGCCGGAAACGCAGCCCGAGAGTTCTTCTCGCCCCCTGACGCCCCCGCTTCCGGCGAAAAGGATCTCTGTCTTCTTCTGTCGACATCTCTGTTTTTTCTACCTTGTAGCAGGCTCTTATTAGCGGTTCTGGCGAGATAGTCGTGCGAGCGAGCGGAAAGACGAGAGAAACCGTTGTACTCTCTGTTATACTATTGCAGGTGTACGTCGGGTACGTGGTACGACATTAACGAGCAAATAAAAAACTAAAATTAAGAGAGGGAAAACGGATGTCAAATGTAGAAAGGTCAATTGCAATCATCGAATCATCAACGCAAGTAGGTTTAACCGATAAATATCCTTAACGTCATACGCGAAACTCTGGCGCGACAATTTTTCGGTAATTTAAAAGACACTAAATGTTTTGCGCTTACAAGAGGACGAGTCATCTTTACGGGTAATGTTGTTTCTTCATTTGTATCAAAGTAATCCGGGTAATGCTTTAAGAATTATTTTTTATTTTATAGTTTTCCAATATGAACACCCTCCACGTTCCTACCTTGCAGAAGAAAACATAAACACATAAAACGTTTTTCACAATTAGGATTGGCTGCCAAGGAAGATCAAATAGAAAAAAAGATACAGAGTCCCGAAACAACAACTCTGAACGGGCACCAAAGCGGGAGAAGAGATTAGCGGCATCTAAGGTAAGCAGCATGGCAAAGCGGCACATCACTGAGCGAAGTGCGCGCGTCGGTGCAGTTGTTCGTCGACATCCTGTCTGGATTGCGACAACCGCGGGAGAACTCGGTCCCGACCACCGGAAGCAGATCTTGCGCAACTCTCGCGAGCGTATGCCCATTGTCTTAGGACGGTGATCGCTGCGTCTATGACGGGGGACGGCCACGCAAACTCGGACCATCGCCCGGTTGCCCCGTTCTTCGCATCGCGGGATGAATAGATAGAGCGACAGCGCATCATCCTCACCCAGAGATCACGCGGCGGTCGTGCGCACCTCCTCCGGCTCCTGTCGCGTGTGTCTATCACCGACGGTTTCCTCTCCTCTTTGCTATCCGTACCGCGCAATCGACGCTCTCGTTTTCTCTCACAGTTTCCGCTCTTCTCCGTAGTCACTGCGCTATGTTGCTGTAATCGAGCAATCTTTTGGCTCTGGCGGATTCTCAATCGTCGATAAAGTCATTCGATAAAATTCATTTTAACACAAATAGATATTTCCAGAGCAGATAAAAAATATCAAACGGAGCTCGATCAATTGGTTTATACATTGAGAGAAGATAATGGTACCGGCAACTATTTATTTTTGATCCACGCGATTATTTTTATAATTCCCGTAACTTCCTCTGACTGTGATCGCATCGGATAACAAACTGTTGTCATTCAACAGTTGCCGAAGTCACCACGATTTTTCCAAGTATACGGATTAATAATGAAAATTTTGAATAGAATGATAAAGATGCATTCAGGACGGTTTAATTTAATTTTTTTTTGTTTAGTGTCTATTGCACGAGTACTTATTTAAATATTCGTATTTAGTATTAGTTCTTAGTCATTCACGCTCTCTTCCTCATCAACTTCCTCTCGATCCTTCTGCTCTCACCCCGCGTTGTCCGCTGCACACCGGTCTAGCGTGCCTGCAATTATTATCGCTGCCCGGTGCATAGCGTATGCACCGGTTGTGCTATAGCTCGACCACTCGATCCTTGTGCTGCAACGTGGGACGGGCCACGTAGCGAATGAATCATCGGTCTTATGAGACGCAAACGATACTATAGCCACGTAATTCGTACATGCATGCATGCAATCTCCGGCGGCTATACCGCGCACTATCTCTCGTATATGTTATATACAGCAGTATGCAAGATCGGCGCTCTGACTCTCGTAAATATTTTTACTCTCATCCTGTTCTATAGCATTCCAACACGCGGAGCTTGCGAGTCACATGGTATAAGTGCAACCAGCCGATATGTCTTCGTAATGCCCTACGAAGTAATTCAATATTTTTTGCGTACACCCGATGTGCAACGAGCAAAAAAAAATCGATCGATAACCCAGATACGAAACCAACGAATTAAAAATTAAATTTCGCTCGTTGCTCATTTTATTTTGGTAAGGAGTAAAAGGAGATTGAAATTATCTAAAGTAAGATATATCGGTGGTTTTGCATTTATCAAATAACTGTCCGAGTTCTCATCGTGTCCGGTGTATCGAACTGCCTCGCGGTCGTCGTTTGTCATTCCCAGTGCAGCGTACAGGTGACATTCGCGTAGGCTATCGGAGCACCCTCCTCTTCGTGGTCGGTGACCATTAGCGAACGATACATGCGGCGACACCATACGCAAACGCCACGCGGAACAAACCAGCCGATGCACCGGTGCAACGCGCTCCCGGCGATGATCGCACGCGGTGCAACTATAATACGCTTCTCAAGCTATCGCGTTATACGCGCATATAAGTGTGTCGGTAGCAAGTATGACTCGAAACGACGCTATCGCGCTCGTTTGTGGTTTACCGTAACTGTCATCTGTTACTTTGAATGGTACCAACGGACTACCGTCGTGATCCACACTGGAATAAAAATTATCGCGTTGATACCAACATCATTGAATTAACAAAGAAATTTTTGTCAACTTCTATTGGATTGTAATTTTTTTTTCTTCGACTGATTCTTCTTCTTTCCAATCTAAGGATTACCCGAAGAGTTTGAAAAAGCGCAAGATCTCTCCGGTGGTCCAGCACGAAAATATCATTCGTCCAAAACGTGGCTATTCGGACGTGAAGATTTTTTATGGTGGCGCCCCTGGTATTACTCGAAGATGTTCGTGAGAAAAGAGAATTTCGTAGAGAAGGCATCTTACGTACCTGCGACCGGTTTTATCCGAATTTACTAACAGAACACGCCGGAACCCTGGAATCTCTTTATCGTCTAGAATAGCGTAGCAGCGTAGCGAGCTTGTGTAATTATTATTCCGAGTAAAAACTCCGAGCTTCCTCTTCTGCTCCGATCTTTTTTCTCTTTCATTCTCTTCTTCCCCTTCTCGCGAAGGGATGTCCCAGTACTGTGTATCGCGCACAACTGCCGACGATGTCACTTCCTCTTTTCTCTCCTTCGAATTGTAAGGAGAAACGAGGCTCATAGGCACCTTGCGCCAAGTTGGACGGGAACGAGAGGGCGATAGACTCTTCGGAAATCCGTGACATCCCGCGTGTCGCACCGGGGCGGACTACCGCACTAACGAAAACGAGGCACGTGCGAGGTCGAGTGTACAAGAGACGGCAGGCGACTCCGCCAAGACGATGCCAGGTTGAATCCCAACTTCCACGACTCTAATGTTATACATTGTCGTCTTTGGGCTTTATTTAGCTAAATGATTTATATTCTACAGAGTACAGAACGGAACAGACTTCGTGACAGATTATTGTTAAATTTTCGAGCGGAAGTATCGAACCAACTGTTAAATAGTTTGTTGTTCAAGAGAATAACTGTCAATACTAACACTCGCGGTGCAGAGTATCGAGAAGAAAAGACAAGCGACACCGTATCGCTGTCGCCAAGTCGTTGGACTACATATCATTAGCAGAGGCAGTTTGGGCTTCGTGAAAGCATCGAATTAGGTATAACCTTATGCAAAGCCCCTGTGCACGATCTCTGCTTTGCATAAGGTAACCTGAATTGGATTTAAGGCGTCGAAGGCGCAAAGAAATGTCGTCAAACCAAACGAGCTCCTTGTTCGAGGTGAGCCGCGTCTGGTGTCTGGATCTGAAGACCTCGGACGAAATCACTACTGTCGCTGCTCCCATCGGGTTATAAATATTTCCTTGTCAAAATAAAGAACGGCCGTTGAGCTGGGCGCCGGCCTGCAAATCCCCATTCATATTAATAACAGCAGGACTCGTGATACTACTCTCGATCTGTACTCTCGACTTCGGACTTTCACTAATCCTCTATACATCCGGTAATTTGCGGGTGAGATTTGATTAGTACCATTCGGGTACTTATCGCTTACAGTTTAAAATGTTTAGAGGCTCAACTACATTAAATGTTATTAGGATAATCGTGGATATGCTTTTTCGAAGCAAGATTTAATTTTAATTCGATTTTATAAAGCAGAATAAAGTTTAGACTTAAAGAGGTTCACCAGGTATGGAGATGAAAGAGATTAGCAATATCGTGCAGCGCGGTAAGGGGCGACTGAGAGGGCGTCGTCCTTTATAATTGCAAACTGCAAGTGATGTCGTTATATTGCATATACTATTGTCTTGTATTATATATTGTGAATTGTATTGTATAATAGTTACAAGGTAAATGTCGCTATTCACGTCCATGCTTCCTGTACCGGACACTTCAACGAAGAATTGAAATTTCAGACAAGCTGAAAAAATACGTGCAGTGAAAAAAAATCGACAATTCGTCCCGTGAAAAAGAATTGAAACGAGTAAATACAATGAGTAAACGTAACTTCTTTTAACATTTCCTACCGCACACCAAGATCCGAGCCTATTATTCATAGTGTGATTAGGACACATTGACATCTCTGAATGACCGATTTTCGTAGTACAAACTATGCATAAACAAATGATAAGTACACACTCTAAACAATATCTGCATGCAGTAGAAAGGATGAACGGTGAGGATGGTAACCAATGTCTCGAAGACTCAATCTCTCGAATGGCTTTTGACCGACAGGAACGACTGATGCAATTCGTCAAAATGCAATTCGAGAGATTGAGTCTTCGAGACATTGGTTACAACCCAACGGTGATGGGGGCATGGCTGGCCGGTATTGGGCTCAATTGTATCGGCAGAGGAGACACTGACGAGTGTGCATTGATTTTATCTATGAAAATAATTAAAGGATAAGATGGAATCAACGATATTTTGAAATAGTAATGATAACATTGTACACGGCTATATAAATAATAGCAGAATTTACTTTTATCACGGCAAAAAAAGCCATACTCCGTCGAGTCGGCCTAATAGGAGTCGAGAATAGGAACATTTATCTTAACTAAGTACAACTTCGAGCTGTTTTTGTCATGCTACTCTATTCACCTGCACGTAATTGAATTTTGTAATTGAATTACAATTTATTCTCTCTAGAATTTCTCCACAATTATGGAGTTGGAAATACACGCAATTGCCATGCACGCCATAAGAACATTATATTAAAAGAGCCTTATAAGATACTACAATTTTATGTGAACGGTACAGGTTAAAATTCCCAAATAATTCAGACATATTTCTTTAATATTTGAAAGCACGCGATACAAATTTATGATTTTACTGTGCATTTCTCTCCTGCGAAACTTCTTAAGAATCCTTCACGTATAGACAAAAGTAACATTTAATCATAATTAGAGTAAAGAGTAAATAAATATCTTGAAAAAATCAAGCATATTGCTGCGAATATTGACTTTAAATAATAATAATCCCATAAAGTTGTTAACAAAGATTTTTTAAATTGTTTAACACATCTTAAAAAAAAACTTTATTTATCTGACTTTTGAAATGTATTCCTTGATTTTTCCCAATACACATGATTTAAAAAATTATTTTTTAGTTCTTCTGAATTTTTTTTGTTTTTGAGAATTTTAGTGGAAGAAACTATAATGATTAAACAATTCAAACATCGGGATTCGTTGAGATGTATCGTATCAGTCCCAAAAGCAGTAACATAATGTTTAATTCATTTAAATATAAACATTGTTTTCAAAAAATTCAAAGATAATACAATCGTCGGTGTCTGAACTAACTATTTTCGCGACGTCGAGCACCTGTTTCAACAATACAATGCCATGTTCCTTCGTCGACAAAATTTGGTTATCTCAGCGATTGACTCGCAATTTGCGAGAACTTTACATTCCACGAAATCTACATTTCGCAGAGTGGTGTTACAATTGAAACGTTAATTTCCCTATTTATTTCCGTCTGTATAACCGCAAGACAAAAGCATTGTCCTGAAAAGAAAAAGCATTGTTCCGGCCACTTTAATAAGAATACGAAGGAATATAAAGAAAGAAGACAAAAATGGTTCATCCTTCGTCACCGGCAAGAAATACACACAGCGTTGAACCGAATCGTGATACGTATGTACCGTCAATTCGTAAAATAAAGACGCGTACTCGAGTACCTCGTAGTAACACTCACGATTAACCTCCTGGAATTTTGTACACACTCACGTTTACTTGAGTTACACGCGCGCACACACTGATTTGTATAAGGTGTACATGTAATGCTAATTCGATTGCGCAATCGTGTGATTTCGTCGGTGAGAAGCAATTGTCCCAGGGCGACGTTTCGTGCCGCTCCGGAACGTTAGTCAATGTAATCCCCCCCGCTTTATAGGAACGTACAGTATAGTGTATTCGAGAACACAAGGTCCTTCTCAAGGTGTCTCAAGATCCACTCGTTTTCGCTACGTTTCGTTAACTTCCTCATGAATAATCGCGTATCGTCGCCGCACCGTGACTCTATTTACACCCGGATACACGGTCAAGTCAAACTCACAACCTGGTAACCATCCCGCTACGTGTTCGTCAAGTTGAGGTTAGGTACAAATATCGTATAAAAGAACAACTTGTAAAAGTTTTGGAATTATAAATAAGTTTATTATTAAATTTGGAAGCACAACACACGCGCAAAGTTGGTGAAAGCATGCGCTTAACCCTCAACAACATACTTTATTCAAAGGTATGCACTGTGTGAATTGCACAATTAGCGATGAAAACCACCGGCAGACAACACGTTTGTATGTGAGTAATTTTCGTAAAGAGTCGTTCGAGGATGAAGTTGGACCTGACGTTTCTCGCAAGCAGCAAAGTACCTGAACTATGGAGTATACCAAAAGTAATCCGACACATGCAGATCTATCACATTAAAATCAAAGTGTTAATAATAATTCGAAATGCTCGGAAAGAAGACGATAACATAATATCAACTACAAAAATTAATCATTTTTGTTGCATGCAAGAACACGGCTGTAGGTTTGTCGTGAGTGCACACGCGAAACGTGTTGTTGGCAGTGAACACACGAGTGTAAAAAGTGACTTTTTCCTATTTCCTCTCCAGTTTTTTCATAGGATCTTGTCATCCTTCACTTCCTTTTTCATAATTTGCATCGAGTTCGATATTCCATTGGCCACGCAGTTCTCGTTTAAGTTATGAAAAAATCTTTTCTCAGGATCCTTCGAATGGGTCATGTGAATTATCTAGGTAGCACTTTCGACTACGTGGAACACAGAAAACAGTGTGCATTGCGGCCATGAAATCGTACAGCGTATACACAGGAAATGGACTCGGATGAGGCACGATGTACTGCCCATTACGCTAGACCTAACACCCGGACTCCCTTATATTATTTTCCTTCCTCGCCCTTTCTTTCTCTTCTTTCTTCACGCGTCTGCCTTCTCGCAGTTATTTCTTCTTCGATCTCTCTTACACCAGGAAGATCTTCTCGGTGCACAAGCGAGGGTTCACCGAGGGGTCAGCATCGATTTACAAAATCAGAAAAGGCGCCTCGCTAGTTACAACGCTATCACTCTCGCGTTCTCTTACGGAATAGTGGAATGGAAGAATGGCAAAGACTCTTTAAGACTCGTGGCTAAGCTTCGGTAATATTCTCGACCGGTTTGCCATTTTACACGCCATTATATACCATGGAATACCGCACCGAGGACACACGGTGCCGCTTTAGTATTTTTCTTTCTGTCGCAGACCTCTATCGTCAACGCCCCTTGTGGGCCTTGCGAATTTTTCCTGGCGACAGTGTCTGCTACGAGGGACAAGCATACCGAAGTTTCTTTCGCTCGTGTCTTACCGGAATAGGCTGTTTCATTGGGCAAGCGAACCTGCCGAGCTTTCACAACCGATCGTTAGACCTTGGACGGTCCGGTACACCATCAAAGACCCACGCAACCAACGTCGTTCACCGTGAAATTGAGGGTGGAACTTTGATTAAGTTAATAATTAAGGCGTCCCATACCAAACATTTTTTACCGAGCAGCTACGATGTGGAGACCACAGAGATCCAAACTAGAAAGGCTAGATACAAATATCTGCATGTATGAAAAAAAAAGAATTGAAAGGAAACTTTAGTTAATTTTAGTTACTAACTTCAAATTTTCCACGAATGAATTATTGTTGATTATCGACGACACATTCCTACAAGTTTAGTAACAACACGGATACTTTGATTGCAACACGAACGTAGGAGCCATTCCCATATTATTCTCTTCAATGTTATTCCAATTTTAGTCAAATATTACCAAAATGTATACGCGAGTAATAGAAATTTTTTTATATCTCTGGTTCACTCCCTCTTGATGAATCAGGCAACGGAGCAGTCCTGAAAATCTGAGAAAAGAAGTCATGTGAAGATAAAATGAAAGTGCCTAAAAGTTCAAGCCATTCGTACTTAATATTAATCACACTACTTTCCACTTGCAAAATGTAGCATAATAATATAATCACAGGAACGCTGGTCCCTTGAGGTGTAAACATTTTTAGGGTTCTTCTTATCCCCGAACTCAGTCATTCGGCGTTTCATTTAATAGTATATTCTGTATTGCGTCTTTATAGCTACGGATAACGTATTATATGCTTCAGTCTTATCATCCGGCGCCTTCTTGACATATAGGTACTTCGAGTCCACGTATTAAACGCGTTCGAAACACGTTCTGGAGTATATTATAGGTATTCGTTTTGCGATAGCGCGGGGACCCACTCGTCGGCCTCGCAATTTCTCGTCACTCCTCCTCAATGCTCCTTGTACCACTCGTCGACTCGGTTTATCGTCTCGTCGAGCGCGATAACACCATCGTTTCAGGCAGATCCTTTTACCGTGATCAGCATGATCGCGCGGGAAATCATAAAATATAAGCGCGAGCTTAAGAATGGTGAGAGAAGAAGGAGTCCGAACGAAGGAATCTCGCCAACCCCATACCAACGCGTATGTATGTATATATACGATACCGACGAAGAGAGCCAAATCCAATACGTGTATCGAAAATGACCACTAAACCTTTGGACGACTTTAATCGAGCATTAAAGGGACGATAGCGGAGCGCGGTAGCTCGATGATTCGAGACAAACCGTTCTCCGACACGCGATCTCCATCCTCATCGCCTGAGATGCGTTATTTCTCAGCTCGTTTTCGCCTTCTCAGTCGTTTAGGATACGTTGACACCACGATCCAGACGAATTCCTCATGACTATCGTTATTACGGATGCGCTACTTCGTTAATCCTTCAAACGATAAGTATCACAGTCAACGATCCATCAAACAAAATGATAGAGAGCTTAAATTAAAATTGTACTTACCCAATCGCACGTATAGCTATTATTTTGTGTCTCATCATTTCTACGTACGAAATAAAAATGTGTCTAATTGCAGAGAATTTATTTATGCGTGCGTTTCTTCGGAAAAGTGTCCGCTAAAAAATTTCATTCTTTCAATCAGTTATTCTTGCGAAAGGATTCCGTGGAAACGTCAATTTTTTAGTTAAAAAAAATTGTTGTGTAATTCATGATGTTGGCACGTTGCATTAACTATTAATTACACGACTGTATTACGGAACTCCGCGCGTATACCAGATTTTCCTGTATGGGTAGACATTCTGAACCCTTCGTACCGCCCGATGTATTAATACTAATTGATCGAGTCATCAAAAGTACGATTCACGACTCTATACCTTAAGTATTGCCAGAAGAGTACATTTGCACTGCAGGTATACAGGTAGGTACACGAGTTTCCTTATTATCTAATAATATAATGCACCGAGTGTATTCCCGGCTAATAAATTCAAGCTGCCGGACTTATCGGGAGGCAGATAGGTTTTGCATATGGTACGTGATGCCCGAGAGTGCAACGTGACCCTGGTTCTGCATTATCCTCTTAACGATGAGTATGGGTTCGAACTTCGAAGGATAATCGTGTTCCTGGCACGCTGATGAGAAGACTCGCATCGGGGTATCTCGCACTACGCACTACGTATGCGTATGCGGCAACTCTACAGAGTGGGCCAAAATGAGTAGCAACGAATTTTCCAAAATCTAGATTTCGTACAAGAAGATAAGTTTAAAGATGTTCAAGATCCGTTCACCTCTTCTATCGAAGCAACCATGATCAATTCCATGAGCTAGATTTCAATTTCTTACAATAAATAATCCTTTTAATCGATTCTACATTTTATTTACATTGTTACTTTCAATTCAAAGCGAAATAGCTACAACGATTCAGTATCAAACAAGTAGAACAAAAAACGTAGCTTTAATCATTCTTAATCTGAGGTGTAATGTACTATTGTGTTTGAATGAAACGGAATAATGTTCTCGCAAGATTCTGCAGTTTTGGTACACCCTGTACCACTACGTATAATCAGCTCGAGCCCGGAGCAACCGTTGATAAAGAGGGCTTCACAGATTTTTCACCCTTCCGTGTATTAATTATTAATTCGCGGCGATCCTCTACAGCGTACATTCGCTTAATGATTCGCGAACTATGCTAATGAAGAGAGCTCTGAGCGGCCATCTCAGAGAGCTTACAGCAGTATTCGACTATTCACTGTAGAGTACAGCAGCGTGGATCTACTCTTGAAGATGTGCTGCTTTAAGAACGACGTGATTAGCATCGACATCGAATTGCCCGAGCGATTCGTGCGTGATGGCAGAGGTGAGATGAGATATCCCTCAATGTCGCGGCTCGATGAAGACCTCACCAGGATTGCCCGGCACTCCTAAGAAATCCTTTCTTAACGCTGTACGAGCCGCGTATGTATAGCTTCTTGTGATATATCCATTTGCATCGGAGACCCGCAACACCTACAAAACATAATACAGAGACTGAGAAATCGAGTCCGGGATGCGTGGTCAAAGTGCGAAATCCAGTTAATCCGACGAGGCGAGAGAAGAAAAAGACACAGAGAAGCGAAGAAATGAAGATACGAAGAGTGGAAGGTTCCTCGACCCTGATCGTCAATCGCATTCGTTTGTATACATTCGATGGACTCCACAGGAGCTCATAGTCGTCATATACGTATAATCGTTACACGTGTTATTCATTCCTATTCGCTCGTTGCGCGAGTCTATTGAAAATAAGACAGAAAAATTACTTAGTTTATGGGTTATTGGACAAATGACGTTCTGCCAGTCTCGAGCACCGTGCACCTGGCATTGATCGTACAAGGCACCGCGATAAGCAGCTCTGTTGTTCAGGTGAATAAGAAACATGAGAAATTGACGCAGCGATCGATGTAAAATATATTATAATGACATTTAATTTTGGAAAAAATAAATGAGGTTAAGAGAAGAGACTCCAGCGGATTTGATCTTATAAGAAGAAATTAGTGGAATCTATATTTTTTGATTATCCGATGAAAAAAATTATATTTTCGTTATTAAAAACTAATAATTCAATTTTTATTTTCAACTTGACAGTTTGTTTAAAGAATTTTCATATTTCGGAACCTACTTGATAAGACTGTACCGCTGAAATATCGAAATATCGAGGACGTTGGAATATTCGCGCGAAGCAGATAATTCTCGAAACAAAAACTGAACCGAAGAAGTTGGCGATGACGCCGACAGACGTTTTACGGCGTAATTCTGTTGCGAGACGCCCCGAGCGTTGGTCATGTTCGAGCTACGCACTCGACGGTAAGTTACAGCAACCGGGAGCTGTTATTAACGTTATTCAATCATCGAGCGCGTTTCTTCGTGTCAGTGCGTCCGTGTAAGTGAATAATTCTCTAGGTTTCGTTTCTTTGCCCTTGCTGATACGGAGAACACCGGTTGTCTCGATTCTTCGGACATGATTTTACCGATTTCATCCGCGAGGATTTTTTTCTGGCTATGAATTCCTACGACGCCGTATACGAACGCTAGATGTTTCCAAGTGGTACTGACATGTTTGAATCTTTTTAGACTTTTCGAGCCGGCGTCCCGAAAGCTTCAAATGTCATGTGACCACCGCCAAAAAAAAAAGACAATCGACAATAAATTTTTCTTAACTATGTTAATGCTATACAAAAAAAAATACGAATCGCACCGAAGAACTGAGTCAGACCGTAGTTTGAGAAATGGATACTGACTACAGTTGAACCGCTTGATTTTCGACGCGGTAGAACTTGAGATACGTTTAACGTTTAACCCTGAAGAAACCAGGCGCTGCATCTACGACCAGCTCGAGCTGTATGGCGTTCGCACCCCATGGCCCCTGTTGCCTCGGGACCGATCACTCGGCAGCGCTCCCCGACAAACGAACCAACTGAATACCTTTGCTACAAAAGCTGTATAACCAGATCTAGCACGCGCGGAGTGTGCGTGCAATATAAGCGAATCCTTGCGATTCTCGTTCAGCCGATAAACGCCTAACGCGCGTTTGCTATACCAGACGACATTGAGCCTCTCTCGACCTCATATCGCCCCAAGATTTGAGTCTCGGTCGTCTTCCTTCCATCTTTCCGATGTGCTTTTTAACGCTTGCTATCGGCACATCGGCTTTTCTCACTCCGCGCTAAACAGCGAATCGGTACCATATAGCCGCCAATCAACTTACCGGCAGTTATTCTCTGTCGGCCGATACCGCGAATCTTCGCCTAAACAAGATTTTACGATGCACCCCGTATTCCGGTATCCACTGTACATAACTCACTATCCTCGCCGACCTCTTCAACATTGCCTGATTTTACGCACTTGGTTCAATATGAGACACGAGTATGCTATTTGTTATTTTCTGCTTCATATAATTTCTATTTCTGGGTCTTTGCATATTTTTTTTTTCCCGGAATCGGTGTCTATTATTGAATCCATATCGTTATAATTATAAACGATATTATTAGTGAAAAAGTTGAATCCATAAACAAATTAATTTGGTATTCGTTTCAACTTCGTTAATATAGCTGCCGCGTTACGTTCGAAAGGTGTATATACAACGACAAAAAAGTTACGAAAGATAGCAATCGATCCGTGTAAGGTGATCGCATAATGGACAAGCTGTAATAATCATTGAGCGAGGACGCAAGGCCGGAGAAAGCGGAGCTGCGTTTGACTCTGAAATTGTCAAGCGCGTGAAAAAGATGCTACGTGTCGGTTAACGATTGTGCATCATCATCGATCATCGTACGAGTAACCCAGGCCACGTACCGATCGGCTACCGCGATCTTACCTTTCTCTCTCCCTACCGTCTTTCCTTTTTCTCGGATATGTGCTCGAACCGCGGAGCGACGATTGACCGCGATGTCGCGCGGATGCCACACCAGCGCGTTGTGTCGTAAGCGAGCGAGCGAGCGTCTACAACGCCACGCTCGATGATTTCGCTGAACCTAAGGGTCACTCTCACCGATACACCGCTACGATACAGCCGCGGAAGAGTCCGATATGTTCCTCCGCTCCCCTTGAGGTTCCGTAATATCTTAAATGTCCATGGGAGTATCCAGTGATCGCTCTTGGTATCCGACCGAATGGAATTTTCTTTTTATACCGAGACGATTTAAATGACACAGGCGTGGTTCGATTAACGGATAACGAACGCATAATACCGAAATTACACGAGCACACCTCTTCTCCGAGTCTCGGGGCGCTGAAGACGATGGTACAACGACGCGTTTTCTTATTCGCTCGCAAAAAATAATTAAATTTTCCTTTAAGGGAATATATAAAGATCAAAGCTGTCGTTGGCCACGATAAAAGCGTAACGCGCATGTACGTATCGTGTATATTTTATTGCTTGGTCTTACAAGTATATAGATAATGTTGTAACGGACGTTATATCGTAAATATATTGCTTGTGAATCCTGTCGACCCCGCGAGTCAACTCGGTAATTGAAATTGTTAGCCTTCTCGCCGGTAGCATCGTCAGCAAGGGGATCTACCGACCACAAAAGTCACTCTCGTTCTCTAACTCATGTGCGCGGACACGCTTCAGGTGCACCCGTGCTTTACGTTACGCCGAGGAAATATTAGAATATCTATATCACGGATCTTATCACAGAACCGAATCATGCTCGCTAATTTTACTTTTTCCGATTCAATTATTGAACTATTTCTTTTGTTTTTTCTCTTATTTATTCATCGCTTTCTCACCGAATTAAAAGCGTAGCGCCGACGTGTTTACGCGTGCCTCTGTACAAAAGGTAACCGTCTCCATTGGAATATTCGTATCTCTATCCGCTACGAGCATAGCGCATCATCTTTCGACCCCGCTTAATAGCTCGTCCACTCGACTGTTGCTCAAGTCTTCGGTGCGCCTGAGCACGCATATTTTCGAGCAAACATTCACTTTTATATTATGGAAAGAAGCAGACCACACGACCACAAGTGATATCCCCACGAGAAGCGACTCAACCGCGTGCCGCATGCGCCTTCTTCTTCAGCTTCGTCCGAGCTTATCTCTATATATCCATATTTTTGATAATTTATTAAGTCAAAATATTGTCCATTCGTTTCTCAATCATACGTCCAAACACGCAACCGGTTGACTTGAAAAAAAAAGTGTTGTAATAAATAAAATGCCAGATAAGGACATGATGTATATAAAAAAAACACGGATAACACCTGGTAGTATGTTTGAGTTGGTATTTCATACAGAAAACGCGTCATCGGCGATCCGACAAATCAGTTACGCGCATCTTCACCGTCTCCATATCTTTCAAATGCGAATCCGGTGATTCTTCCGACAAGCTGTCAAACCTAAAGAATGTGCTCGTAGTGCACAGCTTTGAATCAGTGACGACTGGGTGACATTCAAGATTGAAAGATTGACAATCACCGCGTATGACCAACATTTTTCTTTACCGTCAGTAATTATTTATCATTGGATTTCGAATTGTTCAGATTGTTTTTTTTTTTTAGATCGAACTTGAATTTGCAATTTTTATTTAGTTACGGTAAATTCATTTTACCTAAAATTTCATGTAACATTGTTAAACCAAGCGAAAAACAATTCCGTTTAAGCTGCATTCATTTAATACTGTTCAATTCTACTTTGTGATAAAGCTATAAAAAGAATTGTAGCAAGAATTTCAAAGCGCCGGAGGGAATAACGTTGGCACGTTGTTGACAGAAATGTTATTTTCTTTACGAATGGAAGAGACGAATCGAGGTCACTGACAAGACACCAAGATCCACGTAGCTTCGTCGTGGATCCAACATGGTGATCGAAATTCGGTGTTCGTGTAGTTTCGGTTTCGGAGCCTACCGTAGCAATCACGTAGGCCCAATTAACTGATGGAAAGTCGATGCTCGCATACCAGTGTCTACTGTTTATGGCCGTTCGATTCATTCAACGATTTCAAAATCCTGGTATATCATGCCCTTCCTCATCGGTATGTGCGTGCTATCCCATCAAACCGATGAGAGATCCGGCAGTTAAAAACGAAAGATGAGTAGCGGATATATAATTCTCGTGTTGAGATGTTATATAGATATATATTTTGATAAAGTGAAACCTCGAGATCAAACGGTAAACACGATAAAAACCGGAAAGCTACGCTAATGCTGCTGACTATATCGATGCTCGGATGGGCCGAATCGTGTAAGGCCCCGGGTATGAAGGTCGAGAGAGGCCCTCGGGCGCGCCGTGCCTCAAAAATATATCTGAGAATTAGAATATCGGGGAACTATTTAGCCCATCGACTATCGCGCAGTTGTGTCACAAAAATTCCCCATCTACCGATCAGCATGAAAAAGAATTCGGTTACGGTGTTGTATAGATGTTATCGATTAAACCAACCGAATTCCCTCGTACATCATGCTACCTGCGGCAAAGTTTCAATTGAAGATGTATTTTATACGAAGTCTCGTAGTATTAAAAGAAAAAAAAATGTAATCGATTTGGGCTCGTCCGGGATTTGAACCCGGGACCTCTCGCACCCGAAGCGAGAATCATACCCCTAGACCAACGAGCCAGATATCAATACAATTTTGTACTTGACATTCAAGAATAACAATCGTACCAACAGTACTAATTGCAACAAAAAGGATGCGACATGACTTACGGAGACAACGCGGACCGTGAAAGAAAAACTGATCACCATTGCGCTTGTAAATATTTCAAAGTTTCTTTACAAAAATGTCGGAGAATCCGGTAGCGATCACCTCTCGCTATACTTTAATAAAAATATCAATTTCTTGTTTACCTGTCTCGTAATTATTAATAATGTTGATTTTTTTGTTTCATAAGCGAGCCATAACGTTTGCCGTGTAGCATTTTTGATTCAATTATGTTTGGAGAATTTTTTTTCGTATATCGTACGTCATTACTTTTATAAAACATTTTTGAAATTTTTCACGACTTTCAAAGGTGCACAAAACAACCAATTATTCACAATTATTTATGTGTGGTGAAAACAACGAAACCTCGCGCAATATGTAACTTGGGATTACTGGCGCCATCTCTAGGGAAAACTCGACAACGAGCCATGTCTCGCGCGTCGTGGACTACCGCTGATCCCGGCGTTCAAATCTCCAGAGGCGCAACGAGATTTCTCGTGTAAAAAAGTACCACAGCGTCTCCTTGCCATACTATACTTGTATAGACGCTCGTATAACAAAGTTCTTGGGGGAAAGGTCACGACGAGTCGAGGAGGATTTGCACAATCACTTTGCAACATATCGAGAGCCGCGATGCACTAACGGACCAGCGACGGGCGTGCGTCTCTGTCTATATGTGAATTTGCGTAGATACGCTGCGTATAAAGCAGAGAAACATTCGCCCATTTTGCAGCTGCTTATCCGACATAAAATTATTGGAAAATTTATTTCTCGTAAAAACCGACGAGCGATCGGCAATAAATTTTTTTTTTTTTCAACCAAAGTTTATCGTTGAAAATAAGTAAACTCTTCTGATTTGGTAATCATTACGTCAGAATATTTGCATTTTACAACAAAAAAAAGAACAAACCAATGAGCTATTTTATGAATTTCAGATTAAAACAAATGAAATAATTGATATAAAACTTGCTAATTGTCTTTTAAAAAATTCAGCGCAAAGAATTCTGTCGCATTTTTTTATGATCACCTCCTAAAATAGTTTAATACAAGCTACAGTTTGTAACGCAAACTCCGTACACTAAGATTCACGAACGTAAAAATATCGATCCTACCCTTATCACGCTAAACGAAAAAAATATTCTCGCTTTTTATGTTTCATTGCTTCGACTTTTGGAATTACCATAAAAAAAATAATTCTATACCTACAAAAAGCGAAGGACTGTTTTAAGGGTCAGTTTGTTTTGGGCAACGGGATCTCTTTTTTTACTTCGCTGGACTAGAAAAGGCTTTTTTTTTTACAGCAAGAGTACCATAAGTCGTACAAAACTGGACGAGTATACGGAACATTGAAATGGCTTACGAGTCAGTAAAAATTTAAAGCTGCTGGGTCGTTCATGGCTGCAATGGTGGTAGTGTTAACGGAGGTTCTCCAATCTGTAGTTTTTCCGCAGTGTTTATAACGGTTTTTACAGGGTTTTTCTATTGCCACGGCTGTACTCACACGGCCAGTACACTTTTTAATTAAAGTGTTTTCTAGCAGGAGATCGTAAAATAAAGTTTGTGGAGAAAAAGACCGAGTAAGCCAGCGAGCTCGAGCCCTCGCGATTAACAGATTCGATGACCACCCTAATAATCGGTTTACGACATCGATAGACCTCGTTGTCCATCCGTTGAATAGTATAGCAAGCCTTACTACCGGCTATTATTGTCGGTGCGCCATGCTTCGGGAGCCTTCGTGAGTCTCCGATTATGGCAGGGCGAATGCAGACTTCTCTCTCTCTCTCTCTCTCTCTTTCTCTCTCTCTCTCTCTTTCTTTGTCTGGCTGTCTGTCTACCTCGCTTCGGAACCCTCGGAACCCCCAAGCTCGAGGGAACCCTCCGGAGCGCCCACTCATTCACTAGAAAATCTACTATATTTCCAAGAAATCCGCTTATTTTTCCTGGAAATAAATTGGTTCGAGAGGTCATAACGTCTTAGCCCGACCACGAAGGAATCCCCCGAGGAAACCCCGAGTCAAATCCTTTTGGGATAATCGGCAATGGTTCGAGCAACAGAATTGAACTCTTTTCGTACAAAAAAAATTAACAACGAATGCCGAAAGAAGCTAAACAAACACTTGTAATCGACCAATACGTGTAAATTGTAATTACTGACGAATATTAACAAAATGTTGGAAGAACAATCGGCTAACGGTTTCGATAAAAAGAAATGGCGTAATTAATTTGAAAATTACTTCGCAAAAAATCATGAAATTAGACGAAGAAATAATAGCGTAAGCTTCGTCGGTTTAACATATTTTAGGTATTTTTTTATGCATCCACGTACGTATGATTGACAATAAAAATAATATTTCTATATCGAATACTAAAAATATTGATTCATATTTCAACTCTCAAAGATTTCTGATGGTTAACGAAAAATCCAATTCGAAATGTCTCATAATTATAGAAAATTAGCATACAGACCGATCTGCGACGATTTCATTAAAAAATGTAAATTTATTATTATTTGCATTTTATAAAACACAAATCAGTTCAAACTTTCCTCAATAAGAGAGAAATTTACCGAAGGATCCCCTGTATTCCGAAGTGATGCGCATGCTACGTAAGAAAGGGAAAGAGCGTGAGCGGAGGGATATAACGGTCACGCGGATCGTGTGAATCTTGAATACTTTCGAATAGTTATGGTATACAGTGACCCAGACGTTAAGTTGTGTGTATACGACACGATAGACACGATTGTCCGTAACCGTATATACGCATATAATAATGCATATAGTAAAAGTTTGCCTTTTGGTATATCGCGTCCTGATGCGCAGCTATTTTCCTCGACGTTCCATACTATACATACATATATCTATTTATAGTTAATTACGAGTATGCTGGAGGGTCTGTTCCGTGTGCTGAGACGAGTATCATCGGTTATGTGCATGAGGATTACTAATTATCGTTCGACGCGCGCGCGACCTTTCCCCGTCTCTGGAAGACATATACCCCAAAGCCACAATCAAATCGTCCGAGTGAAAACTTTTGGGATTGTCCAAAGCCCTGGAGAGAATGAATTTTTCGTCACAAGTGTTTACAGCTCGACGTTACAGTCAACTTTCGAAAGAATCGTAGAATCGTATACCTACTTGTGAAACGCCGGGGGCGCGTCTCATAGACTAAAGTGTACAATCGAAAATCAAGTTCTACGTAAATTCCATGGTAATATTTTATGACGAATATTTTTCAGATATTTCTTGCCTACGTCGGTTAAAAAAAAGTATTTACCGTGGCAGAATTACGCTTGTACCGAGGATTGCTTAATTAATCAAGTGTAACACGTGGGTGACCGGTATATGTATTTTCTGAGCAAATTATCCTTAAGCGCTGCAAGTGAATACAAACATTTTACATTTTCGTCGCCCGTAAGGTACAACATATATAAAGAAAACTTTTAAACGGCGCTCCGCTTATAAACCATAAATACGTATCCATCGATCTAACCCGTATCAACGATACGACGATATCCATTTCGTTGAAGCAGCGAGACTCGTTCGCGCGCAAGTGTCCACCGCCGGTGGCGAGACGAAGGATAGAGCACGGTACAGTGGAAAAAGGAAACGAGGAAGAGCGTGAAGCGAGACAGAAGCGCAAAGGAGGCCCCTCCCTAGTGGCCCCCTCTACGCTGGCCAGGCGATACTCGGTGAGTCCCACCGTGCCGGGTCCAAGGGTTCTCCCACCACTGACATATCATCGCCACCACCACGACCAGGCGGTCGCAGCGGCCCGCAGCACACCGCGAACCCGCGGCCCACCTGTGCCCGCGCGTGGATGGACCCCGCACGCTTATCCGGTGATCCGACATAAGGCCCCGGAGGTACTTACGAGCGCGCACGACGAGGACCGTCGAAGCTGCCGGCGGAAGAAAACGCAAGGACTCCTTCGCGCTTGGGAGCGAGGCAGCGTCGTACCGCGTGACCGACGCGAGACGAACAAGGACGCAACGTCAACGACGACGCAGCAGCCGAGACTCGATGATCCTCCGGAGACCCAACGAAGCAGCCAGTGACCGAGCGCCGCTCGACTCAAAATCAACCATGGTGGGGGAAATTCGAGTTTAGTCCCCGAGTGAGGAACGACCACGACCAGCCGACGGAGTCCGTGAGACGGGATTCGAAAAAAAAATTACAACGCCGACACCCTCGTCCTCGTCCTACGAGTCATTCACCCAATGGTCATCGACGCGACGGGGCACACCACCGGATCGTCGCTCGTCCCGAATCTTTGGGATAACACTGCGCTCCGTCTCAATTGACACCGTTCGACGTTATTCCTTGTTTTTCGTCAACCCTTCCGAGTAACGGAACAATCGAGAGCTTTAGAGAGAATCAATAGTCCGACCGGATAGGATCTATTTTATCAATTTTATTCAATTTTTTCAACTTCATCTTTTTTATAATCACTTGGAAAAAATCCGTGTTTACCGTGAACTCGAGTGATAACACGCTTTAGATGGAACATTACTCAAGTTTTTACCGATTTTTAATTCAATCGAATCATCGATTGATTTAAAATATTTTTTTTTGTGATTTCAAGTTGAGGAGGAACAAACGTGCACCGACAGACTGTTTACATTCATCGAGTGCTCCTTCTTTTACTAGTGTCTCTCCGTTTTTTTTTGTCACGTCACTCGTGATCTATGCTATTGTCGAGAGACTACACGACAATCGTGAACGTTTTATTGTGTCTCATGAGTCTCTGGTGAATCGCGAAGGACATCGTGCGATCTTGTGCACGTGATGGAAGATCAGTGACATTGAATCTACATACGTGTGTTAACCACTATACTCTCCATCGAACTGTGTGATATTTGTCTTGTCGTGTCACGTTTATTCGCGAAAATATCACGTTACTCGTCATTTTATTCCGATCAATCGGACGAGTTGTCTTCCTCTCGAGTTTCTTTAATCGAGCCTCACTCATTCGAAAGTTCGAGCCGAGCAAATACTTGTGTTGTGAAAGATATTCATTTATCGGGAAAAACAACTGAACAGTGGTTACAATGGAATATCGCAAACTTATCAAAGACTCAGCGCTGTGAATCGCGGTCAACGTGCAATATAGTTTCACTTCCGTGATCAACGAACACGGATGATATTCGTCGTATATACTTGGCGGTAGTATTACGCATCGCAACTGTACCAAGGTAAGATACTCGATTAAATCACCTATCCTACATAATCGCCATATTATTCAACAATGACTAGCTTAGAAAAGCACAAACAGACTTGGAAATCTACGCAACGCTCTTTTTCTGTTGTAATAATGAAAAAAAAAAAAACGTTCAAAGAAGATCTCTGAAGCTACAACGTAGTTCATTTTATTTCTCGTTTTTGTACAAAACTTCAAAATCTAAGAAAGCATTGAGTCTTGAATTTGATATCCACCGAAATAATTGCTACCGATTGGTCGAAATGTGAACATTTGAATAATCATTAAATATTTAAGATTTTACTCGTAGAGAACATTTTTTTTAAATACAGAATTTCTTCTCGTCGAACGCTATCGTTGGCTATCGTTAGCGATAATATGGCCATTTTTCTTTCTCGCAACTTAAAAAAAAAAAAAACTTCTTGAATAACGAAATGTAACAAGATTGCGAAAACGTTCACTCGTTGAGTCGATTTAAATGAAAGTCTTGATCGAAAGTTCACGAGTGTCACTACAGTGCCAGCGACGATTACTTAATTCCGTAAACGTCGCTCTAAGCTCGAGCGCGTTCGATTACATCTGTATCGATCTTAATGATCGCGATACCGCGCGCTCTTGGATCTCTCGGTTCACGCGAATTTAAACGCACGGAGCTCGCGGCCTGTTCGATGGGATAACTCGGAGTGACTCGAAGTCTCGATCCTCCAGCATCTCCGTACCAGTGTCGTTTCGTTCTGAAAGCGTCGCGATTCAGTGCTATTGGTTCACGCGATAACGAACCGAATCGCATGCCCGAGTACGAAACCCCGGGTGAAAGGTGCATTCAATTATATCGAGGTCGAACAATGAGACGAAACAACAATCGAACATATATATATATATATATACGATGGTAAATATTGACGAGTCGCAGTGGTACAACTGCCATGGGACACGTAATAATACAACGTTTACCGGTGCGTCGCATCACGGAACGTCAAAATTTCGACAGAACGGAAGTCGCCGGTTCGCGCGGGTAAGAGCGGCAACCAGATCGTGACGCGTCGGTGCTCGACGAGATGAAATTGCTTCACGTTCGTTCCTCTACTGGGTGTAACCCTCGCGATACCATTTCTAACGACGCCCCTCTTCGTTCCTTTGACACGCGATACGTACCAATGAGCAACTAAATTTTATCAACGAACAAACATTTTCGTGTTAACTCATCTCTTTCTCCAAAAATTATATAATTAATACAAGAAATTGTAAAATATTTTACATAATTTCACCTAAATTCAATTGTAAGCTTATTCAATTTATTTTTTATTTGTAATAAATTGTGCACCAAACAAAAATGTGTTTCACTAGAATATAGTTTACTAAATGTATTACGCGCAATTATAATTACTCTACGCGTGGAATAAATAAATATATTAATTGTTTTCGCGATACGAAAGGATGTGACCTACGTTACACGGATTATTAGTAAATTCACGTATACTTGTATGCTATAAAGTATAGCGGCAATAGTGTGAAGATAATTTAGAGGCCGTATGCCGGTTTCATGGATCACGCTTTTCTGTTGTTTCATTACGAAAATTATGTAGTAATGCGCCTACGCGTTAGCGTTTGTTTCATAACTCGTTCACCCTAGCGAGCGGTGCACGCGGATAGCGAGCGTGCGGTGCACGACGATATAAACAGTGGAAGAGAATTAAGAGGTAAAACGTAACGAGGCCACCTCTATTCTCTTTTGCCGTCCAAACTCGGAGCATGCTGACGCGGCTGTAGATCCATCGTTAACGACGCGAATGGGCTCTCACGGGCGTGTCACCGACACCAAAACTTAAACACGCTTTAAATCATTACAAAACAAGAAATCGTTTAGCAATTTTTTCACGACATTTCAATCAATTACTATTCTTTCGTCCGATGGATAGAGTTTTTCATTTTTTTTCTTGTCACCATTCGCTCGATAGTTCGATGTATCGAATCTTTTATGGCGGAAAGCAAGATAAACGGAACGATGATAATTATTCAAAAATTCCATATAACATTTATTTAATAACTTTTGGAAACGTAATTTAAAAAAAAAAATTAATTCATTAAAAAAGTAATTTGGAAATATGTTGATGAAATAAAAAATAGGAATGAGCGTACGTTTCGCCGTCGGCAAGAAAAATCGAGCTGACGGCATATATGTTTCCTCGAGAACCACGGAGAGTCTCCGGAAACCAGCTGACTAGCGAAATACAGCAACGGTAGCAGGGCTCTTCTCTTTATTGCGATTCTCCGTCTGTTAATTACAGTTCGCTCTTGCCGACAGCGAGCCCTAAAAAAAAAAGTGACCTGGGGAGCGAGACGAGAAGCCGGAATCCCGTTTTCCCTAACTTGTCGTTTACTGCAAAAATCCGGATTGAACCTAAACCACCGTACTGCTCTATTCGTCTATAAAAACGAATTACGGTACATTGCTGTGTCAAAAAATTAGAGAAAAAATGTTTCTCTTTTTTTTCCTTTTTTTTTTTTTACAGTCCTCGATACGTAAAAACGTGGAAAAACTCAGGATCCAGGGTGTGTCGTTGTTTGCCTGGTAAATAGGGTAGTTTTTGCTCGCAAATCCGAACGAAATGGTTCGCACTCCGTGTTTTCCTGTGCCAGCTTAAGCCGCAGTAAAACTCGATCCCTAATTACTGCGGGTACTTGCGCACTGAGCATAGACTTACGCCAAACGTTCAATAAACAGGCGCTTTTAGTTGGGTTTTTTTTTATTGTACTAAAAAAATAAGTATATAGACGTAAAAAAAAAACGACATGTATCAAAATATAAGAAAAAAATATTTTTTTGCCTGTTTCTCGTTGTTACTTTCGTACTCGAATGCTATAAAGATGGGCAAATATTAAAAAGTTTAGACGTCTATGTAGTATAATGGTAACTCGCCCCTCCCCCCACTCCGCCCCTGAGCCCTTGCCACTCTTTATAACTTTTTATCTATCTTAGAAGGTCAAGTCAGTATCGGAGTTGCGCTGCTTTGAGAAAGGAGGACGATCGTTCGAGTCTCGAGATGTACCGCTCCCGCGCACGCTTGTACTCTTACAACCTGACATGCATGTGGGTGAATCGTCCATGCGATGGTTTTCGTTAAATATTCTTCAGCATATCGGTTTACAAAAAAAAAAAAAGCAAAAACTTTGTTACAATTGTCTCTCCCGAGCCATTTGTAACGTGTATTTAAAATCGTTTTATAATAAAATTTGCAAAGCAGTTGAAGTAATTTTCCGACTCTTATTTCGCAAACACGGAGATACTTATATCGACGCGTCCCCTCTCACTGCTTTTGCATCTACCGCGTCGATGATGATCGCATCGGATTGAGACGAGCCAAGATTACCTGTGAGTTAAGATAAAAGTAACTTCGTAGCTTTGCGAATGCATCCCGCTGACTGGGAATTCACAGAGTCTCTGTTACGATTCTCACGGCTCACTGCAATCTCGCAACCGAGTGGCGACGACTGCCACTTGGCTAGCAAACTTCTCCACTCCGATAGAATAAGCCTTCCTCGTGGCGATCTTAGTGCGATCTCGATCGAAGCAAACAGAAAGCGCACAAGGCACTATAACGTTCGTCCGCTTGTCCACGGTCGCGAACCATTATCCCGAAAAATCAAGATCTGACAAAAAACGTTTACAAAAAATGATATTTCAATTGAATCGTCAAGTAATCAAAAAAAATGTACTTGTGTCAGCTCAGTTGTTAGACTTGTCACAAAGTAATTGCCATTGGTAAAAATTTAATTTGTTTATGAGTCATTTTGGGATACAACGATGCGGATACGGCACGTTGATGTCGTCCGACGGTATATGTCGAAGACATGATGCACCTGCGCCTCCCTATCAAGACGGTGGGAAGAGTACGAGTTCGACCGGATACGCACCTGCGCTGTACCTAAGGTATTAAGTCGAGCGCTAGAGCTGCGGGTCCTCGTAGTCATAGTTTAAGCATGCACACTCGTTACTGTGCAACGAGACAACGACGATAATAAGGAAACGACGGTTTCGCGATTGTCGTAAGACAATAAGGCACGCGATACACGGGGACCATCTTGTGGCCTCATTGCGATGATAATTATTGATACGTTAAACACCAAAACTTCATTATTTTTATCGCATTGCTTTTATCGTTCTTCTTTATACGAAGAACAAATTGCTTGAACCTTTTGATTCAAGACGGACGATTAAACGAATATCTTGCATTCTACAAAATAACACAAAAAAACATAATAACATTGTACGTGCGACAAAAATATATTTGTTTGTTTAAAAATATTGGATAACTTTTAAAGAATATTCTATCGTGCGTGTGCGATGGAAATAGCTTAAGGAAAGTCTGGTAGATTTTCGTACCGTTAGAATAACATTTTTCAACGTTCGGATCAAGACACAGAGCGAGCAATTCGCGTTCGATTCGGTTGTCTCGACAGTGAGATATCGTTGGCCGCGAACGAAACCGCAAGCGCGACATCGATTGCAACACTCTTCAAACGACAATATGCCAATAATATTCTATTCCGTTACCGTCCTCCGCGCGGGTTTTTTTTTCTCTCGCTTATCCATCCCTCCTACCGCTCCGGAGTCGAAAATGTTCAAACTCTGTGTCAATGATTGCGAAAGAGTTTCCAGCAAGCTGCCCATCCGTATTGCGATCTATCACAACATTTCCGTGCTCAACGGAGGGTTTGAAATAATTGAAAGCATTTATCAAACAAGTCGTTATTATTATCTATGAAAAAACTGGCTGTCCATCAAATGTATTTGAGTCTAAGAGTATATCTCGATTACGAGGAACTCTCTCACGGCGAGGCGTCTCAAAGATTATAATAGGAATTCTCGTTGAGTACTCTCATGGCGAGCCGGAGCTCGACCGAAGGCGGAGATGTCACGAAGGGGCCATGGCGGATAGAAGGATGACGGAGAAAATAAGTGCGCTCGGGTGTATGTATACCGCATACGTATACCGAGAATGAAAAGAGTCAACGACTGTAGGGTGTAGGTCAGGAGAGAGACACCGTTGATCAAACAATCGATGTCTCTTCCATTAGCTGAAATTTACTTTCCCATTTAGCGATAGCTCGTCATGTATGAAAGTCTCAAAGAAGTCAGCAGCATGGACCGTGGTGAGCGTCTGTCGGAGAATAGAGTTCCATAGTTACACGCTAAAATCGCCCACCTGTAACCTACCGTATACCCTCCGGTAAAAGAACCAACACTTCGTCTTCCTCGATGAGACGGACTTTAAGGCGTACAACCAAAGGGTAGGAATGTGGGTCAGTATTTCGAGACGTTGCGCCAGTTACGACAGTCGGTGTTTCCTTTTTTTTCCTCCATCCTACAAGAAGAAACAATTTTACATCTATTTATATTATACAGCGTAAAATATGATTTATAATTTTTAACTTGATGCAATAATTTAATTCGCGCGTACAAAAAAAGCTACATCAAAGAAAATTATAAATTGCACGAGATACCGGAAAAAAAAACATAATAGTTGATAATAAAATAACTGAAAGTTAAATGCGGTGCGGGTCGAGAGTTTGCGCGAAAGAAACGCGAAGAGAATATAAATAATGATAAAAAAAAAAAGAAAGAAGAGGAGTTTTCCGCTCGTTGAACGTAAGTAACACGCGCCGCTTTGCCACGATTCAGCGATTCGCGGGCGAGCAAAGTGAATTGCGCAACAGCCCCCGAGACCCGTTCCCTCTCCTCGATTCGTCTTATTCGCCTCGCTCTAAATGTATCTAATATCTCCTGGATCTCTCGCTCTTGCACCGATCTCGTTCGACTCAGCTGCGGCAATACCACCGCGCGATAATGACTCCTCGAGTTCTGACTTGAACTGTTGGAAAACGCCGGTGTGTACTCGTTATTCCTGGAACGAGTAAGGAGAGCGAGATAAAGCTATATACGAACCACACAAACGGATTGTGCCAATCTTCCGTAACGCATCGCGAAAATTTACCGCACCGCGAACCTCGCTCAGGCGCAGTTAATTTCCCGTCGTAGTTCATCGCGGTTACTCCCGATCTTATCATTCTCTTTACTCGTAACATTTTCTTACGAAATATCGTACCAACCGCCGCACTATTTTTCTTCATATAAATAGCTTCTTACTAATCGACACCTTTTTTTATCGTATTTTTGCAGATGAATCAGCAGTGCAAAGTTTGCGGTGAGCCAGCAGCCGGATTTCACTTCGGTGCATTCACTTGCGAGGGTTGTAAGGTCGGTACTTGGAAAAATAACTAAATTTTTATTACCTTTTATAGAAATTCAATAATTTGTTACGGCCAAGCCATTGTAGTTTCATTCGTTAATTCGGCAATATCGTCTTCTTCAATGGTACAGTTTTGAAATAAAGTTGTAATAAATAATGATAGGATGAAAAAACATTATTAAAATCGATTTCTCGTCTTGTAACGACAATATCAATTCGAATATATTTTGTAGTTGGAAAGTGCTATTGTTTAATGACAATACACGTTAGTCGAGCGTTGTGCCCGATAGAAATATGAGCGCGTGAGGTAGGTGATGGTCGAGCGTAGCTGAAGCGCGTAGATGCACACGTATATCCAACGACTGATAGCCAAGGATGCACAGAGTACAGGGATACGTACAGCGATGCGGTAATGTTAATGGTACTGGTAATGGTAGACGGGCGGAACGGCCCGGGACTTTGGAGCGTGGCGGCGCAGCGGAGAGCGGCGACGATAAAGAGGCGAAGGGGCCAGGGGAAGGTGACATGCTACGATGGGCCTGAAAACGAAAATAACGAAACAAAACAATGTCGCGGTTACGCAATCGTTAACTAGAACGGAAACAATTGTGGCGGGCAAGTGCGGAGCGCCGCCGGAAGAGCGAAGGAAAAAAAGGAGAGCAGGTACCCCTCCGAACCGCGTATTCTTGGTCGCGTAGCGTGTCAGGGATCCTACAGGCGAGTATAGGAAGAGAGCGTGGCAGAGTCGGGTGAAAGGGCAGGAACTTTGACCCTTTTGGCCACTATCTTTTCGTCCCGGTGAATCTTTCGTAAGAGCGTTAACGAAGATTTTTTTTTGCCGCGGTATTTTAATAACGAACTCGACAGAATTATTTTTAACTCGTTATATTTGGATACGAAATCGATGGGAAAAATCGTGTCTATAATCGAAAGCCCGTTTAAGAGTCCTCCTCGTCGCTATGGCGTACCCGTTATCGGTTGGCCTGTCGAACGGGTGTCACGAATCGAGCATCGAACGACGAGAGTCACCCGTGCCGGATAGTAAGCCCGAGAACCACGGAGGCTCCGCATCGGCACCTGCGCGCACTTTGCGCTCTTTTCGCTTGCGTAACGAGAGCGAGCTAGTGCCCCCGCGCGCGACCGTACACCGTAATGGTGGTGTTTTCTCGATTGTGTCATAGAGAGTTAGCTGGTGCGCTACCAAAGACCCCGTTGTCGATGTCGTTGCCGTTGTCGTCGTCTTCGTCTTCGTCGCAGTCCTGTGCACCCGTGGACACAGACCGACGCTAGACATTACACGACGACTGCGCTGCATATATACAGTTTTTTATAGCAGTATTTTCTATAGCAGATATATATTGCCTATGAAGAGGAGGATTCGCGGGACGGGGTCGGAGACGAGGTCGACGGCGTCGCATACGCAAGTGGAACGGCGGTGATGCGGTTGCGATTGCGAATCGCTCGTTTTCCGTTCTAGCTATGCGTGTCTATATGTAATACGCGAATGTGTAGAGGATACACAGATGTGTACACAGCGATGCTGTCGCGGGGTCGCGCGAAGCGATGCGCGCATCGGGACCACCGGGCCGCAGGAAGAGCTTGTTTTCACGACAAACCAAGTGGAAACTCTTAATAAATGTATAAAATTATTTTACGATGCAACCGCAAGTACGCCGGTGCGCACCATTAGCTTCGGGAAAAAAATTGTTTCGTTTTCTAACGCATTTTCTCCTTATTCTTGATATAAAAATTGAACGGAAACACGCCTATTTCTGTATTCTCTTGAACATCGCGAATCCGAACCATCGAGATCCGAGTGTTTCTCGCGCGGAACATCGTCCGTCAAATTTCAGCGACAAATACCATAATTTTCTAGCGATTTCAGCATATTTAACAATTTGCCGCTAAAACTGTAAAATATTTGTGGACTCCGAAAAAGAGAACACCGGTGACTCGTCGCGCCCCTGGATTTGTGAAATGCGAGCGTACAAAAGTGGTTTCGCGATAACCAACCACCTAATTTGGAATTGGGTGATTACTCTTCGAGTGCCTCGGGTGATCTTCATTTTTTGTCACAAGTCATCTTCGTTCGCGTTTCGTCTTATTTGGCTGGTCTCCGGGTTTGCCTGAATCTTGGTAACTCGATTGTCGCAATCAACGCGAAAAATATTAATTCAACGTTGCATTAGGCTACACGCGACTGTATTGTTGCTATTAAAGTGTATATTCACTGTATATGGTATTATATACAGCGGTTATTTAGATCCCGTGTTCGCGGTACGCGTTTCTCTCATTGCGCTTCTATTTCTATTGTCTCGTCGTCGCGCGACCGTGTCCCTCTTAACCGAGAAAACGAAACTGCAATTACTTTTGTTTATGGCGTGCCGCTCGCACGCCAATTTGTTCCTCGCGGCCCCTGTGCGCTCGCGCTACGTCTATCCCCCGATCTAGCTGTTTCCCTCGCACTCGGCTCGCGGTGCAAACAGCCAGAGGACTCGGCTCGCTCGTCGGTATGTTGGAATCGGACTCGCGCTGTCGCGTTTCGTCATTTGGACAATTAGCTACGAGAGTAGCAGGCCGCACGCGCCTTGGACGCCCGCGTTTTGTCTCCACCGAACCCCCTGTACGCCGCGACGCAACGACACTCGCGCTCTCGATGAATGAGACAATGAGATATCGCGCCCGCGATTACGGTAATGCCACCCGCGAACCGTGTACCTGTTACCACTATTACATACACTACATACTTACACGGAGTTTTCGCAGAGAGGGGTTGCTCGTACTCGTCGAAACGTACTCCAGTTAATCGAGATATCATTCTGAGAGTTTTTAGCCGTCGTAACTCGTGACGACACCTGTCGTATTTTACGATTACATACGATAGATATTTATTTTATTATCTTTTTATTATATTTTGGCCGTTTTAGTCTTGGACGACTGACATGAAAATAGAAAAAGCAAGACGCGCAATTTTGACAAAAATCTAACAAGGCATTTATCTATTTTTGTTACAGTCCTTCTTCGGGAGATCGTACAACAACCTGAGTAGCATATCCGAATGCAAGAACGGAGGGGAGTGTGTGATCAATAAGAAAAACAGAACAGCGTGCAAGGCGTGCCGTTTGCGGAAGTGTCTGCTCGTGGGCATGTCCAAGTCGGGCTCGCGATACGGTAGAAGATCCAATTGGTTCAAGATTCACTGCCTCCTTCAGGAGCAGCAGCAACAGCAGCAGCAGCACCAACAGCAACAGCAGCAGCAGCAGCGCCATCATCAGAGCCACGGAAATCATCAGAGAAACCAGTTGCAGCATCAACAGCTGAAGCAGCAACAAACGAATCCCACGAGTCCATCTATGGGCATTCACGGTGGGCAGCAAAGGAGCAAGGAAGATGTTCTGATGTTAGGGCTGGACGATTATAAGAATTCTACTTCCCCGAGTATAAGCTCGCCCGAATCGCACAACAGCGACAGTTCCGTTGAAGTTTCCGAGCGAAGAGCGGCCTACGGTATGCACCCTGGTTTCAGGCCCCTTCATCCGGCCCATTTGCATCCCCATGGCGACTTATCGGCGCTGAGCAAAGAGATGATGAGTCTACCGCTGGGTTTCCATCTCGGTGGCATGTCCCTCATACCCCCGGCGTTTCTTCCACCCTCTAGCTTGACCATGTTCTCGCCTTACCATATGTACGGTGCCCCTCACGGCTCGAGCCATCCAGGATTAATGACCAATCATCCGAGCGCACCCCTGACAACTTCACCGATCGGCAGTAGTAACAGTACGACCACCGGTATCGTACCCACCAACATTGCGGACATCGGTGACATCTGCGCCAACAATAACAATAATAACAGCAACAACAACAATAACAACAACAACAACACCAACAACAACAACAACAACAGGCACACGAGAAACCACAACGTAGGAAATCTGGAGAGATCGAACGCTTCGCCCATACCGGAGCCAAGAGAAACGTGCAACAAGCGTTTCTATCTCGATGCGGTACTCAAGAGTCAACGAACCCCAACGTTGGGATCGCCCGCTTCGAGCAAAACCCGATCGGTACAAAATTCGCCCAGAGAGAGCCCCGACAGAGACATCGACTGCGCGCCACCTCAGGACAATCCTATCGACTTATCCATGAAGTCCAATTTGACGGTTCACAGCGAGGACAGCGAGGATGATCAGGATATCGACATGGAAGATCACGAGATCGATTTGGACAGTCGTCCATTGAAAAGAAGACCTATAGATCTCACCACAAGATCGTAACAAGCGGGATCTTCGTAGGAATGTCGATCAGTCGAACGATCGGGTGTTATACATCGAGAGGATTGCCCCACTCTGGTAGGAAATACCCGAAGCGAAGAGATACGCGTCGTCGGCGATTCGCAGCGAAGTCGGCATATCGATAACCGGTAAACGTTCGACCGGCGGATTTGCCAACCCTTCGATCCGTCTCTCGCTTCGATTCCTCATTAATGGATCCGTCGATCGGCCAAAGACTCACGTGGATGGGGGAAAGCGAGGAGAAGGGCGCATCTCCGGTTACCAGCAAATGAGATCCAATTACTCGTCGATTCGAGCTGGAATAAGATCCAACTGGTTTGCCGGGCCCTCGTACGGCGCCCATCGTCTTCCATCGGTAATCGATTCGAATTATCGACTCGTCCGCGGTTTAATTAACGACCGCCGTACCCGTCTCTGGTCTACGGCCTTCTCGCAGCCCGAAGGGGAACTCCGATAAACACGTCAACGCGCGCGGTGAATCCTTGCGTACTACTCTCGTGTACGTGTGTCTTCCCGAGTTGCGCATAGGCTCTCCGAGTGTGCGTGCTTGCGCGTGTATGTGGCACCACTGTCTGCGGAAGAAGGTACGTGTTACGGACGTGTTCACAAATGATCGGACACGTGTCCGCGTACGCGAGGAGTTTCGCGTCCCGGCAACGGCCAACCTTTATCTTACAAGACTCCGATGCCTGCCAATGTTGTACGCCCTCATCGAATACCACCCGGAGAACGCGCTCGTGGCTTCTTTGGTTTTGTCCGATGGTCGTCAATTGAACGGTATCCACCTGCTATTTCGAAATTTTTAACAATATTCCATCTTTCCAACATTGAGGATCGTCTCGAACGGGTGATACAGGAAAAAAAATGATTTTGAATATCGATTATTGAGGTTATTTCGTTCTGATATTCTCCACAGGTCCGATGCTATGGACAATAGTTTATCACCCGCGTTATCCGTCCTGGCGCAAACTCGTCTTGCCGAACACTGGTTTGCTCTTAGTCGCCAGAAACGATATATCCAAACCCCCTCGTCTCGATTGCTAACGCGAGACTCGAAGCTCCGGGTGTTGACGCGTCGACTTCCTTTTTGTACGCATTTGAGGAATACAAGATTCCGGCAACACGACGAACGGTACGTGGACCAGCGTTTTTTTTTGTAGGCTATGTGCTTGCAAGGTCGCCCAAAATCGTCCTTCGTATAAAATCAAAGTTTTAATTTGTGGTTCTAAATTAAAAGTAACATAGCGACGGAATTAATAAATAATATAATTAATACAGACACTCTGGATACATCGAACAAACAAAAAAAAAACAATTTTTTGTCAAATTGTCACCTGACAGACTATAAATGTTGAAAAATTACAATTAACGGAGTTGAAATGTATATATATATATATCAAGTTTTATCTGTATATAATACATACGATATGGATATCGATAGTATGGAAAAATCAATGTACCAGTTTCATTGTTTTTTTTTTTTTTATTTCGTAATTATCGCTACGTCATTCACGAGAAAAAAAAAAGTATTTTCACAATAGGAAAGGTCGATAGTCAATATAGGCCAGTAATTGACGCCATGTGTGTATGTGTTAGGTCGTTATGTTTAGTAGCAAAGTTCTCATTTGACACTTCAGTCCCAGAGTCAAAATGTACATACGTTAAATTAAAAAAAAAAAACAACACCAACACTAAATTGAATGAAGGAAAATGAGAAATTGGCGAGGATGGGATCAAGGCCAGTAGCAAGTGTTTCCTGTAAATAAATCTAGCCATTACGACGCAGTTATCATATAATATATATATATAAATATATATATATATATCATATATCATATATATATATATATATATATATATCATATGTTGCTTGTTAAAATCATTTTAACGAATTTACATATTAAATTTATAGTTTATTTCTATGATATACAATAACGTTTTATCATCGAACGTCGAAAGGTGCGCTTACCGCTTGATGTAAACGCGACGTACATTTACTTCTTTTTTTTTTTGGTCTCTTTCGTTGTAAGATGATATTTAAGCCGTGCAATAAACAACGATCACCGCAAATTGTTCACAAAACCATATATAGTTGATTAAGATTTTATTAAAGTTAAATACACCACGACTGGAACGTCGCAATCTATATTTACATAATTGTTTATTGAATTATTATTGAAACCCTAACAATTCCCTGACATCTTTTAATCCACGACGTAGGGTAACGTATATGTGCGACGATACTTTTCCTCTGTGCCATTATTTTTTTAAATTTTCTATTCACGAAAAGTAATATAAGTTTGACGAGTAAAGACAAATCCCGAAATGATGTACGATGATGCGTTGGTCGAACGAATGATTAGGTTAAAAAAGCTTCGGTAATCGACGACCTTATGTTGTATAATGTCATTACGTTCCGGCCCTTTATTCGGGACCCTCTGCAGAATGTTTTTCTTATAAAAAATTCATCTTAATGTGATTAAACTAATCGCGTTCCGACTCCCTTTTCAGGCGAACGGTTTTGTCACCAAGCGCATGCATTATCGTTGGTGACCAATTTCTCTAGTCTTATTTTTCCTATGATTCTATTATTGTTGTTGTTCTTTATTTGTATTATTCAATGTAATTCGATCGGAGAAAACGGCCAGCACGTTGTTATATCGCACGAAACGAAGGGTTTGTCAAAAATTGCTCGTACCACAATTTTTTCACAGTTCCTTTGTTAAAGAATCGTTCAATCTGGTTGCTTGATAAATGTTTATTCAATTAGTTCAAGCAATCGAACCCGATATTTATAATGATTCGCAAGTGCGGAATTTGAATCAGATCTCTCATTCACGCGCTTAGTTGTTTCGCCAAAATGGCAATCCTACTGACCGAACGTAGATGCTATATCGATATACAAGTGTTAAATTTACACGGTCGCTTGTCTAGAATTGCTATGATTAAAAATTGATCTCGTTATGTCATTAAATTTATAATTATTCATATTTTCGTTGAGAAAAAAAAAAAGATTCGACGAATGTGAGCCTACAATTATGACATCCCAGTACACAGTAGAGTCAAAGGACGTTGCCAGTACAGAAAACGATCGTACCGCGACGCGAAAATACGAGGGTTGCGTGTGAACTCGAAGGAAAGGTTGCAAAAATAAATAGATAATATAATGAATCCGGTATAGTATACAAGGATGGTGGCGGTAACTCGTATAATGCTCGGCGCCCGCACGTGCGAGCATGAATATTCAGCGTACACGTTATACCATACGTATGAGGTATAAATTCAGTCGGACGGGCATTCGAGAGAAGTGTACACACCCCCGAGAGAATCGCACCGCATGAACCAGCAGCACCGGCAACGGACCAACGCCGTACACAAAAACGAATAAACGATTCAAGCTCAAATATCAATTAGTCCGAACATGCGCGAGCTCGTACAGCTGTGTACCGTAGCCACCTATACCATCCAATTCAGCTTGTACGCCCTACCTGTGGTCGAGCTTAACGCGGGTATAAGGGTGAAATTATCTCGTCGAGATGAAGAATGTTACGAAGATGGTGCAACATGCGAGATTCTGTTATATTTACTATGAAAAAAAAAAAAAAAAGTATAATTTAAGCGCTACCGGTGGCAAGAGATTTTACGAAATAATATTTAAAAATTCCATGACGATGTGTTTCTTAAAGAATTTTAGTTTCCAATTGATATTTAAGTAAGTACAAGCAAAAGAAAAATATATGTTAATCTCTGTAGCATCTGAAAATAACGTATAATAGCGTGTAAAACAACAAATGTCAACACAATGTGTTAAACCACCGATTGTGCAGCTCTCAATTGAACTTAATACATTGCTTTTTCATTTAATATATAAATATTGAAAAAAAAAAAAAAGACGATGTTTCCTTATACAGGAAAGATTTTTTGTGCTGTAAATCGATTCAGATGAAAGCAGTGTACTAAATTTAATTGACGGCTAAAATGTGTCATACACCTATTTCTCACGTCCATTAAATTGAATTCGTTCTCGGATAGAAATTATGTCCACATATACATTTTTAACAGTTACAGATCTATATATATTTCGTGAATTTCGCTTTAATTTCTTTTTATCCTCTTCTGCCATCGTCTATTATACATATACCTCGATGCAAAGTCCGCTTCACCCCGTTCCCCTAAGCCTCTTTTCCATCGCCTCCAGCAGTCTCCGTGTAGTCGTCATCGTCGCGGGAATCCGTGCGTGCCTTTTTCTTCTTCCTCTTCTCGCTCTCATCCGCGGTGTTTGTGGTAGCATGCACAGCGCGTTGTGCCAGCAGTTGAAATTTATGTGGGCCCGGTTACAAGTGGGCCGCATTCCCCGGACGCGTTTCGACTCCTACCGCGACTATTACTTATCAATTAAACCGATTTATAGACCCTAAAGGCGTCGCGGCGCAGTCCGGGGGTTCCCCGTGGACTCTCCTACTTCTCCTGTCCCCGAAGTCGTTTCGAAATTGCCACGAATTACAAACGCGACCTAAGCGGCAACCAAGATCCACCGGCGCAACATGCTACAATTTATTTGGGTATAGAATTTAAATGCGCTCCCCTCAAATGCGCTTCTCGCTGAGCGAACATCGCCTCGCCCGATTATCCTCGAGACAAATAGAGCCCGATACGATATACTATACACATATACCTGCTTTATATATATATATATATATATATATATATATATTAATATATCTATACCTTTAAACCTATCCTATACGCGAATATATATTTTCTTATTTTTCAGACTCGATCTCTTACATACAAAGTTTTCAAGCCGTTAGCGCTGTGTTAAGAGCTGCTTGGTAATTTACTTCCACAGCATGCTCTTAACTCTCGAGATCGCGAGCATTAAAAGGCAGTGGGTTCGGTGCGTTATGAAGAATTTTATTATTCGAACGAGATTCTTTAAGTTGTGGGCAAAGCGATATTGCTAAATATAACTTAATCTCCGACGTTGCTATACACTTGGTCTAATTATTACTTGCAATGTATTATTAAGTAGATGCAGCTATTGACTTGACAGAATCGACAGCACGTCGATGCTGTCATAACTGCAAACATGCAACTGCAAACGATGAAAGAGAGATGATGGAAAACAAACATTTTTGTTTACAATTGGATAAACGATATAACGGCATTGCACAATGTTTTATGATATTTAAATATTAGAATCTGACGATTTGCGTCGTTGATAAAAATTAATTATTTACAATATGGCGCGATCGTTTTTATCAAGTTCAGTGACTGGTTTTGGGGGCCGGATGACTCGGTGTGAATACTTCGTAATCGATGACGGAAAAATGATAGTCGCCCATTAGAACGGTGTTTGACGCGTTCTCACCGTCGTAACTGTGTGGAAGATTGCTGTAGCTCTCCATGTTGACGTTGCAGTTATTGGCGATTAGCAAATCCGCTCCAGCACCGAATATCGGCCCAATACTATCGATAGAAGCATAAATCAACTAAACGATTGCAAGTTGCAACGAAAAATTAATCAAATCAACGTCAACAACTCTTTTAACAACTTTTTCAACACGAATTAAGGTAACAACGTACTCCGGATGGTAGCAAATCGCAAACGGTTTCTTCACGATATCGTACTTTGTCGGTGGCACGTCCTGATTGTTCGTTAATGTGAATAAAAATGCTTTTTCCGACGAGATATAGTGGCCTTTGGCATTCGTCTTGCCCCAGGGGGCGTCACTGAAACCTCCGCATATTTCGCCACGGGCTCCCTGAAAATATCGTGAAATCAGGTTGACGTCGATGCTGGTTACCAGTGCATAAACGCTGGGTATATAATGATGGAAACGAAAGTGAACTGTGACGCACCAATGCTACGACATAAGTTGGGCAAACCCCGTCGCAATGACGGTGAAACGCTGACGCCGAGTATCCGTGACTGGAGGCCCTGAGTATCGTTGAAATTTCAAGTTATAATGATAACTATTTTGGTAAATCGAAAGAAAGAGAAAAAAAAAGCTCAGTAGCATTGATTACCTGTATACCAAACGCCAACTTTGCTTCGATGATCCGTACCACTGGTTCAGCAGGCGCTGAAAACCTGTTTTGTCCCGAGATAAAATTTGTGATCCAGGGAAAAGAAACGGACTGACTCTCGGCTGTAGACGCTTGTCGGAACAAATCTCCGAGTACTTGTTTGGCAATGCCGCGTACCTGTATCTAGAGCGACATTGAACTTTTAATTTACCTCATACGAATATTATTTTACTCATCGAAAGCCCCTTTTAGCAGGCTTTTTTAATTTAAATTTTTCTCTTGGATCAATCGAATAACCGCTTGAATCAAATTGAGGATATCGCACCTTTCCAAAGACAATTCTATTGGCACTGCTCCGGTAGGTTCAACTTCTTCGGCAAATACCTGACTGTCGATTAGAAGAAGGCGCACGTGATTTATAACGCCAGCCAAATGTTGACAAACCCGGGCTCTCTCCTCTTCGGTCCAATGTTGAGTCGGTTGCGTTACACCCGCCTGGGATTACCGACACTCCGATTAACTCATCCACGATCGAAGCTCACGATTATTTTCTATACCTGATATTTTGCCCAGTTCAACACAGCCCTCCAAACGTCCTCTTCTTCCAATCCAAGATAGTCCGACGATATCAATTTAACAAGCGCGTCTTTAGGAAGATTACAGAACGCCGTCGTTTTCACCGTGTCCACCGCATTGTCTCCGATGAAAGAGAAACATCGCTCGATAAACGAGGCACAAGCTCCTTTTCCACCTGTTGAAAGAGAAATCCTCCGAATCATTAGGTCGCGCCTCTCTCTATGCATAAAAAAGGCCAGAAACAGATCAGCTAGAAATATAAGTTTCTATTATCTATCGAACATTGCAGTAGCGATAACCGAATTATATTACAACTGTTATTTCACAGAAAATTGTTGTATCGACTATGCATTGTACTACCAAACACCTTAAAAAAACTAACAAAGATTTAAAAAAAAAAAAAAATATTTCAAAACTACTAAGAGGGTTTTGCTTAAATTTAGAAACAGTCGCACCGATACACGAGGAGCAAGGTCAAAGAAATAAAGATTTTATTCCGGTATAAAGATTTAAAAGTTTTAATGATATCCCTGCGTTTGTGTGTTGGTTATCAATAATACAAATCGATGAATACAGCTGTACCAAATTGGTGAGAAATACAATGCAAAAAGAAAAAGTAATTTCACACAATTTCTGTATCGCACTCGAAGTACAAATCTCTCGTTCATATGCATTGTTCAGCGCGCAGCACACCTGCACCTTAAACTAATTTCAATCTTGGAACGAACTGCGAAGAACCCAATAGCGCCGTGGTCTTGAATTACGTCTTCATCCAGGTATCGAATCGTTTCCGATTCCACTGGATGCTCGGTAATGAATGCCAGCGTACATGACGATTCTTGATTTGCTTCCGTGTCCTTTTTTCATTGTCAATGTCTTGCGGTACACACTCGGACACTCGTGGACAAAAATCACGTTTTAAATCCGAGTGCAGGTCTTGCGAGGTTATGTTTTCTTCTTGAATTAATTCGCGCCGGGATTCGTATTCTGTATGAGCGTGATGTTGTCACCCTTGAGCATGATGCGTCCAAGTTGCTTTCGGTTCTTCGTTTTGATATGATATTCCTCAGCGTCATCGAGAACGAGATTCATGTATTCGTCGAAACCGACGATATGCCCCTCGATTCGAAGATTCACGTTCTCGAACAACCACACTTGAACCCTCGAGCGATTCTGCAGGTATCGGAATATAAGGTTAATGGGTTGTACCATCACTTTTTGCACCTTTTGCGGACCCTTGTACGACATTTTTCACGGTTTCTTGGTTCTCTTCGTTGAATTTTTCTCACAAAATTTTTGCGGCGACGCGTGAAATCGTTTTATCGCGTGGACGCGTGGAAACCGGGAAACATGGCGTCGCGTCGCCTTCCGTGGAATTTACGCCACACGCCATCTAGCCGATGATTCCTTAAACGAAACGCGAACGGCCGATAACATTGCTCGACACTCGATACAACAGGATTCGTGTGAGAGAAAGAGCGGTTATCGGACGAATAGAACTTGTGTTACACAGGCTTCGTCCCGAAGCTTAGCGATTAGTGATTAAAGACCTCATTCGCAAACTTTAAGGTGGCATTGCTTTGGTGTTTCAAAAAAGTTAAATTGACGTAATTTAACTCGCGTCATTTTATATAAAAATTTGAGGAACGTAAAAAAAAAATTCCCAGGCCTCCAGTTTTTAATATTTCTAATTCTGTTCTAAATTTGAAAAAAAAAAGTGATATCGCTACCAACAGCGAAATTTAATTGACATCTTCCTGCTTATAAACATATTACAAACGTTGTGTAAAAAATAAAGTTTCAACTCATAGAAACCAAAGCATATATATGATCCAGCTCATGATCCAGGTATTACGCCGGATAAAATCTCTCCCCTCTGTATATTTCACGGACCCCACGATTACGCATGGACGAAGCCCAGCTGGGGAGAGCACGTGAAAATAAAAATAATGAAAATTGATGATGCAACGAGAATGACATTTTTTACAGATCACGTGCTTTCCTTGTCGAGGAAGTTCCGACCCGCTCACTCATCCCTTTGTTGTCTCGGATTATTCATTAATATTTGTATTCGCTTACGCTCATCATTAGTAACTGTTTCTTTTTTCAAATCTATCGTACCGTCAAGCCCTTAACTGTGAATATAATGAAAAAATAAAAGAAGCAAAAGAAAAAACCCGTTTTCTGCTATTTTTATGAAAATGTATTAGTTTTTTTTTTAATTTTAGAAAACGGATAGTGTAATCGTCATCAACGATAAAAACTCGGCTAAATCCAGAAGCACGTAATACTTTTCTATCTTTATACACAGTCGCTCGTACACTGATACACTGATCTGATTTTAGTAAGGCGATTTGTGAAAACTTTATTTTCCTTCCAAATAAATAACAACGACAAAGTATCGTGGTAGTTTATACGGATGTAGAAACATAATAACTTGGTAAAACTACGGAGTATTACAGAATATCTTGAAAGTTTTAACGGTCTGTCGTCTAACCATAAAGTTTGAGGAACTATAGTATATATCGATATATATCGAACTGTTTGAAAGTGTAGAAGGCATCGACTCGAAAGCACTGGTCTTCCGGAACCCAGAGAATCTACCGATCTCTCGCCGTCTAAAGTATGTTTATCCACGCTCCGAATTCCTCTTCGTCTCGTAGAAACTTACCTAAAACTCTATCCTGTGCATCGAGAGCTGCTGTCAAGAGGGCACATGCGTTGCCGGGGCTGAGAGTCGAAGACACGTGTTCCTCGCAGCTTCTCCAGAGTTCCTCGACTCCAAGTTCCTGAGCAAGACCCAACATCTCAAATATACCGCTGTCCTGTAGCATTATCTGTAAGCAAAATTCAAATTGTATAAATAAATGAATTAATACGTCGTGCTTAAATCGCATAAGGAATAGTCAATAGTCAATATGTATATCGTACCTTGCCGGTATATACGTAGTGTATAAATTGCCTAAATGTTTCCGGATGTGCGTGAGGCATTCTAACCGGTGTTGGATTGCCAGCAGTCCCGATTCTCTTTGCAGCCGTGAAGTTCTTACATCTGTAACGAAATAAATGTTTTTTTACAAATATCTAACGTTTTTAATGACAAAATTGAATATTATTTTTACGACATTTCAATAGATAAGAAAATAAATAAAATAAGAAATTACAGAAAAAAATGTGTTGCCGGACCATGAACAATTATTTTTCTTAAGAGTGTGGTGTTTTCTTGGAGTATACCATTGACGGTATGATACCGTACTATAATATGTACTATATGTACGTAGGCTCTCCGGTAACGAACACTCGAAACGCTTTGGGCGACGGGGCAAAGTATCGGTGTAGTATGTGCTGCGCATGAAGCTGCACTTTCTCTCGACAGTGAGTATTGTATAGCGTGATCGTACGAAGAGCACGAGGAGACCAGACACAGGCACCTCTTCTGACTCGTGAGGTTCTCGCTTACTCTTTCGTCACACAAAAGAGCTTAATTGACTTCGTCAGGAAGCTCATGCGCAACTAGGGAAGAATACGTAACTACCATAGACAGAGTGCTAGTCCGTCTGGGCGGAAGATATAGCGAGCTTTGGCGCCCGCGTGCCGCCACAAATTAATGGCACGACCTCCCAAATTCCTTTCTCGTGCAATGAGGAGTGAGACTTGGCTCAATTCCAGCATTCGTATATACTTGGCGTGGTAGATGTATATGCATGTGAATTATGTGAAAGGGAGATATCGAATCATCATTGGGATTTAATGATTGATCACTCAAAGGGTTCGAATGGAAGGGATCGTAAATTGCACAACCGGAGTGTTTGTATTACGATAGACGCCATCATTTTCCCAGACACAACAAGTTGTGGGCCAATTGTCGGGATTTACAAAAGTAAGGAATTTTAAATTATTATAAACAAGACTTTAGCCTTAAAAAGTTTTCATATGAAAATAAATCTAAAAAGGCTGAAATATCTTACGATGTCATTGTCAGTTAAATTCATATTTAAATGATAATAATTCATTTACCGCTGTCACTACAATCGAAAGACGTCTTCTTCTGCGTTAAAAAAACGTCCATATCGTATACAATTTTTCTTTTAAATTATAGTTTAGACGCCGGCATGTTTCTTGATATGTAAAAGACAGTTGCAATGTTCGAGAGACGTCTCCCGACTGTAGTTACAACGGTAAATGAATTTTTGTAATTTAAATATGAAGTTGACTAAAGTAACATTGAATGTTATTTTCTTCTTTTTAGATTTATTTTTATATGAAAACTTTTTCCAGATAAATTCCTGTTTATTATAGTTTTTTGCAGTCGGGAGTTAAAATTTTTTTTTTTTTTATTTCTTATTTCTTCAGCTAGAGCAATGTGATCATCTACGGCATTTTTATAATTACTATAGTTTTTAAAACTAAAACAGCTTAATAATGTGTGATAACACTATTTTACGTAATCGCACAATCATTTTTGCACTCCAGTGTGTTTAGAATTAAAGCGACAAATGTAATTAGAAAAGTATAAGGTGGTCATCATTTATAATAATTTGTCTTTATTTTATTACTCAATCGTTTTTTCACTCGTGTTTTTAGAATTAAATCAATCATTAAATCAAGAATTATTAACTTCTAGTTGTTAACGACATCTCTCATGTACAACAAACTTATTAAAATTTACGCGCTGTTGAATGAAACACATACAAATATTGACTGAATCCCCCGTGCTCTTTCTCTCGCTCCATCGTGAGCACTCTAAAGTTAGGTACGGATGAACGATTATAGTAGGAATGACGGCCATCTTGTGGCATTTCGATATACACAACCGTGCTTCTAATACATTTATTTAAACGCTTTCTCAAATCTCACCTAATATACAGAAACAGGGAGAAAAAATGGAGGTTACGATGCACAGAATCTGTGTAGCCAGTTCTGTTAAAATATCTTTAGCCGATTTGTAGAACATCGGACACGTAGAAACTGGCGTATTCGCGCCATATGCCAGTGAAACGCAGACTCCCATCGAGAGTAATAAAACAAAAACTAAAAATCGGTTGATTCGTTCGCTTAGAGATATCTCAATATCGCAAAATCTAAGTGTCTTAAATAGCTTTCAAAAATTCCGTTGATTAGTCGTTGTGTCGAGTTTGTTCGTATATAATTCGCTAGGGGGAACGAGCGCCCGCTCTTAGTTCGTTGATGTTCCTTAATTATTTATGATATACAAAAGCGAGTATAGCGACGTCGTCGTTGATATACTTGCGAGAAACATATATAGCTAAGATGAATTTAAGATTGAAAGCAGAAGAAAAAGGAAAGACAGATGTAGGAGGGCTCGAGCAAATGCGCGTACAGTGAGAGCGCATGCAAGAAGAGTGGAAGCAAAGACCTATTGAAAGTGACGCGGGGCTAGAGTATGTAAAACGGTAGGTGGGCGGCCGTCGTATCGAATCAAAAGAAATGTGTCAAAGGGCGCGAGCGCAATGCGGAGGAAACGCAAATGGAAGGTAGGCGAGCTTTGATGCCGGGCACGCCGCGGTAACTACGTAGAAAGCTGTGCTATATTGTGACTGCCGCTGATGCTGTTGCTGCTTCTGGCGTTGAATCCTCCGAGTAAAGCACGAAAGCGTCGGCGGAATACGAGTCGTACAACCGCGTTCCGGTTCCCTTCGCCCGAGGCCTCTGTGCCCTCTACGACCGGCGCAAGTAACACCGAATCCCGGACTAAGGCTCGTAACAAATAAAAATAAAGGAAACGAAACGCAACGAAGCGCTAAAAGTCTACGCTTTGGCTGGTTTGGTGAGAGACGACGACGACGATGAACATGCAGTACCATGTACGTGCTGGAAGCTTTGGCCAGCTGTGTACATGTTAAACCAGGATTTGACTTTTTGCTAAAATTCACCGGCAACACCGTTAAAACGCTTCACCTAGCGAATATGAAATCGCCGAGTATGCATCACCGTCCTCGAGCTACAGAACTCGAAAGCCGAAAAACCAAACGAAATAGTTCTTTGTGAACATTGCCAGTCTACATTCGGTCTCGCGCTTCTTCCGGAAAAAGAATTTACGTTTAAAACATTTTTATGACATTTTATAAAAAGCAACCGTCTTACGAATTACATTTGGCACGTTCCTTTCACTTTTTTTTTCCATCGTTCAAAAATGCTTTACAAGTTGGCACGTACGTCGAGCTTAGCTCTATGCACGTATAGAGGGAGCTTTGTGATGCTATTTTTTTTTTTATTCAGCATTTACAAGTCTAACATCCTCAAAGATTGTTTCATTCGCGTAGAAAATCTTGGCTCGATTATTAACATTTCAAGAAGTCGGAAGAAACACATTCTACAGCAAAAAATATATTGTTCGCTAAACCATAAGACTTGACATAAAAATATGGGTAAAGAGCTTTTTATGTTGGATTCGGTTTTTACTCGTTATCGTCGCTGGACGCATCACGATATTGCATTGCAACCTCTATTTAATTCAATGTTTCCCATGTTTTACGCTTGGCTAAGTGTAAAGCGTTCTATGCGGCTCTGTCATTTCGTCAGGTTTCGATCGACACGACGATGTTTACAAATTGTCCCTGCACCGACGCACATCTGTCAAGCGTTATCATGTTAAATTAATGTTCTTGTTTTGCAAAACGTGTCGAGTCGAACAGTAGGTATAGGCAACCAGAGAATCGGCGCATCCGATGGTAAAATCCACGTGGGGCGTCGATGACGACGAGCAAAAAGTAAGTTGGCGTTATCGAACTCTCGCATGGATAGGTCCGAAACGCAATAACGAAAAACCGTTCAAGCACGACAAAGCAACGAAGGATCGAAATGAAAAAATTCACTGAAATGAAAATTTCCACAACGTCAATAAACCGAATGGTTGCGAACGAGCGATCAATCGTGTTACAGAAATGATCTATCGATAACTGATCCTGACCACGATACTACCAACATTATCACGATAGGACGACGACGATATTGTCAAATATATAATTTAATATTCAGCTCTCATTCCGCGACGACGAGAACGAACGTATTTGTCAATTATTTAATTGGCAAATAACATAACAAATAAGAGGGATACTCCCCGTTTCACTAATGCATCAAATTTCAACTCGACGAGCTCCAGTCATTCTACTTTTCATTTTTAAGTTCTTAATATTAACGCATACACGCGCAGTATTCTTACAACAGTATCTTACGATAGAACAAAGGTATCAAGTGCATCAACGTAATAAAAACTTTTAACGATGGTTCTCACGCCTCAGGAGTAGCGTACGGTTACGATAGGATGAATTAACAAAATAATATAGAAAAATGAACTTTCACCACACAACGCAAGCCCGCATAATTGTTTTTCTTTCACAGCACGAATAGAAAGGTTCGCGTTGAACCGCGCATTACAATGAAGATCTCTTTCAATAAGCAGAGTGGGTCAAATTTAATGAAGTCCCGGATACTACGAGGCATTGATATCTTCTATGACACTGAAATAAAGACTCGTGCGAAAAGGGAGTAGAGTATGTGAAATATCGGAAATAGACCGTCCGAAGGGCATACGAGCGATTCCGTACTACATCGACCGGATTCGAGGCTTTTTTAACCTTATTTTTTTGTTTTAATCGATTGAAACTTTTTTTAACGAAAAGTATACGCAAAAAGAAGAGAATAGTATTGCTTTATTCGTCGAAAACAATTTTTTACGAAAGCTGGAAAACGTATCTCCTCTAGTCGAAAAATTCAAACAACCATCAAATGAAATACCCGTTAGCGATTTGAGCGAAAATTGCAACAAACTGACGAGGGTTGCGACCCGACCCGGGTGCAAAGTTTCACGATGATCGAGTGAACCATTCTCGAGATACATCCATTGCAATTTTTCAAGCTCATCACACACACACCAACAAACTTTGCTGTTGTTTCGAATTGTTCGAAGCATGACTCGTCGCTGTTTACTTATTTCAAGGAAAAATAATCGAAATCATCAAGAACATGATACACGAAGTTAAAAAACTCATTTATTTCACGGACGGTTTTGTATGACAGCTTAAAAAACTAGCCACTATATGTGCCAGCCAGACACAAACTAAATCGAAGTTATAGTTTTGCTTTTGACCTAACGAAACACATTATTTATTTTTTTATTTTTTTACTTTACAAACAAATTTTTAAGTTTCGCAAAAAAAAATGTTTATCTTATTTTTTTCAAACAAATAAATAAATTTCGCAAAAAAAATGATGTGGGAATCCCTTGACCCAGGGACCCGAATACTTTGAGGAAAGTTTATAAAGTGTTTTCACCGAAACTAAGAAGCGAATCCTTTTATGGGCCAATTTTTTTCATTGACATCTACGAATCTATCTTTAATCGATATCTACGAAAATGTAATAGAATGCATTGTCATCGGCAACGAGTCTATGTGCCAAGTCACAATTCGATCGGATGACTGGAAGTGGGTTAATTAGCCCTCCAAAGTTTTTGCCAGCCAGCCACACAATCAAAGTTAATATAGAGGATTAAAAAATATAAACAATTTCATCAACCTTCCCCACTATCACGATGACTTCGGATTTATTGCAAAATGGATTTTTTTCTATGATAAACGGAATGATACCGTGCGATTGAATTGTCGGAACGATTGAAAGTTTAGTAGCAAGAGCAAGAGTTGTGTTTACCTTCAACGATCCGATGAAACTTCAAAAACACCAAAATATGTTGCTCTTTCGCTTCTATGCGGCTGCAAGAAATTATCTCTTAATTAAGGCGGATATCCCACAATCACAGCTACGTACCGATAACAAAGAGAGAGACAGCTCGGCTGACTGAAGATCAATCGCTTACCAACAACATTTTGAATAAAAAGTTTCTAGTCTCAGGGAGTTTTAGCTCAAAGTGTAATACCAATAATAATTATAAAAATTTTCCTTGCAATATCTATTTGTGTGACGAATTTTGTGAGGATATTAATAAAATGAAGAGCGAAGTTTTTCTCTAATCCGTTTTCAAGGTTTGCGTTACTCTCGTACGTACTTTGCAGAAAATCTGTACACGGAGCGAAAAATATGGTAATAATTCACAGATTCGTATAGCGATTGGAGGACGAAATGAGAAAATGGCGTTTTTTACCACCCGCTGCACCATTTACGACGTATATTAATTATACCTATACTTATCGCTCGGATAACAGTTGCGCGATGATTTCCAGATGCTTTCGCGCGAGTTTCCATGACGATCGATATCGTGTTGTACTTATCGATCGGTATCGTGCCAAGGGGAAGCGACTTCCGAAGAAGAACGAAAAGCCGTTAGTCGTTCCAGTGTTTACGCGCAATGAGTTTCGTTGTGTTCTGTCGTGTTTAGCTTCTCACGGTATTTTCGGACGGAAATTATCATTATATTTTCATAATACGCGTATTCTTTTATGGTGAATTAGCTTCCTCAACGATTACTTTTATTGATGAAGCGAGTGATGGTTTTTATTACAGTGACGACTGTTGGATTTGATGATTGTGCAAATAAAACAAACTACCGGATGAATAAATATCGTATACTTCAGAAATCAAAATTGGCATCTTTATTATAATTTATTTTTCTGTGAATTCTGTTTCAGCGCAGGCAATTTTATTTAAGGTTATGCGCTATACGTCGACTGAGTTGCTCCAAATGCAAGATAACACTATCGGTGATCTCGGAAAAACAAGAGAGACCGCCAAAACTTTGTAGCACATCACATCAGAATTACTATACCGTGTTTATCGTAGCTCTCGCGGGTAACCCGATAATAACCAATCCGCACTGCGGATCCAAGCAAAAGAGTGTGGGAATGAATCCTAAAGCGTGTCTTATTCAGTTTACTCAAACGGTATATAGGGAACTTTCTGAGGTTTCCAACTTGTCCCACGTTCGCTATGCTGTCTGTACGATGATATTACTACAAAAGTCTCTGCGTGTATTATAGACCACAAAGACGTTGGTCGGGAGTTGTTACGAGGTGAAGGAGACTGCTTGAAGGAGCCTGGAGGTTCTGGCAGCACATTAAATGCAGAGGATGAAAGAAAAAAAAACGTACGTACTGAACATTTCTCTATAATCACGCGGCGGAGTTAAAACTATACTGCACTTTGTGGGCTTTGTGAGGTTTGCCTCTATGCTTGGTAGAATCAAAGAAAACTAAAATTCTGTGGAAGTGCTGAAACCAAAGAATAATAGGACGCTGCACGAGACCCATAGTTACACTTCATACTTATATATGGCTATCAGAGCTGATGATGGTGGAAAAGGGGGAAATAAAGGAAGGAAAGAAATAAAGAAGAAAAAAAAATTCGAGCGGTGAAAAACAAAATTGCGACAGGCTCCATCGACCGTTGAGGGTAGATAAGGGTCTGTTCTCAGGCGCTTCAACTGTGCGACTAGAGAGGCTATAGAGGTTTGACACACGGTGCTACTGATGGTGGCGTCAGTGCGGTCTCGCTCTTTCAGTCGCGGTCGTAAAACCAAGGGTTGAATGTCGCTTCGGGCCACCGAGAGCATTGCTAACGACCAAGCACACGATTATAACGCAGGCTCCGTCGCTTGACTCTGCCTCCCTGCCCCACCCTCGCTAGAATCTACGGGCATGCAAAAAACCGCTCAACTTCCGGTAAATTAGTGAGCAATGGCGGATGATATATCGTCTATGTTCACATCCAATAAGGTGTATCGATGAATGTTATCGATAGGTTTGAACACACAAATTTATATTTAAGCTGATAGGTTAATAGCCATTCAATCGGGTATTTTAAAAAAAAATTGCAGCATAGATACCGTTGAAACAATATTTATGAACCGACGCCGGTTCTTACGAGTTATGCTTAAGCCCTTAAACTGAAAAAAAATATTTAAAAAAGAGATGTTATGTGTTTGTCAGTCGATTTGTACGAACAATATTGTTTCGTTTTTTTAAAAATTATTTTTGTGTCTTTCTTCTAGAGCAGCTGAAAATGATGTCATGACAAGAGGATACGAAAAATAAGACGCTTCACCGGTTATGACAGAAATGCCTTCATGCCAACTATACTTCAAGGACACTCGTTAAACCCCTCAATTGTAAAGAAGCATCTGTCGCCTGACATTATCCCCTCACCTCTGGAATCTATAGGCTCACAGAAAAACCACTTTACTTACAAAAAATCGGCAAACAAAACCAAACGCTATGTCATTTTAGCTCCATTTACCCTGCCGAGGTACACTTGAATTTTTTTTCCTTTCTTTGCGATTACCAACTTCAATTTTTTTCTTCAGTCCTTCCGATTATCAGAGAAAGGTTTCGTGTTATAAAAGGATAAAAAGAAAAAAATGAAACTGGTTTCTTGGATTTGTCAGAAAGCTCTCGTTGTACTCTGTTCAAAAAGGCGCCACTGTGCTCTCGGTTATTGTGTAGTTTGATGTCTGAGGTTTTCGCTGGTACGTTGACGTCGCGAATCGGCGATGAGGATGGCCTAGCTGTCAACGACACGCGTCACTTAATTTTCCGAGCATCCTTCTCTCGAGAGGAGCTTAGCTCGATCGAAAAGACCCGTACTCTTGCTGGTGAGTGACGATGACAAAGGGTCGAGGCCTTTATAACCGACCGAACGAAGCCAAAGCTCATATCCACTCAAAGGATATAACGAAGACTCATCCCTGATGACCGCATACAAAAGAGGCAGAAACAAATGCTCTCTAACGTTGGCGAATACCACAACGAATTTCATAATTAACTTTATAATTAGCGGTAACCTACGATCCTTTTCTATATCTGAATATACGCTCAAGTATTTCTATCGGTCATTTTTATCTTTGTCGTGCGATAACATTTTTATTTTAAACAGCATGCCAAAATTTATTATTTTTCAGCATCCTACTCTATAATGGGTTCAATGAAATTCCATTATGTCATTATTCCGTTTTTATACACGGGAAGAAATTATTGATTGCTCCAATCAACTGAATAGTAAGATCAACAAACAAATTTGTCGACGTAAGCAATTAATTGGTTGACAGCCAACTAATTTGTTGAAACAATCAAAAATGAATTGCCTGGAGCGTGTCTTGTCAACTGTACAGTTGGTTGTAGCAGCGAATGCTTTTTCTCCTTATGACTCGACGCAAGGTACGACGACTGTAACGATTTCCGATTTTCATTGTAAAACTGAAAACGTATGTTCTTAAAATCATTAAAACACTATTTACTTCTTAAGGATTCCATAAGCCACCGAAGGAGCGAAATCGTGAAAAGGCACGATTGACAATGCTTCGCAAAATTTCTCGTCCATGGATTTCCTCGCGCATTGTCGAACTATAATTAGAAACTCGGGGAGAGCGAATGCTCGATCGAGGGGAAGGTAATTTGGTATAGGTATACCGTACAGTCGAAAACTTAATTAATATTCATCTCGAGCTATTCTGACTTCCCGTGACGTCTTTCTAATTATGGCCATTGTTCTCGTTTAAAGATTTTAACGGTGAATCGTAGCTAAAAATGTGCTCGCTGATTTCACCGTAGCATCGGTGAATTAAACGAGTTAAAAAAAGGAAAAATAAGTAAACGAATGTCAAGTCACTTATGGACATCTTGCGATACGCTCCATTTGGATTCTTTTTGTTACTTCAGTAAAATACGTCTTCTGCTCCCAATTGTGATAGTTTCGATCAATTTAATCATTTATAATAATTAGTATTCTATCGAAAGGTCTTATACGAGTTTCTTACTTAGCGACCCCTTGTTCGGTTAAAATTTATGAGGCAGCATCACAGAATATTTACGAGTTCCTCTATATAATCGTCGTATACACGTTGACATGCATGTACATAACAAATATAATTTTCACCTTTGGATAGAAATCATTCGTACTTCTGCAGGTTTTGCTTCGACTCTTCCGATACATTTTTTTCCCACTCGCCTATTCTCTCTGTAACGCCCATCCTCCATTACCAAGCCACTGTACACTCTATCTCTATCTCATATTTTTTATACCGCAGCGTCCGGGCGCATCAGCCGAAACCTCTAGGGAAATTTAGCTCGAAGCCGCAAGCTCGAAGGCGCGAGGTCGAGGAACAAGAAGATGTTCACTTCGTTATTGATAAAAATTACGATTAACACTTAATCTGGTCCTTCGAGACCGCGCACTTACCGCATTGCCTGCAATATCGAACCGTGATTTTTATATCAGCTTTTCTTGCTGAGCGTTGTGCTAAACTACGCGGAACGCTCGCGCTGCACGAGCTTCCATGGGGAGAAAAAAAAACCTAACTAACAACAAAATATGAGAAAATCGAATTACTTGAAATCCCACAGGATTTACGAGTATCAATCTTACGGACACGGTTGCGGATATTGAGATTTCTCGTTGTTTAATAAAATTTCATATTGCAAAGTTGTGTATAAAAACATCAGGTTCCTCTCGAAAATTCTGATATCAAGCTCGTTGATGCATTTTCTTTTTGTTATATTTGAAATGCCAAAGCACGAACACGAGAATTGTTTTAAAAAAATGGCCCGGTAATAAAATTTCAATACAAAATTTCCGGTTTATGTGCAAAATTTTTCGATTTTTTTCTAAATATTAATTTTCCTATAATTTTTAATGACAATTGATAGTTTGTACACTGATGTATGTTTCAATAAAGCTGAAAATATATTACCTAGCCTGTAGAATTATTCGATGACCGTAAACCGGCGTTTCTTCTCGGCCAAGAAGAAACACGATGTCCGCGGAATCCTTGTCTTCGGACAGTCTAGCCAAATCCTCGAGGAGCCTCGGAACACCAGCGAGACCAGCCTCTCCTGAGACTCCTGCTGCACCGGTACTCGGGCCCACGGCGACTGCTCTTGTTCCCATGTTATCTGGACTGTGTCAACAAAATCATGAATTGTTTATAAAAACACATGCTGGCTAGCATGTAAATTAAAAAGAAGTTTAAACTTTTCCAATGTACACTACGATCTCGATTTTTGAAACGACGATTTTTGGGACAGCCCCCACCACGCGACGCGTATCGATCGTTGCGGCGTATAGTGGGAGAGACACTGGTCAGACCCGTATCAGAACCCCAGCAAGCTGCGACTAATTGTAAAGTAATTGCGGCCACGTTAGCGAGTTCGTAAGATAAAAACCTATGTCATTCTATCCGTCTTAATTCATAAGGATAAACAAGAGTTACAAAAGTGCATCATAAAAGCTAACAGTATTAAAAACATATAAATGCGTAACAGTCACTGATTGGTAAATTATCACTAACCGGGCCATTTACCTCAGGGAAATCGTTACGGCACTGGTGGCGGCTGCGTAAACTGCGCAGACTGACGATGGGCGGGGCGTGCGCAACCTCGATTTTCGCAACAACGATGCACGCGGAGACGGTCCCGTGGCTGTTGCGAAAATCGGCGTTGCACGACGATTGGTATCCCGAATTTTATGGTAGTTTACTGTGCTATCGGCATGAGCGATTGAAACGATATGTAAGCGAGTCGGGACACCGCGGTTGATCGACGTTAAATGGTCGCCTGATAGACGATAATCCGAAATTGATAAGGGCAGCAGCGGAGGAATGCGTAGAAAGGGATTTTCGGTAAGGTACATACACATCACACCTCACAGTAGAATTCACATCCCTCGGATTCCGTGACCGATGGCCAATGCGGAGGATACATATTGTCGCGAGTGCAAAAGCTGCAGCGAGGGCTTCACCCTGGCCAACGTATTCCGAACTAATCTACTATATGAACCTACCCTGTTCGAGATATACGCTATTATCCCGACCGCGATCCTGTCGACCCCCGTAGCAAAAACACGGAGTATAAAAACAAACCCGATTTCAGTACAATTGGCGCTAATTGCACGATCAATATTTGATTTCAACGCCCAGCTATGACAGTGCTATATATAACTCAAGTGCTCTCCATTTCCGAGGCTCATCGAATACCGAACTCTCTCCTCTTTATACTCGCTGCCGTCGCTTCGTTAACGATAAGCCATGTAGATAGTTGATTACGTATTAATTAGTTGAGGTTTTGTAGTATCGAACGCGTGACAGGCAGCGGTTGTCAATGAATTATCACAACGAATTACCACCGAGCGGATTTTTTTACTCTATGCCGTTTTACATATAAACTTAAAAAAACAACAAATCACGACATGCGTATCACAAATTTAACAAATCCTCAATCTTACTAGTCGTAGGTATTCTTTTTTTTTTTTGCAGCCATATTTTTTTTAGGAAAAAACACTGATTTTATAAAGTTTTTAAAATATCCAAATTTACGTAAGGCGACTAATTCGACAAACATACATTTTTACTCTTTTAACATTGCACGTTTTTTGTACAAATTCTTGTCAATAATTGGCGGAATTACACGTGCAAACGTATATAATTTTACCTTCAAATTATTGCGGCGATGTGACGGGTATATATGAGCAATCGACGATCTCAAGTCATCGCTATTACTCGTTTAGCCGGTATCCTTGTTCGCTTTGACTCGCACTCTCGACAATAATACCAGTCGACGTACCGACAAGTTATTCAATTTTTCATTTACCTTTACAATTCGCTCGTTGTCTCACAGTTCGTAACCACCATGATATTCAATATAAAACACACGCTGGGCTTGCACTAACCGCTTGTATCAATGAACATTAATGACACTCGGTGTTTCGTTTGATTTTTTTTTGTGTAAAATGTTCAATTTATCGAAGAGAATATCGGAAGCGTTGGCAAATTTTACACGAGGGCCCGTGGTTCGGCACTTCACCGCCTTTCTCTCAGGTGTGTTTAGAGTCTTTCCTTCGGGCAAGTGCTCCCGCGCGAGATCACTCCTCCTTCGTCGCCGCTGTTGCCAGATCCTCCCTGGCTCTCGGAGAACGTATCACACGCTCCCAAATGCAAGAATCACTGCCGTCTCCCGATCTGTTGGACCTCACCGGATTATTGGAGAACCATAATTTATTGTAGCTCGCAAATAATCCGTTGCAAAATTATCCTTTACTGTACGCGCCCATCTACTAAAGGTTTTCATATTTTAATTGGTTGCAGCGACAGAAGGGATACAAATTGATCCGGCGTTATGGGAATGATTAGCATAATTCATTATTTGTCATTGTAAAATAAAGTTTCACGATAACATCTGAAACGTTGTCACCGAATTGTGGAAAGTTTGCGTCATATCACTTTTTAAAAATAAATGTTCGTTATTTCATTTTCTTCAATTCAAGAGGTCGTAACAAAATTATGTAGGAATCTGGTTTGACCCTATGAGGAATTCATAATGTTAGGTTGTAGTGTCCCATAATTGCTCCTTCGCTCGTCCGCCCTTCCAGTTTACCGATTTTTCTGCCCGTTCTTCTTCTCGGCCTCGAGATGTATCGTAGTTGACATATTTCTCAGAGGAACACTCCTTTACGCAGATTCCTTGTTGCCTGGAACGGCATCGAGCATGGTCGAAATAAGCGATCGTTGTGCAGGACGGATTCGGCAAGTTATCGACTATGATTGTGGAATCGAGAATGATCCACGGATCTATCGAGTGCCGGTAAAATAGTCACCGATCGATACCTCGTGGTTATCTCGGCCGAGGGTGCCACTGGTGGCAGAATTACGTTTCAGAACGTAATTTTTACGACTTGGATTCTGGTTTTTGCAATACAATGAAACAACTGCAAACGATTGCCCTTTCTATGTACACTTGTTATTATTTTTTGAAGATTCTATTTGAAATTAAGAAACAGAAATGTTATTTGATGTAAAACTACTTAACTTCTAGCTCCGGATAAAAAATGTACCAATGGTCACAAAATTGTTGTGTAAATCGAAATAGATAAATAAATCACAGGAGATAATGTATTTATTAAATATTAATAACTTATTTCGTTATAGATTTGTTACAAAACACGAAACTTACCGCTCGTAAATCTTAATTAAAATTATTATTATCTACCACGATATTGCCCGGCTCGGATTCTCCAGACGCAAGACGAGTCGAGTGCTGCGGATACGCTCTTTTCGCTTCGCTCCTATAATTGAGCTTGCTCGGCTGACAATAATTACCGTAGTGAGTTCGCTTAATGGCTCTGGACTAGAACAAGTGACTTCTCTCCATTGGATCGCGCAAATTTTCAGGAGTACCAAACGAAATTGTTGCATTTAGCGAAGAACGACAACGCATATAATGGCAAAGATTTAGAGTAGTGGTCGTGGTACCGGGTATAATATTTCAAGTTCCGGTGGAAACTGTAACTAAAACCATGACTTCGATGAGCCATCGTCAGAACGAATCAACTTTATCAACGCATACTCCGTAACCAGAGCATTTTGACAAAGTACGATGAACCAAATACGTTCCAAAGCTCCCCCCTACCTTCAAATCTCATGTCCGCAGCATCTGTACATTTTTCTGCGTCACTTGAAATCGTGTGAACACGTACATGTTGCGGAGGGTAAAACTGCATGAGAGAATATGTGTTAAAGAGACTGGAGAAAGCTGCTGGAGTGTTTCCCCCCGAGTCTCCACTCTACGGCACACGCGTTATACGCGAACAGGAGAGACTCAATAAGTGCAGTTCATGGCGATTGGTTGGCATTAGGGTGGAGAGGACCATTTCAACAACTACAAAAAAATGTAACGCATGCAATGACGAACGGTATACTTACCACCCGTGTCGTCTCGATTAACGAGGGCCCTCTTGCTATAAAGAATTTAGAAGAAGTACCGACGCAAAATGTGTTTTTTTTTGTTTCTATTCGCGAGATTGTTATTTACTTTTTCGCTACTCAAATTCAAACCAAGAGTATAGGGAACTTTCTACGAATCTAATCGACTACAGCTTTGGAACAAGTACAGTTGCAGAGAAAAAATAAATTATAAAATAATCCAAGTTATTGCTAAAAAATCGAATTCTTTTCTATAATTTTTATACTTTTAGTAAAAAATTTGAGACGTGTATTTGATTCTGTATTCTGTCGTATCGGAGAAGCGAAAAAATTCGGAAATATAAATTGTTTTCAATTGGATCAAGTACAATGAACCACAATTATTCTTAAGCTTTTAACAGATCGTGTAATTAATCTCACAAAAATTGATTTAACAATGGCGCACAATGCGCTTAGCCGACTTCTACTTACACCGGACGTTTTTTTTTTTTTTTTATTCACACCTTTTTATGTCGCCTTTCACATTAGGGAAATGCGAAATCGTATGGCGACCGAGTTGAGTGCGATACGAAGCCCGTGAGCATTTTGTACTTTCGTCCCTCGCCCCTCTTGCTTCCTCGCGTACACGTTCCACGTTATTACAGTATAGAATACGGTACAAAACAGGGGTTCTGCAATTTGTGCAGAGAGAGAGAATGCTCGTTGACGACGCTTTCTCGGGCAATTCCTGTTTCGAGCCTACTCCCCGAAGCGGACGCTCGCGTTAAAACCACTAATGCCGCTTCCATTATAACGTCACTTCCGATTTGGAATTTCCACCCCTGTAGCTAGCTAGGGGCGGGTCGAGAGAGATGGCAATGGAAAACGAGTTCGAGGACCCGCTGGAGTTGCAACTTCCACCGCGCATGTAAAACGTATGTAGAATGTATAGTTACAATCAAGCATATGGAAATAGATTATTTTGTTTCCTCGTAGAGAAAGCTTTGTGACAGTGAAATTCGTATTTCTAAATTTCGCAGCTCTACCTCTATAACATTATTTGAAATACTACCGAAGAATTTGTCAAATAAAGTTTTTAAGGTAGTAATGTCACTACGGCATTTCAAACTCAAGATTGTTTACCATGTTTCAGTTTTATTATTCAATGTTACATACGCGACTGGCCAGGTTTCGTTATCAAACATCAAAAAACGAAATTGAATCTTGAAAATTAAAGTTTTTAGCGTAGCATTTCAAAGTAAGCGATAAAAGTAGCGAGATTTTTATTCAAACAAAGAATTTTTATTCTTTGATCAAACTCAAAGAGAATTTAATTATCAGGGGTACAAATTGAAAATGCGGGTTTGATAACAGATGGCGTTACTAACGCTATACGCATCAGGCAGTACTGTGACTATGTTCATGTCAAAGCTACGTCTTATAGCTTTAATTTTCAGTATGTGTCAATTTGTCGCAGTGTCAAATTCATAGTTTTTTTGAGCTCTCAATATGTCGAGTTTCGTGCCAACAAAACAGCATTTGCGGGAAGTTTTAATTTACTTCTTTAATTTGAAGAAAAGTGCTGCTGAAGCACATCGATTGGTCTCCGAGGCTTATCCGAGTCATGTTCCATCGGTTTCAACGTGCGAGAGATGGTTTGTGCGGTTTAGAAGTGGTGATTTTGACGTTGAGGACAAAGAGCGGCCGGGCCAAGTGAAAAAGTTTGAGAATGCTGAATTGGAGGCAATACTCAATGAAGACTCGTGTCAAACTCAACAAGAGCTCGCAGATTCATTGGGAGTGACACAACAAGCCATTTCCCATCGTATAAAAGCCCTCGGAATGATCCAAAAGCAAGGACATTGGGTGCCGTATGAGCTGAAGCCGAGAGACGTCGAGCGCCGTTTTTTTGCATGCGAACTGCTGCTCGAACGGCAAAAACGGAAGGGTTTTTTGCATCGCATTGTCACTGGTGATGAAAAGTGGATCCATTACGATAACCCGAAGCGCAAAAAATCATATGGTTACCCCGGCCATGCATCATCATCGACGGCCAAACCAAATATTCACGGCGCCAAGCTCATGCTCTGTATTTGGTGGGACCAGCTGGGTGTGGTGTATTATGAGCTATTGAAATCGAACGAAACCATCACAGGAGCACTATACCGAACTCAATTGATGTGTTTGAGCCGCGCACTCAAAGAAAAACGGCCACAATACGAGCAAAGACACGACAAAGTAATTTTGCAACATGACAACGCTCGGCCACATGTTGCAGCGCCGGTCAAAACATACCTACAAACGCTGAAATGGGAAGTCTTACCCCACCCGCCGTATAGCCCAGATATTGCTCCTTCCGATTACCACCTTTTCCGATCGATGACACATGGCCTAGCTGACCAGCGCTTCCATTCTTACGAAGAAGCCCAAAAATGGGTCGATGACTGGATAGCAGCCAAGCCGGCCGAATTTTTTCGCGACGGTATCCGTAAATTGCCAGAAAGATGGGAAAAAGTTGTGGCTAGCGATGGACAATACTTTGAATAATTCATTTGTTACCATTTTTTCAGAATAAACGTTCAAAAATAGAAAAAAATCCCGCATTTTCAATTTGTACTCCTGATACATACTATTGATTTAATAAGGATTCTAATAAGCATAATTATATACAGTCTCACCGGTAACTTGAAAAAAATACGAACATAAACGAAAGCGCGATTCTCGCGCGCTCGCAAGCGTCCGATGCCTGTCCCGCACACCGCGCAACTTTATCCCGATTAGCTACCATCCCCACTACCGCATACCGACGTGACTACTTTAAATAATATCCGTATCGATGTACAGTTGTAATGAGCGGGAGAATAGCTCTTGATGGTATCGTATAATTCGAAAGAAAAAGTAACAAAACGAGAGAGAGAGAGAGAGACAGATTGACGCTATATACTTTTAACTGTCACGCTCTCGCTCACATAGTTCCGACTAATTGTAAGTGGTGCAGCTCGTAAACAAGGTAACAGTATATAATCTTGACAATGTCACCGCGGTCTTTATTTTGATTAGGCAAGAACAAAAACAAGCAGCTTTAATAACGGTATTTACCAGGTGCTTGTGGTAGCTTGGACATCCACTTTCGCAACAGTGCGCAAATGGTACAAGGTCGGTGCTCAAGGCCAAAATATACATTGTTAGAAAAATAAATAGATAAAAAATACTGTAATTTTTCAACGTTTCGAAAATTTCGAGTTCAGTCGGACAGTTGGATTGGCCAGATCGAAGCATTATTCAGCGGAAATTCTCAATATTTCTGCGGGTGCTCCGATAATTTGGATAGAATTCAGTGTCCCTCGACGCCTCGTGTAGCTATTCGCTTCTGCGCAATATGTGCTGCCCTGACCAGGGCCTAGGTTGGTTTAAGCGATAATACAGCACTATCTTTGACTACTGCGATATGCACGAGTTACAACTAAAATTAAATGAGTACAAAATCTATAAGGACCTCGAAGAAAATAAGAAATTATCATTTATAAATTTGCATGCGTTGAGCTGTGGATTTTATTTTATTTTTTCTCGAAATTGAATCAGAGGGATAAATAAATAAAAGTTTTTTTCCAATTGTATTGTACGTGTCTCGCGACGTACGTGACAAACGCTTAATTAAAAAACTATTTTTCTCAGATCTCCCCTAATAACTCAGTAAAGCGTCAGTTTAACAGACACCCATATAGTTGAGTTATCGAATGATTTCGTTTCAATTACCAAATTCCCACAACTGCAATACAGGAAGGTGACCACAGTGGCTGTATTCCATAATATGTCCTGGAAAGCAATGAAATGCCTCACGGTTCAAGTTGTCCCGCGCTTTTCACTGGGGAAGGTATATCCGGGGACTGTGATGCGGCTGCGGGTACCCTCGGGCAATGCACCGATTGGATCTCGCACCCATCGACTCCAATCCCATGGCGAACCGACGCCACTCGTACCCGCCGGCTAGATGGAAAATCGCTTCGGTCCAGGGAACGATGTGTACACAAATCGCTGGAAGCGATCGTACCGTCTCTATACCTGGTGCACCCTCGCACGCCTATGCTTACTTTCCAGGATTATGATGGTGCGACGTATGCGACGTTCTTGTCAACACGAGAACGTTGACAGAGACGAGATGATATGTACGGAACTCGATTCAACCCATCACTTTTCCTTTCGAGAGTGGCCCAACAGACGGTTCGTCTCGAAACCCGTCAATCTATTTCCAGTCTGATACTCCATCTCACAGACCATTTTTTTTCTCTGTTTGCATCCACACGGAGAATGCCTGCAACTCAATAGGCAGAGTGCTTTCCAAAAAAAAAACAAAAGTAAAGAATGCAAAATAGACTGTGATTGATTACCGGTTTGATTTTTCGAAAAAGCAAAACCACACGGACATTATTTTATAGTAATATCACCGAAAATAGTTTAGGAAGAATCTCTGGACAGCAAAGAAAATGTGGGACAAGTTGGAAATCTGATAAAGTTTCCTACACCATTTGGAAAAACTGAATGAGACGCAGCTTAGAATTCATTCCCAGACTGTTTTGCGTGGAGCGGCAGTACTGATCGTCGATCGGCAAATTACCCGTGAAAACTACGATAAACACATTATAGTAATTCTGACGTGGTGTGCTACAAAGTTCCAGCGTTCTTTCTTGTTCCTCCGAAATCACCGATAGCGCTATCTCACTTGGATTTGGAGCGACTCAGTCGGCTCATCACCTTAAATAAAATTGTCTGCGTTGGAACAGAATTCATAGAAAATGTCTTGAATGTCTTGAATCCTTTTTGTCGCCCCAAACGTGACGCTTCTATGATTTCTATGTAATTGGATTTCTTCGTGATAGCGGTTGCTGCATTTTCCACAAAGTACGAAATGCCGTCAAGCACTTTCATCATTCCTTCGGATACGAGGCACTTGATAGAACACCGCAGTCTCAAAGGGATAACTTAAATTTCCAAAGCATTGAAAAATGCATTAGGCTTGGTTGAGGAAAACTACGGATGTTCTTGGTTTCGAAGTACTTTTCGCTTGACCAATAGCTCGCATACGATCTGAAATTCGAATGGCGAAGGAGACGTACGAAGCGTGTTCGGAATGATTGCGGTAGCCGCAGGCCAGGATATTACGAATCGCTCAAGTATCTCGAGGATATATAAAGAGGGTGCGTGAACCTCGACCAAGTATACCAGAATGCCTGACGCATAGTGCAAATAATGGATAACCAAAGTGAGAAAGGAAGAAAAACCCCAATGAGACCTTGCTGTATACCACTTATACAATAGCATAAGTAAGCAATACGTATAGTATTACGTTGGTACAGTGCGCACGTCGATATTAGTCGGAGGGTGCGAGCCACGCTGATACGAGAGGGAACCATAATCAAACACGACGGGGAATCCCTCCCTTTTTCGTTTTTCTGGTAGGTTGTGCCCTTTTGCAACTTTTCCTTTGTGGCGCTACTGATTTTCTGCTATTATTGCAACTGCCATGACGATTATATTTTTTTCCTTTCACAAAGGAAGAATAGTTATAGAAAAAACTAAATAATTTGTTTATAATTCTTCAAATCGAGAATGATGGATCTATGCCTTGCTTATAATTATATCGTTTTGGAATAACGACAAGACGGATAAATTATGTGTTCATCGCCTGACGTGACGACGATTCTATCGATTTCATTCCGGGTTGATGAGAATGCGGCTTGACGACCGCAATTATTCGTCCATCAAAGCTGTCCATCGCGAAGGGTACACGATACGCGCATGTCGGTGACATATGGCTGAACAAGCGAAGAGAATCTGACCAGCTGTGACGTGCCCACTTAAAGTATAAACCATGTTTGGGCGAGTACGCTAAATATAGGGACAATGATAGTGAAGTTTGCTCCGTCGACGAAATACCACGTTGGGTAAACTGGATTTATTAAAAACGAATATCAAACGAATTGTGGAAAGTGAAAAGACCTTAATGTCATCAGCGCACACGTTTAAATTACTTTATAGTAAAATAATTGAATGTCATAACATCAGCAAAGTCGCTTAAACCGAGACCTTCCGAGGATATGTTTTTCCAATGTAATTAATTTTTCGATTGAAACTTTTCGGATGAGATAACATGGATAACAGCACATAGCGACGTTTTTTCTTATTGCTCTTTCCTGAACTTCACGGACGACATTAATACGTTTTTATTTGTCAGTAGCACTCAACCGATAAATTTTAGATATATTAAATATATATTAAATGAAACTTTAAAATAAACATTTATTTATTATTTATTTCAAGTCACTCTCGAATGCAGCATAATCGTGATCCTTAAGGATTGATAGAGTAGAGAAAAATGCACGGAAAAATCTAAAATTTGTGTCTCCTTTTCTTCACTACTGTAGAAACGAGCCTGAATTATTTGGGAATTTTCACCTAAATTATTAGACTTATTAGACTCTTTAAACATGCGTTCGTACGACGTGTTTGTAATCTGCGTCTCTTGCACAATCAGATCGATTGTGTACTTAATTTATGAATAGGTGGCACGGAGTAAAACGGATCTTCCAGCTTTTGTCTCGGTACGCTCGGGAATTCGCACAGCGGAGCTCGCTTCCACGCTACCTGCCCCGCACCGCGTGCGCCTCCGGGTCTATCCCCCCGCGAGCCTACCGCTCCATCCTCCTTAAACGCCCACGGTAACTGCTACTTCAACAAGTAGAATAGGAGCGGCAAAACTCTGATTCCTAGAATTCCAAATGTAAAACACAATTCGACCAAAGTTATGTTTTTGAACTTTTGATTTTCTTCCAGTTTCTCATAGGATTGGAAACGATCTATCTACTTCAATACAACTTTCTTAAATCAATATTTAATTATATCAGCTTCTACATTTCTTCGAGTCTCGTTAAAATCGACTATTGCAAATGTCAGATCATCTATCGAATGGAATCTCCCTTGCATCGACCCTGGCTCCTTTCTCACTCATATACAAATCTTGCGGTAACCAGAATATTGAAAGACGAATCAAACACTTGTTCGTATCAACTCTGTTAACTTATCGTTTACAATTACACCCTCAACAAATCACGCATGCCTTGTATCGAGTTTCCGTTTAAACACCGGTGCTCCGAATCACACGATATCTATGTCTTCGAAAGGATAGTTTGACTTATTCAAATAAGAAAAAACGTGCTTCATCCGTCATCCCACGGTGAACGTTCAACGCTGGATCCTGATCGTTGATGACAGACTGTTTTTCTCAGATATCTTATTCAATTCTGTGTCTGCGAAACTCGAAAACTTTAACCCGATAGATAAAGTTGTACTTGATTATCTTTTAACCAAATTAGCCCGAAATCATTCATATCTCTCTATACAATAAAAATATCTCGCCACCGTGTAGGAAAATCGAGAGGGCGAGTGTCAGGAAGTGGATCAGAGTGGGTCAGGAGGGTGCAGGGGTAACGCAAGGGGGCAAATACACTGGTATATAAATAACTAAAATATATCCTAACGTTTCGTATGGCTCAGGCGCAACGCGCCCTCACAAACCATCGTAGAACCTCCCCAAGCCTGGAGAATTCTGAGTCTCTGCTAGGAGCCTCCTGTCAGGCCCTAATTGTTCCAAGTCCCTCATGGTAAATAACCCAGGCGCGGGGAGAAGCTCTTAGGACTTGGATTAATCCGGGATTACGAGGTGGGAGGTTCGTGGCTCGTAACATCGGAGACTCGAAATAGTTAGAGTCCGTGGAGGGCTACTAAGAGGGACTTGTAATTCTCTGAGTCTGGCAAGTGCTCCAAAGGGGGACTTGAAATAAGTAAAATCGGGTAGACTCGAGATCTTTGTACACGGTGACGACGTCGGTGACATATTTTTATCATACATATAAAGAAATATATCCCTTTGCACTCGGGAGGTGTCTCATTCACCCAATAAATGGTGAGCGAGAGTCACCTCTCGAGGGCAAAGTAATATTATTATGTACAGATTACTTTTTATTTTACAATAAATTAAACAGTTAGGATCAACTGAGGCACAAACGCTTAGACGTCGATTAACCAAGTTCAAATAAATTTCAATGAGTTCTTCATGCGACACATAATAATAGCAAAATTGTCATTAAGGCTCTTTCCAAATTTCGGGAAGCCTTTCGTTCTCTGTCGCATCGGTGCATCAGATTCGAACAATATTCCACATCCCGTCGGGGCTCACTACGAACTCTCCTTGATAATAGGAATTCAAATTTCCTGTGATAATTCGACGCTGTCTAGACAAACGCGTTCATCGTGGCATCGACTATCAGCTATCGAGTCTCCGCGCAGGCAACTAGAACGAATATCTACCTTTTCCTCGCTATTATGGTACCGCGCATCAGTTTCGCAATCATTCTCGTTCCGCTGAACCTTTCTCGCGTTTGTACAAACCCCTTTCAATCCTCTATTATTTTTCGAGCATTATTCCGCAGATATCCACGACACGTTCATCGATATATATCTATAACTACGCTGAATAAAACATTAGTAATATACATACACCACTCGACACGCGTATTTACGAAGCACCCTCATGGCCACCCCTTTCGCCCATATCCATGGTACCATATTAACGTATGGCATTGTGTATATTGTAAATATACGTATACACGATCGAATGTACGCGTGTAAGTTGTCGTTTGTATAGGGGACAGTATCAACTATATTTACCGTACCTGTAGCCATTTTGTGCATCTGATGTTCGATCACTCTGCGCGTTCGGTAAAATTGGTAACATACATCCTCACCTCATACGAAATTTCTGCCCCACGTATCAGGTAATTACTTCTGCTATTGTTCAACGAGTATTGGCATTAATAGCGGTTTTTGCCGCCCGTTCACGTACGCGCTAGATTCATACGCGATATAAAAAAATTTCTGGCAATTTTATCTTTTTTTCCATCGGGGACTTAATGCGTGTGTGCTCGGCTGCGAATTCTAATCAATTTTAATTGGCTTGCCTACATGAACTACATAACCGGCATACCATTTGCCTCTCGAATGCTCTGGAATAATTGAGACCAATACTCGCCGTACACCTGGAGTATTGGATGCTGTACGGTGCTCGAATTGCGGTGTCTGGACCACTTCGTTGTTAAGTTCTCGTTTCTTCGTTTACTATTGCTTCGGCACTTTCTGTGTTTTTTTTTCGTATACGATTTCACACTCTTCAGTGGTACGGAGCTTGTTCCGTCACAGATGGATAATCATCCGTGGTCTCGGATGTAGGCTAAGCCAGAATCTATATTCGAAGTCTACACGAAAAGAAATAATTGATTGGTATAAACAATTTGCAACGTTTAATACACTCCGAACGATTAATTTTGTTGTCAACCAATCAATTGGTTGCCGCAACCAACTAATTTGTTGACTCGATCGATCAAATGGTTGGCAACTAACTGATTTGTAGACTTGACCATTCAGTTTTCTCCGTACATAGTAAAAGCGTACAACATTCATCCGTGAAACAACCCTTGTAATCACGTGAATCTAACGATGATTAATTTAATTGCAAAAACAAGGAAGAGTACGAGAACACAAAATATTATTTATACCCTTCGTTGAAACACTATATTTACAATTAGAGCGACACGGGTAATAACACGTCAGTACTTCGATTTCAACATGGGATATAGATAATGAAACGTGACATGACAGTCATTTAAAATTTATAGATAAGATAACCCTTTCAATTTGCATTCATACGAAATGTCTGCGCTATGAGATTTTTTTTCAAAATAACTTTCGAAGCATTTTTTTATTTTTCTTAACTCACGTGAATTATAAAACAGTTGAGCATTTCCTTTAAAATTGACCGGCATTTGCCTCTCGAACGCTTCAAAATAATTAAGACGCATTGCCGTGGTATAGCGAGAATGGTGGATGCTGTGCTTATTCCTAATGCATTTTCTTTTTTTTTGTTTTACGTTCTGCTTCTGTTTTTATTAAAATTGAGCACACTCGTCATCGAGCTCGCATCATCAGAGAAAAATAATCATCGGTAATCCAGGGAGCGAATCGAACCGAAATCCACATAGTCTATATGCGAAGCTTACGAACTGGTAAAATGGAACTAACAGGATAGAAAACAAATCAATTCTATCCGCGATTTCAATGGAAACCTCGGATATTACGAGAGCAATGATCATATTTAATAATAATAATAATAATAATACTAGTAGTAGTAGTAGTAGTAGTAGCAGTAGTAAGACAATGGAACAAATGCTTTGTAGAAAGATTATAAATTTATTTTTTAATGTAGTGTTATCGTCGATACTCCTCACTTTACTTAAAAATGACAATATTCACTCGCTTTATCTTGCCAAAATAATGGGCGTGGATGGAATCTTTATATCCGTGATTAAAATTAATTAACATCTATTATTAACTTATTGGAATATTTAAAGACAAAACAGTATCCGCTTAATACTGGATAATAATTACCGTTGACTACAATTACAACAAGTATTTAAACACCCACACACGTTTCGAAACTGGAATGAGAAGCATTTCAATACACATCTTTTGAAAATACATATTAAATAATATAATATATGTTTCATCATTTTATATGAAATATTAACCATCCCTGTTTCCAATATTAAACGTTTTGTATTATTTACGTCTTCAAACGTCGTCGAAAATCATTAGTTCTTTTTCGATTTCACTGCAGGCTTGGTACAACGTCGTCCAATTTTCGGAAGAAAATGTGATCTGATGTAACTGAAGGCCAGTTCTAACATAATCTTGACTATGTAGATGGCGAGTAAAACACCCATGATGAGAAAAACGTACACATCCAGCGATTCCAACTGCCACCATGACAATTCGTCAATCGGAGTTCTCAGGACTTTTCCATTTCTAATGACGTACTCGATCCAAAACGTGGCAGTGTCCATTGCGCTCATTGGACGATCGACGAATAAATTCGCCAAGCGCTTCGAATTCTCCCTAAAATAAATTCAAACGATCGTTGCACATACTTTTAACGTAAACGAAAAACCAAAATTACCTGTATTTTGTATTTGTCAGGACATCATTGACAGCCTTTGTAAAAGAATCTGCGGTGATCTCCCGATAGTCGACCGCTATTCCAATGTTGTGTTGTTCGGAAAGATGCGCATTGATATGTTGATCGGAATATATTGGAACGGAGATCATGGGGACACCGTAGGTGAGAGCCTCGATAACCGATATAGTTCCACCGTGTGTCACGAATGCCTTGATGTTTTTATGTTCTATGGAAATACAATAAATATTAATTCAGTTTGAGTGAAATGGACACGAAAAACTTTAAAGTTGTCTGAGAAAACACGACGGCTCCTATGAGAGGGCACGATTCACAATGGTTCGATGATGCGATAATAATAATGAGGCATTCAGCGTCATCACTCACGTAAAACTCGAGTCTGAGGAAACCACGGAGCGATCATGACGTTTTTCGGCAGTCCTGGGGGTAGCTCGCTGCTGTTAGCGATTTTGAAAAGCACGCGAACCGGTGAAATACGTTCAAAGGTCTCATAGAACGCCTTGATGGTCTTGGTTGGAAACGATTCAATTTTCACCATCGAACCGAATGAAAAGTAGATGCAACCGTTCTTACTGTTGGCCAGCCATTTCAATACTTCCTGCGAAAATGACAAAGAACATTTATCTTTACGAGTAATTATTTAAAAACTACTCAATACAGTAAGTAATATTCTTGTCATAATTACCGGTGACATATCCATACTTCCGTTACTCACGTGAAGTCCACCGACCTCTACGATACCCGGTGTCATTGGCCTCACGAAATCAAAACTTGGATGAGTATTCACCAACATTACAGCAACATCGTTGTATAACTCGGTCGTGCTCGATAATTTCAAGCCGAAAGACTTCTCCACGAATTGTAGCTGCGAGGACACAGCGGTCGAGTATATCATTCTGGCATAACCGCTGACCACCGTGTTTTCCAGACGTTCGAAAAAATTCATGCGCTGATTAAATTTCGAAAAGATGCTTGGAACAAATGCCGAACTGGCTGGATTTGTAAGAGGTGTGTTCATCCAGTCGAACAATTTACTTGTCACTACTCCGACAACCGGAACTTTGAGGTAACGACCGAACGCCAGAAAACATTCAGCAGCGACCAACTGTAATTGATTTTTTAAATAACAACACTCTATTATCGTTATTAGGTATGTTTTGTGTTTACAAAGTCATACAGCGAGAGATACCGCTGGTCCTGTTGTCACTGAACCTTTGTCAAACATCATAGGTGCTATAAGATAGGGAATCAGTAAAAAAAAAATATATACCACGTTGTGATTGTAAGACGATTAGCATTGACCCATATCCATATAGATTATACTTGAAGAATTCCTCTAAGAGGCTAACGTGCTTGCCTCAAAACCAAAGTGTCGGGAGATCGAAAGTTCGATTCCCAGTGCTGTAGTTTCATTAAAATTAACAATATTCGAACGTGACTTAGCTTCTGGTATATATATATATATATACTTGTAGTTCAAATGTTTATATTTGAGCAAAACGCGATAAGCTCCAGCATCGTGAATCGAACTTTAGACCGACGGTATCGGTACAAGAGTTCTGCAATTTCCTCGTGTCCTTCGTCCGTCGTCCGTACATGCAGTGTCCAGAAGCTAATGCGATTTGGTATGCGCGGTCGGTACAGATGCAAAGATATTGATAGATATGACAAAAATTGCAAAAAAAAAACTTAGCTGACCCAGCTCACAACATAAATACTTAAAGATTACACACACGAGACTAGCATGTAGAGGTAAAATGTAATTATCAGTAATGATGAAGATGACGATGATAATAGATAAAGCGTACACTGCCCTCGTATATTTCTATTTTAGTTTGCACACATAGAACGCTGAATCAAGATTCACGTCTCCGATCGAAGGTGAAAAAATACAGAGCGTCTACAGCAAGAATGTATTTCAAATATTTTATTTTCTTACCTCGTTAATGACCACATCGTAGGGTGGGTCTGTAGGAGGATTTTTAATGATATTCCGTACTTGCGGTATCTCGAGGAGATAACAGAGCGACGTTCCCGCCAACTCGATGATTTTCTTCATATTCGAAATTGTATATATTTCTACATTCTTTAACGTTAGATTGTTTACGGTATTTGGAACCCATTCAGCAATACTGATGTCATTATAATTGTGCAGTGGCTCCTTCTGGGGAAAGGGACTGACAACGTCGACCCGATGACCCTTCATAACGAGACCTTTCATCAAGGCCTCGCACACGGTGAAGTGACTTCTCGAGGATATTGGAAACACTCCGAGAATTCGCGCGGCATCACTTTCTTTCTGAATTATCAGCAAAAAGAGAAGCGCCAAAACTGATTTGTTGACAACGCCCATTTTTATTTACCCTGTTGTAACATAAAAACGAATGACATTCATTTCAACGGATTCAACGGAGGACGATAAATCATTACAGATTGTATACAAGATGCGTCTATTCGGACACTTTCGTGTGTTCAATTCCGCATGTCGTACGTATAACGTATACCCTGCCAATTATTCCTTAAGAACGACTTTATAAATCCTATTTTCGAATAAAACTCAACTTTACAAACACCAGACGAGACGCTTCGTCCGGAGACCGGCTTCATAAAACTCGCCTTTGTATAAAATCGGACTTTGTACAAGGTATCTCCGATTGTGTGTGTAAACTTTTCGAACAAGCATCTCGGGTTGCTGTGCGTAAAGTATGTTTTTATTTAAAATCGGGGTGTATAAAGTCGATCTTCGGGTATCCGGCACTATGATACATGTCTATGAACCAGAGTATCGTTCGGTCGAGAGTTCGAACCCCGATGTCGTAGTTTCGCTGAAAAGAAAAATATTTGGATACGAAATCCCAAATATATATCAATACAACCGTAGTCAACATATTTACATTTCAGTGAAACGCGACTAGCTCCGGTACTGTGTAACGAACTTGAAACCGACGGTATCGACACAATTTTTTTGCAGATTCCCCGTGTACTCCGGACGTCGTTTGTATATGCAGCGTCCAGAGGCAAATTTAATACGATACGAGATGTTAGCTGCAGCCGCAACTCGGGAGGGGCAGACTCGAATGGTATAGATTAAAAAATATTCATATCTGTGACAAAATTGAAAAAAAAAATCGCCAAACTGACCCAGCTATAGGTCAGAGGCCCGAATATCGGGGCTGGGGGGATACGCATCTCGTGCGTATAAAGCGAGCTTTTATTTGAAATAAAGGCGTGCAAAGTCGGTTACGCGCGATCTACGAAAAATTTAATGCCGAAGGTAGCGCGCTGATATTAAAATAAGAAACATACGACATAGAACATACGAAAGGGTGCGAATAGACACGTCGTTAATTATAATTCCTTATCGTACTTTTTGATTTTCATGCAATCTGTATATATACTCACGATTAAATGTATTCTCCACGACTACCAATTGGCCGATAATAATTCACGTAATAAGGTCAACTATACTGGACGATAAGCAAGCTTTTTCCGAGACAATTGAACGTCACGCGTTCCAGCAATACCTCTCACTCGCAGTACACCTTCGATCCCGGTAAACTCACGAATGTCTGTTACGGTTCTTGAAGACTGCTGATGGGTCGCGGATAGCGGGAACCGACGATCGCGATCCGTGTGGGGGGCAACGACAAAATATGAATTTCAACGAAGATGATTGGCGGTAAGAGATGTGCCATAAATTTGCTATCTTGGAAGGAGTCTCACTAGACTCCTTCCAATTGGCCTCTGTGTTCTCTACATACATACATTCATACATGACCTTGTACAAAGCGAACAATAAATATCAACAATGGTAGTTACCGTAACTACAAATTTTCGTTGGTTGTCTCTTCAATAGAAATAAAGTAGATATTAAAAATATATTTATAAATCTACCATATTCGTGAAAAAAAAACCATATATTTTTAATACATCATGTATATTTAAGATACATTATGAAATATACGTGAATATATATATATATATATATATATATATATATTTGTTCAAGTTTGTTTAATTAACGAAAAATATTTTGTATAATCTTTTTAACACGAAAATAGTAAATTAAAAATTATTTTCATTTCTATATTTCATCTAATCAAGAGATTATAACTAAGATGTTAGATAAAACGTAACAAACAAACAAACAACAATATAACATGTAACCACGAGGTTAGATAAAATAACCTCGGTCACTAATAACATTTTAAATAAAATCAATTCCGATAAAAGCAAATCCAAACTATACTTAACATTCAGTTCCGCTAAATCAAAGTATAATGAAATATTAGTTAAAGAATTTAGTTATTAATTTGTTGTTTACGTTGTAACGAACTCCGTCGCGGCTCTGACACTCGTTCATCGAGTTAACTTCGTATATCACGTTCGTACAGTATACTGCGAAACCCCGGAAATGGAATATTAATTCGTACGAATTATTGCAGGACCGCTGTCACTCTTTGACACATACTCATCCGTGTGCCCTAGAGTAACAGGGATAGATGTAATCGATACACCGATAATAGATCCGTTTCGTTACTAACATATATTCGTCACACGTGGCCTAGCTGAACGTTACAATCGGTATTAGGATAAAAAGTCCTCGGTAAAAATATCTCCTTGAAGAAAAGGCCAAATAATTAGAATTATTCTGATACTTTTTCAATTTTTTTCGTGTCTTTTTGTCTTTTTGACGATATTGAAACGTTTGGAAAACTTCAACGAATCCGATCCAATTTATACCGGAAAGGTTTATATCCTACAAAACTGATTTTATTGACATTTCCCGCAGTCATATTGGATTTTTGAAGGATCAATAATATACGATTATTATCATTTTTTGCACGTTTTTAACTAAAATTCGACCGGACGTCGAAATGTTTACGTTTATTACTACAGTCTTGTACATTGCGAGGCATATACGTAGACTACGAAATAGCATATTTTTATCAATCAAAATCGGTCAAAAAATCTACTCCGGCATCCCCTTGGTCATTAATTTTTAGTTTACGTTGTAACGAACCCCGTCTCGGTTGTAGCACTCGCTGTATACACAGTAAGCTGAGTTTGCTTCGTTTATGACGTATATACCACGAGACCCCGTAAGTAGAGTATTAAATAGTTATTGTGGGACCGCGGTCAAGCTCTAAGATATACTTACACGTGTACGCTCGAGCATTAGGGACATAAGTAATCGGTATATCGATACTGGATCAGGTGATCTACCAACATATATTCGTCACGCGTACCCTAACTGCCTGTTACAATCGGTGTTAGGAAAAAAAGTCCTCCGAAACAATATCGTCCTTAAGAAAAATCCAACAGAAAGAAAGCCAAATAATAAGAATTATTCAGATACTTACTCGATCTTGATCGTGCAAATTGTCTTTTATCCGCACTCGCGTTTACAAAATTGAGTGAATTTGGTGTGTCGGTATTGTTATATTTGTTATTTTGTTTAGTGTTATTGTGCTTGTATAATGCGAATATGAGAGTGAGTGCGAGTGTGAGTGTGATGTGGTATGCGCGTAATAGTTTCGCGGTTATTTCTGGTATGTGCCCAACTATTTATACCAATCACGAATAAACGATTTTCACTGAGATTATTATAACTGCGATCGAAGAATCATACATCGTGTGGCCTCGGATCGATAGTATTTCAATTATAACTAATTTCTCTTCATTTATAATAATTAACGTAGCGTTGTTTTTTCTTGTCGTGCTCTAGAATTTACACCCGCATGATTCCTTCCCTCTTAATTTTATACAACTCAAAACCTAAACAACATAAAATAAAAGCAGAATAAATTTTAAAAAAAGATAAAAACATCATGATATTAATTTTAATTAAATTCGGTTGGACATTAAATTTCTTACAACGCAGACCATTTATCTTTCCCTTGGAGGAGACTATAAAGAACCACCACTGTTGCAGCTGAGTGCGAATGGAACAGTGTCATGGAAATTATGGTGAAATTAGAGCCATGTTTTTAGCCGTCTCTCAAGGGCAAATGTAAAGGAAAGTAACAGAGATAGGATCGGCCAGGGGAAAATGGGGGCTGTGCACGCCGATCGATCCCCGTTTCCCGACTTTCCTTTTCCGCCAACGCCACCGACGCTTCCTGCTTCTTTAGCAAATAAGCCCTGAAGCTCCTCTCGTTTCTATCACGATTTCCCAGCTGCGTTACCAGTACCGCGGCACCTTCATCTTTTCATTTTTCTCCCCTCCTCAATCCCCTCTTGTGATCCTCCTTCGACCGTTCCGTACTTTTGCGCCAACGAATTTCATCGGCTACTACAGAAAAATTTTCATCTTTTTCGAGCACCCGATCGTCATAACTTCTTCTTTTTTCTTTCTTACGCAGACAGAGAGAAAACCCCTCTATTCTCACCCAACTGAGCCATCAAAGATACAGTACCTACTTTAAAACGTGACTATATCACGTTTGCATGGAAGAACAAAGTTTTATATGTAAAATGTTGGCAACCGAACGAACCGTAAAGGGAAGTAAAGTCGTCAAAATTCTATAGGTGTTGCAGCGAAATCACCTTTCAAACTTACAGCGATGTGAAAACTTTAACGCTACATTGTAACTTTGGAGAGAGTGACAAAATTTCTTTTCGTTTACTCGTTTAGGTACAACAAAGTTGTGACAATGAAGATGATGGAAGTTCGTCATAGAGATGTTTACGCGAGGCAGCGCTAGCCACAGCGGACACTGACCTCTTCGAGCCGGGCTGTAACCGTTCGTGGGGAATCCGGGGACCAAGAAAAAAATCGTTCAGCCTGGCTTCTTGGCACTAGACCCGAACTTGGTTCGTATATCGTGAGAAAAGCGTATCCTTGCCAAAGACGGATCTGACTCGTCGCGTTGCCGACATAGTCTTCTTTACGGTAATGTTTGCATCCCGGAAATATATAATCATGCAGTATACACGGTGTACGAAGAGATAGGATAGGAGACATGAATAAAATCGCTATCTATAAGGTTGATGACTCGGTTGTGGGTGTGTAAGGTAAAGATATAAACGATCTCTTGGTTCAAAATGACGAAAGATACTGTGTCCCTCGTGCCTAGTTCCGTTCTTAACGATTCACCAGGGACCATACTTGGTTCACTCGATTATTAACGTTTGTTCAACAATTTATGCGGAATCAGCAGGAAAAAACGTATTTTCGTGCTGATTCGAACGTAAAACAAATTATAAGCATTAAGCCATTGAACTAATGTTTTGAAGCTCTATTGTACAATATGTTGCGCATTAGAGCTATACAACGAACGAAATTAAATCGCGTTTGAAGCAATATGTCAGTAGCGTATAAACTGGGAGGTGCGAGAACGAGAGGTGTGATAGTCAAGAAACGAAGGAGAATGGGAAAAAGCTGAGGAGTAGCGAGTTCGGTCTAGGCAAGAGAATAAGCGGAGGGATCTACCACCGTACTATATACATCGTGACGGGTGTTGCCATGACACCATGAAGGCACCCTACAAACGGTGAACGATCGCTACCCCTCTCACTCGGACTTTCTTTCGCGTTTGCTTACTCGCTCTTTCTGCCACGCGAAATTCACCACTAGCGTGTTTTCCGAATCGGTCGGAATCGCGCAATGCTCACCATAGACGTTCGCAGCATCCCTCCGTACATTTTTTTGTCCTTTTCCATCTAACCCACGCCACTACGCGTCTCATGGTGGCACGCTGTATAAATTACGTCACCGTACACTCAGAGCTAGATCGATGCATCGGGAAACCTTAATTGTTGAAGTGCATACAAAAATATTCTATCGTCTTCAGACTATCGCAATCGTACACATTTGTACGGTAAGGTAGATCTCTGTGTGAGTCAACTTCAATAATACGCGCCTCACTTTTTCAGGTACAGTGTAAAAAATTCTTTGTTAAATCGTCGGTCTTGTCGATTAATACGTAAAAATGTAAAACCAGCCAGTGCAATCCTTTTAACGCAGATGTACACCAAGTATACGACACCAAACGATGAACCGGAACTACGGAATTACGTAGGATTACGATACATTACGGTATAAGATGCTAAAACCTGAAAAAAAAATTAACGGATCTACAGACTTCACTGTGGTCTTGAAATTAACTTTCTGAGTACACATAAATATCAACAATGTAATTTTAATATTAACACCGATCGTAGTATATTCAACATTACACCTCGAAACTCGCGAGATCAGATGATAACGCCATTCAGTGTATTTTACACCGTTGAAAGATTATATTGAAATTGGTTTGTCGTTAAATGTACTACTTCCCAGTCATTTGTTACAGAATGTGTCATCTCGTATAAAAAAACAATACCATCGCACGCCAACATGGTTCATCGCATCATTTGGCGTTAATTTTGTATCAGAGTACACCGAATTACCGGGTATACCGCGTGTCTATTATACTTTTAACAGCTGAAGAGCATTAATTTTAACACCGTTTCAGCTTACACCGCAGATTTTTTTACATCGTAGAGGCTATTCCGCATTTACACCAGTTTAAGCGGAGGGCCGCGATTTTACACGATTCTACAGGGTGCTGCACGATTCTTTACGGGCGATACAATATCATATCAGCAAAATATCGAGTACCAAGCGATAGCTACGGATACAACCCAACACCAAAATATTATTACACAACGACAATGTATCTAAGCGAAAAACTCCACGCTGCATCGCTATCCGTACAATAAAACGATATCGTATCTCACGTAAACTATAGCGATTCGTCTCTTCCCGTAGAGGGGATAACGCGATTGAATGAGTTTTAACGTGCCAAAGGAATGGCAGAGAAAGAATTCACCAATTCGAGTACTGGAAAAAACGAGAGGGAGAGCTTACATATATGAATATAAAGGTTACAATAGATTTATCTGACGTGCACGGATAGTAGATTGTTGAGGGGGAAAACGTACATCACCTCCACAGTCGTCTCTATATCGAAGACAAACGCGAGCGAGCGAAAGCGCTCGGGCCATTACGTTCTTCGGGCTGAGGGATAACCCGATGGGGAATCCCCGGATGGTCGACCCGTAGGCACTCGATTCCCGAAAGATTGCTGGCGATCGTCCAAGTCTTTACCTGCTTTCATGTTGTTTTTTTTTTTTCAGTCTTTCCTCTCTCTTGCTTCTAGTGCTGTACGAAGCCACCTGCTTGTACGGACTTCGAATGCTACTTTACGGTGACCCTAAGTTTTTTTTTACCTACGTACAGATAAAAATGTCTTAACGACCAGAACCAGTCATATGCTTTTTAGACAATTCCAAACACCCTTGTATCGTATGCCACGCCACCCTATCGAGCAGACGGTCGAAGAGCAATGAAGCTTTGATAGCCCGAAAAAAAAGTCTTGATGATAAAGCTTGCTCCGTAAAGAGACAGCAAAGACAGAATAAAAAAGAAAGTAAATTTGCCGTCTCGCTATATCCCGGCTGATAAAAAGCGACGCATCGGAAGACAAAACACGGGCAGTTACCGGGTGCGGGTTTCCCGCCGAATGAAAAAGAGATTGTTATTACTTGGTGCTAAGGGGCCGAAACTGTATAGAGCCGACGGTCGTAGAGTCGCGTTGCGTCGAGTCATCTTCGTCACGTTTCTTCATGAACGATGCGCGTGTGTGAAAGCGGCAAGCAAGCAAGCAAAGTATGCGAGCAGGGAGCCGGCCGATAGCCGTCGCGGTGATTCCGGATGCTAGTCGGTTTCACGCATGTGCCAAGGACCCCAACGTCAACGAGGACGAGACGACAACGGGGGAGGAGAGCCCTATCGATTTCTATACTTCGCATGGTCGTCGCGAGGCGTCGCGGTAGCTACAGCGTTTCCTCGTTGTCCACGAGCTTACCGAGGTTACCAACGCGCCGTCGCGATAGTCCTCGACGTCGTCGCCGTCCACGCGAACGGAGCACCCCCAAAACACTTTCGCGTATCGTTGCAGCCGGTGGCGTATATCCTTTCAAGGTTAACCCATATTTCCGACGTGCAGGTGCCTCCCCCTACTCGTCCGCTCTCGTATTTTCAACTTTTGGGCAGTGTGCTATCGAATATCGAAAAAAAAATAAACCTAACGTTGACGAAGGTTTTCCGGGTCTCGCGGTGTTGTTGCGACCGACACTCGCATTGGTGACAGAAATATATTTTCTACAAGAGAGACGAGGCACTCTGACGGGAAGTCATATATGCGCGAACACGAGGTTGTTGCCACGATTGCTTCGGCTGATCTCAAAAAGGTGTCGGTTATCAAGGACCACTGCTCGAAGCCACTGTGACTTTACTTTCTTTCGGTGAGTCTAACATTAAGAACATCTTTCTTCCGATAAAACATATCTCAATTTGAATCACGTTGATTACAGAAATTACTTTCGTACTACGGAATAACACTTAGGATCATTGCAATTTCGTCTGACTACATCAACCATTGCTCTACTTGACGGGCAACTGTCAGTTGTATCGTACGACTCAAAGCTATCTTTAAACCCTTGCTCGTAAATTTGTTTCCGAGGCTCGATAGTATTAACATACGATTGCCTTTTTGTATTATTTATATTTGCATTTTTTTTTTTTTTCATTGTAACTATAGATTAAGGTTATTTGTTTTAAGATTCTTCAAGAGTTTCCGTTGAAAATTGTTATTCCAAGCGTCGTTAAAACTACAGAATATTTTATTGAATATTCGAAGAAGATTCTTTTTAAAACCTGAATTTGCTTGTGATTTGAATACAACAACGAGACCACGCGCCTGTACGCGTTGGCGAGATGAAAAGGGTCGTTGTATCGTGTATTCCGAAGATCCTATGCATCTAAATCTTGAAGGCACGTATTGCCAATTGACGTGACAAACTTAATATTTCCTACGCGTATGCATGATTTCGCAAAGATTTTTTTCAATCGTCGTCTCACACTTGCAACGAGTTAAAAAAAATAATTTTTATTTTCCAGCTTTATTTATTTCGGGGGAAAAAAAAGAATTGAGCTTCAAAGGCTCGAGTCAAGTTCTTTTAGCACCATAATGCATCAGCGTGCATAAAACAGAAGTGATATTGAATCGAGGAAACGTTCACAGACGAATCACCCGACAACGCGCGCATCCACGGCGTTCCTCGTGTCTATGACCCCGGCGGCGCGGCTTTTTAATACGCGGCGATAGCGCGAGGGTGCGGGAGGAAGAGCGACGAGTGGGTGTGCAGCATGAACGGCGGTGCACGTGAAAGAGGGGTAGGAGCCGAGAGTGGGCGGCCGCCCCCTCTGATTCACCTGAAGCCAATTAGTGCGATTGGCTTTCGCGCGATTGCACCGGCGAACTTGCACGCGTTCATGGGCCAGAATTGAGCCGGAATTCGGAAGGCGGTTTGCACTCGGTACGCTTCGAGGATCAATTTAATCGAGAAGCAATGGGGCGCGCCAAGTAACGTTATCGAGTGGACACCAATGAAATTTCAACGTTTCTAGAACAATGAAGAAACCCTTTCTCGATAAATTGTTCCAGCGCTCGAATATTGACCCCTGGATGATTACGCTACTCCGGGAGCCACCATTATCGATGGTGTATAAATAGAACCATTATATTATTATAGATCGAGTATCCTACGGTCGAGCACCGACAATTGTTCAACCGTTCGTCGTTTCGGACTCTCGAATATGTCCATTTTTATTCACAGCTCTTTACCGTCGCATGATAAACGTTTACTTTTCGCAAGAATGTATATTGCGTCGGTAAAATATTTTTTTTCTACTTAACACCAACAAATTACGTAGTAAAATATCATTGTTATTTAATTGGATCTACTTTTCTATGCGGATCCAACAAACGTTATATCGAAAATTCTACTTGCACTTGGATCTGCGATGTACTTTGGTAGATGTTTTGCAAATTCATACGTAAAAGGTCATTCTTATACAATTCAGCTGCCTTTGTCATTATGATCAAAAGGAAAAAATAATTCAAAGCCTCTGAGGTCGTTTGCACAGAGGAGGCAGTGCTACTGAGGCAGACGCACGCAAGTTACCTACATTCGTCGTCTCAGCGAGCTGTATCACGACTCGGTATACCATGTTGGAACATTCGGTCGCATACGCAGACGCACAGAATTCTCGAGCTTGTGTTGGGAAAATACGCAAAAGATGAGAACGAGTGAGTGTGTTGCGTAGTTCTGACTTCTTTAAAAGTACCCGAGTGTTTCCGCGAAAGAGCGAGCCGGCGTCAGGTAATTCGAAAGCAATTTGAATTAACGTTTCGCCGCGCAAGACGAAAGTAATTACGGGAGAGTAATTACGGGTAGGATGAAAGTAATTTTCACCAACTTTTCATACAGACACGCGCCTTCTCCCGTATACTTGGGCTCGCACATTTCATCCATACATATATTATGCTACCTACAAATACTTCTCAATGAAACATCCCCGTGCGCGTGTATGCCTCCTATATGTATACACGTGACTTACGTGCCCACCTACTTCTGTACACATCGAAGTCTCAGGTGAGGTTGATTAAAATTTACTATGCAAATTAGATGGTGAACAGGGGAGAGGGTGTGTATTCGAGTCTTCGACGGACGCGCGCGTCTATCTACCGAGCCTATAACGCTCTCTCAGACTGGAAACACCATGATATATAAATATAGTTGAGTGTATACTACGTATTCGTATCGTTCTCCAATCAGATATTTTACGAGTAGTTCGCAGGCAATAGAATCAGATTTCTTTTATAAATTAATAATGAAGGACGCCGTAATTTCTGGTCAGACGTATTCAGAACGGAATATTTATTTTCGAAATATTGCCACTGAAAACTGAACCAACGGTCTCGACAACCCCCAAGTAACAATTTTCATTAAAACCTTATTACTTTTTGTTGTCCTTCCTTTTTTAGTTTACCATGTTATCTCCGCTATTTCGTAATCCCTTAAAAATATAAAAAACTAAGCGAAAAGAATCATGAGGATCGAATTGAGCTGGAATGTTCGGTACCAACCAAACATTCCACGCATTTTCTGACTCTATATATACATGTTTTGGTGTGACGAGTGTTGGATGGTGTGAAACGAGAGAAATCAATGACAGAATTTAACGATATTTGCGCACATACGCGCGCAAGAATGCACGTCCATCTATTTAACGGTAACGGATATCTGTGATATTCGCTTGGGAGAATTGCTCGGCCGACAGGTCCTATATCAGCACCTACGTGAATTCTGGTCTTCGATGCTTGATGCACAAACACAATGCAACATCCCTTTTTCCTGTGCAATAACCGTCAGTCTCGAAGATCGACGAGGTGTCCGTTCAGTGATGCGGGCACCGCGAGATAAGCGGATAATGAAGGGACAACCCCTTCGTACGTTTGCCGATGAACTCTAATTCCGCTAACCCTCGCTCTGTACTCCCAATTCTTCACTTCCGTAGAAAATACGTAGGGTGGATGCGCTGCTGATAACTATGTTTCACATTGTTTTATATTCGTACGAACTGGTTCAACGGTTCTTGTTGTATACGACAAGAAGTCCGACCATCGTGGTACACCGACGTGTTCATACGTCTTTTTCAATCGAATAAACAAAAAGATACCGCTTGGACGAGTCGCGGCAAATATTATCCGAAGGAAAGAGAAGCTTTCCGAGGCTCGACCATCGTGCTTCTTGCAAGTTCCTTGCGTGTGGAAACGTGCGCAGTGGCGTGGTCCGTGGAGACTCACGTGCGATACACCGAGCCGTATAGTGAAATACGTGTATATTGTACAGTGCGGTGTGCCGGCACCGGGCGCACGGTGAATTGATCGCGTTGGGTGTAGAATCATCCATCACCGTGTGACAGTCCCGAGCGCGCCCCTAGCTCAAAGACACCCCTGGCGTAACGCGCGCGCGGTTCCGCGGGCAAAGAGGGTGGAGAGAGAGAGAGAGAGTGAGAGAGAGGGGCTCTGGCACAGGGGATGACCAGACGGGAGAGAGGTTGCGGTGGGGTGCCAGTGGTGGTATAACGATAGGCAGCGGAAGAACGATGTACGAGGAGCGGCCGATGAACCAACCAGGCGACCCACCCCCGGACAATACCCAACGGATCCGACGCTGCTACACTACAGCGCATTATATACCACGCAGGACGCTGCGTAGCAAGGTTTTTCTGCCGTTCTTCCTGACTAGTTCTTGCACTTTTTATCTCCGTCGGTCCAACAGCGGTTAGAAAACTGGGCGGCAGAGCAGACTCGAGTGTACGGGGAACGTCGAGGAGGTGGTCCCTGACGAGATTCTGAGCGACCAACGGGGACCACCTGAAGTGAACTTGGAAGAAGACGGCGTTGGATGAAAAAAAAACAGGGGAGCTGGAAAGTACGATGCGAAAGAAAGAAATGTAATGGTCTTAACGAACAAACGTTCGAATGTTTTTTTTTCTGGTCCTTCTCGCTTTCATTATTATATACAGCATAAACGATGCTTTAAGGGTACTTCAAAAGAAGACTAATCACTGGTTCTTGAGACCGTTTGTCATTGTTTCATCCAATGGCTTTCACGATCCAATCGCTATGTGGCAGCAAACGGTTGGGTTTGCCACTGAATTGCTTGTCTCATGGAGAAATACTTGATATATGAATCGTGTTACAACGTTATGGATTGCGTTCACCCAATATGAATTCCACATCTCATACATTAACTGACAGGCACGGCTCGGAGGCTTATCAAACGGTTTATATCTCACCCTGCTATACGTGAACTAGGTGAATGCAATGTATATTCCTACGAAACCAAGCGCTATTCGTGCCTTTCCCATCGATCGAAAGTTGGGTAATTTTAGATGTCGAGGCAGAGAGGTACGAAAGGACGGATGACCCTCGTATTAGGACACGACACTCCCTTCTAAGCGTCATTTGACGACGACAATATTCATCTATTTTAGAATCTATGTAATTCTCGTCATTCCACTCATAGCTTGAAAGCTAATTGTTTCTATGTAATATCCATATAGATTGTCTGCGATAAATACGAAGGACAAACATAATGGCGACTGATGAAATGACCAACATCTCAAATTCGTGCAACGACTCAATTACACGCTGAATTACCATAGCCAAGTATAACTGCGTTAATACCATATCCACCAGATGTAACGCAGTGCAACAGGAATGTCGGATCGTGCGCGTGGCTTATTCATAGATAACTCCTGGGGGAATGAAGGGGGGGGCGAATGTACAGCACACCGCATAGCCGAAGCCAGGAAGCATATGATGACCTTAGCGGCGAGAGGAAGGCATTGTGATCCGTAATGGGCCAATATTTGCGGTACGCACGCGGGGGTTGGCCTAGCGGCTTCGTGCTAGGCACGTGCGTCTCCCTCGTTCTCTCATCCTCTCCATCTTGGTGTATGTATACTTCACCCTTCGAAAGCTTGGAACCAAAACCTCCCGGACCCATAACACCTCGATATCACGAGATTCACCGTGTAGTCGATAATCACGGTTGGCAAGTGTAATACTTACTCCGTTCGTTCGTATTGTCTTCGTGTAAGCTGATGGTTCAATTACAGCATGCGTAAGGTGTGTTTCTTACTTAGAAACACTGCTGCGGGTCCACGATGCAAGAAGTAAGACGGTCAATTGCCACGACAGTTCCGGAATAAAGCCAATCATATGTCTAGCCGCAAACAGTTGGTTTATTCGTTTAACCAATCTGTTTATTCATCATTTTTCAATAATATATTTTTATATGTGGACACTAAATTGAAAAAGTTTCGTATTTTCCTTCGGTCCTTTTCGAAATAATAATTCATACTAAAATTCTTTAAGATCTGAAAGCTAAAACTTGAAACCTAGAAAAATCACTTTTTACGTAAAATTAACACTCTGTCACGGTGACTCGTTCGGACTTTTACGAAAAATACTATTCGTTATTGCGAATCTGCATCAAAAACTGTGAAATCGTTTATTCGAGTTACTCCGTAACCTGATTGTTCGAACCTAAAGAATGCAATCCAAGTTCCCTTTGAAACCATTACGCAACACAAATACACCTACCGTTATCGATGTCCCTCATTTTCGCCGCTTGTTTTCTTTGTCCAAACTCGCTCCCTGACGATTACACCCTTATATGTATTGATTTTCTGCTCGAAGAGAAAGGAGATAAGGGTGATGGAAAAATGTCAAGACGACGAGAGCCTTTGTATCGCATCTTCTCCATCAACTTCATCACAACGTTAGCTCCATTTATAAATTGTTCAATTGCGTTAAATTTACTTCCCTTGAGTCAAAAAATATTTTTTCGTCTACGCCAGGATTCCGAATTTAGAAAAATGTAATTAAACGATCGACGTCTCGGGGCTTCAAGATCAACTTTAACTTCTTGTTACGCTGAAAGTTCGTGTAGAATGTTATTTTTTCGGTGTACGCGCAGTTTCCGTGTTAATCGATAACACCGACTTTCTTACACCGCTCTTTTGCACCGACGATTGACACCGAAGTAATGGACCTATTGGAACTATGCAATAATGTTGAAATGGTGTTAATTTTAACATCGCATTCTTTACAGTGTAGTGAATAAACTCTTTTCTCAGTGTACGATTTTCAAAGTTGAACCATCGTTTTTTTTTTTTGCCACAAATACCGTATTTTCGGTGTTTTTTTTCAATTTTAGAATTGTTCTTACTCCTGCTGATTACTAACCAAAAGGAATTTTCATTTAATATGAAAGATTTTATGTTGAAAATGGAAAAAAACGTTTAAGAATAAGTGTTTTTTTTTTTTTCGTTTTTTTCTTCACGATACAAATCACGTATTTTGTCTTTTTCTTTGAATTTGCAATGTACGAGATACATGTGCGCGCTTTCCTGTACTTTTTATGTCTGGTTCTGTTTTGGTATTATGCCCAAAGCTCCGACTATAGATTTTAATTAAGGAGCATAACTACGTGAGACGGGTCTACGTGTCGCGATAATCCACTCAGCTTTCACGCGAGCATGAAAACTGATGGACAGACGGGAAATTACGAGCGGTATTGCCGTGTCCGTTAACCCTTTCCTCCAGCTGCTGGTGAGTGAGCCAAGAACAGGAACAGCGGGAACCCGTCGCGCTGACAGAGCGGCCCTTCCCTTTTGCTATTTTTCACCCTTCTCGTCGTCCACCTACGTCTTTCTCTTTTCTTTTGCCCCTTCTAGCATTGTCGTTTCTCTTATTAAGATCCCTCGTACGTTTGCGTGGTGACGGTGCAGTTTCGCTCACACAGGAAATCCAACATGACGCGCTACCCACGTTACGCACATAAATAACTTCATACGCATCCGTATTACACATCTATGCATATTCCTCCATTTATGCGGTCACTCTGTATATAGATTGGTACACATCAACGCAACACAATTAGCAAAAAAAAAAGCAGAGATGGTAGGACTGACGAACAATAGAGAACAATTGAAATTACCATCGGGTCATGACACATCTGTCGCCTTGATTTTTTAAAAGACGCTTGTCTCTCTGATATCTCACGCGATATCATTAAAATCTGTAGCGACGAGCCCAGATGAAAACTTTGTTAAAATTGACAGGACAAATTCTGTCGAGGCAATCTTCGCGACTTCGGAGACCATTATCGACAAGGAAGAATCACAAATCAATTGATTGCGCAGTGATTTAAAAAATGTACAAGGATGTTCAACTTTTTGATGCCTGATACATAAAAATAATTAACTTATAACATTATAGACAAAGAACGAATGAAAGAAAGTGTATCGTTATCTCGGTTGCTCCGTAGAACGACATTTTCACGAGATGGGAACTCACTATCCGTGTTTACTCGGCTCCCGGAACAGCTAACATCACTGCGAGAGCCAACCGTCGCATTCGCTTTTTGCCCACCCACCGAGACGAATGCCTGGATCTCCGCAACGCGCTTGGCTCTTTCTTCCGTTAGTCGAAAAGTCACCCGTAGACGGTAACAAAGATTTTTGTAACAGTAACAAATGACACGTTTGTAGAATATAGCGATAATTTTTTAAATACCGCACCATACTGATATTCTATAAATATAACAATGGAAATTCCTATACAGTTGAGAAAATTTCAAAGAAGATATTCGGTACAAAAAACAAACAGATTGATCGCATTAGATAGCAATTAGTTCAAAAGCCTGGGATAACGATATTCAAATCTCACGAATGAATTTCAAACAAAGATTTTTACTGTAATCTTTCAAGACCGTTGCATTTCATTGAAACGGAAAAAGTAGCTTCGTTCGTCATGTCCCAACAAGTCGTTAATTTACCACTAACTGTGTCAATGAAGCACCGAGGAGGTTCGCGTGGCCCGGTGACAAAACCCTTGATATGCCCTCGGGGGTCCGCTTCATTGAGGTGCGACTCGTTCATATCGTATATAGTATTCAACGCAGTACCACTCGTGCGCGGGGTGAGCTCGTTTTACGACCGTTTAACGACCGGTTTATCGCCGCTCGTTGAAACGAGATGCGAGTGCGACAGAGTGCGAAAGAGACACTCATTGAGTATATACAAGTTTCACGGATTCTCGCGCCCTCGTTCGTATAGGACGTAACGATATATGATTCACCGACAATTATTATCCTCCCTTCACGCGACTGTAACAATTCCTTCAATGTCACTGCAACATCAGGTGCAATACGCGCTGCACGCGGTTTTCCAGCTATGACCAATTATTTTTAGTCAAAAAAAAATGAAAAACAATGTTTTCTCCACGAGAACGCAAAATGTAAATAGACGTGTAAATTTACGTATCGTAAATAACACGACATGCCTCGTCTGTAGTTGACCATACACGGAAGGCACAATTTATTATTAGTTTACTAGACTGTCCATAATGTGACTTCACGATACTTTAATACAATAGCCCAGTAAAAATGTAAACTCACGACGTAAGTCAGCATTGCTCTCTAGCTGTATTATTATAAATAATCCCGAAGATAAAACCGAGATTTTGCAGCATTTTGTGACATTTATAGCGTTACATAAAACGCCTGTGGCTCGATGTAGGAAAGCACTTGGAAGCATATCTCGCGATATTCGGTGCATATATATCCCGTATATGCTATACATAGCATATATAGCGTCGCATGCTTCTACTAACGTATCTACGAAATTATGGTATTTGTGTACACCGATATATCATGCGCGTAAAGGAAAACGTTTGCTCAGAGACCACTCTAACGCGCGCTAGCGCAGTAATTATCGGTGTGCTGGAATCGTGCCGGGGAATAAATTTTGGTTAACCGGCAACGGTGGCGACCCCGCTTTGCCCGCGTTGTCGTCGTTGCCGCAAAAGCCCCTTCGCCGATTATCGCATAGTCTCATCGGAATTTCGGTAGATAACAATAGAGCACTGCACGTTGAAGAGCTTGAATTGCACAGTACGAGGCATCCGAGGTACTCTGTTATCTGCCAAACTATATACGTCATGCATGACTGTTTTATCGATCGATTACTTTCTCTATGCAAGTGATTTGGGAGTAACAAAATGGCCGAAAAATTAAACCAATACGATAAAATGGTTGAATCTCGGTTAGAATAGTGTCTGCTTGTGCAACATTTTTACTGCAAAGTTCAGCTGGATCGGACGGAAACTGCAAGGTGCGTAAATATTTGTTGATTAAGTATCTTCGATATTTAATCTAAGACAATGGAGACAAAGTCACTGAATCTTAACATCGGGGAAAAAATCACTTGGTAAATAATTCTAACATTGTTATGTCTTCCTACCTGAATCAAGCACTATATTCAATCATAGTTTCGGTACAGTTTATACGATCCCCTCTTTCCTGCTGGTCCCTGGATTTTCTGCGTCTATTATCGCGAAAGAATAAGATGAAAATCAATATACGCGCGTCTCGTGCAATCAAATAATTTCGTCCGAATGAGTAGCAGTTCGATGAAGTGGGCCCGAGTGTATACGACCATGTATTCTTAACTGCTCGTTGGTTTTACACCATAATTGCCGCAGTGTCAGAGTGGCTAATGGCAATACCATGACAATTTTAGTCCGGCACTCATCTCGGCATTGGCTGTAGGTAGTGAACGTCAAAAATTGTTGATACGATGACACGGGCGAGCTACTACCGGGCGTGGGATGAGAAGAGTCCCGAACTCGTCGCTCATCTCAAAGCACTAATGCCGATGCTGAATGTGTTTGGTCGGTGGATCGGTGGGCTGCAGAGTGAAAGAACTCGGCCGGAGGCGTTATGAAGACGTAATTGGGCTCCGGCTGACAGTTTGCCGGCTCGGACCGAGGAGACGCGTCTCGTCCTCGCACTCATTTGACGTGTGACATGATTCAGAAGCGTCCAGCCGTTGTCACATCTTCAATTACCCTCCAGCAGCCCCACTAGCACCATTAACGGTAGCAGCAGCAGCAGCAGCAGTGGCAACAGCAACATCAGCGTTAGCAGAAGTACCATCACACATCGAAGCAATCAACGACTCAAGCGGGACAACCCGCAGCGCAGCGACTCCGCTCGTCAAACTCGATAAACCAACTATGGTCTTGTATACTTGTTCTCGATTGTTTCCTCTTTCTACAAGAGTGCTATTGAATTTATTTATTATTTAACGTATGGGTAAAGTTCTACCACCCTTCGTAAGCGCGTCTGGGTGACGCCAGTCGTCGATATACGACAATTGAATACGACAAGTACCGTACGCCATTCTGTAATCACAGATTGCGCGTACGAATCAACGATAGCCTTTTAGTCGGACGAGACGATGTTCGATGTGAATTTTCTTTCTTAAACGAGTATTATATTTCCTCTTGAGTAACTATCGCTTTTCTTTATTTCTAACGAAGGATTTTTTGGTTCATTGCCGCTCGTTGCCATAGAAATACTTGGAAGGACCACGAAAAGTATTGTGCGCGTTGCCATCGTTCACAAGAAAGTACAGAAATTCACGTTACGAGAATCAGTTTGAGTAAACATCGAGCCCTCGTGGTGTCCAACGATTTTTCAAAATGACAATAATCCGACAACGAGTCTCGGGAATACGAAACGACTTGTTGATACGCGTGTTTGTCCAGCGTTTTAGAAGCTCGAGATGTAATTTATGCCTGTGGACGAACGCATCGATCGTAATTATATCCTGAACGCTAATTGCACGTCATCGGATGCCAGCAGCACCGCGAGTGTCGGGCAAACAAGATGCTGATGCTGATGATGTTACTGCCACTGCCATTGCCGCGTAATATACCTACATACACAACACATCGCATCGGTGGTGGTGCCTTTACCAGGAACCCGAGACTCGGGAGTTGCGCTAAGCGTCGCAGACGGATACCAGAGACGCGTTCATCCTTCCTCTCGTTTTTTCTTTATTTTTAGTGACTTTCTATTCGTAACGCGCACAAGCTCACCAACGAGACTCCTCTTCCTCTTTGCTTCCTTCTCCGCATCTTCTTATTTTATTTTTAATATCGCAGGTTTACGGATGACGGCTGGCACGGGTCGAACGTATTGCATCCGGTTGCGCGACGCGACGCGTGTTCTTCCGCTTTTGAGACTTCCAATCAATCCTGGGAAATAAGTGTTTCAGTAATATTAACGAGTTTCGATAGATTTAAAAAAATTCTAACGATTTGCCAATACGAAGCACAAATGTTTTGCGCTTAGTTGACACGAATCGAAATCGCTACGCGATATACGATCGTACGTCAAAGAACCCGAAGCATCGACGAGAAAGCATTCCGGTAACTTGTCTTAAAAATTTATGGTAGTTGCGTGTATTCGGAATCCCGAGAGCAGCGTGTCCGTTCTGCTCGGTCCATGTTACGTCGAACGTCATCGGTACCGTCAAGTGGCTCCTCGAGTTCCTATGGACACGCTTGGAACATACGGGGCTCACACGGTTGTCGCGGTGATGACGCCACCGTGAACGGTTGGACGTGATTTTCCGTTATCCGTGAAGCCAATCGAATGGCGCTGAATTGCTACTGAACCATGGAGTGAGGGTCCCGTTATCAGCAGCGCCGCAACAGCAGCAGCAGCAACGCGTCGCGCCTCCTCGAGCCCTTCGTATGCTCCGCAAACACCTCACTCTTGGGTATCGGGAGAACCCTACACCCTGTCAAGCCATATCAACGTTAACGAAGAACGAACGTACACGTCAAATCATGTAGGGCACACACGGTCTCGTCGCTCCGATGGATTCACATCGTATACATATAAAATTGTGGCCTTGTACATGATTCGTATAATTCCTGTCTCAGCAATCGATCAGTTTTAAAATGCGCCAGAAGTCAATCGGCAGTACCAGTATTCCAGTGGAGGTTATACCGAAGTTTTTTAACCAGTAAAATAAACCAGTTTAAAAAAATTACAATATTAAAAAATGTATCATCAATAACTGCATCCAGAACAGAGCTTTACATTTCTTACAGGATTTGATATCGCGATTTGTTGTTGCCACTAATTATCGAAGTAGCCCTTTGTTGCTGCGAGAAATGAAACCTGTAGAATAGCGTCGATCAGTAGCGTAATAAAACTCACTGACGCAAACGAAAGATTATTTATTCATCGAGTTATCTTTCCCATTCGAATATACCATATTTGTTAAATTATTTTTTTCAACTCACTCATGTAACTAAAAGTTGATTCTAAAGTCTCGAGAATCTCATCGAAACAAAGGAAAGTCGTTGAGGAGAAAAAGTAAATATGCGCCTCGTTGATATCGGCTACAGGGAAAACGAGCTCTACAACAGCGAAGAATACGATGAAAGATAGAAGAAGAACGGAGAGAAACAACGAGATGAATGAATCGATCGTCAACCGGAGCAGCTTTTCGTCTAGCTTATCCAACTATAACAAAATCCGGTATACGCTGAAAGAGAAAGATGAAATATTTTCAGAGTGGAAGAAATGTGTAACTCGATTACGACATCGTCGAGTGTATATCTCGATTTATATTGGCCCTGGTACTCGCTCCTCAGAATCAACGAACGAAAACGCGTCGGTATTTTTTCTCGTTTCGCGAAGCGAGTACCCTTCGCTGCGAGTTAATTCTCTCTACGAACGCATCTGCGCTTTTTCTACTTACACGAGTCGGCTGATGGATTTTCATTATTTTCTACTAGTTCTGCTTTTCGGTTGCTACATCTATCACGTTCTACCGATATCGAAGTAATGTCATATCGAAGTAATATCAGCTGGAATGGGACCTCTGATCGATTCTATACAAACCACGATGCCGAGACTCTACCGCGTAAAGCGATAGAGTAACGCGGGACGATGTATCATCGATCTTTAAAAATTCCATCGACTTTGTTACGTCCCAGCTTGCCGAGATTTTGCGAAATGATTAATGATATTTATTGGGATTCTGGTTCGACTATAGTGATATAAATCAGGATTTCGAATTACCACGCACGTTCAAATTATTTATTTGAACAACCGAAATTAATAACTTGATAAAACACTGATTTTAACAGAAAGAATTTCTTTCTTGTAACTGTTTGTGACAATTACTAAATACTATAATTAAATTTATATTTAAGGATAGGTTTTGGGACCGTGAGATGACTCTAAACCCCTGAATCCGCGTGAACATGCTCGTATTAAGTCTTTATTGGAATAAAATGTTACCGAATGATCTTCCGTGGGACATCTTTGGGTGAAAATAAAAAACATCTTTTTTTAACTGAGCGGTGTTCTGAGTGTGCTAAAAAAAAATACAAAGATCCGATGTTACGTCCTCGATTTTATAAAATGGACGCAACGTAAAAATAATATATCGATTCTCCATTCTAGAGCGAAATGTGTCACTCAGGGATTGGAGTTGGTCCGATGACAAAGTTAAAATAAGTTTTAACACAAATTTTTGAGGCAATAACAATTATATGTATTTGAAACACCAAATAATCGAGAAATTATATATTTTACGTAGCACAATAGGTTATTACGCATCATATGATTTATTTATTATTTTATAACGAGGATTTTGAATTTTTATTTTGTCGTTACGAGGATCGACCCTTGCAATCGATCCCCGGAGATTAACCGTTGAAACAATTGAAGAAAAACCGTGCTGAACGTAAATGATACTTTAAAAAAGGTAACGAGTGATCAGTGATTAGCGAGGCGCAGCGTATCTCCAAAAAGCACTGCGTCCCGCCGATCAGTAAGAGGACTGATGGCTCAAGCAAAAATCTAAATACCCAGCGGTGATAAGCCCTACTGGGAGGTACAAAAACAGATGCACGTATGTGCGATTGAAGCCAAAATTTAACAATGAAATTACAAGAATTGAATGTACAAGTTTATATTTTGTCCGGACGTAACATTCGAATATAACGAATTGTAGGAGGAGTTTTATTTTTATAAAATATAAAATAATAATGAAAAAAACAATGGAACAATTAGTTATTCGCATGATCGGATACGATATTTTTTTACGATTTTTTTTACCGATAAAAAATAATAAAAGACGATTGTTTCAGAGGTGAAATCGTTGGATCCCTTCCCCATCTTACGACATGTCTTTACCACAATGACGCGTTACATGTTTACGTTTGAAATATTATTATTGCGCGACACTGAACGGCTGAGCACCACTGCTAGCATCGAAATAAATGAGCATGACAAAGGGATAGTGTGCGAAAGGGGTTGGCCAGCGGCATACATGCATCGAGCGACGTATAGTACAGTATAATCGTGTATTATAGTAGGTATAGACGAGTGACACTAGCTTCACTTTGCTCTTGCGTTGTGCGGCACACGTTGCAGGGCTGGCATGCCGCGGATAAAGGGGTGTGTGCGGCCAGTGAAATCTGTCACCCGGATGTCAATCAATATTTCGCGTGCGGGCTTCGACCTAACCCTCACCACGCGCCTTTACCGGGCCTTCTATGCACCCTCTAACGCCCCTTTCCCACTGTACCCGAAACGAAAGTCCGTTAGGAAGGGGCATAGGTCCAGCAACGTCCCATGAGCCCCTTTTCCTTACTCTCCAATCTCGCCGACAGCTTTATTGCACACGAAACTCACTGTATGTGCCCACTGACTCTCTATCTCAGTCATATGGTACTTTGTACGACGTGGGATGGGACGCTGCGTCGCCATGGCTCACGGTGACAATGCGCTCTCATTGTGGACAGTCCATAGAAAGCAACTTAATTCGAGTAGTGGGCTATACAGACGCTTGGTATACATTATAAAGAATTGAACGCGGTACGGGAACCTGGAAGAGTATTAGAACTGTCGAATATAGATGAACATTCGCATAATACTGCCAAGTCGATTGATCCGTTATTTGCAATACCTTATTTAGAAATCCACAGAGTTCGAACCATCCCTCAACAGAGTCATTTATACGTTGTATATTCGCCCAGATTGCTCGGACTCTCGCGGTAGAATAACAGAAGAGACCCAAGTTTCTTTCGCTTTACATCAAATTTTGTTCTTTGATCAGCCGACGTTGCAACCTACATTTCTAATGGTGGTTTCAATTATATCCATCTTTGAATTACAAATAAACAGAACTAAATGTCAAGTGGTCGTATCACGGCGGAAACCTCAAAATGTTGAATCAGATGGAACAACGACATTTCTGAATAGATCGAAAATTGCATTTTTTTCGTCAAAATGTTGACCCCGAAGAATCCGCCCATTATTTTGTATTCCATTGAAATAGACAATGGTAGGCGATACAACGAAATGAGTCGAATTTATCAACGGAGACGGAAAAAACGTGTATCCATTTGTCTGTTGATGGACGAGAGCAATTCATTTAGCATCGCTCGCCGGTACTCCGCGATTCATAGGAATATAAAGTAATCATCGTCCATGGTGTACGCATAGTTTCATCGAAGGATGGCAGACTGGAAGGCTGGTGAGCGTGCACATCTTTCTCGATGCAAACGTCAATCATCCCTGCTGCACGGAAGCTGATGGTCCACACCCCTACCTCAACCCCAACCCGGACGTATTTACAGTAATTGCGACACAGATGTTTCAGGGATGAATCGTGGGCTTTGGGGGTTATCGCGTTGTATACCCAGGACTAGCGACGTCGCGTGCGCGCACCCCAATATGCGACTGTCGACGTCGTCACCGACGACGACATCGAATCAGATCCTCCCCGTCGCTAGTACGATTACGGGGACTTTCACATCGAGATCTGTTTGAAATTGACTATAAAACGCTAATTCTATCCATGATCTCTGCGGTCTTTTAAGATGTCGGGCTATTTCTACCAGAAATTGGAAACCAGTTAAAAAAACTTGACGGAATTAATGTTAGCCTCCTAATTTGACCGTTTTAATAAGGAGGATAATAAAAAGTAAGGATTATTATTTTTTTGTCCATGACTGACTACGCGATTGCAAAAGTTACCTCGATACGTCCGACGATTTCTATTTAATTCGCAACTACTTGCACCTTGCTTCTTCGCAAAGTGTGCACACAGAGCTTCCTTTGCCTCAAAGCGATTTTGCTTTTCAAATCTTCAACCGCTAACTGTGTGTCTGTACGCTACATCGTCGCACGATGTAGCATACATCCTTAAATATATTGAAAGCGTAGAGTAGTGACAGGAGCAGCAGGCAGGCGGGAAGCGGCATCTCGATTCACCCCCGTCCCCGGACGAAATAGAGTTACAAACTGTAACTACGTTTCGATGTGCGCCGTCAATGTCGGGTTCGCCCATTGCCAGCGGAATTCACTGCGTCGTTGCCTCGACGCAAAATATCGATCCTAGCGTGTTCTCCCCCGTCCCAAAAATCTGTATACGTATGTTATACCACGTTGTCTATATATACTGCGACAGACGGATGCAACGTCACACTGTCATTTTCAATCGGATGTCAACCCTGAAAATTGCTTTGTCGAATAGAAGTGCACCGTACTCATCCATAGATTCGATCGCTCGTCGCAACACAAGCAAGAATTCAGCACAGACAAATAAATACACGAAGAGACGAATCCGATAAAAATTACCGTGTATTCGATAGAATTTAGCAGTTTTTTTTCGGACAGCAACGATCAAGAATAGGGCCTCGTCATTCCATAAAGACTTCCCGAATAAAATTCCAGGTTTAAATAGGGCCATCCACAGTGGCCACGGTAGGGATTCGTCAATGAGGCTCTGTTTAGGTTTTGTCGAGGATTCCACGGTAAGGATTCCAAACTAGAACATTACCGCAACACACTGGGGCTTCCCTAAAAAAGTTAGGCTTAAAAATATAATGAAACCTGACGTATTCGGGAACTCGATGATACGTCTTGCAAGGCTTGAACGTGCTGATGTCGATAATTTATTGTCTAATAGCAATTATTAATAAATTATCAATATTCTGATTGTTAACTATATTGTTAAAAACGTTAAATTATTTTCATCGTAAATCCATTTAATTCAATTGTGGAATGCCGACTCCTCGAAGAATGCGATTAATATATAATGTTCATAATATTTGGTGTACCGTGCATTTTGTTTAAACGTATACATTATTGTACAATTGTTAAATAAAGAAGCGAAGAAGTCTTGAAGATCGTCGGTACTTGATTTCTTCACTTCTCAATATCCGTTATTAACAATTTGTCGACTGGCAATTATTAACCGATTATTAATTATCGATTGTACACCATCCATCGATAAACAATTACTCAACGTTTTGTGCGTACAAAAAGTACAGTGTACAGTGTATACAGTACCATCAAGTTCATTATTCAAGTGTTAATCGGTACTCAACGATTGTCAATCAACAATTATTAACGTGTTTTTAACTGAAAAATACGTCATTTAATTAAACTATCAATCAATTGTTAAATATGGTAACAAATTTGCTTCTGATATCTTGAAGCAAGTCCTTCAGAGGCACGTCGAATAGGGGAATATTATCTATTCAGTTCTGAAGAGATAAGTTTTCCATCATACTCGACATAGTGATCATTAAAATCAAGGAGTCGAAGGTAGCATCCAGGGGGGTGTAGTCATTGTTCCCCCCGGAACCATTTCCTGTAACATTAGGCATTGCGACCCAACGAGTATTCGATGCAAATTTTACAAGAAGAAAAAAATATATAAATATATATCTATTATTCTATTATTTTAATTAAACCAATTTATTAAATTTCCACACAATCAACAATAGCAATCAATGAAAAGAAAAATATCGAGAAATGATGCCAAGAAGAATTTACTAAACTTGCAACCACCAGTCTCGATTAAAGAACAGTCTTTAATTTAACACATAAAAAAACAACGGAAGATAATCGTTCCCTTCCCGGGTGGTTAGAGTTTGAACACTGGGATTTCCCCTAACGAATTCCCCCCTGGAAACGAATTTCTTCGTTGGTGGATTTTTGGGGGTAATCCGTGTGTCTTCGAGAGCGTACAAGAAAACATCTTACGAGAGTCCCAGCGAGTGCGAGCCGAAAGATTTGGTTACCGGGCGCAAGTAGGTCGTAAAACATTTTGCGCTGTCTATGTTTTAGCGCAACCGATGGCCTTTCACTGCACGGGGACTTGCTATTATCGTGAATTTAAAAAAAAACTCACAAACGACTCATCTTTAAATATATTTTTCGGGGTGTATCGTCTTGCGCGACGCTCCATACGAAAATGATATAGAAACTAGAGATTTCGGGGAATCCCTCTCTGAGATATTAACAAAATTACGAAAGATTTTTTTAACATATGCATAAGCTAAAAAATATTTTTACTCATTACGTGGGCGCTCTTGAGCCATTTATTTGCATTTATATGTTGAGCAATAAATTTGGTAGGATATTAAGCCGAGTGCTTCGTTATAAGCAAACCTCCCTAATTTCGCATCCCTCGGTTGTACCGTTGCGTCCAAGCTACGCGAACGTCAGAGAAGTGCAAGCGGTGAGGCGAGGGGAAGAGTCACGTTGAGGTGTGGTGCTGCCAGCCGGCAGTTTGCAAACAGAGCCACGAGAGCGTACTACGCGGAGCTTACCCCCACGTTTAAACCTTTTTCAGCTCGGAGGTCTCGCGCCCGCAAGCTCAAAAGTTCGGGGGTTCAAACCCGCACACCATCGGCCCTCTTCTCTCGAACACTCAAGCCCTTTAAGAGGATTAAGATATTACTCTCTTATAGAGCAAAGCTCAACGCTATATTCGCATTCCGTTCACAAAATTCGTTACACGACGCGTAATTTTTTTCACCGTTCTCCTTTTGTACTTAATTTATCTACATTTATTTGACATTTTTAACTCGATTTTACATCCATCCAGTTTATTTTCACGGTATTCTCGAATTTAAGATTTATTTTTTCATCCACTATAGCCGATTTGTTTACGTAGAATTAGAAGTTAAAAAAAAAAAAAACTAAATACATCGCAAACACGTTGAATTATGAAGTATCGTAATGCTCTGTACGTATGCGACGAGCTAAAAAATTTCGGCGAGAGGAGGGAGGTCGTAGAAATTATTAGGTGCAAATTTCCGGACACCCTGTATGATTTTCGCGCCCTCAGCGTTTCGCGCTTGGAAAGACGCGAGAGAGTGCTTTGCCAGCAACGCGCCAGGCGTGGCGTAATCGCTCACCTCTGCCTCTTCCCTCTTTTCCTCTGCTGAATCTGGTTCTCTCACGGCGGGCGTCGGGGATACGCACCTGCGGAGACTCGCGGGCGCCCCGACCCCGAGCTTGCAGACGTCGTATTACGGTTCGGCGCACCTCGCGTTTGGTGCGCGCCGAACTGCATGCGAGGAAGTCGCCCGCCTGGCTGCCAGTCTGCTTTCCTGCCTGCTTGCTTACCTCGCGAAATCAATCCGAGCATTGCGTGCATGCCTCTCGTTCGTAGCTTCTCTCACAGTGTGCAAATCGTACGCAGAGAGCAATGTCAGTGATGTACCTTTCGTCGAGAGAGTCAGAGCCGTGATTCTTTCGACGGAAAATTCATCTTTGTACGAGCTTCGCCTGTGTAGAATTTAGTCTCCTGGCGTAAAAGATTCTTTGATGGAAGACGGAAATAAAGTGGGGAAGGAAAGAGCGAACGTTAGAAAGATCGTATTCGTCTCTTCCGTTACAATTAATTCCTTTTCGCGCGATCATCCGAACCACTCTTTTAATAATTTATATGTTATTATTTATTTCATACAACATTAATATATTTTTGATTTGACGATCCTCGGGATGTTTCTCGGGATGTTGTTGATATTGAACTCTTGGGAAAGAGGGTCTCGAACAAAGGGCCGCAACGTAAGGACGTTTCGCAACCTCAATTGCCGAAGCTCTTAAGCTAATTAATATATTTTTTATATTATTTTGACAAATTTCGTTTATTTTACTACATTTAATATAATTAATATAAACTCTCATGTATATGAGGCATTGCACGAGATTTCAACAAGGCAAACTTCTGCATTTCTAAAACCTACACACTTCCTTTGACATTCCTACCTCATTTCCATTCCTTTTTCAACGCCCGAACCTCCACATTTTTTAAACATCCTGTCACTTTAGGAGCATGAAAGTTTAATAATAACGATTGTCTGTAATTGAAGACCAAAAAAATATTCAAGTCGATGGTCTTCTCACATCAACCCAATATATCTGGAAAATTACGCTTTTAAAAATACGATATTAAAATTAACCCTCGCGCCGTGTTCGTATCAGTCGCCACTCCGATGACTGGTGTCAATGTTCGGTCTTCGATAGCTTGTGTCGATTTGCATTATAACCTCAAACCTTTCAACGCGTTTTACTTTAAAATAGGTTAATGAAATTCAATGACATTCGTACCAATTTATGATTATGGAATCATATATTGATTGCTGATGATTTATTAATTTTTATCTACCCGTTCCAAACATAAATCAATATAAGTAAATATCGAAATTATTAAATTGTTTGTGTCACGTCCAGGTAGGTTGGAATGACCGATGACCGTTGAATTATCATTCACAAGTATATTCAAAAATATATGCGAGATACTTTTTGTCGTTTATATTTAGAGTTTATCAAGTCTAAAAAGTTGTTTCCGTTACTCTAAACAACATTCCTATTCAAGATTTTGAAATACAATTCAGAGATTTGGTAATAATCAATATAACACGTTTAATGTGCTTGTCAAAAAAAATATATATCATATATCTCCCAAAAAATCACCAATCCATGATATTAATTTTTTTTCATGTCCACACGTATAGAAGAACATTTGATAAAAATTTGAGTAGAATCGAAGATGTCACAAGCCGAAAAGTAACATTTTTAAAAAATATTCGCAAGATTTACAGTATTTCAAAAAATTGGCAAAACATTTCAGTCTAAAGTTTATTGAAAATCTCACAAGTTCTATGAGTTAAATATGTTTTTGTCCGTCTCATAGTTTTCCAAATAAATTAAGATGACGTGAGAATGCCTTTGATATTCAAATTGTCAAATTAAATATTCCGATTGAGAAAAAGACTAAAAAAAAATTGGGTACTGAACTTGCGTTCACCCAAAGTTACAGAATGTTTAAGAAATGTGAAAGTTTATTCATTTATTTATAAAACATTAATTACTTTAATCACAAACAGTAATATAAATATATAAATGTCGTTATGATTATTACCGCTCAGTTCCGTGTTTCTCTGTACTTCTCGATGCGAACTCGATCCGCGGAAGACGCGTAAGATCGTATCAGAGAGATGTGCAGTTGAGAAGACACTGTTTACGAGACGCGCTTGCTTTTGATGTCTTTGACAAAATGGTTTCATCTTACGACGGAGTGAGAAAGAAAGAGAGAAACGAACGGATAGGATGTAAACGTTTTCGTCGTTTTCCTACAAGCAACATATGCAGGAAAGCGTGCACCCGTGTAGTTCATGGAATGGGATTCGAGAAATTGCTCTCTGTCTCCTCTTCGTCATCATAGTCGCTGACGACGCGGACTCCAAGACGCGCATTCCATTTTCCAGTTGCCCATCTCTCGCGAATGCATCAAATTCCATAGATTCGTGTTTCCGCGCGCCACTGCGGGACGTCTAGCCTTCATCTCACTTCCTTGCTCGCGAATCAAGGGCACGGAACACCCGCACTCCGAGGAGCCAAGCGGCAGATCCATACGAGCAGAGTCCACGGATATGCCGTTGCGGCACACGGCACTCCGAGTCTCTCCACCAAGACGGAAACAGCTTTGAGGGCGCGGAGTGAGGCACTCGACGCGCCACCCGTGCTTCTGTCGTCTCTTACCTTATACCGTATCCTCCTATCCTCCTTGATGCTTTGCTAAGCTACTATAGGAATGCGAGAACCCGCTCACAAGCATTGGTATACTACTATCTGGCTTTCAAAAACATCACTCTCGTCTTACAAACTCGCGAGTCTGTTATCCGCTTGTTACGAACACCGTCCTTTCTAAATTGTTTGTCGATCAAAATACATCAGATACAAAATTAAAGGACCCTGCAGTTCCTAATATCAGGATTCGCGGTAATATGTCTAAGAAAGCATCGCAGTTGTAAATATTGTCAAATTCGCGAAACAACATTTTAAGATGTTACCGGAAAAGCTTAATTGTCACGACCAACCGCACGCCAAAATATCATTCAGGACGTTACTCGGTATCATTGGTCTACGTCCAATCTGTAGGTTTGTTCAACTATAATAAATTGGTTGATTCAACGACTGTTTGGTTGGGTAGAAAAATTGTTTTGGATCTTTTGGTCGAAACAGTTGTCTCGACAAAAATTTGTATCAGAAAAATGCATTAGATTTAAATATTAATACATAAGTTTGACCAAACGCAAGGGCGCGAAACGCCCGACTCTCCTTACAGTACCGTAATATGTTTTTATCCTCACCCTCGTCGATGTAGCCTGGCGATGCAAGGCAAGAGTCGCACCACTACTGTGATCGCCACTCAAACATTTTTGCTACCGGGAACCCTTCCACCGCACCGTCGCCTCCACCCACCCGCCACACCACCCCCTTCCCTCAACGGAAGAGGCTGCGCTCTCCTACCACCAACTAATTACAGTGCGGATCAAAGAATTCATCGACGTGCCGACGCTGGGCTTGCGTGTGGGTGCGTGCGAAAGGTCTCCTTTCCACCTCCCCCCTTCAGATTCGACGCTGTACTACTACGAGATGCAAAAAGAGAAGGGCACGATGTAGCCCCGTAGATGAAAAAGCAGCGCAAACGCGAAGCGAGGAAAAGCAACAAAAAACAGAGAAAGACAGACCAAGGGTAAGAGCCCGCTGGAAGGCGAAAGAAAGAAAGACAGAAGCTGCAAAGGTACAGGGGCGCGATACGACGCTCGCGTCGTTGGCCCTTGCACCCTAGCGCGCTTCACTCTTGCCCTTCTACGGAACACACCAAGCGAACTGTAAAAGAGGAAGAGGTATATACGTGCGTACGTGAGCGTCATACGTGATTCTCTTCTTTTTCTTTCTCCTCCTCTACTTAAGCTGCCGCATTCGAAACCAATTCAACCTTGCGAAAGCCCAACTGTCTGACGAAACAGGCTGACTTATCCTCTCTCTTCCTCCGACAGCTCCTCTCAAAAAAACACAACTCTTTGCGACTACCTTCACCGATGATACGCACCAACGCCAAACAGCTTTGTTGTCCTCATGAAAAACAAAGATGGAGCCCACACGAGCCTCTGGTTCATGACCAAGCGTCAAGCAGTGTGTATGCATATTCTCAGAGGGTGTACAGGGTTCCATAGCAAAGAATGCCGCACGGGGTACTCTTATCCCGAGCCCCGTACTATAGTACATGTTAAACTAAGCTGGCACTGAGCTGGCGGAAATGAGAAGAACAGAAGTGAAAGAGGGAGCCAGGGTAGAAGTGAAAAAAAAAATTTCTAGAGCCCGGTAAAAGTGCGCTGTCTTCTCTGTCATCGTCGTCGACGCTGGAGACCCGAGGAAAACATCAAGGGATGTTTATTCTCTCTTCGCATATACTGTACAGGTATCGCAGGCCCTAAGAAAGCCACGTCAACAGAGCCTTCGACCTCCCCGTGATGATATCCTCTTTCTGCAACAATTTTTTGTATGTCACAAATACTTTTTTCCATACATGCGAATATTATGCACAACCCCAACCCCGAACGCCCCCAAGGGTTTTATACTTGTGCGCCATGAGATACGTATCCAGCGTTTTATCGGATGAGCCTTTGCTTCTTCTTCCTCGCTCTTTTGACACACGGCAAAGCGTTGTATTCATTCCTTGGGCTACTTGCGTACATGTTTGTATCTTAAGGTTGTTGCAAGTAGGATGATGGAAAGAAACCGTAAATAGTAATTAGAAAAGTTAAGTCACAGAGGCTCCGGAATCGTTGGATGTTTTACAAAACGAGACTGCGAACTAGGGATCTCACGATTGCATCGTATCTCAGCCACAAACTTGCATGGTACGCAACGTACGTTTTTGTACTACCGTGGCTTAGGATTCGGTGCATCTGGCTAGCCAAAATTTATTCTGGAAGCTGTAGGAACTATCTTCAAAGAGGTATGATAAAGCCAACTCTGCTTTACCTTCCCCTATGTTTTATCATTCCTGTACGAATCTCCGAGCCACAACGTATTTCAAGAGCCATTCGGGGGTTCGTACACCGAGAGTAGACGAGTAAAGTTGAACGAAAAGGGGATGAGTCGAGTGTGTGGATGCAATTGACTTGGCAATGAGCAGTGGAGAGTCGTGGTTGTTGAGGTAACACGCCGCAATGTTTCGCAACCAAAATTGTAATTGAATTCCAAAGTGCGATTCAACTTGGGTGGATATACCGTATGCATGCTGTGTACACCGAGAACAACGATAACAATATTAAGCTAAATTGTAAAATGTATAAAGTGTCGCTACAAATTCAACCGAGCATAAAATACTCGCCGCATGATATCCAATTCTTAAATTACAACCCCGGAAGACGCGATAACGACTACAAAAAACGAAAAGTTTGTGTCAACTTCATGGAAAATCAGAGCGGAATGAAAACATATTTCTTCGAGTGGAATTACCTCTATGCCATTCGATATATAATTATTCATCGCAGCTACTTTCCTTTATTACCTTAACGATAGCAGAGTGGTCGAGACGAAGACAATGATGATGGCGAACGGGGTACGCCGTTAGGGTCGGACGCGCGACCACCCTGCATCCCCCATCCCCGTGCAACATCAGAGTCTACTACGAAACAGCTCGTCGATGTCACAAAGTATAATACCAACTAATTACCCTGTCGTATACGGTCCTCGGCATCGTCAAAGCTACACTCGACACCGCTCCCGCGCTTGCCACGTACTCGTCGCCGGTACTGGTACAACGAGTGGGCCGAGGCACTTGGGCTTGCGATGTTTTCTGCATACGCGGCATCGGGCAAAAGGCAAAGGCATCGTGTGTGCACGAGAGAAAAGAGTGGAGAGACGGTCCGGGAGATGATGCGCACCGAGCGCAACGACCAAAGTCGAAAGTGCAGCATACACGGAAGGAAGGAAAGCCCGAACCAGCGACGAAAGACGACTAGGGGTATATGCTTTATACGTATAAATTTATATAGCAGAGATAGTACAGTACGTTGGAGAGGGATAAAACAAGCGAAGGATTCTTTTTTGTTGATTAGCCTTGTGAGAAAGCAGGGTAGGTGAGAGGGTACAGACCGTACGATGTTGGAGCCAAGCAAAACGAGAGGCTGCACGAGCGTACGCGGCACGAATGCACTTACGAAGCTCTCACTTTTGAAGTTGAAAAAATAGGGCGGGAACGCGTAACGCGACAACTCTGCTGGAATCTTCAAATCGAAAATCATCGATTGGCGAGTGTCATCGTGGAAATCGTCGTACAAAGTAATCTGGGTCAACTCGGCTAGTATTGTCGTCGAAGCGTAGCAAATATGGCCTCGTTAATTTTGTTCCATCTCTCCTCAATCAATCTAACTTTGTTGACAATCCTATCGTTACCAATGAGTGAAATAAAAATATGTTGCAAAAATGTGATCTCCGATAAGTTATTATGGCTGTTTCATCTCCAAAGACGACGTAACTTTGTGTTCGACGACATTATCGTGTTCTCCTTGTCGCCTTGCTGCATTTGGAGGACCCCGTCCTTACGCCGAGACCCTTTTCCACCCTTACCCCTACTTCCAGAATGCAGTGCCCAGGGTGTAGATACGTACACGACCCTGTACACTACGGTGTATGCACGTTTCCTACTCTCGCACGCGGGGGAACTTCAAAGTCCCGAAACGATTGTTCGGCAGTGCCTGTACGAGTTTCCTCGAGTGCCAGGCCGCGCACTTTGAGCTTTCCATCTCACTCGCTCGCCCTATAACTCGCTTTCTCTCCGACTCGACTCCCTAAGTACCCACGAATATGTACACCCTGGACCCTTTGATTACCCACCTCGACGCTCCAACCTCCATCTCTGCATCTTGTTCTGCTTCTCATCTCTTCTCGAAATTCACACCGCACCAGAGTAAGAACTCAACACAGCATCTCTTTACGATTGCATATTGAAGCTGTGCGTGTTCTCTCTCTCTCTCTCTCTCTCTCTCGCTCTCTCTCTTGAACAGGCTTATAGGTCGTACCGCTCCATCTTCAAACTACAATATTGGCTAGATTGGTAATTTCACCTCGATTTCGTTTATAATGTTCAATTACTTAAACATAAATCAACGTTCATTTTACTTTCGCTGTTCATCATACGGGTAACAACGCCTACCTGAGCAGTGGACGTAATAGCTGTCGAGCGTTAGCAAGTGCTTCACATCGATGACTTTGCGTGGATTCACATCTATGTGACATTTCTCAATCATCATACAGCTGAGCGGTTCACAAGCACAGCTGTAAGAGAGTGCGCGACCGTTACATTTAATATGTGTGGTGTTGTTATCGTTGGTTGAACTCAAAGTTTTATAGTTGTATGCGTGTATATTTGTATTTGGATGTGTGTCGCAATCCACAACCGATATCACTAACTCTAAATGTGTTTAATCTTTAAAATTTTCGATTTCGCGTACGCGCGTCGGTTTATGCAAGAGAGTCGCTCGTGAGGGTGAAAGAATCAAATGCACAAGTGAGTGTGGTCTGTCTTTTCATTCCTCCTGTGCTGAAAAGACTTTCTCCTTTGATTTGAACTCATCCAGAGGCTTTGATCATTTTCGTTGTGATACAGGTTCAATGCAACACTCCAATGTAGTACAACACACGCCACCAAGATCGAGTGAAGTCACTCTTCAGGATATTATGCAACAACTGCAAATTTCTGCAGCACATGGTACGACGATGGACAACAAACTATGACAGATTCAACAATCGCTCATTGATATGCAACGAGATATGGCAGAACTACGTGGATAAGTCACAAATCTAGATTATTACTCAGGAAAGTAATAAGCTAGAGTACTCAGCTGAGCACTCAGCTAAATTACTAAAGTCCTCATCGAAGAGAATTTTCTAGCGCGCCTCAATTTCTTATTAATGAGGTCACTTGATCTAATTCAATAAAGGTTCTCTTTGCATCTGTATATAGACGACCAAAAGGTCAAATGCTCGTCGATTTTATGCAATCCTTATCATATTTTTCTCATGCTCATAATAGTATTATTATTGCGGGTGATTTTAACTGCGATTTGGCTAAAAATAATTATGAATCAATTTATCTGCGTCAGTTAGTATTCTCTAACTCTCTTCATATTGTCGATTCGAATACTACTCATCATACTGCGACTTCTGACACATGGATTGATGGGTTTACAATCGACGATGACGATAAAATAAAATCTTTCGTTAAGTCTGAGACACCGTCCATAGCCGGTCACGATATATTGGAGCTTTACTATGTTTTTGATGCGGAGTCTGTAGCTGAACATATTATCACCCGTCGAGCCTACAGAGACTTCGACGATTTACGTTTTTGTAATTTATTAAAGTTTAATTTAAATGATACTGTACTCTGTGATTTTAGTCAGATGCTTACCATCGATTCGAGAATCGACTTACACATCACTCGAAATGACACAGATTTCATCGTTGATGTAATCTCAGCGATATTTTTAAGATCTCTAGACAATTATGCGCCAATACAGTAATTCCATGTGCGACGTCAGTCAGCCCCTTGGCTCTCTCAAAATTTAAGAGACAGAATAACTCGGAAAACAAAAATTTGATTGTAAAATGAGTTAACCCCGAATGAAGTTGAATATAGCGAAATTCACGGTGAATTTGAACGATACGTATCACGCGGTTGAACCAAGCTACATCGAGTGAGTTAAATTAAGTTTAATTTTAGTTGACTAAATATAGCTTGATTCAACTGCATAATTTAGTTGACTCGAGTTCACCTTGAGTTTGATCATATTCAAAATTTCTTTCAATTAAATTCAGTTGGCACAAACAACATATTTGTCCAACTGATTCTTGGTGTTTGCTCAATGGCACCTTCATCTCAGGCCAAACCAAGTTTTTACGAAGGTCGTTCAGTATTTCCGTCAACACTGTTTTTTGCGATACGTGTAACGACATCTGGAATGCAATGATCCTCCGACTACTTATTTCTCGTTCTTCACTACCACAAATCTCTTGTCTCCATCCCGTGCTTTCGTTCAAGTTCGCGCTCAAAAGATTTTCCTTTGTAGCATTATTAAAAATTTGTTTCTTTTGACTTTTCGCACATGTATTTGGTAGCTCACTCGGTACTCTCGTTGAGAGACAACTCGAGAGTCGCGTGCACCAGGTTTGCTTTGACAATTCTAAGAGATTCGAGGACACTTAGCGGGTTTTCATACCACTCGTACTCTTCTCGCTTGTGATTTCGTAGATGAGGCCCTCGTTGAGATATCATACGGATCGACGATTAAAAAGTAGAGGATGACCCAAAGGACAGAGTACATTGAGGATCCTCGAATGAGAAAAACAATGAGGGTAATCAAAGGTTTGCGTGGAACTGTGACCTTTGATAAGTACGTACGAGTGTGCCGCTGCACTTCAATGTTCTTGTAACACAGACAATATTAATGAAGGAGCGAATAAGAACTAAAAACAACATGAGAATATGACGATATAGAGAAACTCTCCAAGTCCCGTGTATTGAGATGGAACATTGTAAATTACATAGATGTTGCAAACTTTTATGGAATTTATTTCTACTAAAATATGCAATAGGCATATTACATAGCTTTTTATGGAAACTTCAAAATCTCTGCTTCAAAATATGTCTCTATTTATAAAAGAAAAGATTACAAAATTTTATAAAATTATTATAGATCCCCGGAAACGAAGATTTCCTTCCCCTTTTGCAGCTGGACCATGAACTATATTTAAGAGTCAAGGTTATACAAAAAAAGTTGTCACGCGACATAAATATATTATCCGCAAATGTGTAGCTTTTTACCGTTAAATGATAAATAAAATAAGTGGGAATTATCGACGATTTCTTTAAAACAAAAAATTATTGATTCCGGTTACTCCATTCACTCTTGATTGATTGGCGAAATAATCAGAGTCAACAGTATATTGAGGGATTCGATCTAGCTGAAAGATCGGTAAAGAAGAAATTCGCCCGACACTTGGCCAAGACTCGAGCTGTGCTCTGCAAAACGGCTTTTTACCTTAAGAAATTGGTCATTCGCTTCGCGTTGACTCAACAATATATGGAATACACGGCAACGGCAAAGATAATACAATGATTGACCATGAAGTATCGGAAGGATTGCAATAATAATATTGATGGAAACCCATTGATGGGACCGACGCCACGCCTCTGGCTCTTCTGCCTCGTATTTTACGACGCTTGGCCTTCTGAAGTATTATCTACAAGACAAAAATTATTTACATCGTCATAATAATCAATATATCTTCTCACAAGTCACAAATGCTGTACACGATATTTATTTTAACTTTGTTTCCGAAGTATTGACAAACTCAAGGGTCAATATCAATCAACGATGAACAATGAGCCAGATTTTTTGTTGTGTTTCGCTCTTAATGAAATAATACCATGCAGATATTATTTGAAACCATGCTCCGTCGTGCATAGCGATTCTGCAAATATCGTTTCCAACTTTAGCATCGACGCATGCGTTTCCGATTTAGCGAACAAGGGAGCTGAATATACAAAACTTGAATTCACCTGCTTCTGCTACAAAGTGATCTATATAACCGTTGCATAGGTTATAAGTAAATATTGTAAGTTCTCTATACATAGATTCGTATGTATGCCTATATATATGTATGTAGTTTCGCTTATACAAGTTGAGAAGATTTTCGGCGCTGTGATCGACCGAATATTCTCGGAGCCGGGCGTGACGTAGTAATAATGAAACGAGAAGGAAGAAGAAGGCAGAGAATCCGGCAGGTAGTCGTTAACATTCACGCGAGTCGATTAGATGTACAATGTGACCACTTTTATATAAATAAAGGACTACTCGTATTTCGATAACATTCTGTGTGCAATGTTTCTATTAAAATCCTTCAACTACCATAAAGAGTGCATCTTACAACTTCAGAAGTGGGATTCTACCACAATTAGCTCACAAAGACAGTCGTGGTAAGTGGCGAGATCGCAGCTCGACCACGAGGTAAAAATGGCGATCGATAACGGGAATTACGGGTCACGCGTGAATTGTAACGCAGGAACGATATGCGTAATGAGTGAAAAACACGTTGTGTCGTAGTGGGCTTCGTGCGGCGGGTCTGCGTTCAGTTGAGAAGAACGCCCTGTCAAAACTACGACATAAAACATTTCAAAGTGAAATTTAGCAGCCACGAGAAACGGTTGCGAATATTCGAGAATTATCTCTAGGCTAGAAGGACGGCAGGCTGTTTTCTGTTGTCGAGGAAGTCGGTAAAAATTGTGAGTTACCACTTCGAGAACGCTTTTTACTACTGTAGTTTTGTGTAAAAAGAAAAAACTGTGAAATTTCAGTGAATTCCGCGTAGGAATAAAATCAACGAGATATTATTCGAGACTCAAAAAGTCGTATATGTGAATCTACATGTTACTGTGTGTGTGATTCGTTGGCAGTAATACTAATCGTACGAATGTTTGTACGTCTAGTCGGTCAAACTAGTTAAATTTCGGAGTGTTTCTACCTGTGTTGGATCGAACAGCACGAGAAGTATGGGCAAGAAAGAGAGAACAACCCAATAGAATACGCGGTACACAGAGTCGGGTACAAAGGTTGAACATACTATATATGTGTATTGGGTACGGGAGGTCGGACGCGACTTGTAGTGCGAAGGCCTATATACACACATATACGTATAGATAGACAAGGTAGTGCTTGAAAAACTTTGTGTACGTTAGGTACCGCTTCGTATATGAAGTGATATACTCGTTATAATCAGTATTTCTAGTTCGAACGAGTTTTTCGGTTGCCCGCGTGTGGTGCGTACGACAGGTTGGACATTATGGATCCAAACACCCTTAAAGTATCGGTACTCAAGGACGTTCTGGCGAAAAATAATTTAAAAACGTCGGGAACAAAAGCGGAACTCATATCTCGGTTGGCAGAATTTGATCCGGATGGAATGTGGATGGATCAGTTAGGAGCAGTAAATGGTAATAGTCTGACGAATGATACAACAGAAGACAGTGAAAATAGAGCTGAACAGATCCCACCAGACCAAACTATGACTTTGTCAAGAGTCGAGGCTGATGCTCTGCAGAAAGAGTTAGAGCTCACACGTAGGGAGTCCGCGCTTGTCGCGCGAGAGCTAGAGTTAGTCAGACGAGAAAATGAAATTTTACGGCAACAGTCGAATGCCGAACGACAGTCACATCAACTGCCTGTGACAATTCATCGTCAAGAAGTACCACGAAATGATCTTCCGCGACCAGAATTTAGTGTCGCGAAAATACGTGATCTACTGGCGGATTTTGATGGCAAAAATGGTACATTCCAAAACTGGGAAAAACAAGTGCGTTTGTTAAAATCAACTTACAACCTTGATATAAACTCTACGAGAATTTTGATAGCGTCAAAACTTAAGGGAAAAGCTCAGCGGTGGTTCCACTCTAAACCGGCATATATTGAAATGAATGTGGACGCTCTTCTGAGTGAGCTGAAATCGATGTTCGATTTTTCCGTCGACCGGGTAACTCGACGCCGGCAGTTTGAGGCACGAGTTTGGAGGTCAGATGAAACTGTCAGCGATTATGTGCATGACAAGATTATTCTTGCCAACAAAGTTCCAATCGAAGATGAAGAAATGGTAGAGCACCTGATCGAAGGGATACCAGTTCCGAGTATGCGAAATCAGGCTCGAATACAAAGATTTGGCACCGTGGAATCATTTCTCGAAGCGTTTGAAAAAATATCTATACGCCCTGAACGGAGATTTTCACCGATAAGACGAGATGGAAGGAATCAAACGTCTGCTCTTGGTCAAAAGAAAAGAGTAGACACGAAAAATCAACGGGAAGCGTTGCGCTGTTACAATTGCAGCCAATCCGGTCATGTTGCTGCCGAATGCAAAGAAAAGTCGAAAGAAAAAATCTGTTACAATTGTAAGCAACCTGGACATTTTTCAAGAGATTGTCCATCGAGGTCTTCAACTGCGGAGAAGAAGGTTCAAGAGATCCACAATGTCTACGAGACGCCGAATACGGACGGATTTTGGAAGGTCGTCGAATTCCGCTTCGATACAGCAGGAGTAACCCCACCAGTTTTTCTTGAAGCACTATGCGATACTGGCAGTCCTATAAGTTTTCTAAAAATGTCTCTCGTCCCTCCTTCGGTAACGTGTAAAAGCGGCGGACTATCAACCAGGTATAGTGGAATCAATAACACGAGACTCGACGTCAAAGGTACGGTAGAAGTAAGCTTAACATTCGACAATGTTACACAACATCACATTGATTTCTATGTAGTGCCGAACGAAACGATGCAGAGCGCTGCTGTGATAGGGCGAGACACATTACGAAAGTTTGGTATTAAACTCACGATGTCGATAAATCCGTCTCTAGAAGCGACGATAAGCGAAATAATGAATATCGACGACATTAACGAGAAACAAATAACTGATGAGTTGAAAATTAATCCAGAAATCGCGCCGGAAATTTGTGGAGTTGTTCGTACGGTTTTCGAAGATTACTATGTTAAGCCACGAAGGCCAGAGGTGCCCAAAATTCAAGCGACACTTAAGTTAGAATTGAAAAATTCGAGTCCATTCCATTTTGCACCGCGCCGTCTATCATACAACGAAAAAAAGGAAGTCACAGAAATTATCGATAAACTGCTGGCGAAGGGCATCGTTCGAAAAAGTAATTCAGATTACGCCTCGCCTATAGTACTAGTTAAAAAAAAAACCGGAGAATTCAGATTATGTGTCGATTATCGTACACTCAATAAGGTTCTTGTGCGCGACAACTATCCACTTCCGCTAATCGAGGATTTGATAGACACGCTTAACGAAAAAGAGTACTTTAGCTCACTTGATCTACGAGATGGCTTCCACCACATCGCGATGGCCGAAGAGTCCATAAAATTCACATCGTTTACGACACCGATTGGTCAGTTCGAATATGTTAAAATGCCATTCGGGCTAAAAACGGCCCCATCGAAGTTCCAGAGGTATGTTAACGAGGTATTGTCAGATCTGATCAGAAAAGAAGAAATAGTCGCGTATATGGACGACTTTTTAGTAGCTACTAAAACGATCGAAGAACATGTCGAGGTCTTGAAAAAAACGTTTAAATTACTTGTTGACAACAATCTTGAACTTCGCGTCGACAAGTGTTGTTTTCTGCAAACCAGCATTAATTATTTAGGTTACCGTGTATCGAGAGAAGGTATTAGCCCTACCAGTGAAGGGGTTGCAGCGATTAATCGTTTTCCGGTCCCTCAAAATGTCAAGGGCGTGCAATCGTTCTTAGGAATGTCGGCGTACTTTCGGAAGTTTGTGCAAGGATTTTCGATTATTGCAACTCCGCTATATACATTGTTAAAAAAAAATGTTCCGTTCAAGTTCGGACAAGAAGAGCTTGACTCTTTCAGTACACTTAAGAGTAAGCTTATGAGCGAACCAGTAGTAGCTATTTATAGCCCACGTGATGAAACCGAGTTGCACACGGACGCAAGCTCTTTGGGCTTTGGTGCGATTCTATTACAGCGTAAAGCTGATAAGCAACTTCACCCGGTCTTCTACTTTTCAAAAAGAACGTCCGAACGCGAGAGCAAAATGCATAGCTTCGAGTTGGAGACGCTTGCAATAATCTATGCCTTGCGCAGATTCCGAGTTTACCTACAGGGTCTTCGATTTAAAATTATTACCGATTGTAACTCTGTCACTATGACGCTTAATAAAAAGGATATCAATCCTCGAATATCGCGTTGGGCACTAGAAATGGAAAATTTCGATTACCAAATCGAACATCGGAGCGGCGATCGAATGAGACATGTCGATGCGTTAAGTCGAGAACACAACTTAATCCACGTTATTCAGGACAATTCGATAGAACTTAATCTCGTATTGAGTCAAAATAAAGACCCCGATATTGTAGCTATTAGAAATAAACTCGAAAAATCAGAAGACAAACTGTATGAAATGAGGAACGGGATTGTTTACCGCAAAAAGACCGATAAAATATTGTTTTACGTGCCTGTGGCTATGGAAAGTCATGTGATTCGACGGTACCACGATGATATGGGGCATTTGAGCCCTGAAAAAGCACGTGACGTGCTTAAACAAAGTTATTGGTTTCCTCGGATGAGAGAAAAAATAAAAGAACACGTTCGCAATTGTTTGAAATGTTTAGCGTTTTCACCGACCACCGGTAAGGTCGAGGGAATGCTTCAAAACATTCCTAAAGGTGACACGCCATTTCAAACAGTTCACGTTGATCATTGTGGCCCTGTCGAAAAGCATAGACTCAAACAGCACGTACTCTTGATAATTGATGCCTTCACAAAGTTCACGAAACTATACGCTGTAAAATCGACGACAAGTAAAGAAACCATTGATTGTCTCTCTCAATATTTCACAAACTACAGTAGACCTCGAACGTTGGTTTCTGACAGAGGCACGTGTTTCACGTCAGAAGAGTTCCGGGAGTTCACTCAAGAAAATAATATTCGTCACATTCTTATAGCGACAGCATCACCGAGAGCCAATGGCCAAGTAGAACGGGTAAACCGTGTACTGGGTCCAATGTTGGCTAAATTGACAGACAATTCCTCCGGGAAATATTGGTACCGTTCTCTTGCGACCATAGAGCATGCATTGAATAATACGATCCATAAAAGTACTAACGAAACTCCGAGCAAACTCCTCTTTGGCGTGAGGCAGCGTGGCGAGGTCGTAGATGGCATTGGCGACTTTCTGGAAGACACTGCCCCCGTAGAACCTCGAAACCTAGAAGTACTTCGAGCCAAAGCTGCGGAGAATATCATTAAGAGTCAAAGTTATAATAAAGAATACGTTGACAAACATCGGAAGGAACCATACGAGTACAAAGAAGGGGATTACGTGATGATCAGAAATTTTGAAAACGCCTCAGGTGTCTCTAAAAAACTGATCCCTCGGTTCAAGGGACCATATGTAGTAAAAAAATGCCTGCGATTCGGTCGTTACGTCGTCGGTGACGTGGACAATTGCCCTGTAACCCAACGACCTTACGAGGGTGTATGGGAACCCTGTAATATGAGACTGTGGCGAGAGACTCTGCGAAACTAATATTTAATTTGTGTTTAAGATAAGAGATATCGTTTTACTTTATAAATTGTCAGTCCGAGGCGGACGGAAAGTCAGGACGGCCGAAACTGTAAGTTCTCTATACATAGATTCGTATGTATGCCTATATATATGTATGTAGTTTCGCTTATACAAGTTGAGAAGATTTTCGGCGCTGTGATCGACCGAATATTCTCGGAGCCGGACGTGACGTAGTAATAATGAAACGAGAAGGAAGAAGAAGGCAGAGAATCCGGCAGGTAGTCGTTAACATTCACGCGAGTCGATTAGATGTACAATGTGACCACTTTTATATAAATAAAGGACTACTCGTATTTCGATAACATTCTGTGTGCAATGTTTCTATTAAAATCCTTCAACTACCATAAAGAGTGCATCTTACAATATAGTAGTAATATACCCTACTAGTGTTAGGCATATAGGGCATATACAGGGCGCATATTGTCGGTAAACGTCCTCCGCGAGCGGCGTCGTTATCTAACTCCATTGTGTACGCGCATACATCAGTTTTCTCCGTTCTCCACCTCCTCGTCAACAATGTTATACGTACGTGCGATGCCACAGTTATTCCGACAACACAGAGGATTCCCTCGCCGCGATGCGGCGGCAAAGTTGTCCAACCTTTTATGTATAGCACGACTATGCGACATCGTTGGAATACAGCATAGAGAGATAGGTTCGGAAAGGGACGGAAAAAGACCGAAACGAGGACGGTGCGAGGGCGTTGGTTGAATCGTGCTGGGCTGATATGTTACTGCGGATAAAACCACATAACCGCACCGTCGACACCACGCTGAAAGGAGATAGCAAACCTTATTCATTAAATTTTAACGTTAGTCTCAAAATATGAGAAACTAGGTTGTTCTAGTTGTTCAAAGTATTAAAAGATGCGTTAGCATTTATCACTTATCGAATGCAAGGAGAATTCCACGATATTCCGTTACTGCCGCAATGAGATTCCTGACAGGCTTGAACCGTGGATCATTCAAGTGCCCCGATTTCGAACCGATGAATTATGTAACTTCTGGAGATTTTACTAAGAATTCAAAACCTCCCTACACTCTGTAATACCTGCATGGACGTCTTACAGTTTCACTCCAAACATGGTTACCGTTTCTATAAACCTCACCGAGGATTCGTCGGAACTCTCCAATTCCATTCTTAGAGTACTATACAGTTTATAGACTAAACGGAGGCTCTAAATTTCAACCCTGGTACGGCTCTGTTTAAATTTCTTTAAATCTTTCAACGCTAACATACCAACTAAACGTTTTCAGCATCTCGCAACCACCGGGACATAAGTACTCAGATCTTCCATGCAATATGTTCCATTTGCGGAATATCTAGATAGGTTACGAGTAGGTAAATCGTAACTCGGATGCACAGTACCACGCTGAAAGAAATAAATTTTAACGTCAGCCTCGAAAGATTGTTCAAGTTGTTCAGACTATCAAAAAATGCCGCAATGAGATTTCTGACAGGCTTGAACCGTGGATCATTCAAGTGCCCCGATTTCGAACCGGTGAAATATGTAACTTCTGGAGATTTTACCAAGGATTCAAAACCTCCCTATACTCTGTAATACCTGCATGGATGTTTTACAGTTTCACTCCAAACAAGGTTACCGTTTCTATAACCCCCACCGAGGATTCTTCGGAACTCTCGAATTCCATTCTTAGAGTACTATACAGTTTATAGACTAAACGGAGGCTCTAAATTTCAACCCTGGTACGGCTCTATCTAAATTTCTTCATCTTTGAACGCTATTTTACCAACAAAACCTTTTCAGTGTCTCACAATCACCGGGACATAAATACTTTGATCGTCCATGCAACGTTCCATTCGCGGGATATCTGGTCCGACTGGTACGCTACGAGCTTTCTTCACTTTCCGTTTTTGTGATTCACTCGCGCTCGCTTAGGGTCACCGATACGAGTGGGTAGCTCGGGTGCACCATACTTTTGCCCCAAGACTCGTTGTAATTCATTTGGTATCTCGCGCATACCGCCCTCCGAAACCTCACCGTCCTTCCTTCGCTAGATTTTCCCGCTTGCACGTACTACGCCTTCTAGGCAGAACAAACCACGTACTACCGTACTATACGCCGCGCGCACTAATTCTTACTCTCCTATCGCCGAGAGTTACGGTCGTCATTACCATTAGTCCCGGTAATATAGTAGGCATTTCTGACTCGCCGCCGGATAGATAGCCCCTTCGCTCTTCTGGTATTGCTGTCTTTCGGTGTTGACTTTTACCAACTTTCCCAAGGTTTAATAATGGCACTCTTGCTTTACACTCTTAGCAAGAGTGTTCAGAGATACGGACGCTCGAGACAATAACGCTCGAAAATTACTTCTGTAAGCCTACTTTAGCTTCGATACACTGAATATTCTAAAATCGTATCGACTCGAGAAGACATTCAAGTGGATCTTGACGAAGCGATGTTCCAGTGCTGTTGGGAAAAAAAGATTTTTCTTCTTGAGTCTTCTTGAGAAATAAAAAAAAATTATTATTGATAAGTAATTGTTTAATTAAACTATTAATTACGCATGAAACGATACTCCCAGGATGAAGGTTATCGTCATTAAACTCACCCACTTTCAAGTATCTTGAGACTTCTTACAACTACAAATAAGAATAATATTAAGCTTGTAAATACATCACTATCACCAGCGCTTACTCGGTGTCGAGAATTATAACGTGATAAATCAAACCACGTTCCACGGGACAAGATCGTGATCGTAATTTCCAATGAATCCATCGATCGACTCTACTACGAATTACATATCACGATCGCAAGAACGCGCATGTATTCACTCGTACAGCAGCATCAGCAGGAGTCACAGTCTGCGTCAAGAGACGAGAAGATTAAGAAAGAAATCCAGCTTAGCTTCACGCCAGTCCGAGATTCTCGTCTCTTCGGTTTATTAATATCTTAATCATGAACGTTCGGTTTTTGCGGGGACGTCTGGACTCCGGCACCGACAATCTCGTTTCTTGATCCTCGTTACTCTGAACTGAAGAACAGCGAAGTGGTATTAAAGATGCAACAAAAAAATTAAGACTGAAATCGAGTCGGGCGTTAGGGGAAAAGGAATTATACGTGAAGCACTCGTCTATCAATAGTAGTAATAGTAATAATAATAATAATAATAACTAACTAACTAAGAGGGCTTTGCCCCTGCCCACCTCGCGCTAAATCCCTCACTCCGGTCGTCGTTCGTTACTCCGCTGATCGCCTTATCCTTTCTCATTCGATCATCCTTGTACGAGCTAGTCGACTGGTATACTTGTATGCTGAAGAACACTTGCTACGGATGGAATAGCGATCATCCTTGAGCTTTATTCGTGCGAAGATATCACGAAAATGAGAGAATTTGTAAAGAATTGGAGGAGACAAAGAAACTAGGCAGCTACCGGATTCGTATCACCTTAACGCATGTGCCGAAATATTGCTCCGCAGTCCATAACGATATTGACATAAATTGTTTGAATGAAACTCGCGGTGTGATTAAACAGATTGTTTTCCGTACTTTGAACGGAACCTCCCGCTCGGCACTATATCATAAATCTTCCGTCGGATATTTGAACAGCAAGAGAAAATTATGTGTTGATTCTGGCATTCCAGACTGGTTGTTCTGATCCAGCGCAATGCTCATAAATTATAACTCAGCAAGAATCTCTCGTCGATAGAAGTTAGCGATGCGGCTTTTACATGCTTTTATTAATTACCCTAATTCCTTTATAATTTTTTCACAATCTGATCGCTGCGTCATTTTTTCCTGTACCAGCAATTCCGAATACAGTGTTAATCGTCCGCAACAAGCCTCTTGTTAAATTACCTATGAATCTTGCCCCGAGGATTTATAAAAGTAGTCTTCTTATATCGGTGGTAACTATCCAGGCCATTTACCAGGGTAATTTGTCTCTCTTGCTTTTCCCTAACGTTTCACCGGAATTGAAGATTATAATTGTACCAAGTACGAATCACGCGAATCGGCTGCTTCTATAAAGGACCACTGGTTCCCGATAGATGAAGTGGCAACCCCACTTTTCCAGCGACAAGGCAATGAATCTCTACAGTTAACGTAAATCGTGAAGATAGATGTCTCTTGAATAAACCGCGAACATAATCCTTTCGAGGATGGTGGATACTGATAGCGATTGATACTAAAATCATAAAGAAACGGAAATGAAATCGTGAAAAATTCATTTCTCTAAGAATCTGCAGATAAAAACACGAAGTTTATGATTATAACTTTGTACAAGTTGATTTGAACATTCGCTATATTTGGGGTTTGCCTCAGTTGCGCCACTGTTATTTCCAAAATCGAAATGGAACTTAGTGACAGCTAGTACGCGTATCGTGGACAAAGAAGCAGATTCGAAATGCCGCGCCGGAAATCGAGCGATCGCGTTTCGCTGATCGCGCAGCCGCACATCGTATACGGACGATACGCGTTACGATGTTGTCACGTTGCTGAGTAGTCTGTCGATCTAATGATAATCATAACTTGAACAAAGTCAAATCAACATTAAAAATTATAAATCGTTCGACAATTCGGCCACACCACATAATTACGTCACAATGAAAGCTTCCAATTATTCGTGCTTAATATCACAACTCTCGACAACTTAGTGTCTCCAGGGTCTATGCCTTCGACGTACAAGCAGAACTACCTTAACGCGTATTGCTTCGGCTCGGTGTTGAGAAACAGTTAAATCTTAATACAAAAACTCTTTGTATCAAGCATAAAGCGTCTTGTAAAACGGTCCATCTTTCATGATAATTAAATGAGTAAAATTTCTATTGGAATGTTGTTAGGTATAATTTAGTCATTTAATAAGATAAAACTTGATGCGATGTACAAGATCATCGAGAGGATATCTTCTCGAAAATCTTGAACATGCTATCTCTCGCTCGTTTGCTCCGACACCCGAAGAAACGAGAATAATTAATGAAGCAGCAAATTATCCGAGGAAGAGTCACGCCGCTGCGCACGAGCGGCATCGTTAATCGAGAACGATAATGTATAAACGGTGTGGGCGGCACTTTGTCCATACTAATTCGAGGAGTAAACAATTTTATTTTTTACCTCCTAATCGCCGCCTCAAACATTTGCTCTACTGTACGAGCACATATCTATATATGTATATATACGTTGGCATTATATCGTCGGCTCTGCCGCTATCATCGACCACTGTCTCACTGTGGTAAAGAAGGAAATCTCGAGATAGCTAGAAAAATCGGCAAATCTGTTATCAAGTGCTCTATTAACAAATAAATAAATAAATAAATAAAGCTATATATCGTACGCAGAAAGAAACCCGAAGACACGGTGGTTCGATAATAGCCCTGGAGATATATACATTTAACAAATAAAATCATTGAATAGACGCGACGCCCTTAATGTTAATCGTACAATAGACTGCCGCGGTGTATTTTTTTTTTTTTTATCTAGACATACTCTTGATACCGATATTCGTTAGATTGTTTTCAGTTACACTCTTTTGCTCGTAGCGTCGAATAAGGAATCGACGAAAGAAATGTAAAAATTTGCGCATCCGAAGAATTCCACGACGAATAAAATGGACCCCCGCGGACTCTTGCACGGAGAAAAGAGTTTATTCACTATAAATAAATTTATTTATTTAGTTGTCCTGTTATCTCAAGTATTTTTCAAGTATTACAACATTTATTGACAGTTAATAAATTTTAGTGTTCTCATAATAAAATCATATACCGAAGGCACTTTTGTCAAAAGAACGACTTACTTGAGCAATTTGTTTCTCGTAATTCATTCGATGTTTCTTATCGATAAAGAACGATTCGCATCAACGAGACTAAACATAGTTGAAACGACTTAAAATTTGTTAAGAATTAGGAAATATACATTTGGCATAACTGTATTATTCATGGCAAAGCAAATAGATATTTGTTAATGATTAACAAATTTTGACTGGACGATAATAATTAATTTGTTAATAGTCATCGAATCAATCGAATCGGTTAACAGATTCGTTAATAGTTACCTAATCTATATTTGAAATAAGTACCGTTCATTTGGCATGACTATTATGTTTATTGACAATCGTCACCCTTCAGCGAATGAGTTCGATATTGCGCGGCCTCCACGATTATGCCACACTCGTAGCTTTGCAATGCGAGTGAGTGGTCGGTAGGCTAGTGTTGTATAAAAAGTGAGAACTTATCAGGATTTTCGGGACAATCTTAACGATCTTCTTGTTTCACGTATGCACGTAAGTATAGGAAATATTAATAAATATAAGTGTTTGCGATAGCTCCGTTGAACATCTGTTCAAATAAATCGATCTGACGGCACGTACAATATCTCAACCTATGAATTATTCTCTTTAAACTATTACGAAAGTGACTTCGAATATCCTTTTATCTGTATGCGTGAAACAATTCACAGATGCAACAGCGGAAGCTAACTCGATGTACGTACCTGAGTCGCGCATGTGTACGCAACTTCCGTATAAACTGAGGGGATCCGAATACATGTGCTTGTCTCTGTCGCACCTCGCACAAGAGAATATCTTATATCTATGCTGCTGCGCGGATTCCGAGTCCAGCAGGCGCGCACGCAACGCGATAAGTGCGAGCGCGTTGAGGTGCGCGCGCGCTCTCGCACAGTCACGCTTCTTGATAAAAGCAGGGAGCTTACGAGATGCGCGTGCATTACTAGCGCGTCCATCGACAAATAATAGTCGTCTTGATAATCGAGATACAGAACAAAGTGACTCGAGGAGTTTCGTGAAAGACTCCGGTTGAGCTGTACCATTGAATTTCATAAATTTCAAAAAAAAAATTCTGGCTCGGTGAAATAACACCAAGATATTATTTTTCACCCTCCGTTCGAAGCTTTATCGCAAACTTGAAGAAAATTCTTGAGATAACTCGACGAAGGACTTTCCCATTTTATTATTTTTATCATTTATCGAACGAAATACTTGGAATCTCGTCGACGAGACGAGAGTGAATGGACTGTTATCGATAAGAAAATTAATTTCATTTACCGATGAAAGTGCTTCCGTAAGGATGTTATGTGAATGCTGAAGTGAATGTGCACGGTACAGTGATAACAGACACCTGGAACATTTTTCTTTCGAAGATCACGATCTCGAGAATCTCGTTATCGACGTTCTTGAGATTTTTTGAAAAGGATCTAGAGAAGTTCCGATCTTGCGAAACCTCAACGAGATACCGGCTCGAGAAATTCACCCGAGACGAGAGAATTACCATAACCCAATCGAAGAAGACGATAAGGTAAGAAAATCAAATTGGCTCCTGAGTATAGTTTCTCTTTGTCGTCGTCGCTGTCTTCGGTCGATTTATTATGTCGTGGCTCAAACGTACCGTTAACTGATTAAAAAGAAATATCACCCTTCGTACCTAAATATATCAGCTAATTATGTACAAATACCTTTGAAACGTATGGAAATGTCAAGTTGATGAACCAAATGAAAAATAGAGCGCATGTCGGATGCAATTTGTTCTACCGCTGTAAGAAGTTACTCTTAAAAAACGAATTCGATTTTATTGAAAGGATCGAATGAAAATTTATAATAGAGAACGACGAATCGATATCAATGTCAATTTATAGCACTCCCTACATTGGATGGAAACACCGGAATCGTCTACCGTTCCATAGGACATTAATGTCAATGAATTGAAATTGAATTAATGAGACTCAGGAGCGGAACTGGTTCCCGACCGAATCCTACTAATGTATACCGGAGAAGCGAATTCAAGGGGTGGCTCTTTGTCACGTAGAGTGACCACAGTTCTCTATACATGCTATACTATATGTATCGTACTATTCTGGTATTCTCATTTCATACAACTCGATTCACCCCCGCGTGGTGCATAGTAGCCACGGTAACGAGCCTTTGAATTGAGTGACATCGAGAAGTGTCGTCGAGCGGGTCCGGAAAGCCGAGTTCGAGCTCTCGCTTCATTAAATTCCGTGAGAGCAGATCGGTCACGGTACATTGTGTCCTGCGTCGTTTCACGGACGAACGCTAGGACACCTGGATACCGGGGGGGTCATCCCGACAGTGAAGTCCCGGAACATTCAGTCTCGTTCGAAGATAATTGTATCTCGCTTTCCGCTCGTACCGGGCAGGGTAGTACGATGTACGAAACTCACCGGGCGTGTCCTCAAATGTTTGCCAGGGATCCATCTATAGCGGGATAGCAAAACCGAGTGGCCGGTCACTTTTATTTTGTGGAGAGAATCTATCCACGAGCGAACGTATTACCTCGAAAATAAAATGTAAATAAAAATAATAATCTTTTTAGTACAGAACAGTCGACAGACTCGTTTCACTGTAATAGTTTTTATCAAAAGCATCATCGAGCATTTTGAAGAGTACACCGAGAGCTCTCCAACAACGGTAATCAGAGTATTAAATTATTTTTTTAAATGTGCAACCAGTGGCGATTATCACTTTCGAGCAAGGAATCTGCAATTCTACGATACCAGTGACATCCCACAGATGCAGCAAAATAGGGACAGAACGAGAGGGTTGACGGTATTTATCGCACGTCAATCTCGAAACACGATTTCAAATGGCAATTTCACGGTTCCGCCACGATCCAACGCGATGGGCTTATAACGAAATAAAAGTTATTACGAACGATGCACAGGCAGCAAGAGAGAGAGAGAGAGAGAGAGAGAGAGAGAGAGAGAGAGAGAGAGAGAGCATTTCGAAACGTACAAACAACACTCATGTCAGTCGTGTGCTCAGAGTAGCTCTGATCGTACATGGAAAATAAAACTACTTCTGTCACTAGCTTCCGGTAGCGTTCTTCTTCTTCATTTCTTTTCTTCTATTACATTCTCTTTTTCTTTTTCTGTTCACTTATTTAATTTTCCAGAGCATAGAAAATGCTTTAAACGCAAACGGTCAACTCACCATTGGTTAAGCAGTGTGGAAGAAATTGTAGCGATGCAATCGTTTGAATTCTTGAGACCGACCTAAGGAATTTCGTGGGTCGAATGGAAAAAGTTTATTCTAGTCACGCGCGATGGAAGGCTTCCAACGATTTCGTAAACTTTCCAGGACTCTCTTTTATCTCGCTCCGTATATAAATGAAATATACACGTATGAATGTCACTGAAAAAAGCGTAAAAGATTTTAAATGGACAAATCTTTATTAACCTAACTAAAAGTTAGTCAAATTGTGTAAATCGTTAATAATGATTTATTAATAAAAGTTTGTAATCGGTTTAAACAAATGTTTGAGCTATCGAATTATCCAATGCCAAGCGAGACGAAAAAAATATAATTCGACGCCATGAATAAAACATTGATCTTAAAACGTTTAATCCATCGTTTATCGCTGCAACGACTATTTTAATTAAACAGACAAGAAGAGATGAATCTAACCCACTGGAGAAAATAACCCGATGCAATGCATCACAATTAATTCGCATTCAAATCGTCTACAGGCGGGGAGGAGGAAGATGAGGCGAATGAGGTGAAGCAGAGGCGTGGTTGTTGGTTGACGCGACGGAACCAGTGCTCTATCACTTTCCATTCGGTCTCGCTTCTTTATTCGGAGCTCCCTGTTCGACGGTGGGTGGGCTCGATCATCGTCGCAGGCAGTGTCTCGCCCGTTCGCCGGCGACTAGCACATCGAAGGACAGAAAGCAGTTTGTGCACACGACGGGTATTACGGAACAGTGTGACAGCCGGAAATAAAGGGCTGGACCGTACATTAGCGAGTACGGTCAAAGGCTTACCGTCTCGCTCTTTCTCATCGGTTTTCATTTGCTTGCTTGCTTCCTCGCCCTCCACTCCCACTCAAGTATCGACCGTCGAGACGTCGACAGCGTTAAATTGCCGTTTGTCGCGGGAACACCAGTCCGGGATACCAAGAGCCGCAGTGCAGCGGCAACGGCAGCGAGTCGAAATCAACGCCCCCGGCTGTCACATACCACTCGACTCGATCGCTCCGTCTCCCTCTGTGCCGATGATCATCCTGACACTGGTCCCCCGCAGTACGCATAGCAAACTTGTTTGGAAACGTCGGGATACGACTACAATGGCGCTTACGCACCGTTCTACTAGGTACATTTCGCTCGCGCACTTTTTTCAAAGGTGACGAGTGAATCACTTGACTGGCTGTTAGAAAAATAACGTCGGTTATATATTTAGATTCTGACAAATACGACTGAAAGAATCTAATTGAAATTCGAATTAAGAATATTTTGGATACTGAATTACCGCCTTTTTATATCACCGTTTCAGCTATAAATGTGCGCGTATTCGCCTCTCTTCTTTACGGAGCGGAAGTTAAACCAAGGGTGTTCAATGTTTCGACAGGTTCTTCATCGTACGTGTTCACTTTAGGTCATACGGACTGCATTGATTTCAGTGTTAACGTCGAGGTCCGATTGACTCCAAACGACCATGCAGGGTCAACCGTGTTATCTTATCCTTTGAATTAGACATTTTTAACAGCAAGCTCAAAATCAGCGACCAGCTACCGTGTGATTACCCTTAAAATCGAATTATTTGGTATTATTTTGTGGCCAGCCGTGTTGTCTCCGCCATCTTTGGTCATAACACGAACAAAAGCCTACAAAAGTTTTATGAAAATCAGTTTTAATGCGTTTCGCCGTAATTGCACGATCAGAAGAAAACACCAGATACGAAAACGCTCGATTACAGATACAAAATGTAACTAACTTTCTCTATGTATTTTTAACGCTCTGTGGAAGATTATACGTCGAACCTTTGGCAATCTTAATCGTATATATAAGACACGTTCGCGTTCTGGCGAGCGTCGCAGCAAGAGGAGGGCGTGAAAAGTCGTATCCGCACCGTTCGCGCCTCCGAGAAGATCGGAGAAGATTGCGAAGGCGATCGAGCGAGAGGAACGGACCACGTCCGAAAATTACTTTCGCCTTTGGAAATATACGTATACGGGGTGCTTCTGTTGGATGTGAGGTACATAGAACAGACGTGGTCGACCGCTCGACGTCGCGTATAGTAAAAACTGGTGAGCCGTCGTTGCCTCGGGCTTCAATATAACGTCGATCGCCGTCACGTCGATTCAGCCGAAACCTCCCCTCTGGAAAATCCTGCCTCCAGGGAATAGCTGGACTCTTATTCCCGTCTCAATTTATAATATAAAAGCGATATATGCCACGATTACCATTTATATTTCAACATCCAAAAGTTTAGAGAGTATCAACATTCTTCTCGTTGATTCTCGCTGGGCAACCTCGCATTTATATCGGCAGCTTCATCATCCAATTACATTTATCGATCGTATCAAACAGACTATTCCGACATAGTCGCGCGATATAACTCGCCCCCGGGTCCAGATCGAGTCTAGGTAGATATACGATTCCGTGCAATATCCGGTAACGTGTACATTTCCGTTTCGCTCTCGGTATATACTTCGATACACAGTCGCTCATCGATGTTTCAAAACCGCCATCTCCTCTAGAAAACAATCAGTATCGTCAAGTACATACGGCAGAACCATTTCGTGAATTCCCCTTACTTTGTACGCCGTACGGAAAAAAATTGTTGATCAGGCCTATCGATTCGATTATCGAGACGACAAACTGATTAGTCGGGCCAATCAATTGATCAGTCGAGACAATCAATCGCCGAGGTAGAAAAAATATCTACGATTGATAAACCAAATTAAATCAATCAACCGACGAGATCGTAGATTTATCATTCACTTATGGTGGACTCGCGGTAGTACATTTGCCGTAGACTTACCTAGTGATGCCACAAGACAAAACGAGAAATGAGTTTAATCTCGAAATTTCTTGTCTTCGGTCGATCGCATGGAGCATTCGACCGATTGTTTTGTTGTTCGATGGTAACTATCTTTTTTTCGTCGTACACGTAAATGCGTTAAAACTATTCTACAAACGATAAAATCTTTTCTTAATACATAAAAATTACGAAAAGAAATATTGCTAAAAAAATAAATCGTGAATATCGTACTTGATGAAGTAGTCCCTCCTTAAAATAACCGTGGTGGACGAGGGTGAAGAGCGCGCGTTCACGGCCGCACGAACAAACCCTATGCGCGTTTGAGATACGATGGTAAAACACGCGACGGTAAGCCATGGCCTGTGACTGATCGCAAACTCAACGTCTCTCGCATACACCAATACCTCCTGGAAATATCAGAGTACGAGTCGAACCAAGTACAATAAACGGTACAGTTATCGGTATCTCAAGTTGACAAACACGAATACCGTCTTTGGCATACGTACGAGTATATAACTTTTCATCCAATGCCATTCACCGCAGAGCCCAACGAGATCCCGCAAACTGGTCAACAACTGTACCATTTGTATTATATATAATTCGCGTGCATCGCCGATCCTGTAACTCTGCGAGGCAGGAGGTAACCGGCAGGGTGAACATGCGGCTCACAGTCCGACCGGAGGCGAACGCACGTGAGCACTGTACGTAACTCGACCGTAATTCACCCCCGTCGCATTTCTGACAGCGGCAAACTGCTACCTCTGGTACACTGCTAGCTTTGATCTATGCACCGGCACTCATGTCAGTCATTTTATCCTCTATGCCACATTCGATTCGAAATCGAGGTATCGATACGGGCTGTTTTTATCTTTGATGTGTCCTCGAATTTTTTTAATCAACGAGACAACATTTTTTATCGATGAGGCTTGAAAATATGTATTTAACGCGCCAAGCGTCTTTCCTAAAAAATCATTTCTAATATTTCTAAAAACGTTTATCCTTTATTTCTGATTGTTAACAACAGTATTTTACTAGCTGCTGTTCCTCCGTTCTAAAAATTCTGCGATTGGCTGGACTAAATCGATCGAGAGTGCATTTAGTTAAGGTCATTGTACCGGTTGCCTCATACCTGATGTACCGTTGAGATTCTGGTGATGATTTAGCACGTCAACACTAACGCGTGGTACAAATAACTTTAATCAATCTGAAGGTTTAGGATTTATATTTTCTCAAAAACATACAATGTTCGTTATAATGTTCGGTAATGTATTATTCATCCCGAGAAAATGATGAAAAACTCGTGTGTAACAGTGTCCGCATAGCCGTTATTCGTTGCGTCCCTGTCATCGGAACTGCATATGACAGCGATCGAGACACGACGTGATATGCAGCGTGCGGTTACCAGGATTATTCAATTGCGCAGCTCCGTAGCATTATCCCAACAGGATCTCCACAATGGTACTGCATACGATTTGATTGTCTCTCTAACGGAACACTAAGATTGTATTGTTAAATATAATTTAACGAGAGTTTAAACGACTGCATCCCGTGCAGATATTTAATTAGGAGTCTTCCATGAGCCATTTCAGTTTTCTCCGACTCTTTACGGGGCCTAGAAGGGAAATCTAACAAATGCCTTTCTAGGCTTGTCACACTTGAGAGTATGGGGCCTTTATATATTTACTTGTTAGGACCTCTATACTTGGAGATGAAACAGTCACACCTGCTCGCGCCACCACGTCGAATTTTTTGAGATTCTTTTCTTGAAGCACACTGAACAGAATTCAATTAAATTTGAACAGTGGACTGTCTTATTTACGCGAATGTCTATGTAATGCCAGTGAAATTGTCACATTCTACGATTCTTCTATGGTTAGCCGAGTTCAAAGCCCCTGTGGTTAATGTTAATCGTTGATATAACAACGGGAAATTGTGATTGTTCGTCCACAGGGTATGCAAACAATCGTTCTAAATATATTTGTAACGTCGAGAAAACTTTCTTCGTGAAACAGATTTTGTCGGTACCGATACACTCCCGTGTTCCCGGAGATCGACGAAAGAGGACGAATTCACGGCCAATCTGGTGTGCGCTCTAAATCTCTTAATGCGAATAACTCGAATACAAATTATTTTGTTACAAGTATGACGTTCAAACTCGGAACGAACTATAAATGGAATAATTTTTAAGTTGAACAGTCTCTCTGCAGTATCGAGCTGTACGGATATTGTAGCGTGAAATAAATGAAACGTATATCTTCGATCGCTTTTGAGAGTGTTACCGAAAATCATTTATAGAACAATGCCAAGTGGAACCGGACCGCAAATTATTTCAACTATCACTGTGGAAAATCGTGGCTAATTGGAGACTTCCAAGTGCCGTCAGGCATAGTTGCGTTAACGTTTTTTTCGTCACTCCACGAATTTAGTGGTATGGTTACTGTTTTTTTTCTCGCTTTTAAATGTTTTTTTTCTATCGATACCATTTTCAAAACTGTAGCATCAGCAATAAAACGAAATCGTACTCGGAAGAACGTATATGGAGGCACACGGGAAGAGTACACTCGCCAACGAAAATCGATATTCATAGACGCGCTTTCGAGAAGAAATTGCCCCTCGCGAAATTTCATTCGCCGGAAATCGGAAAAAAGGCCTACATTGCAGTTGATATCCATGGATTTAGCTTCGGATTTTCCGCAGTCTCGTTCTTGTTGCCGGGAGTTATACTTTACAATCGTTTTCAACTGTTTTGGCTTTTTATGGTTGATTTTATCTTCCGGTATTTCCTCGGCTCAATTACTTCTTTTTCTTTTCGCTTTGTAAGTACTTTTCGATTTAATCTTAAATCAATCGTAAAAAAAAAATTTTTAAAGCGCGCAAATTTGAAATTTACTCTACGGGGTATGGTTATTTCAATTATGGTTTCTGCATAGAGAAAGTGGTATTAAAATTATCGATAAAACTTAAAAATTTGTAAAATTGCAACTTTTGGAAAGTTTAAATCTCTCGTTCCATTCTCACTAAATTCAAGACGAAATATACTCTTCTCCTAGCCAATTTGTATATCAAGTTTTAGTTTGATAGATGAAAATTCATGCCAAACACAATACCGAGCAACCTTGTCCCCGGCCTATTCTTGTAGAAAATTTTAACTCGACAGCTCAAAATTTACAAAAGCTGGTGAGCGTACATCCTTTTTCCAAAAAATTCAAACAACTATAAAATGAGTAGAAAGCTTTTGAAGGATTTCCGGAGTTCCAATATTGATAATAATAAACAGCATTTAATGTAATAATGTTCTCTCATCTATTAAAATAAGGTAAATATCGATGATGTACGTTCTCGTTTCGTCGTGAGCATGATTAAAACAATATTTATCCTCAGCTTAAAATGAGGTCAAACATTTGTGATCTGCAATCTGCATTGAAATTCGATCCACGTTCAAGCCTCTCAGCTGCTGTTTCACAAACGATTATCGGAGTTTAAACGCTGTCTTAATTAAATTGGTAAGAATTATAAAATAACTACATGAGTTAATAACAATAATTCATCGGTCTATTCACAATTTTACAATCTCTATGAGGAAGTAAAATTGTTGTTTATATTTTCGCAAGAGTAAAAAATAAATAAATCAAATTGGCGCGGTTTGATTTTTTAACAATGCTCCTTAGGTATAACGATTGTAAGAAAAATAAATTTTAAAAATTTTACGTTCACAGCGCGAATGAATTTAGCATGAACGTTCCCGTAGAGTATTTCGCGGGTATACGATGTGTACATTATGTTGGTATAACAACCAGGATCGGGAACGTCGCATAAATAATATTAACGAGACTCTCTTCGACGACGACACGAGAGAGCTCCGCGATTCCGTAGTCGTCACGCGCGAACCACGTCAACGAGAACTACCATACGAACGGGCACTAGCTACGCTCGTTAAAAGTCTCCCACGTGTCTCGCTTGTATTATATTCCCCGTAGAGAACACAAACGTTCCACGCTCAAAACGCATATAATACCGTAACGGTGACTCGCCTTTGCATTTGTTTCGCGACAGAGCTGCCGGGTATACGCGCACTTTGGCCGACAGTCGCTATGTAAAACTGTCGTATAATGTTAAATAAGAAAGTGTACTCCATGTATACATAGAATTATATGGATAGAGTATAAATAAGTTATGTATAGATAGAGCAAGCACAGGTGTAGTAGAGAAAACTTGAAGGAACGATTCCTCTGTGATTCTTTGTACCGCGAACGTTCTATAGATTTTTATTTAAATTTACTAACGCCGCACCAGTCGGCCTGTCGCTTATATTCTCGTTTATCATTTTTTTTCTGTCTTTACCTTTCTCGTACTGTATCATAAGAGCGAGCAGATACGACATCCGTACGTCACGGATTTTAGTATTCGGCGCCACATGCCCTGGCGCTTTCGTATGCAGCGATCAACTCCTTCGAAATACCGAGGTACCTCCGCGCTTCTTTCCCTTTTTCCCTGATTCCACGATGCATCGTAGCGATGAAATTTTGTCCTAGTCCCATTCGGCACTTTGTCGTTGATTTTTATCTTTTACCCATTCCATTTCTTCGCAGACACTCTTACGGCGCATCTTGGATTGAAATGGAGATGCGAGTAGAAAACCAGAGACGCATTCATCGCTGATAAACATGCTACAAGCTCCGATTACGTGATTTCATTATCGAAAAATCTTTTGGGAAATGTAAACTTTTGTGTAGAAAAAAAAATCCAATTTTACGTGAACTTGAGAGACTCGATTAATCATCGTGAAAAATGTTCTGTTACGAGTGCAAAAAATATTTTATTACCGAAAGAAAATGTTCAGTTATTGACAAGTGAATGATTTATTTACTGATTCGATTTGCGGGTAAAAAAATTGAAGGTTCTTCATAAATTTCTTTTAATAATTGTTATCTTTATCATTCTTATTTAACCATTTTGCTTGGACTTGAAGAGAGGATTAAATATTAATCATAAATAATCATAAATATGTTTCACAAGTTGTTACCAAGATATTTTCGATTCACGTAGAAAATGCCAGATAAGCTCATGCGCTTTTGTCGTTCTCATTCTCCCCTGTCAATCGATGCTTTCCATCTTCGACTGTTGCGGCTGCTGGGTCGATCTTAATCCCTTCTCAGCCGTCAGACGCTAATCTCTCTCACCTGTGGCTCTCGTTCGGTCCTTTGAGCCTTCTCAAACGGTTCAAACGTTTTTCGACCGTACAACAGAGTCACGAGCATCTTCGACATCCTTTTCTCGATTCGTCAAAATTGATTAGGGTAAGGAAAGAAAAAAACTCAAGATCCTTGACAGACGAAAACATCTTTTTCCATTTGAGGATTTAATATTTTTCACCCTTAATGACATAGACGTAAATAAAAAAATATAGGCCCGTAAGGTTAATCTTCCGGTAACCAACCGGGAACCAGTAGCCGGATACGACATATTAGAGTTTACACTGTTAAAAATACGATGTTAAAAGTCACCAACCAGTGGTGTTCATACGAGTCCACATTGACGACTGGTGTCAACTGCCAGTATTTGATAGCTGGTCAAAATTTGCATTATAACATCAAAACTTTTAATGCGTTTTACTTGAAAATAGGTTGATGAAATTCCATAACATTTTTGGATTGTATTGGTGGCTGTGTAACTATACCTGCCTTCCATATATGTAGATGATTCGAATAAGAGAAATATATAGGTGACATCAGCGCAATGATTAGCGCTCTTGCTCGGTACCAGAACAATTCGGGTTAGATCCCCGGTGATGACTATAAGTATATTTTCTCTCTTCGATACTTCACGAGGCTATCGTCACTACCATTTTATACGCTTCGGACGGAGAACCGTCCGGTCATCACAGCTGATAATTTATTGCTTTTCATCTACTAACTCCGAACATATATTCCATCTATGTTTAAACAAAGGATGGCCGGTTACTGCTTCCTAAAACTTTTATCTTAGGTAACGAGAAATATCGTAACGACATTGACTATCGAATATTCTCGAGATGCAGTGTCAAAACCTAAATCCAACCGGTTTTTTACTTTTTATCGCGCATCGGTAATCATGACTCACCAAGGTCTATCCGAACAGTTGCTCGGTGAGACATATTTTTCTGGTATTCGGCAACGAGTTCAACTCAAGCAGCTATTTAATCTCAGACCAGTCGTTACAATTCTTTGAATCAATGTTATCAGTGCGCGTATATCGGACGGGTAATAAAGCAGTGTTGGTCAATAACTGTGGCAGTCAAGAGGCAAATCGAATGGACGCATAAATGGCTCTCTGGTACAACTGGAACTGCAGTAGGTAGTACGTACACTCTTGCCAAAGTGCTGTAAGCGATTTGTGGATACAGTCGTTGATAATCTTGGTGGTCAATCGAGGCCCTCCTTTGAATATCGTAAAAATCCTACGATCAACTGACTTTTGTGTACTCACGTATATGTTTTATACGACATACGTATCTCGGTGTACACTCACTACGCGAGGTGCGCTTTCGAGACAGCGAATGGTGCGCGACGAAACGACAGTCGGTTCTCCAGTCAGAGTACGTAGAGACATGTACGACCGATGGGTATCTCCTAACCGAGGATAAATTGACACGATATTCATATGCCTGTCGCGCGCTCTCGCGACTCTCTCATTGTCTCGTACCTCACTACTCGACGTACGATACATTACGTGCATGCACGTCGGTGAAATAATAATAAACGTCGCTTCGTGCGTAACAGCCGTCTGGTCACGCCCTGGAGATTTTTCTTTTCTCTTCTTCTTCTTCTTCTACTTCTTCTTCGTCTTCTTCTACCGCTGCTCTTTATCCCAAGAGTCACCGTGTTGTATCATTACGTACACACCTTGTCTTACGGTACTCGAGGGCTTAAGTAACCTCGTTATCGCACCTGATGCATTTATAATTTGTTTGACATGAGATTATGGAGTGGAATCAAGTACTCGGTTATACAGTTTGAAATGTGGCCTGTTAAGCGAGTACGCTGCCGTACATAGTTGTGGTACTTTCGCGTCCGATTAATTGAATCAGCGGATAACGCTGTGACCGATGGAAAATAAATAATTTTTTTTAACCATTTAGTTCGGTCAACTTTGACAAACCTAAATGAATTTTATTAACAAAATGCATTTAGCACAATCCCGGGAGTAAAGTTGCGTCGGTTGATACTTTTATGCACTTTGCATCGAAGACTTATAATCAAGAGGTCAATAACTTTGTGTCCAAAACTTTTAATGGGGAAGTCGACGAGTTTGTGTCCGATACTTCGAGCACGATGATATTGAAGCTACATCAACCTTACCTCATTCAAAACATTTTCAAACTTTTTGGAACAAATCGTTGCAACATATTTTTTTCTTAAAATTCACATTTTCATCTTTTATTTAAACCACTTGTTTCGGTCTCTAAGTTTTTTTTAACCATAAAAATATGATTTTTTGAAAGAAAAATACAAATATCTGTTTTTTTTACAATTTTTCGATTATATTTGTTTACACTTATGGACATAACGTTTTCGATTATGATGAAATTCTTTTTTTTTTCAATATTAGGATTCTGTACACCTGATATTGTTTTTAAAAAATGATTAACGAAAGGATTGTTAAGATTTGTAGACGATAGAGCCAGTGAAATGCGCGTTGGCTCACTCAAAGGGATATAATTCGAATGAAGGAAGAAATGAGAAAATTTTCCAATTTTCAATAAAGAAACCATAAACTTCCACTGTCTAATCAACCACTTTTCCTCTTATGTTTCAGGTGAGTTTACAATACCGCGATTGGTTGGCTAATTCTGGAGCATCTTAATACGAAATGCAAGTATACATCGATAGTCAATATTTAAAGGGGTTGTAAATTATGGGGTTGTTCTCCTTTTCATATCCAATCTACGTACACCTCACTGCTGCATTATCCATATGCAATTAAAAAATGTGATTCGACTGAATAAATAAATAAGAAAAAGTACTATAAAGAAGTAATAAATAAATGACACCGCAATACGACACACAGCGAGCAGTGAACCCTCCTGAGCATAGCGTCTATGTAAGATATCCCGAAGCAAAGAATGTCCGGAATTGAAAGACACAAGGATGGAAAGAAAGCTCTCGAAAGGAAGAAACTACGGAGGACAAAATTTATCTAGAGGAGATAGGATGTTGGGGAAAAAGAAGAAGAAGAAATGAAAAAAAAGACTGACCGTGGGAGGACGAAAGAAAGAAGACGGACTGTAGCTAACGCGGCGTGAAATCCTCTGGGCACGCGCCATTTCACTTTGCCCACAGTCGCGTTCTTTTCCTTGAGCGAAAGAACCCATAGCCGCATAGCTGTCCCAACTTCTCGTGTTATACATATAGCGCAGTGGCTATAAAACCGGCAAGTACTTGCGGATCCGATTTACCGTGGGCGACTTAGCTTTATGGCTCCGGCACCGCGATGTCGATCCAAGCAAGAACAAATGTAGTATCATAGTAATAGTGCGAGGGTTCGGCCACCTTGGGCTTGTCTCATCTGTGCTTTTCGGTGCGAGGGACGAAACTATAGTACGTTTGGCTATAGATGAGCCGATAGTATCCGCTACTACGTACAAACACTAGGTTGTACGGCTTAGACTTCCTGACATCGTTCTTTCGTACTTATTCGAGATTTACAAAGCCTCTTTCTGCGTTATTATATTGTTACACGCGCGTAATCGCTACTCAAGTACCTCGACACCCCACAAGTCTCATCACTTTTGCTCCATCGACGATTCGCTATGACCAATATTAACGTAAGCTCTTAACTTCCAAAATAACTTGGATTGTTACTCGACACCGGCCGAGCTTACGCTTATTATTTCATAAATTGTTATTTATGTCTAATGAAATGTATTTATAGCTGTCTAATGAAATTTACTTGAGGTGCTAATGATTATTGAAGAATTACAACTGAAATTTGACGCTTAACAAATGTTAATAATTATTTTTACTTTATCTCTTATAGAAAGCAAAGATTTTTTTTAATTCCCGCTTCCATTTCTTATACCAGAGGATAAAGACGCTTTTTTTTATTTAGCTAAGCTTCTCATATATTCCCCTAGGGCATCAATTGAAATAAACATGGACGGTATATTTGCAAAGCAATAGTGCGCACCCTACCTTTTCATTTTCTAGTTACGCCAGAGTATTCTTCAATCTCAGCAAAGAATTCCCTTCACGCATCGTACAGAGTGAACTTACTCTCCCATCACCGTCATGACTCCCAACGCGCATTTACTCGGGAGATCGTGTATCAGAGAGAAAGAGAGGTAGAACTATTCTCTTACTACACCCACGCATTTTTCCCTCGTTGCGATTATACAGGGTGTCCCTGACCGACAAAATTGCATTCTCTATGTACACAAAAAAAAAGTAATTTATTTAAAAACAATTCTATCACGGTATGCCAAGAATCAACGTTGTAATTTCTAATTCTTACAATTTTATACGAGATTAAAACGATAAAACTAAGAAAATTCCAAGATAATATGTCGTTGTTTGAATCTCGTATGAAATTTGAAGAATTACAAGTGGAATACACCGATGCATATATTTGTGGCAGGTTGCTGTTGAGTAATTGATGTTTTATTAAGCGTAGGATAAAATGTAAATTTGTTACCGGTAAAAAAATGTTGAAAGTTAAAGAAATCTCATGTGCGAGCTCCGGACATTGCTATAATTGTACCTAATTGCATGTAAAACAATTGAAAGTTGTTTTATTGCATCGGTCGGTAACAAAGATTCCAGGGAATTGCATTCAAAAGTAAATTAAAGTCAAATTTTGAATTTATAGTTTCGCTACAGTGACAATAATTTTCTAAGAAAAATAAATGTAACGATGTCTTTCCGATCGCGAGTGGACGACACCCTGTATGCTTGGAAGAGAAATACGTCCCCCGCTATCGGTGAATGCGCATCGGACGTCGACGATGACTGAGTCACAGAGTCCTGGAAGATCGTGGTACGAAGGGTTGCCTTGTCAACCTCGTATAGCCTCTGGTATTTTTCTCTCCTCCGTCTCTCTTCCGGTACATTCCGACTTCGTTCAGCTCGATGAATTTCTTACCTTCCACGAATGCCATGCCAACCTTAGCTGTGTACAAAAGTACAACAAATATTATAGCAGCACAACTCGATTCTTCTTCTCTTTGCACTTTTTTCCATTCATTCCTTTGATACGCCTTTCGAAAAATACGATCAATGACTCTCGTTTCAACAAATATTGAACCATCGAGGAAAAATTGGATACAACGGTTGATTGGAAGAACGCCTAATATCAAATTTCATGAAAATCGATTAAGGAATTCTTTGCAAATAACGAAAAAACAGAAGTAGGAGCAATTTGAAAATATAATTTTCAAGGTTTTCTACAACGCGTTAGATCCGAGAGTTTTCGCGATCAAAGTTACATCTTCGTCGGCACAATGCAGCTGGGCATACGGAGAGTGGAAGAGGTGACGGAGGGTCGAGCCCGAGGTGTGAACGAAGAACCACAAGTGCTCGCAACCCGCGAAGGGATCAACGCTGGTAACTCAATCCCCCTACGTGCGTGCATACACGGACGCATCGCCGTCGAGCGTTTTGCAGTGGTGTGCGTTTATTTCTGTAGACGATGCACTGTTTTCGCGCGTTGACCCGCAATCCGTCGAGAACAAGGCAGAATTACCGGTATCGTTGACGTTGTATCTCGTGTATCGTCACTGCGCGCGATCTTGATCGGCCGAAGATGTACGCTCGATCCGCATTGCGCGAGACAATCCGTCGCGCAAAGTCTAATTTACATTTATACCGTACAGTATTCGCTACGATACGTCCATTGATCGGTAAAAAAATCCTATCAATGGTTTCGCGCTGATCAGCATGACTGCGTCGATAGGATTATTAACTCGCGGACTTTTTAGCACGTTAACCCACTGATAGTTCGGGCAACGGCACAAATTTTGCACATTTTTCATTCGGAAAATGATATCCGATATAAATTTTTGTTGAAAACGAATGACTTTTAGGTTTTTATTAAGATTGGTTACGGTAGTCTGAATTCAACGCGGTATCCCACTCTTTCACCCATAATCGTAGTGGGAAGAGCGAGTAAACTATAATATCCTAAAATGTACGCAGGCTCGAGAGGAGAGTTCTTCCCGGAACAAGAGTCCCTCAGCGGCACTAGGGAACATTGTCATCATCGTCGTCGCGACACCCTCTCTCGTCTTCGCGGTTGGAATCTCGCGCCTGACGCTCCACTCTCTCAGCTTAAGAGGAACAAGAGGATACGCCATTAGGGTTTACGGGGGGATTTCCATCGGTGAACGTACGCACCAGCGACATCCTCACCACTCGTTCTAACGCCCAATGTGCTCTCCGATATTAATCATATCCGGAGGGTACCATTGACAATGGAAAAACTTGAGGAATTACAAACAAGAAATATAATTAAATGGAAATGATATTTTGTTATTTCTCTAATTGCGAACGCTGCTATATCGAATATCGAAAAAATTTAAGAAAAACTAACATTTTTGTGACGCGTTTAATTGTTGTTTTTTTTTTTTTTTTTTTATTTTACTTCGTACGAATTAAAAATCATCCTGCTCGTTACAAAAATGTTAATGTTTTATCTTGCCGTTAAACCTTAGGAATTATATCTGACTGTTGGACGAAACGAATAAATTACCATAAAATAATCTGTGAAACTTGATATTCCACTATAATCCAGAGTGGAGCAATAACGACATCGAATAGCGAGGAGTTGATCGACTACGCCCACAAGAGCAACGAAGGAGTGTCATGGACTTAATCCAGCACGTCGTCTTTCAAGCCGTAATACTATCTCGGTTTATGATTAACGATTATGGGCGAAATGAAAGAATTCAAAAATAGAATTAAAAAAATGAAAAAAACATTTACATGAAATACGAATGCAGACGCCAAGACTCGGTTCCTCGAACGATATTTACTCAAGGGAAAAAAACACCGATACATATAAATTGCGTCGGAGTATATACGTAGATATAATAGTTGGGTGAGAGGCGAGCGTGACAGCGGGTGGTAAACGCGAAATGTCGTATCTCTTGCATAGTAGATACGAGTATGCAAAAGTGTGAGTCAGTCGTGGTCGTTCGGGGTTCTCTCGCGATCTTAAGAATGAGAAAGATAGATAGAGTATCGGTGCATCCGTACAAGAACGAAAACTTTGGTCCAAGCTCTCTCACTCTTTTTCTCTCTCTCTCTCTCTCTCTCTCTCTCTCTCTCTCTCTCTCGCTGATGTTGCGTGCACGACGATTCGCGGTAACGATTAACCAGACGCTATGGCTCGTTCCTTAGCTTCGTATTGCCTACCTGTGTCTCGTACACTCACAACACAAGGCGCACGGTACGTCGTCGAAGTTTGATTCCGAGATTCGAATCTTAATTTATATTATGGCGAGCGAGAGACGTGAGATGGGGAAGCTCTAAAGGCGGAATAAGAATCAAGCAAGGACGAGGAAGAAGAAGAAGAAGAAGAAGAAAAAGAAATAGAGTCTCTTTTCGAGACACTCAATTTTGTTAATATCTTTTTTTTTTAATATCAATAATCGATAAATTCATGGTAAAAAATACCGGAGCCGTGGATAACCGATAACTAATTTCGCTAAATAAAAACGTAGAAGCAATCTTCTAGCCGAGACACAAGATTTACGTATACGAAACGCACGTGGAGAAAAAGAGAGACGCGCCCACGAATCGACCAACACTCAGCGCGGTTCTGTACCGCGGTAATCCCAAACGTGATTCACGTACATCGGGACAGTATTTCCTATGGCTGTAGGTACTTAATCGTGGCTCTTAAACAGAGCCACGACCGGAGAATCAAAAAAGAAACGCTCGAGTAATCAATCCAATAGTTAACTCCGTTCGCAGGCGACGTACGTGGTGCTTGGAGGAAGAAAACAAATTTATAATTCCTACCAAGTAGTTTGAATTCCTCCGAGACATTCGAGTCCTTTAGAAAGAAGGAATACGAGAAGGGAATATAAAAAAAACCTGTGCAAAACCCGAAACGCCGAAATTACATTATGCCACCCGGGGTACAAAACAGAGACAGTGAGAAAGAATACTGCGATATTGCTGAAGAGCCTCGGCCGTAAAATTCCACACCATTAAATTGCTGGTCGTTCGGAGAGTGCAGATTCCGTTGGGTTTTCTGTGTCTGCAAGGGACGGATAAAAGTACCGAGGTTTTTATTCCGATCAACGATCGAGATTGACATATCCAATTGAAATCATCGAAGAGGTCGAGCAGCAACGAACGGAAGAGACTCGAAGCGTAATATGGAAAAAGGCAACAGTAACAACTTTAATTTGATAAATCAATGAAGAAGAACAAGAATATTCTTCCGAAAGACGTTGCAGAACGAATTGAATATAGAGGAACGAGTTAATTCGAAAATGTTGAGAGCCACTGGTGGACTTGGGAGTCGTAAGTCACTCAGCGTGTGGCGTACAGGGAACATGGGTCCACTCGCAGAGGACCCACCGGGCCCAACTGTCAAGGCTCGACACTCGCTATCGCACTCTCGGCTTAACATTTCCCCCCACTTTTCTCTATCCCATTACTGCATCTGTCTTGGCTACTTCGCTCAGTGCGAACCAACTATTTTTGCTTCACAATGGAAAGCACTGTAATCGACAACCTTGGACTATTATAATCTTTCATCGAATGCTTCGACTATCACATCCCGGTGATTGCAAAACGTTCCACAATTTCGTGGAAGACAAAATGAAATATTTTTAATTTTTAATCAATATTGGATTATTTAAGAGGGTCGAGTCAGGTTAAAATTGTGTAACAGTTTAATTTTAATGCTATGCACTCAATTTCAACTGTTTGATATAAAAAGGAAGGTCTTGCATATTGCTTCCTCATTATCTTCTTCCTTTCGCCAAAGTCTCAGTGAGAAAGTCTGATAATTAATTTTGGCTTCCTTGTGAAGTAAGCTTTTCGAAAGGTTGAAAATAATGAAGGAGCAATATGCAAGGTCTTACGATGAATGCATATTTTTTAAAAACTTTAGAAACTTAAGTTTGTAATTTAAAAAACCGAATTTCAACTATAATTTCATTGCTTTAACATATTTTTATTCCCGACGAAAGTATGCGTTTCTCTGGAATCGCGTCAATGTCCTAGTTTATATGTGTCCGGTGATCTCCGTAAGACGATTCTGTGCATCGTAACTTCCATTTTTCTCCTAAATTGTATATATTAGATGAAATTTCAGAAAGAAAAAAGCATCTTCTTTAAATGTATGAGAAGCACGGTTGTATTTTATATCAAAATGCCACAAGATAGCCGTCATTCTTACTACAATCGTTCATCTGTACCTAATTTTAGAACACTCACGGTGGAGTGAATGAAAGAGCACGTGGGATCCAGTCAATATTTGTAAATATGTAAATTTTAATAAGTTTGTTGTATATCAGAGATTTTATTAACAATTAGAAATGAACAAAGACGCAACGCAATTTTCTAATTGCATTTACCGATTTAATTAAATGGAGATAAATTATAAAAAAATAATGAGCACTTGATAATCTTTCTAATTACCTTTGTTACTTTAGTTCTAAATACAAGAGAGCAAAAATTATTGAGCGATTAAATAAAATAGAGTTATTATAAATGATTTAGCTGTTTTTGGTTTCAAAAAATTTAATAACTATTTATAAAAAAGTTTGCGTATAAAAATAAATCTAAAAGGGATGAAATAACTTTCGATATCATTTTAGTTAACTTCATATTTAAATAACATTCATTCATTAACCGCTGTCACTACAGTCGGGAGACATTATCTTCTGCGTTAGAAAACGTCCATATCGTATATAATTTTTCTTTTAAATTAGAATCCACACGCCAGCATGTTTCTCGACATGTAAAACACGGTTGCAATATTCAGGAGATATCTCCCGATGGTAGTGACAGTGGTTAATGAATTATTGTTATTTAAATATAAAGTTAACTAAAATGGCATCGTAAGCTATTTTATCTTTTCTAGATTTATTTTCATATGAAAAGTTTTTGAAGTTTAAGTTCTGTTTATTATAGTTTTTTGCAGTCGAGAGTTTTTAAAATAAAATGTTTTCTTTTATTATTGTAACCAACAACTACAAGTTACTGCTTAACTAGTGTCAATAATTTTTTATCAATTGCTCGAGCTCTTTACGATTTGCAGGCTTTTTATTTTCGCAAACTCTGCGATTATCACGAACATAAAAAATCAATTTTTACGAAAATACTGAACAAAGGGACGTTTCTACTTTATTTGAACACTAAATTTATTTGAGAAACATAAATTTCTTGAATGCAAAGCTTCCTTTATAACGTAGCAATATGATTTTAGAATCGGCATTGAAGGTCTGAACAATGCATTCTTCAAAAAGCAACTCATTAAGGTCAATTGAGTTACGTACCTAGCAACCAACTTGAAGCCCTTCGGCTCGAATCTTAATTGTACTCCTTTTATTAAGAAAGCCTGTAACACCCTTGAGGTATTAAAATAAAATTTGAAATTTTATAACTTGCACATGACCCTCTACACCCCCCCTTCGGGTTGTTTTAACTTCGCGCTAGCGACTCAACGGGGTGGGATAGAAGTACGACTTGACAAATGGAGACTGGCGAGCTTCCACACGATACCACCAGGGGGACAGCGACGAAAGTAAGAAAAAATTGTTTTTCTTCCTACATAAAACTTTCGTAATTTCCTCAGGCAGTCGATGGAAAATATTGTCGTGAATATGGCCTCGTTGTGGCTTTCTACTCATTTCGTTTCTGCCATAAATTGAAGAATTCCCAGTGGGAATACGAGCGCACGGGTCTCAAATTTCCGTTTCTCGAGCGGACGCGCGTGCGTATCGTTCTCGCTCTCCGAGGCTGTTTGGTGCGGATCGGGAGACGCTACCGTAGCAACGAAGAAGACCGAGGGATCGCGAGGACAACCGAGAAACCGAAGAAAAGTAAAGAAGGGAGCGAGGGATGAAGAAAACGATCTGAGAGTACGGCGAGAAGGAAAGATGAAGGGGAAGGCGCAGAAAAAAAGAAAAGAAGAAAAAATATTCGTTTCTTGCTGCGAACGACACGAGCTGCGCGCAGTATCGTGTAACAATTTATTCGCATCTCGTGTTTCCCCGGCTGGAATATATTTAATCGATCCTTTCCACCTCACGCCTTACCAAGCGGTCGAGCGTTCGAGCATGCAGAGTCCATGGGGAGCGAACGAAAAAGAAGTTTCGAGTAGCAACCGGTATAGAAGGATTTGCGTTGGATGCCATTGCCACTAGCCACGTAATGGTATTAACTCAAGGAACCAGTGTAAACATCTTCCAACCTGTGTTTATGTATGTATTTTTTTTTGTTAAATAAACGAATTAACCAAATGACAACATTTTTTTCTGGACGCAGAATAATTATTCCATTTATCTTATGAGCTTTGGAATATAAAATATCAATCGTACGCTTAGTTTATACAATTCCTAAAGAACGACAGGTTTAATGGCCGCTGCTAAACAGCTGACGGTGTCAATCTTCATTATAACCCTCAAAGTTTGTATTTCTGCAATAATAATTCTCCATTAATTGCCAAACATTTGTGTATCGCATACGTTTTGGTAAATTTACAATCTAACCAATCGTCTTTCGCATGTTAGAAATTCAACTGCGCAATCGTTGGCTCAACCTCACGTGTTCTAACATTTTGCAAATGCTTGCAGCATCAACAGGATTAAGTAGAAGTATACTTTTAATTCTCAAGTCTCGAGTGGGTGAAGCTCGACATCATTGCACGCGACGACGACTCTTACCAGAGTATTCTGGAGTTCTCGTGTAACATCTGCAGAATCGATCCGGAAAGAGAACGGAGGCGAGGACCATTCTTATGAGCGTGGGTCGAACGAGAGTAACAACAAGCTGCTGGCCAGCCGCGATGAGACCCTCGATATACCAAGAGCGATATACGTCGTGTAGCGTACCGTGGTACTTTACTCGGTTGGTTTGCGTGGTAGAAACGAGCAGCGCTGAGAGAAAAGAAGTGTGCGATATAACTGTCGTCGTGCAGAGGATGTCTGCTCTCCAGGGATAGCAGCCTGGTAGTATATCACAATGTGAAACCTTGAGCACACGAGACGTGGGGGTCGAAAATGACTTCGGCCTCTTCTCGAGCTTCTTCTCCTTATTCTCGAGTTACAAACCGCTCAACCTCAATACAAATAACACAAAAGACATTAAGCAAGAGCGATAGAACATCCGAATTCAGAGTCATTAACCACATAATAAATAACGAATGAATGGTTCGGTGAATGAGAATGTTGATTTTTCTTAGCTGAATAACATCCCAATAACGAAACTAAACAGCGGACATGTTCTTATTATACTTGGTTCAAAGTTATAGCTCGCTCGCAAGTTATCGCCCAGGACACGAGAGTCATTCACGTGTTACTTCTTCTTGGCTTCTCATTCTTCTTCAATGTAGTACGAATTGAAGACTCATTTCCGCTCGCTACCACCGCGGTAGCTTTAAACCAGTCAGCCAGTCTTTCGAACGGAAAGACAAACTTACGCTACCCCTCAAGATAGTATTGTAATTCAACGTAGGCACAGCAGTATCTATTGATCCTTCGAACGACGAGAGAACGAACGTTTTGAGTCTCGCATCGACCACTACATATAGATGTATTCTATCTATATCTACGCTATGTTGCATCTACTTCTCGTACGCGCCTCTTCACGAACATTTGAATATGAAAATGTGCTCGGCGCGAAGAAGAATTAAAATAACACTGGTGTGGCACACGAAGCGTACGAACGCTCGCTGGCATCGCGTCAGATTTGAATTATTCATGGAAACCCCCTGCGCTCCTCTGGACGCACTCGGACGCTCTTGAGAACGCTCGTTTTTTTCCCCATACTATATATCTGTGTGAGTGCGCGCCCGCGCATGTGTGTGTGTGTGTACTCTGTACGGTTATGTACCTACAGGAGACGCGAAAGACGCTCTTCGAGGGTACAGTCGACGTCGGGGTGGCCCTCGCGATTCGGTCTCTGCCTGCATATTATGTCATGTCTTCAGTGACGTTTCTTCCGAGCTAGACAGCCACCGGTCGATAGCCAACTACTTATTCGTTTTTTCCTGTCGAAACGACTGTCTTTCGTGTTAGGAATTACGGAAGTGACCATTCTCTCTCCTTTTATTCTTTTCAGGACGCTTTGTCGTAAGAAGGAATCACGTGACGCGAACTCCCATCGATATCCGCGATTCGTATTTTCGTCGGGAGGCTTTAATCTAATTTATTTAAGCTTTAAGAAACGACGTTTTACAATTAAATTGACAAATTTGAAGCTAATTTCAAGAAATAATTGTCGAAACAAGTAAAATCTTGTCATTTTTCCAGCAAGCAACTTAAGAAAATTGTAGAAAATAAATTAATTGTAATCAACCGTGGATTATCAATTATTTCTCAATAAGGTTCAATAGAATTTATGCTCTTCCGAATCCTGAACACGCACAAGTTATAAAAATCATCCAATCTCTCGGAAAATCTTGCATCAACCAAAATCAGCTAAAAATAGATTTGAAAGGAGCATGAAAACACCGTGCACGAACAATTAGCGACTCTCCGACTCACCCTCTTCGAAAGTCTCGTCTTACGCAAAGAAAAAAACGCATGGGAGACTTTCCCACCGAAATCAACGCGAGCATGGTACGCGAAGCATCGTTCGAAGAACGCGTTGCTTCGATCAAAGTTGACGTGGCGCAGCTGCGTGTCATCGTAGTTTCGCCCAAGACCTTTCGAGCTGCATTTGAGTCTCGAACGTTGCACCATCGCCGAGGAAGGGATCCGGCTACGGCCCATCTGTGTCACCAATTAGGCCTACACGAGCTAAGACAATTATGTACCGCCTATACTACGGCCTACACTTTATTGATGAGAAAATACAATTTTTTATACAGCCTCGTGTGTCCGATAGAAAATAAATAATATTTTCATTGGCCACGAAAGCTGTTACGATCGGTGTGAAGTGAAGGCGTTTAATGAGCTCTATGCTCCATTTAATACGATGTTTATCGTATCACCGTATCATTAATTTTCCGTTATATCTGAAATAATGCTTTTTTTCAATAATCCTCGAGTCAATAGAGAGTCGAAGTTGTCAGCATCCGAAACACGAGTGCCTCTTAGGATCGGTTGAATACGATCGAGGGACACGACTCACCGCGATCGAGCCAAGTGCAAGCGATAGAGCGGAGACCGCTGCGCGACGATGCGGTTCTCATAAAAACGAGATACATAACAGAACGTGCAGGATACTCGCGAGTTCGGGAATGCCTGCAGCATATTTCTGTATGTATTATACTATGCATCGGGCTCCCGTCGTTCCTCGAGGCATATACGTGAGAACGGGACACGTCGGTAAATTTTCTCGTTGATTACGAGGCGCGTTCGGTGCCTCGCATCTTGTGTACACGTACACAAGTGTATATAGTCACGACTGGCGATATTGGATACGAAGGAAACATACGAGTTGCGCTGTATAATATTTTGTCAAATTTACGATCGAACCAACCGACTCTACGGCTTTATTATGACACCATGGTGGCGCGAGGCACACGAACCCCGTTCCGCAACAACACACGACACCACGCCGTATCATCCGCGCTCTCCGTGTGTCTATATCAACGATGAAACTCGATGTAAGTATTCCCATCGTTCCCCCACTCGAATCTTCCCTTCGGAGCTCCCTCTTTTATGCCCAGTATTTCTTTCTAAAATGTATATTTCTAATGATGTCATTCTCACTTATTTCTAACACGTACGAGGCGAGAACTGAAAATTGTGTGTCCTTGTAGCAATTCAAACAATATTTTTAAGTTCGTTTTTACGCGTAGATTATCCATCCTGAATTATAAAAATAAGATGGATGACTAATGTCTCAATTGGACAATTTGAAACTTCCTATATCGCTACACCCCTGCACGTATAGAACAGAACGAATCAGTAATGATACGGGGTCGACACTCGCACAAATCAAAATCATCGTCGGAAGAATGATGGATTGTTAACACCGGATTTCGGCTGGTAGTTTTGATTCGTTGAGCCGGAGTAGTCGGTGAAATGAGTCGTAGATCGGTGCCTCTACGATGCTTCTACATCGGTCTTATGTTGGTAACTTCGAGTTAATATTGATGGTATTTCTGGTCCGATACTGTTCGCAAGTACCGAAACAGAACTACCAGTCGTTATCAGGTCGAAACGAACTCAAGCGAGTCGGACTGCTGTTAACAAATCCAATATTGTCCTGGCAATCATTTTAATTTCAATGAGTGCCCCGTAGTGTTATCAATATTATAGCAACTCGGTATCAATATTGAACTAAGCTGAACCATTCTGCATGCGCTAATGTTCTCTGGACTATTGGCGATTCGATCCAATCATTCAAGATTAAATATCATTTTTACAGAAATGTCAGTTTTACAGAACGAAATTTCCAATTCTATAGTTGGAAAATGAATGTCTTGTGAACGAAGGTGACAGGGGGCTTCGATAGTTCCTCAATTCGACACCTCAAATTCTTCTGCTCTAATAATCGCTCCCAGGTTTTTCTTCTTTCATATAGAAAATCTCACGTTTTTTATTCCTCTTTCGAGTTCGTTAAAGAAAGAGCGAGAGAGAAACAAAAACGTGTTGCAGATCGAGATCCCAACATCGAGTCTGAAACCCGACTACTTTATACGGTGTAACCTCTCGAAAAACGTCAAGCAGCAAGCGCGTCTTTGTGTCGCCTACCTGCGTTTTTGACTACATCTCTCTCGTACCACCGTCGTTCTTGTATCGAGTTACCTTACGTTACACACTGTCTCTGGACCTCGTACATTCCGAAGAAACGCGCATCTTGCATCGTCGCCAGACTTCTAGGACTCATAACTCATCTCATTTTGTTATTTCGCTTTGTCCCTGCACACGTTTCTCCGTATAAGGGATCATCCATTATTCTTGTCAGCTGCCGTGACCCATTGGCACCGAATAATCGCTTCATAAAATCTACCTCGCCCCTCATTTTCCTATTGCAAAGAAATTACAGTCGTTAAAAACACATCGATTCGTATCTTACTTTCCTAAATTTGGACAATTTTTTTTTATTCATTTCTGTACCTGTTGTAATATTTAATTCCATATTCATTTTATATTGAAAAGTAGCGTCAACTTTTCGGAAAGATTCTGTGGCATCGAGATGTCGCAACTTGTAAATCAGAGAACACGAAAGAGTGAATCTCATTCGAATATGGTTCGTTAAAGAATATTATTGTCGTGCAAAAAGTCTTGAGAAGTTTCGTTGATCGATCGATAAGACATCCGCATCAAGAGAGAAACAAGTCGAGTCTATAAGCGAAGAGCGCATGAACAACTTCCTCGAAGGGTCCCTCAGGATCTTACTCAGCGACCACTCGGCATAGATCCGGACGGAGTTACCGGCGTCTACGCTTGGTCTTAGGAAAACTCATCTCCCCGTAATCGTTCCTCTCACGTTATATCGAGACGAACATTACCGCATACTTTTTTGTTCTCTCGCACCAGTTTTAAAAGCGTGAGTCTGGAAGGAGTCTCGGGATATTCCTATAAAGTAAACTTCGGAGGTTTCCAACATAGCAAAGTTTTGACATCGGTATAGACGTCTGTATATTTACGCTACGAAGGTAGAAAGGGTCGTGAGTGAGTCATAAAGTCGTAGAACCTAGATAGAAACTACGATATATAGTTACGAAAGAGCGAGGGTACGGAAGCTTGTCGAAAATGTCCTGGAGACAAGATAAAAAATGTTTCGTATAACAAAGCGTCCACACGAGTGTATACACCCTTTATTTTTCTTACTTTCTACAGACGACGTCATTGCTTTTACTGTACAGTAAAACTATAAGTGTACTATACGGACAAGCGATTTCAAGAGCGTCGACGCCCTACGAAATGGCTTCGAGCCAAACTTAGTCCTCGTCTGCAATCGTGCCAGACGATTTAGCGAAACACACCACCGTCTTGCTGATTTTATTCTCACGATTACGATTTCCATTCTCATGAAACGTCAGGATAAATGTATCAACGCACGAATCCTTGGCGTCTCTCACATTCCCAATGTGACACTTTCGAAGAAAAGTCTCAGATTGTGTACGTAACGGTTTGGTGGTTCTTCAAACAAGTTTGTTTTTTTTATATTCCAAGCTGTGTTTAGAGTATCGTATGTAATAATAAATAGTTCGAACTCCTAAAATATTTGAAAATAGATGAACTTGTTTGTAAATCATGAACTCACGAGAAGAACGGATTATTGAATCGTTCATAGTTTCAGAGCTATCAACTAAACGGCAGAGAGCCAGTTATTCTTCAACATTTCCTTCGTATACATGGATATCGTAGCAAATAATGTATAAATGGGTTTTTGATTGATAGAAATTTTAAGCTGATTCAAATGCAAAATACAGTACAGCTATGGTACAATTTGATCGCTGTAATGTCACTAGTCTCCCATTAACATAGCGAACATCTAGCGAAATTAAATGAGGTAGCGATAAGCAGTGTCGTAACTGTTAGAAAAAAATATAAAATAAAACTCATTTTGCAGCCCTTTAGGAAGCCATTTGTGGATGAAGGAAGAACAGGCCGTATCCATACGTTGTTACGAGCTCCAAAGTCATGCCCTACGGTATAGAGAGTCCCTTCGTCTCTGTACCAACCAATGTTTGCAAACTTCTGTAAAATATCAGAGGCTGCCATGACGGGAGCATACGTCGAGGATCGCACGGAGATGAGCACAATGGGAAGGAAGTAGCTTGTGTAACGTTAGAGCTCACCGAGCTTGGCTGCCTGCTAGAAGTTCGTACAGGTTTTAACGGAGGCTATAGAAAAGGTAGAGTGAAAGAACCTAGTACGAGGAACAGCAATAGGGCAGGCAAAGAAAGAAAGAGGAGAAAAAAGCGACGAACATAGTTCTGGAAATCGTTCGGGGGTGGCAAAGCCAAGTTCCCCCGCAGCGGACAAACGTCGCCCGAGGATGCGACTCATTCGTTACCCACAATAGACCCTCCCTTTGTGATTCCGGGGGTAGGGATAACCTGCTGCTACTTTCGAGCTGGCTATGCCTTTCCGTTTTATTCTCCCTTTTTTTTTTCTCTTCTTCGTCTATCTCCTACGAACGCTCGATTCATTTGGGTGCCGCAGCGAACGTAAAGCTAACTTCAAACCTACAGCCGAGAGAATGCTATATACCGACCAAAACGTTTTCACGTTTATTACGAAAATTCTTATGCGTACCCGGAAGCACCTCAAAAATTGGCTTTGAAGACGCATAATAAGGGCAATTCCACTCGTCACGCGATATAATTTTGTTGTGGCGCGATAAAGCAACGAGACGAGTGCCAAAGTTCCGCCCATCGTAACTTACCAAATTACGCATCGAAGACTTCCGGAACATAAAAGCTATCTGAAAGATATACTCAAGGCACGATAAATGTAACCGATACTCGGCCCGATCCTTTATACCGTACTGCACCAATTGACGGCGCCAAGACTTGCCCCAAACTGCGCCGCCTTTCCGTCTGCAAACAGTCGCTCTTGATCTAAAGAGTTCCGAGTAGCGGCTGCTTTGACTGGCTCAATGATAGCACCGTATCTGCAGCCTATTGCCAATATGCGTTACAGAGTCATGGGACTCGAGTACAATATTAATCATGTCGAATACAACGGCACGAGTTGAAAAATATAGATATTTTAATCAAGATAATAGTGACACAGAGACGAGCGACGTGTGAGTGAACGATTCATGTGAAAGTGAGTGAAAGAAACATATAAATGCGAAGTAGGCGAAGAGTCTAAGGTTTCCAGTGTCGCAGTTGTCAGCTCTACTTCAGACGATTCTAATAAAATGTGTAGCGTCAGCTACAAATATGGATGAAAGCGTTTTACAGTTCGTTAAGTTTCCTTCCATCTTCGTATTAAGGCGATGTTACATACGAACGGAGCTATCGTATTTTAGAGCTCCGGCGGAATATATCTGCTTTCCCTCGTATCTCATGAACATATTTTTAATATTAACGTTTAATATTAAACGTCTCAGAGAAAATAAGAAATCTGTAATTGTATGTCTCGTTGGGTCACGCCGTTTTAACTCAAGACGATGCGACCCCTTGACAAACAAGAATCCAATTGACGAGAAAAGCACAAATTTTATTTCACTTTGACTATTTTACTTTGCAGTGGAACCGAATTTTTTCTTTTCTCAAACATCAATCGTCTCTGAATAAATTGGATTATAATTTCCGAAGACGCGTCGCATTCTCTTAAGACGCTGTGCAACGCGTTTTAGTCGTTCTCTCTTACTCAACCGTTATGACCAATGGCGCTATACCCTGGTGCCATTATACTTAATCCCGGTGCACGGTTACAATGCAGCGCTGGCGTAAGGCCGGATTTTCATTCAGGCGCACATGAGCGCTTTTACGCCCATGAGTCGAACACACAGCGCAAAGAGAAACTAACGATCGGGCGTCTTTCCCTCTCGTTTCCATTCATCGAAAGCGTCCCGCGAAAAGAACCCTGTCCGCCTGTATTAAAATTCCATCCTAAGACTTGACCATCGAGCACAGGAATCATGACGACAGCCAGGTCTGGGCCGGATTGCCAATGTTGCCGCGGTGCTGTTAACGCGGTGTCCTTGTTAAAATCCCGCACCAGTACCAACGTTGTACCAATATTGATCATGAGGCTCTGTAGAAGGTAGAATTCTTGACAGTGATTCTTATTCGTGGCATCCGAAGATCAAATCGTCTCGCGTTGCCACGCCGGAACGCAGGCTCTTATTGCTTCTTCCTTCTTGCTTCATCTATACACGATGCTGGGAAGGCTCGAGAAGGCATACAGCTACCGGATAAATATACGCGCGTCAGCTCGTATGTCTTTCACGCGTGTAAGTGCGCCACACTCGCACGACGAGAACATAGACCGGGCGCGTTATCTGGTGCGACGACCACCCAGCCGACCAACCGCACCGTGTAACGCACCCGCGTAGCCATCAGTCTGTTCACAACACCGAAAGCGATTCGCGCTCCCGGGAACCCGTAATCTTCCTTCCTTCGTAGATTTCGATGAATTCATACTGTATCTACTACTGTCAATGTCCACGAACCATCGATGACAAATCACACCGTTCTGGGAGCCGTCCTCTTCAACTGTAAAAAAAATACGACTCCATCTTGACTCTTCTTCGACTATTCACGTATTCGAAGAGAAAAAACGGATCTTTGGCTCACTGGAATTTTGTATTCGATGGGGTCAAAGCTTCTATAAAGAAGGGATCAAAGGAAAACTCGATTTGGTATTCAATTTGCTTCCACAAAGTTAAGCACCAACCTACAATATAAATTTAGCTTCGGTGTGTGAAGTTACTTGGTTCGATGTTGCCGGTATAGCATTAAAGCGGGTCGTGTTAAGTTCAAGATAACAACATTTATTAAGATTTGGAACTCCGGTTGGGCATATGCGAAATGATGTTAATACCGTATTAAGAGCGTGGACTTTTCTATCTCTCGTGGATTCTTTATTGTTGGAAGAGATCATTGGGCTGAAACTTTTCCATTATCGTTAATTCCAAGCCACATCCGAGAATAATTTAGCTATGAATTATTCCATGAAACGTCAATACAACTCGGAACTTTCGATTTCCTATACCAAAACCTTGATTCAAGTATACAAACGATACTATAGGATGTCAAAAGGCACTCGGAACCTTGGAAGGCAAAACTGGGTCTACGGGAATCTGGGCTTTCGGAGTTAATAAATATTCCTTGTTTCGTCCATAAGCACTTTCCTGAGACAAATGATTGATCTCCCTTTTCGTTTTAGCACGAAAGTATCATTTATTTATCGCAAAGTCGAGTCATTGTGCCTCTTCGTTGATCGTTAGGATCGTTAGTGTACGTCGAGTCGGGGACACGGATTTAGCGAAGGGACGTAGGTAAATGCCGCGGGTACTTTTCCGAGCATCGTGTACCCTCGAATAGCAGGTGTTGTCGAAAGGAAAGTTACGATCGATAATACTCGAGCTCCCGGCGCCGAGATAGCTTGTCCTGGATACTATACGCGCTATATATAGTCCTGTACAGCGGCGGGGTTCGCGTCAAAGTTAATTTAACGTCGAATAAAGCGACAGCACGGGCTAGCTCGTAATGCCTAATGCGTCTCTCGTGCCCACGGCCGATTTGGTGCGAGTGAGTGAGTAGGAAGTAGATAAATCCCGTTACTGTTGCCTATAGGACTCGAGGTAGCTCCTCTCACTTGGTTCTTGTCCCGCTTTTAAAGATGAATTGGTTTTGGCGAGATTTCTAAAGCAAGTCCCACTGGGCGCGCGAGACAGGAAGTCGGAGGGGTTCGGCAGCGGTGGTTGCCTACCTCGTCGACGAGATCCCTTTTGTCAACTGTTCTGGAAGCCTGGAAGAACCATCAGGCGAAGCAACGAGGACTCACCAAGGATAGTATTTGCCAGTCGCAGGACGGTGACACTGTAAATGTAAACCATGCGCCAACAATGAACGGAAAGACGTTGCCAGATCTGGTTGCTGCTGGCAGGGGACGAGCGAAAACCCCAGTGACAAGAAAGCACTGTAAAAGAAAGTGCATTACTATATATCATAGCGCGCTGCGCGCTATACTCTCCGCGTTGGCAACGATCTTCGTTGCCTCTCGTTTCTTCTCTTTTTATAGTAATTGTTTTACTACGGTTTGCCGTTAATCCAACTTAAATTATTTAACAGTTACTCGTTAGGGCCTGTCGAATTTAATGTTACTCGATCGACGGCTGGAAGATTTCAATGTTCTTCTCATTTAAAGAGGTTTGATAAATCTGTGAAATTATGTTAACTTTTTCTTTTTCTCATTCTGACTTCCAAAAAATAGTTCCAACGCGTGTCAAGGATAATTGATGGTTTTCAAATAATAATTCATCCCTAAATTGTCTGATTTATTATTTATCTTTACCTTGGACGTATTTGCAAAATAATTGCTTGAATAAATACAAGGACATGGAAGTCACGGTACGGAACAACTTTAGCAATTTCTATTCAACAACTCAATTACAATTCGTCGCATGACGGGAATTTTCAGTGGAGCGAAATTATATCAGCGAAACAGCCTCATCAACAAGTTTGGCTATATCGATGCACTCTACGAAGAGATTCAATACGGACTATTCGCAAGGCGAATAATACCTTACCGCATCGCTACAAGGATCCAATCGAAACTGTTGAGCTGTTTCTTTACTCCGACGGTACTTTACTCAAAGACGCAAAAGCGTCGGTTGGACTGAGAAAGCCTTTCTCAATTTTACAAGCTGCTTCGGAACGGAAGTCAATAAGGCTTGTGCTGTTCACATCGGCGATCGCGTCTCTGAACTTTTTCCAATCGATACGCGGATTATTGCACTTCTGGGTCCTTGTGGCTTTCGCCAATTCGGAACTTTAACATTATTTATAACTTGCTATAAAGTTGTTTTTTTTTCGCGCTGCAAAATTTAATGCAACATCAGGAATCTCTTGCGTTCGCGAAGAGCGCGACTAACGCGAATACCAATGCACATCAAATGGAATTTTCAAAGCTTATAGACGTATTGTCCCTGATAAAAAAAAAATGTATAAGTTTCTCTACATTTTAATTCACGTTCGGACCACCTACCAAGCAATATCTACATAAGCCGTAGTCACAAGCCGAATAGGTATCGGCTTGACAAAGGCTGATAATCGCTACTGCAGCTTTTGTGTTATACAATGACTTGCATTAGAAACTTATGTAGATGTCGCATTTACAGAGTTCCTCCGTCGCTCCCATTGCTCTTTAAGAACAACTAGGTAAAGAAAATGTATATAGATAAATAACAAGAAGACCAGGAGTATCCATTCGATATGCATAGCTCTTTGAAAGACACCAACGGAGCACGTAATCGACAAGATACTATCCATTTAAAAAGAAATAATGAAAGCTTACAGGGAACATGTAAACCTGAGATAGACACAGCGGAAACTGTCCCGGTGGTTCATCCATCGCGGTAATTATCATTGGCTGGTGAACGAGAAGATAAGAAAGATTAAGAATACGAAGAAAAAAACGCATACGAACGAGGATAGAAAGAGAATTTCTTCTTTCGTTCTCACTCTGCCTTCTTCTTCTTTTCCCTTTTTTCTTCTGGCTAGTCCAAGCGGTGAAAGACTTGAGATCATAATCGAAACCATGCCTCCGTCGTCCGTCATTCGAGCTACCGAAGAACCCTTTAGCTCCCATCTACCACGGACTACACAAAAAAGGTCCTTCTCCTTCGACTCTCCAAAAAAAAATGAAAAAGCATATAACCAACCCTCGCTTCTACACTAGCGCTATTCCGAGATGATCAACGCGGGAAAACGACGGAGCGACGGATTCGACGATGTCGTCGTCGAGCTTCCCAGAACAGTGTCAGCAGGGTTCAATTACGAGGAATCACGTCCCAAAACCATCGCGACTCGACTAACGCCCGGTAACACCAATCTGACTGGCATGTTTTCAAAAGCTTTCTTGCATGCTATCTCTCTTTCTCTCAATCAAAGTTTTTTCTTCAAGCTACTTTTTATCTTTTCTTATTTCTTACTTTCGAGGGACCGAATGTTTGTATCAAACCAATTGGGATGAAGCATTTCCCTCATGCGATAAATCACGTCGTGATTCTCCAAACACATGTGACTAATTGAACACATTCGTGCAGAAAGAAGAAATACATTGGAGATCGCACAACTCATTGTCAGTGACAAATCAGTGTTTTATATTTCATGATATTTATAGCCTCGTGATGGAAACTCTATACGAATGTACCATGTTTACATCAGTCAAGAATATTTACATCAAGTAAATGATCTTACTTCTGATCAGCTTTTAAAGTTGACATATTATACAGCAGTTACTTTCTCTTTAGCATCTGAAATTGTTCCCGAGAGGCTCCATGATCTTATCTCGAAGAGTCCAACTTGATCCGATCGTGAATTTAACAATTGTCAAGTAAGCAGCTGGTAAGAAACAACATATTTTTGACACAGTTTCGATGACAAAATACATTTGTACGTTTTCTATGATTTATGACTTCGTGATCGCGACTCTCGGACAAACCGCACTGTAGAGTCGACCGATAGATATCTGCATAGATTAATGAAGCAACCTTAACGAGGGTTCCTCGCACAAGAAGACGAGCAGCCAACATACGTAGAAGTCTATTTACTTTCTTCTCTGTCTCGGGTTACGCAGAGTTCCAGGATGGCGATCACAAGTTGCGTCCTATTTCGACGATAGCTTTTGCTTCAGGAGTCCCGCTGTTAACGGACAATCTCTCCGGGCGATCGTCGTCGACCCGGAGGATGCGCCGTCGTGTATACAGCCCGACGAGAGGTCGACTTCGAAGACCCTCCGCACCGATCGGTCCTTCGATCTCTCGAAAAAAAAAGAGAGACGATACTTCGAGAGAGACGCAGAACCGGTCATGCTCGTGTGTAGATTCCGCTGCACGTAAGCCTCCCGCATTACGAATGCTACCGAGTCACGAATGTACCGACCGACCGTCCGCTCCCCCGGATCCCGAAACCTCTTCTGTAATTTATAATGTATCGCAGGTGGGGCAAGACGGAAGCCTACAACTTCAATAAAATATATTTCTTTATCCACGCTTTAATAAATGTATCAATACGACCGCTGTAACGAAAACTGTAACGCGAAGGTCTTCGCCTCGATCGAACTTTCGGATAAAAGAGGGAAATGGTGAGCGACGCCTCACGATTACCGTTTCACATCGGGAAATATCAATTGCGGTGGAAATATTCACGATGGTAAAATTCTGCTATCTCCCTTGCACGGACGGCGATCCGACGATAGGCCGGTCGTAAGCAATTTTAATATTAAAGTTACAATTAATTTCATCAGGATCTCTGACGACAAGTAGATTTTACCTAATTACTTTTTGGTATTCAATATTTGTTAAGCGATTGCGTTGAGCATATGTGTCATTGTTGAGCCGCGCTACTGGGTCAAACAGAAAAAAAAACGAAAAACATTTGACTATTTCATCTTGCCCCATAGTTAACCCTATGCGAATACACGGTATATGCAAGGTCGAAGGGCTCCTGGTCGATTTTCATCGAGATTACAGACAGGATTCTCGTGGGGATTCTACCCTTTGCGTTAACCCTTTCCTTCGTCTTCTCCTTCTTCGTGAGATACGACGAAGGATAAAACAAATACAAAGCGACATCGAACGAGAACAAGAGTAACGAGGAATCGATGCCAAGGGCTTTGCTCCTCCCACTCCAATTATTATTTTTTTTTCTTGTTTTTTTCTCTGCCATATTCTTCTTCTTCTTCTTCTTCTTCTTGTTCTTCCATGATGAGTAAAACAGTATACGAGAGAGTTTTAAAAAAGGAAGGACGACCGAGAGGCAGGGAATTGAAAAAGAAAAGAAAACCGAAAGCATGGGAGATCTGCCGAGAGAGTCACGACGCGAGCCCGATAATTAGCGATCACGACGAGTAATAAGCGACGCACGCGGCCACCGTGACTGCCGTACTCTTTGTGTCTTTCATCGTTATTATTATCATTGTAATTACTATTAATCGTCGCAGACGTTTCATTTGGTTTCGTGCTGTTGATTTAGCGTAACTACGCGTTAACTAACCCGAGAGACGCCGTTTGCGATATTTCCGAAGCACTCCACGCTAAGAATATTTAAATTTGAGTCAAATGCAAAATCCTCGTGTGACAAAGGAGATACGAAGAATGTGAATCTACCTATTTTCAACTACCGCGTCGGCCATCTTTATTACAATTTTCTTTCACGTTGCCATTGAGATAATATATTTAGCATCGCCTTCCTGTTACTTTGCATACGTCTAACACGGAAAATAATTTAACGCGTGAATTTTTCTTTTGGAATAATTGTAGAAGCTTTACACGGAGAGAAGAATATGAGAATGGACCCTGTATCTCAATTGCCACAGAAACGTACGGACCGTTGCTACATTCTTCTCCCCACGGAAAATTTTTATTTCATCGACATTCGTAACTTTTAGGTGCCTCAAGTTATTTTTCATGAGATATTCAATTTAAAAATAAAGGTTTAATTTCCACCAGCAGAATCCATCTCTGATCACAAGTTCGTATTCACCAAGAATCGAGTGTAGCTACAATTCCTTATCGGATCTGTCAGGAATCGGGACACCCATATCTAAACGTATTGCGAAACACGTACGAGTGTCGGCGAGTCGGTCCTAGAGGGGATTTACGAAAGAGCAACGGAGAAGTCCATTGAAATATGGTTGTTTCGTGTCTCAACGCGAGTCTCGCGATGCACACGCGGTGGAGTAGAGTAACTCGTTGCGTTCCAGTGATCGGCAGCTTCTGTACTAAATTCCTTGGAAGAAAAAGAGACAAAGTTATAGCTTCTACTGGTTTTCTGATCCGTTCGAGTGGCCAATGGCTGCACCGCTATCCGTTACACCCACACGTTGGTCCAGGGCCGATCACAGCTGGGCGAGGCTCGCGTTGCCACTGTGGTTTACGTAGTATTACAGTATTCGTGCGCATACTACGGCGCGGTACACGATACGGTGAACCCACAACTAAAGGCGAGGGATGCACGATCGAGCCCGAGCGCTCGGGCATCGGCCGAATCGTCGGGACGACGGCGAAAGGGGAGAAGGAACGATGGAACGATCGTATATATTCAACTACCACACGACCGCGCTACTTACGTAGATACAACGTAGAGTGAGAAGGCAAAGGCGAGGACGAAAGAGCGATAGAACGAGAGATTGCCCCTCCACGGAGAGCACCGCTGCGCGTTACGAGCCTCGAGATCGAGACACCACGACCGCGCTGCCTTGCCTCGGTGTTGTTCGTTGTGTGCGTTCGCCTCCGCACTAATACGAACGACCGGCGCCGCCGCCAGAACCACGCACGCAGTACCAGACGCGTCTCGAGTCTCGACGCTCGTTCGCCAGCCGCCGTTGCTGCTGTTGCTGTTGCTGTTGCTGTTGCTGTTGCTGCTGCTGCTGCTGCTGCTGCTGCTGCTGCTGCTGCTGCTGCTGCTGCTGTTGCTCCTGCTGCTATGCTACATCGCGCTAGCAGCTCGAAGGTTCGGAGCAAGCGCAAGCGACACGAAACCAACAGTGCGCGCTCGACGATCGTCGGGGAAGGATCGTTCAATGTCGCTGATGTAATTTTACACGTGTGTCCCTTCAGCCATCGTCGCTCCTCCTCGATCGTCGCCTAAATATTTAACTTCGCATCGTTTACTCGTGTACTGACTATTTTTAGTATACTTTGCTCCTGTATAACGAGCCAAGTTCGATAGCTCGATATCGAATTTTATTCTCACCGAGTAGCCGAACGGTACGCGTCACTCGATACGCGAATGCAGCGATAACTTTGTGATTTGGTGATTGGTTCGTTTTCTCTTTAAATTCCTGTTGTTGCTACAGAGCTACGACGTGAATCTGTGTGTGCACCGTTTTGATACGGGCTTTTGAGAGTTCCTGAGAAACTAATATAAGCTGCGGACTCTCGAGAGTCATTGGCGTCTGGTGTCGGAGGATAACTACACGCGTAACGCAAGCTCTCGAGCACACGTTTGTTATTATCTCGAGTTGGAAGAGAGAGATAGAGAGAGACAGAGACAGAGACGCGCGACGCGATAATGGATTAATTTGCTTCGAGAGCGGAAAAAGGAAACGCCACGCAAGGATTTTTCTACGGATCATCCGGATGAGGTGAGAATACGTTAATTCTTATTCTATTTTATTTTTTGACGATTCAGCCTACTTCTTTGTTGCATTATTTTCATCGGAGATTTAATAAAACGTTGGCGATTCATTGACATGTCAAACCAAATTGAGCACCCGATTGCGAGAAAAATACACAGCTTCCTCCTTTTTATGCATCAATAACAAATCTTGCGCGGTAAATAGACGGAAGACTGCGAAACAATTTTTAATAAATATGTTTAATTCGATGAAACGTTTATTCCTTTATCGATCCTGTTACCAAATTCAATCGTGGTCGCCTTTTCGCTGCAACATTTGTTACAGAATTTCCACTCGAGAGATCTCGATTCGTTGGAATTAATTGTCTTGAGATTGAACCGATGAACGAAGAATAATCGTTGACTAACGCGTGTGAATGTAAAAACACAGGCAAAACGTGTAGGCCGTATATCGCTAGCCAATTAGTATTAAAAAGTCGTTTAAAACGACATTAACGACACGAAACGACATACACATTGTGAATCCATATTAAATAAAATTGATACAAGTACTTTAATCGGCATTAATTGTCATAAAAGCATTTTTTTATTGCGATGTTGTGACATCTCCTTCGATATAATCGTTAATTGGTTTAAGTGAAATGTAAAAATAAATGTTGACGTCGTTCTTATCTCATATTTAATAAAAATCTTGACACAAATGCAATCGAGAGATTAATAAATAAGAAAAAAGTGTTTCGACACTTAAAAATCAGTGCGTTGGACGATACGAGGGGTCGATCGATGTACATTAATCTCTGTCAACGTTATCTCGAGAAAGTTCACTCTGTTTTAAAGGGACGACGACGCCTTGCGTTTCTTTTGTCAAAGCATGTCGGCTCACACTCAGTTTTCAAGTTGTTCTTTCTTTTGGAGCGGGAAGAAAACGCTGCAGCGTGTGCGCCGTTGCTGCGCATACGGGAACCGCAAATGTGTGAGTTGCGCAGACTCTTTTCGAGATATATAGTATTCTACCGGCGGTGAAAACGAAGCCGACCGGCTTTCGTTCGCTCGATGGTCCGCTCCACAACAGCAACGAGTACGACCAGGAGAAAACGAGAAGGGGAACACGAGGAAAGAAAAGAAAGATTTGTGAACGCGTGCGTGAGTAAGGAAGAAGAGGGCAAAGCGCATGCACGGACGCGCGCACCCCGTCGTCGTTGCTTTTACCCTTACACATTCGTAAGCCGAATACCAAACGAGACCGGCAACCGCCCGCCGACTCTCCGCTTTGCCTACTTTCTTTTTTTTTTTTCATTTCTTTCCTTCGCGTCTTGCGTATGCGAGTGTCTTTCTCTCTCTCTCTCTCTCTCTCTCTCTCTCTCTCTCTCTCT